>CM077644.1:162897461-163497461 GCA_039707465.1 Rhabdophis nuchalis | reverse complement strand
GCGCAGCGGATAAGCGCGCCGTCTGGTATGGTGAGCGCCCCGAGCCCTCCGTTTCTAAGCGTTGTCTCCCTGTGGCTGGGTGAGGAAACGGACCACGCGGTTCTGCCCATTTTCTGCAGCCTCGTCCAGAGGAAGACGGCCGTAGTTGTTCGGCAGGTCCAGGCGAGCTCCGCCGGCGATCAGGATCTGCAAAGTGTCCAGAAACCCTTCGCGGGCCGCGTCGTGGACCGGCAGGGAGCCGGTGGAATGGTCCGGCACGTTGGGATTCGCTCCACTCTCCAGCAACAGCTCAGCCACTTGGGGCTTGCCCAGTTTCATGACCTGGAGGGGGAAAGAAGGGAAAGGCGTTGTTAGGCGAGTCCTGGGGCAACTCTCCACTCATGGTTTGGGCTTGTCCAAGGGAGCCGATTTCGGGCTTAAGTAGGCAAAAAAAAAAAAAAAGTATGGATTTAATCAGGTGCGAGTTGATCCCTTTCTAAACTCAGCCCTTCGTTTTGAAGTTACGGCATCTCTATTCGGGGAGGGAGGGAGAGAATCCATAGTTTTGGCCGAGGGATCTTTGGAATAACAAGAAAATCCAGAACAGAGCAGGAGCTTGACCAGGAGATATTCTCACACTCACTGACCCACACTCACAAAGCCCTTACCGAAGGGATCACAACACAAAGACGCCATCGCCAGAGATTCCAGCGTCGGGGATACTGTGTGCGCCTCGGCCTTGGGGGGAATTACTTCTCCATGTAAGTAGGCAAGAGACAACTTCAAACCAATCTTGGCTGACTTCCAGATGCTAAGTAGGAATGAACTGGTTAATACATGTATGGGAGACTACGGGTGTGTGTGTGTGTGACCCAAACCCTAGGGCTATGGGCCAGACTAAAGCTGTGACAGCGTGGAAAAAGCCACTAGGCATTACGATTTGCATTACCTCTACTGTCACCGCCCTGAGTCCCGCAAGGGAGAAGGGCGGTATACAAATTTAATAAATAGTAAATAGTTACTTGTTCAAGAAGGCAATAAAAACATAAAGATAATTTATATTTCTGCAGTGATCCAAACTAGGAAGTCTTACTTCTCAGCCAGCAGATAGAGCATCGGGGCTCTATTACCTTGTTGACATTTTGGATTACAATTCAATGTTTTTATAGTCATGGATTAGGGTACTGTGACCCATCTCCCAATAGGTATAGGTTAGCTGTTCGAAGCAACAGTTTGTAGTGCTAAACTAAAGTAATCCTGATCCGTCCCAGCATAAACCTCCAAGGATGTTCAAGAAGGCCTTTGCATCCACTTGGGACTTGATTGACAGTTTCTCTATTCAAATCCAGGCATTCCCTCTAAATAGCAGTTATGGCACACAAATACTTTTCAAATATTGCTTGTACTGTATAAATGGGGAAATCGCCGCGAAAAAAACAAAGGAATGACAGAACAAGTAGTTGACTGGAAAGACCTCCTACACGTGTGCACATGAGCACACAAACACACCTACACAGGTTCATCGCCATGGTAAGCTGACGTCTATATAAAATATCCACTGGCTTACATTTCAAGGGTTTTACTCCAAAAGTACTAGGAAATTAAGTTGGCACTGTTCCCACCTTAATTCATCTGGCCTTTGGTTTCTCCACACCATCCTGACTTGCATGTCAAAATCGAAAATATATAGCCTGAATTTTGGTATGGGCGCTGCTCAAAGGAAGAGTAGAGCTTGGACCAAAGTAGAACTGTCAGCAAGGGGAGAGAGGGGGAAATAACAAATATGGAACCAAAATTAAGATACAGGTATGCAGCACTGTAAGGAAAACTAGTCATTTTTCACTGTGGTTTTTTTTTCCTTTTCTTTTGAGGACTAAGATTTCTAATTTTTAGAAAACTCTTGGTTCCCCATTCATTTTAAATCCCAAAAATGTAATCAAGCCCACATCTTGTTGAGCTTCCGGTCCCACATCCTCATGTAGAAAGTTACTGAAAGTTCAACACATAACGAAAAAACCCCTGCAAAGACCAAGGCGCTTCTTGATTTATTGCAAGGGATCCAGCCATTTTGTTGGACGTGCAGCGAAGCAGAGTTCGCCGCTGAAGGAGCCCCCCCCGCCCCCCCGCCCAAGGATCCGACGCGGTTCTAAATCCCAAATCCTCGAGGAAAACGCACGCAAAGTGGAAGTACTTGAGAGCCGTGCTCGCATTAGAAAAGGAAAGGAAGGGAAAGAAAGGGGAAAAAAGGAAAGGAAGGGAAAGAGGAAGAGGAAGAGAAAAAGAAAAAAAAAGTTGGGGGTATGGATAGATGGAATTGCTTCAGAGGAATAGTGGCGTTGAACTCGTCTGGGATCTCTTTTCTTCCCTCCCGTCACCCAAACTTGGAAGCAGGGCCAAAAAGCCTGGGCGTGGGATGAAATAGATCGCTCAAAAACCTAACGTTGTTTAGACCAGGGGTCTCCAACCTTTGCAACTTTAAGTCTGAAGGACTTCAGCTCCCAGACTTCTCCAGCCAGCAAAGCTGGCTGGAGAATTCTGGGAGCTGAAGTCCTTCAGACTTAAAGTTGCAAAGGTTGGAGACTCCTGGTTTAGACGACGGTTCCTTCCCAGCTTTGAAGTGTAGCTCCCTTCCTCCACATCTATCTTCGTTTCTCATTGCCACAAAATCTATCCTCGTTTCTCAAGTCCCGTCCACTTTCTGATCTAAGTGCGCCCAGGGCTTCTAGAGAGAGAGAGAGGGTTGCGCAACTGCCCTCGGCAGACATTACTGGCAAGCCCCCAGGGGCGGATGAAGGCTCCCTGGTGCTCCAAGCAATGACAAATCTTGGTGCCCCCCCCATCTCTTTCGTACATTTGTACGTACTTCATTGGTTGTTGTTTTTTTCCTTTCTCAACTTTGTGGTGCCCCCTTTGGACCTGGTGCCCTAATTACGCGCTTAGTCTGCTTAATGGTTAATACACCACTGCAAGCTCCATTAACAGCCTGCTACCCATTCTCTCTCGCCCCACCGACGTTTCCCAAAGCTTTCCCTTCGATGCTGACTCGAGCCCCCCTCCCCTTCGGAGATGGCACCCTCCGGAGGAAACGGGAAGTGTCCCCCACCCCCAGAACAGCCGAAGCAAAAACTGAGCACACCGCCGAGCCCCGTCCACGCTGCGCGCACTTCTACCTGAATCGCGGTCCTGCCATACGCGTTTAACCCATTGGGGTCGGCGCCGTCGTCCAGCAGCCTTCGCAGTTGGGCTACGTTCCCTTCCGCGGCTGCTCGGCTTAGCCGTTCGGGCGGAGTATTTCTGCGCGTTGGCTCCATCGGGCGATCTACCTCTCAGCCCTCCTCTGCGAACTTGATGCCACCCAGCAGTTTATCTACCCCTCCCCCCCGGCCGGATTTTGAACACGGCGGATCTGATTGGCTGAACATCCACAACCCCCCCCCGACCCCCCAATAGGCACGCCTTTAGAAACAGCAGCAGTAGGACACTAACTGGCTTTTGGGGGGGGGCGGGGGGGCGGGAAGGGATTGTAACGGAGTAAGTGGAAAAGTACCCTCCCTCTGTCCACGCCCGCCCCCGGTCTCCTGATTTTCAGCTCAGAAAACGTAGGCTGCTACTCGTGGCAAGCCCACGTGCCCCCTTGCATGAAGGGCTGTAAAAACTAAGCTCCCCATCACCAGGTGAATTCTGATTCTTATAAGTCCCCCTTCTTCTTAATTCTATAAATATGGAGATATTTTTTTTTTTTGCTTGCTACCTGTTCTAGGAACAAAGAAACAATTTGGTTTGTGAAAGCATTTGGAGGGGGGGCAGGAAGAGAGGAGCACCTAGCCATGGGGCTGATTATTTGGGTAGCTCCTTGAAGATCCTCCTTTTAAACTTTAAATTTTAACTACTCGTTTTAATTGCCTCTTAATATAATATTTATACATAGCTTTTATGTTTTGATCTTCCTCCAAGACACAAACCCAGGTTACCACATATGCAGTGGCAAAGTTCTGTGCTGATGCAATGTCCACATGAAAAAAATTGGTTACAGAAGTATAGTTGTCATCTTGTACCAATTATTTGGGCATATCTCCAACAATTTCTGGACCATTTTATTTGCTCCCATACTTAAACGGCTTTACACCCAGATAAACCAGGAAGTGACCCAAACAATTTGAGAACATGTATGTTATTTTCTACTTTTAACGTCAACACTTTTTAATTATATCTTAATGACAGTACTTGCTGGTCTTTGACCATAATAGAGATTTATGCTATGCTATGCTATGCTATGCTATGCTATGCTATGCTATGCTATTACTGTTACTATGTTTTGATCTTTTACTTAAACACCACCCAGATTTGCTCTGTGAGGGAGATAGACAATGTGTAATGTAGATAAACAAATAGCTACAGTCACATAAAAAAGTAAGTAGATCCTCTTTGGGTTCTTTGGATTCAGGACATGATAAAAACCATCTGGTCCTTAGCAGTTCCTTCAAAGCAGGTTAAATATAACCTCGGATGAATAACAACATGTGACATATTACACCATGTCACCATGTATTTTACAAAAAGAAATCCAAAACGGAGAAGCCGTGTGTGAAAAAGTGCACCTTTACTTCCATAGATATGCTTCCATAGGTATGAAGAGGCGCTGCTAATCAAGTGCCCTTCATCAATTGATCATCATGACCTCCTCTACAAAGCCAAATTTTAGGAGTTTGCGGGTCTCCAGCATTGAGGTTGTGTTAACAATAGGGTTTCCTGCCTGGGCAGGGGGTTGGATTCAAAGACTTCCAAGGTCCCTTCCAACTCTGTTACTGTGTTGAAACATTGGCAATGATCTTAGAGAAGCAACTGCTGCCACCCATCAATCTCGAAAGAGTTATAAGGCCACTTCCAAACAATTTAAGTCCATTATTCCAAATTGACTAAGATTATTCAGAAGTGGAAAACATTCAAGACAGTTGCCAATCGTCCCAGGAGTGGATGTCCCAACAAATTTACCCCAAGATCAGACTGTGTAATGCTCAAAGAAATTGAAAAAATCCAAGAGTTACATCTCAGACTCTACAGTTGGCATGTTAAATATCCAAATTCATGACAGTACAATTAGAAAAAGGCTGAACAAGTATGTTTTTTCTTTGGAAGGGTTGCCAGGAGAAAGCCTCTTCTCTGTAAAAAGAGCAAGGCAGCATGGTTCAGATTGCATCTGAACAAATCACAAGACTTCTGGAATACTGACGTTTTGACAGATGAGACCAAAGTGGAGATGTCTGGCCATAATGCACAGTAATTCACGTTTGGTGAAAGCCAAGCACAGCATTGTCAGGTGTTGTTCATCTGTTACCTCCTTTTAAAAACTGCTAAGGATCAGATGATTTTTTTTTACTATGTCCTGATGCATAAAGCCATATAACTCAAAGAGGGTGTGCATTCTTTTTCACATGAAGACATACTGAGCAACTACATGTGTCTGTCATACACTTCCCTGAATGAACGGACATGTCTGTGTTCACATGACAGGGAATTAAACTAACTACATTGGCTGGGATACTGTAACCCTGTAAATTATCCCTCTGTTAGTGTGGTGCTTGATAGGAATAGGGCTGATCTGTTCCTTTTCTGAGAGCTAGGGGGGGGGTTCCAAGGCTGAAAAATATTGGTTCACTTTCATCAGACAAAGTTTCTTGCAAGAGCAACGTGTCTAAACTGAGGCTCAGAAGGAAATTAGCCAAGTTCAAGGTGCTTCTCACAGAAGTCAGGAAACCTTTTTTTAAGTTGGTACTAGTGACTAACTCCAGAGCTCAAGGGTGGGGGATGTGGGCAAGTGACTTCATCCTATATTTATATTCATCTCCACTGCTGGGGGGCAGGGAGCTGCTCTAAGGTGAAGATTCCCAGATATTGCAAATTCCTAACTGCAGAGCAAATCTGATCTACCTCTTTCACCTCTGAAACAGGTCTGGTTATCGTAGTTACAGGCTTCCCAATATATCTCACTCATGAGATCTCAAAGACCAGCTCCCATCCTTCCCATGACCTCTTCTGATAAGCTTTTCTCTTCTGCTTCCAGTTAGGAAATCTAAAACTCAAGATTTCCACTCCACTCAACCCACCCGTCTGAGTTAGCGAAGAATCAAGTGTCTCTAGAAGGAGCAGCAAATGAGCTCAGTAGCCACTCTTACGCTGATGTAATTGGCTCAGCAAATAATGTATGTTTCTGTGAAGCAGGAGAACATACAGTCCTGATCACAGTTGCTAATTTTTAAAAATGTTTTGGGCTCCTGTTTTAGCGTTGTAGAAAAAGAACCCTGTTAGTCTGTGATGGCTAAAAACCAGGAGTTTGGTAGCATCTTTTCTCATGAGTCAATGTTATGAAAAGGCATAAGCTTTAATGAATGTTCCAAATCTTTTGCTTTTTAATAAAAGTGGTTAGTCTTGATGTATTGTTAGCAGTCAGAAAATCAACTGATGGAAGTTAATAAGTGAACTTTTTATGGGAAGATGAGAGAGAAAAGGCTTTTCCTGTGTTTCCACCCTTGTTTCAACAGTATGGTAAGATACTGTTCCAATAGAAGAGAAATAAGATACTCTATCTGGTGGTGGGAAATAGTAACAACATGGCTGCTGTGCTTTCTAAATATTCAGCCATTTTGAAATATTAAGAGGAAGTTAATTAAAAGCTGCAAGAGTGATAATCCAAACCAATTGGCGTATGTTGCCTTGAACTCAGTGACCCTGTTCATGTAATATATCCGAGTGTACTTTGCTTAATCATAATTTATATGCTTTTCAGATATGTATATGTCAAAATTCGCTAGGTATATACATATGAAACTATCAGCCATGGTTCACAAACCATAACAACAGTGTTCAACTTACCCACAAAGTCACAGACTTAGCATGTGGAATGAACCCAACGGTGAGACAGATTTTCAAGTCAATTTTTGTGATTATGACTTTGTCACAACTCCAGCTCTTAAAGTTTTCTTCAGAGCTCTGTCTTAATGGTGAAGTACTAAGGCTGACTTACATTTTTCTCACAACACACATAGTGTATGATGAAATAGGCTGCAATCCACAGAATTGTATAATCAATCATAAATGGGTCAGTCTCTAAGAGTCAAGGCTCTTGTTTTTGAATGAACTAGTGCAGTTTCTGAGAACATTTTAATAATACTAGCAATTTTACTAGTAATTAGTACTCATTTTATTAATACTGAAATACTTTACTAAGTACTTTTTACTTTTTAATTATTTTATTATGCAAACCTAAGTACAGATGCAAAGCAATATTGGCTTTTGTATGCCTCTGAATTGACCTTTTGGTCTAGCTAGTTTGCATATGCTAAGCCATAACATGATTCTTTTGTTTGGCTCTAAAGTGTTGTGTTTATTTCATCCATTGTGTTTATTCAAGAAAGCTGGGTCCTCTGCACCTTGTGTACGTGGTCGGCAGTTTTGGTTCGATGAGATCAAAGCATCCTCACTTCCCAGGAAGGTTCCTAACAACTGATTGAAACAGAATGGAATCAGCCTGAGACAATTAACTGCAGGGTATTTGAACGTTATGGACTATAATCTATTTCACTGGTTCAGGATAGGTTGGTGAATAAATATTTTCTGACTTCCTAGACTAAGTCTGATAGACAGCTATCAAGCCAGCTTCAATGCTAAAGGACAACTAGAACTTGGATCTTCCTGTTCCTAGCCCAGCATCTTAATCACACTGGTTTTCATTAATTAAAATATAGTTAAGAAATGCTGGAACTTTTAATGCCAGAGAACCAGAAATTCTGCTCCTGTGATGAGAAACTGCAACAGTGAGATGGGCAGCATATACATTTAATTTAATAAATAGATAAAAAGCATAACTTTCAAATTAAGTTAGGAATTACACTGATGTCTCATACTGCAACTCTGACCATCTCTTATAGGAATGATAGGTTTTGCAGTTCAATATTACTAGAGGTACATGGGGGATGTTCTTAGGAACTTGGAAAGGAGGGAATACGTGTGTGTCTTATACACCAATCCAGAGGTGGTATTCAGCAGGTTCTGACCAGTTCTGGAGAACTGGTAGCAGAAGTTTTGAGTAGTTCAGAGAACCGGTAAATACCACCTCTAACTGGCCCCACCCCCATCAATTCTCTGTCTCAGGATTTTGTAGTAACCTTCCCCTGGAGTGAGGAGGGAATGAAATTTTACAGTATCCTTCCCCTGCCACACCCACCAAACCATGCCCACAGAACTGCTGGTAAAAAAAAATTGAATCCCACCACTGCACTAATCTAATGCTTGCCTCCTTAAAGTAAAAGCCCACTTAATCTATTATGAGCTGTGATGGCACAGTAATTAGAATGCAGCATTACGGGATTTTTGGTTGATGTCACAGTACCTCTCAGGCACAGGAGAATGGAGCTCCATCCTCTGTGCTGAACTCTTTATGCTTGTGGGTTCTGTGAGGGGCCAAGGCCACCTTGTAGGGGTGGTGAAGCAAAGAGGGGCACCCTGTGAGGTCGAGGAGAGGTGCAGCTCTCCTGGAACCTTGGGGTTTATTTTCCCTCTCAGCCATGGCAAGAAGAGGCAGATAAAGATGGCTGCCATAAAACCGTGACAATTGATGACCATCTAAGACTGGTGCTGGAACAAAACAAGTGAATAGTGGCTGGATCTGGGGATTTTTCTTTAAAGTTAACTCCAAGGAACAATTTAGAACTATTTGCTTAGAACTGTCTGTAAAAGTGACTGTCAAGCATTCTGAAAATTTACCAGCCTGGAAGTAAGGGATGTGGGAGAGAAAAATAATAAATTTTGAAAGATACAGAAAACTAGCCTAGTTACACAAAGAACACTGGACAACATGGCACTCCAAGAGAAAATGAATGCTATGCAACTAGAACTGAAAAAAAGATACAAGCACTGCATGAAGATTTTAAAGAAAAAATAGGCAATCTGGGTGAAAGAATGGGGAAAGTGGAGGAGGAGCTGAAAGATGTTAAAGGGATGACGGAGAAAAACAAACAACAAATACAAAAGGTGGAAGAAAAGGCAGAGTCAACAAAGAAAAGTGTGGAAGAGTTAAATTACAGATTAACAATAACAGACAAAATAAAGGAAAATAATTATCTCTTTAGAAATGGATAGAGCAGATTATTATCTGAGGTTTCAAAATATGGAAGAAGAGAAAGGGGAGAATTTAGCTGAAATAATGGCAGAGCTGTTGGTGGAGGCTTTGGAAGGAAACAAAGAGAAGATGTTAAAAGGGATTGATAAAATATTTAGAGTGCATACTAGATATGCAATGAGATATAATTTACCCAGGTAGGTCCACGTAAGATTAATCAAGAAAGCAAAAAGAACAGAGATTTTGCAGACAATAAGAAACAATCCAATAAAATATAAGGGCAAAGAAATAGTGTTGTTGAAGCAGATTCCAAAAAGAGTTAGAGACTTGAGAAAAGAGTATAAATTTTTGACAAAATGCTTGATCATAAAAGGAGTGAGTTTCAGATGGTTGACACCGGAAGGAATACTAGTAAACTGGCAGGAACAAAGACACAGATTAGAACAGAATTATTCTATGATCAATACTTTGGACTTCAGGAGGAGGAGAGACTGAGAGAAGAAAGAGAGGTTAGAAGACTGGAGGACATCACAGGAAGGAAAGATAAACAAACAAACAAGAGAGACGTCAAAGGAACGGGAAGAAAGAGCAATAAGAGAGGGGCCTAGAGCAAAAGAGATTAAAGAACAAAGAGAGACAAGAGTGACTAGATCAGCCAAATCCACTAATAAGTAAATCATGGAAGAAGTAGTAAAAGTCATATCGATAAACATAAATGGACTAAGCTTGGTAATAAAAAGGATTTTTTTTTCTAATTTAGATAAATTAAAAAAGGATATAATATGCTTACAAGAAGTACACATCAGAAAACAACATAAATTGTTTTTGGAATATCCAAAATTGGGAGAATTATACACATCATTGACACACAAAAGTAAAAGAGGAGTAGCACTATATATTAAAAAGACAATAGAATCCAAACAATTTTTTGCTGATGAGGAAGGAAGGATTTTGATTATTGAAGTAATATTGAACAATAAACAAATTATTTTGGTAGCAATATATGTACCTAATAACAACCAGGAAGATTTTTATAAAAGATTACACAGGAAAATAATTGAAATGGAATATGAGAACATTTATACGATTGGTGACTTTAATGCAATAACGAATGTGGATCTTGATTACAAAACCACAAAGAAAAATAAGAAAGTAAGAAAAACTCTTCCAAAAGGCTTTTTTTTGCAATGGCTGAGGAATTAAATCTCCAAGATGCTTGGAGCGGAAGATACCCGAAAGAACAGTAGTATACATTCTATTCAAATAGGCATATATCATGGCCCAGAATAGATATGATGTGGATGTCAACCGATAAAGTAGCTAATAAACAAGATATAAATATTGAAGTAGGTACACGGGCAGACCATAATCCACTTATAATGACTTAGAGGGGAAGGAAAAAAGATGGACATTAAACCAAGCAATATTAAATGAAAAGGAATTTCAACAAGATATGGAAAGGAAATAACTTTCTTTTTTAGAGAAAATAAAAAATAAGATAATTCAACACAAAGTGTGTGGGATACAGCAAAAGCATATATTCGAGGGTTGGCAATGACATATGTGGGAAAAAGGAACAAAACGAAAAGGAACTGGAAGAAAAGTGCAAGAAATTAGAGGCAGAATTACAGAAAGATACATGAAACAAAGGGATCAAAAATCAAATGGACTTGATTAAACATAAATTGAACTTAATTGAAGAAGAGGATTTGATACTTAAAATAAAGACTTCTAGACAAAACTTTTTTTGAGAATGCAAATAAACCTGGAAGATCGTTGGCATATAAAATGAAAAAAAGAGAGAGAGAGAAAGCTAATCAATCAACTGACTGATGAGAAAGGAACATTATGCCATCGGAACAAGGAAAAGAATTGTGTAGAAATATTATGAAAAACTATATAAACAAGCAGAAGTTCTAGAAGAAAAGATAAAACAATATTTAGAAAAAGCTGAATTACCTAAAATAACAGGATTATTTAAAAAGGCATTTGAAGAAAGGATAACAATGATGGAAATAACAGAAGGAATTAAAAAACAAAAAAAAGGCAAAACACCAGGACCAGATGGACTCCCAAAAGAACTATATAAAACACTACAAGATGTGATAAGTAATACATTGTTAGGAGTATGTAATGCTCTTTTGATAGAAGCAAAGATACCAGATTCATGGAGCAAGGCATATATTAGGCTGATACCGAAAGAAAATACAGAGCTACAACAAATTAAAAATTACACACTGATCTCTTTGTTGAATGTGGCTTATAAAATATTTGCATCAATAATGACAGAAAGACTAAAGAGATTCTTGAATGAATTTATACATACTGATCAAAATGGTTTCCTACCAAAGAAGCAGATCAGAGAACATGACAATAGTCTTGAATACTTTGGAACGACCGCTTACTTATCTGAACGGTCCTTCTATGTGCGCTGCGAGGAGAAGCCAAGCATGGGTTAACTTTGTCCATTAGCCTAGAGACTGAGTTATGAAATTGCTGACCATGCCTCCTCTGACTGGAAGAATTCAGTTTTTGTATGAAGGCTCAGCCGGTCTAAGAGATATGATTTTGAACTGGTGCAGAATGCAAAGAAATGGTCCAACAAATTCAAGGTGTTAATACTGAAGCAAATGCGGACTCAGAACTGTAAGTCCCAATTCTCCTCGCCAGCTGAAGCCAGGGCAGGGTGGATTTTCCTTGCAGCGCACCTAAAAGGACTTGCAGCGCACATAAAAGGTAAGTCAACCGTCGTTCTCCTGCTTGGAGAATCCAAACATGGGACATGCCAAAGCAATGAATCTCAAGGGCGGGAGCTAGGCTGGTCAGGGGCCTGAGCTGTTAGAACCATCTGAAGGACTCGCTGCCCGAATGAGGCCTCTGTGGAGGCAAACACATCTAACAAAGGGCGATGGCGATGACCAGGTCGCCATCCTGCAAATCTCCTCATCTGATGCTTGTGTCGCCCAGACTGCTGAAGTGGCTGCGCTCCTGGTGGAATGGGGAGTGATGCGTCTGGGCACAGGCCTGGATTGGCTCTCATAGGCGAGAGCAATACATGCTTTCAGCCAATGGTGTTAGAGGACATCTTTCATCCCACAGTTGCTGGCTAAAATGAATAGGGCTTCCGACTTCCTGAATGAAACAGTTCATTTCACATAATGATGAAGGGCCCTGTAAACGTTGAGGCGGTGCCATTGTCTCTGCCTTGGGTGCGATGGTCGAAGACAGAAGTCCAAGAGAATGACCTCCTGCACTTGGTGAAACCATGAGTTGACATTGGGGAGGAATGCCAGATCCAAGTCGAGGACCACCCTGTTAGAATGAAAAATACAGAGGTCCTTGCGGACTGACAAGGCTGCCAGCTTCAACACCCTCCTAGCTGATGTAATAGCTACAAGAAAAATGGTTTTAAGGGTCAACAATCTGAGGCTAACTGAGCGGACAGGTTCGAATGGCTCCACGGTGAGAGCCCGCAGCACCACTGTCAAATCCCATGTGGGATAACAATGGACTATGGGAGGCTTGAGATTTGAAGTCCTTTGAGGAATGACCGTACCTGTAGGTGGTGAGCAAGGGAACAACCATTCCTGCCTCCAATGACCGTCAACAGTGCATAATCTGGCGCCAGAGAGTATTAGGTGTAAGTCCTTTGTCCATACCTGTCTGCAAGAACTCAAGTACTTGTGGTACTGAGGCTGAGATGGGGTCAACGTCAGCTCTACAGGTCCACCTGCAGAAGGCTCGCCAGGTGGCTTCGTATATGTGCATTGTCAATGGGCGCCATGCTGCCTGGGTTGCTTTAATGATCTTGGCAGAAAATTGCTGCTTGATTAGGATATCCCTCTCAAGTGCCACATGGCTAATTGTAAGGTTTGGGGATTTGGATAATTGAGTGCCCTCTGGGAGAGGGATATTTGAGTGTTCGGAATTCTCCAAAGGCCGAGAGATGGACAGATTCAGTCGGTTGGCATACCAGGGGTGCCATGCCCACATCAGGGTGACTCGTAGGATTTCTGCCCGTTCTGTCAATATCTTCCAAATGACGCATGGAATTAGTGGGAGAGGCTGGAATGCATAAAGTAGTCCTGACAGCCAAGGGCTGCACAGTGCATCGACGCCCTCCGCTCCCAGAACCTGGCAAAGAACCGTGGAAGGTGCGTGTTCTGAGGTTGCACAAAGAGGTCTATTTTTGGGTGACCAAACCTGCGGGATAGTTCCTGCAACAGAGCCGGGGATAGGCGCCACTCTGTCTGATCCATGGTCTGCTCAGCCAATCTGCTTGTTTATTCATGTTCACCGAAATGTGCTCTACTCGGATTGATAGAAGGTGTTTCTCTGCTCAGCAGTGGAGCCTCTCCGCCTCCAGCATTAGTGACTTGGACTGTGTGCCTCCCTGATGGTTGACATGAGCCTTGCAAGCCACATTGTCAGAGAGGACCAGCACATGGCCAGCCCTTACCAAGTCCTGAAAGTCATGGAGTACCAACTGTATGGCACGTAGCTCCAACCAGTTGATGGTGTTTCTGACCTCCTGAGTACTCCAGCGTCCCTGGGCTACTTGGTCGAGGGAATGTGCTTCCCACCCATACAGGCTCGCATCTGTTGTCACAACAGTGGTCTGGTTCCTTGAATAGACACCCTTGGAGCAGACTGGAAGACCTTCACCAACCAATGGAGCGATCTGGCCACCTTGGGTGGGATTTGCACTCTGGTTTGGGAGTGGCTCGGGTGTGCCCTCTGAAAGGGAAGGGGGAACCACTGGAGGGGGCGAATGTGAAAGCGTGCCCAGGGAACAATGTCTATACATTTTTTCCAGAAGTTGGGAAAGCACCGCCAATGGTATGGACCTCTGACTGTGAATAGGACTCACCAGCAATTGGATGCTGCGTCGTTGTTCCGGGGATAAGGCCACCTTGCATGTGTTGGAGTCTATGATAATTCCAAGAAGCAACAAACTTGTGGTCAGCTGAAGGTGGCTTTTGGGAAGGTTCAGCACAAACCCGTGATACTGTAGAGTGTCGATGGTCAATTGAAGGTCTTGAACTGCCTAGGACTGTGATGACGAAAGGATCAAAACGTCATTGAGATAGCAATTGACCCTGATCGGCAGGGAGCGAAGATACATGGCTATTGCTGCCAGTAACTTGGTAAAAGTTCGTGGGGCAGATGAAAGGCAAAACAGCAGTGCCTTGTACTGAAAGTGGCTCCCCATAAACTGGAACCAGAAATCTTCTGTGTGCCACATGTACTGGCACTTGTACATAGGCTTCCTTGAGGTCGCCTTGTCGGATGCAGGACAGTATGCTCTTGAGTGACTGCATCTTGAATCTTTGGTATTTGATGTAACAATTGAGTCGCTTTAAGTCTAGGATGGCTTCCATCCTCCCGAGGATTTGGGGACTAGGAACAAGATGGACCAGAACCCTAGTCTTTCCTGCCCCTGGGGTGTTGGATCTCCTTTTTCATGAGACCTTGCTTCACTTGACACGTAGGGATGGGGCACCTGATAAATCATCTCAGAGGGATGGAGAGGAATTCCAGAATGAGGCCGAGCTTGATTGAAAAACGAGGCTGCAGTCGTGAAACGTAACGCCCAGGCAGCCGCCTGGTGCATCTTGCGTATCATCAGTTCCGCCTTACGGTCCTCTGCTTTGAGGCCCTCCAACAATTCGGATGGCACTAGAGCCGGGGAAACTAAGGCGGCAATTGGAGGGTCTACAGTAGGGAACTGTACATCCCTCTGACTTTTGGCACAAAGAAAGAAACCGCACTTTCACCAGCTTCTTAATGGCCCGAAATTCAAATAGCATCAAAATGGCTGACGGCCCCAGCTCCGATTAAAGAAGACCACATGGCCGACTCGCAAAGCACCGTCTCGTAGCACTGAAAGTGTCGGCAGCAGCAGTGACAGGAAAACTTGCACAGCTGGCGGGGACTGATTGCGCTCGTTGAATGGATCACACGAAAGTTAGACATTCAGATAGTTAAGCAGGCAAATATTTAGGAATTCAATTAACAGTAAGATGCACAATTAAAGAAAACAATTATTATAAATTGAAAAGACAAATTGAGTTAGACCTGGAGAAATGGAAAAATCTACAATTATCATTAATGGGTAAAATAGTGACAATTAAGATATTAATATTAACAATTAATATTACCAAGGTTGTTGTTTCTATTTCAAACAATACCAATAAAGTTAGAGAAAAAATATTTTGAAGCTCTTAATAAAATGATAGCAACATTTATATGGCAAGGGAAAAAAGTGAGAATTAACATCAAAATGCTACAGGATGGAAGAATTAGAGGATGGTTCGGACTCCCAAATTGGGAAACATATTATCAATCAGTAGCACTGTCATGCATGAAAAACTGTATTACATTGAGGAAAACAAGTTTATTGACGCTGAAGGGACATGATCTACAACTAGGTTGGCATATGTTTTTGTGGTATGGAAAAAAGAAGATACATAGTTATTTCCAAAGGCATTACATAAGAAACACTCTATTGTTAGCTTGGGAAAGAGTGAGAGGAAAACTTTATTTAAAGATTCCAATGTGATTTTTGAAAATGGAAGCATTGATACATCCAAATTTTATTAAGATGGAAAATATCATTAGATATGAAGATATTTTATCAGAAAAAGGAGAATTAAAAAGGAAACAAGAGTTAGAAAACAAGGGATAGATATGGTTTGGTACACAAATTTACAAATACAATTGAGATATGAAAAAGAAAGCTTTATGCTTTTTATTTGGAGTTGACAGAATTTGATGCAATACTCACAGGAACAGAAAAGAGAATGATTAAAAATTATATAATTATTTACTTTGTGTTAAGTTAGAAGAAGAAGTAAAAGAAACAATGATAGCATGGGGAATTTTTTTGGGATATGCAATAGAACGTATGGGAAAGGAATTATAAATTAACAATGGCAACAGCATGTAAAGAAAATTTGTATAAAATGTTTTATAGAAGGCATGTGTCTATAAAGAAAAACTTAAAAAAACTTTTAAGAGGGCCTGCAACTTGGGCATCCTCCTGGATCCCCGGCTGTCCTTGAATGGTCATCTGACAGCCGTGGCCAGGGGGGCTTTTTATCAGGTTTACCTGATACGCCAGTTGCGCCCCTTTCTAGATTGTGACGCCCTACGCATGGTCACTCAAGCCCTCGTCATCTCCCGCCTGGACTACTGTAATGCTCTCTACATGGGGCTCCCTTTGAGGTGCACCCGGAGGCTCCAGCTAGTCCAGAATGCGGCCGCGCGGGGGATTTTGGGAGTTTCTAGATACTCCCATGTAACACCTCTCCTGCGCGAGCTGCACTGGCTCCATGTGGCCTTCCGGGTGCGCTTCAAGGTGCTAGTAACCATCTTTAAGGCGCTCCATGGCACGGGACCTGGTTACTTGCAGAACCGCCTCCTACCACACACCTCCCTTCGACCTGTCCGCTCCCACAGGGTGGGCCTCCTCAGGGTGCCATCGGCTGGGCAATGCCGGCTGGCAGCGCCCAGGAGAAGAGCCTTCTCTGTGGCAGGCCCTGCCCTCTGGAACCACCTGCCCCCCAACCTTCGTACAATCATGGACCTGCACCTCTTCCGCCGGACACTAAAAACTCACTTGTTTCAGATGGCCGGCCTGGCATAATTTTAAGATGGTTTTTAGTAGGGTTTTAAATTTATTTTAGCACAGACTTGTATATTTAATTCATTTTAATTATTTTGTACTGTATTTATTGAATATTGTTTTATTGTCTCCTGTGCACCGCCCTGAGTCCCTTCGGGGAGATAGCGCGGTTTATAAATCCAATAAATAAATAAATAAATAAATAAATAAATAAATGTGTTACCGGAAAGATTCACAAAAAGGTTTAAAGATAAATCAACCAAGTGTTGGAAGTGTCACCACATGGACATGTGCAGAGGAAAAAAAATATTGGGCAAAAATGTGTATGTGGTTGGAAAGGATGATACAGCAGCATATTGATTTAAAGCTAGAACTGTTTTTGTTGGGTATTTTACCAGAGAACTACAGTAAAAAAAAAAGTATCTTTTAATTATTCATGTAATACCTGCAGCTAGAATTGTATTTGCACAAAATTGGAAAATGGAAAAATTTCCCAGAGAGGTAGAGATAATTTAAAAAAAATTAGACTGTGGAAATGAACAGATTAACGTTGGCAATTAAAGAGAAGGAAGAATCAGAGTATTATAAGATATGGGGATGTTTTTATCGCTGGATAGAAAATCAATATAGACAAAAAGAAACAGAAAATTGAATAATTTGGAAAATGCAGAATTATAGGGGAGGAGTTGAATCAAAAGACAATTGAAATGTAAAGGAAAGATAAAAATAGATTAAAAATGATGTAACTGTTAAATATAATGACACAAAGATTGTACCCAGATGACATACTGTAAGATTAATGATGTAAGAGTGGTTATGGAAAAATTAATAAAAAACTTATAAGAAAGAAATATTATATTAGAGCCGTGATGGCAAATCTATGGTATGTGTGCCATGGGTGGCACATAGAGCCATCTCTGCGGGCACGCCAGCTGTCGCCCCAGCTCAGCTCCACCATGCATATGTACGCATCTCCCGTTGGCAGCTGGTTTGCGGGTCTCTGCCGTGCATGCACTGGGGAGGTGTGCATGCACCACATTGCATTTTGGGGATTCACATGCGTGCGAGCGCCCCTCACACCCCATTTGGGCTTGAAAGGCCTCCTGCACCAACTTGGAAGCCAAAACTGGGCATGGGGTTGCTGTGCAAGCTCCTCCTCCATGGCGTTTTGGGCCTGGAATGCCTCCTGCACCAACCTCAAAACCAATAATGGGTGAGGGGGTGGGGCACATCTGTAGGGATAGGGCACATGCATGGGTGTATGTGTGCATGCACAGAGGGTGCTCATATTGCATTTTGGGGTTGCGTGCACTCTTTGGGCACTTGGCACCAAAAAGGTTAGCCATCACTGTAGTAGAGGATTGAATTTGTAAAGAGGACATAGAGGAGCTTTTAAGTCCCCCTCTGGGACTACTTAAATGGAACTGATTGTTAATTTATGAGACATAAAGAAATGGGATTAGTGTACTCCTTGAAGGGTAATTCAAAGACTGAATAAATAGTTCTTGGACTGTTGGGTAAAAATCCATTTTTCTCTTTTTTTTTTAAACAAAAACAAAATAAGAATGAGTGGAATTGTACAATAGATGAACTTACTCTTTCAAAATATAAAAGACACTATTGACAAAGGATTTAAGGAGATTATAGGAAAAATGGAAAATGGTGGCTTGCAAAGCAACCCTTTTCATGTGTGAAACTAGATGTTCTCTTCCATCTTATTACACCCCAGAAGTCCACAAGTAAAAATATAGCATGGCTTACCACTTCATCAAACATGGATAGGTCAATCTGCTGGAAGCCAGGAGGCTCTTCTGAGGTGTTGCCAGGAGCCTGGAGTTGAAACCCCCCTCTGACTGTGGGTTCCAGTGGGTATTTATCAAGTGGAGACATTTCAATGACCTCTTCAGCATCCTAGAAATAGTGGAATTGTGTTGATGAAGATAAGGGTGATAATGATGATAATAATAAAAAGATTAGTTTCTTTGATGAGATTTGTCCAATTGCAACCTCAGAACATGGAAGCCCCACAACCAGATCAAGGTGAGATGTAAATTTATAGAAACCTATATTGGATCAGTCATTGCCAGGTCAAGAAGAATCACATCAGATGTTGGAGTTCTGGACATCTGGTTACAATTAGGCTATGGAACTGAGGCCTGTTGGCTGAGCAAATGAGGTCAGCAGCAGCATAACTATCAGTAGAAAAGTTACTTTCCCATCCCAAATACAGAAAGATTGGGAGGGGGTGGGGGAATAATGATTTACAAATCAAGTCCTGTGATAAAGGATACTGCAAAAAATGTACCAGTTCTAGAAAGAACAATATTCTGAGTAAAAAAGATAATAGAGGATAGCATATCAATGGCAATTTATAATATGAAACAAATTATTCACAGAAGCAGAATTGGAAGAACTACAAAGGTCTACCCAGGGAACATAAATCAAAGCCTTACCAAAAGTAACTCAGCCTGTAGAACAAGGGTGGCAAACTTGATCGCAGGTGTGATACATCGCAACATTTTTTGCCTTTGGGGAGCTGGGATGGGCGTGGCCTGTGCCTGATTCATCTGGCCCTGTGGGCCATCAGTTTGTCAGGCCTGCTTAGAGGCAAAGTAGAGGCAAAGAGTCAGCAGTAGAGGAAGCCAACATTGCTACTGAATCAATTTTACTCTCAAACCAGGCACTTCCACTCTGCCTATTCAGAAAAAACAAAGCCTTCTAACTAATAAACAAGAGGAATTGAAACAAAGAATAAATGAGCATCTAGCACAACACAAAAACAACAAGACTGCATGCATAGAGTCTTGTTCCAAAGAAATAGCTAGCACAAATATTAAAAGAAGCCAACACTGTAATATCAAACATAAATACCAGCTCATTGCAAGAAAAAAAAACCCAACTAATGTACAGAATGGCTCCAGTTAGTTAATGGTTCCCGCTTGGTACCCACTGAAGTTAAAACAGACCTCCTCCGCACTACTTATGATCCATTTTGAAGTTCCAATGGCTGCATCATACATCTCCTGTGGTCATATGATTGCATTTTAAGTGATTTGCAACCACTTGTATTTACAGCTGTTTGCAGAGAGTCCACCCCATCACATGGCTTTGAAACTGGCATTTGTTTTTGCCAGTTTCTGGCATTTACTTTGTTTCCAGCAAAATCACCATTGGGGAAAACTGACACATTTAATGACTGCCAGAAATAAGGTCATAAAATTAGGCCTGGTCACGAGGTGACCTGCTAAATGACAACTTATGATCATAATTCTGGGCTCAATTACAGGTAGTGCTCGACTTACAGGAACTCACTTACTGACTGTTCAAAATTACAATGGCACTGAACAAAAGTGACATGACCATTTTCACACTTATGATCATTGCAGCATTCCTGTGGTCACATGATCAAATTTGACGGCTTGGCAACTTTCCTGTATTTGTGAAGGTTGCGGTGTCCAGGAGTCGTTCGGTTACCACCATCCTCTTAGAACCTATTCTTCCATCCCCCCCACCATCCAGTCTCAATTATCTTTTCATCCCCCACCATCAGAACTGATGAAGCTTCTTGGATGAGTAGGGAAACATTTTCTTCTTCATCAAGAAAAAAATAGTCCAGTTGCCTTTTGAAAAACATTTTATTATATGGGCAGCACATGAAATTAAAAAAAACCCAATAAAACATATAGCAATAAGACATGGCAATGCTTAAGAGCTGGAAAGTTTAAGAAATAGACAGAGGAGCTAATTCTGGCTTCACAAAATCAAGCCTAAGATGTTCATAAACTGAGAACCGAGAAGAAAAGCACACACAGGAAATGCCTAGCTGTGTCAGAAACAAGGGGCTATAATTTCTGCATTGATGTTCACATATAGGAGTACAAACAAAGTGCACTGGATTATCTGCCAGAAATACCATTTGCCCACAAAGAACTGGTGGGACCATAAAAGTAGACAAAGTATTAGAAAATACAGATGCTAAAGTGCTCTGGGGCATTAGAGTTCAAACAGACAACCATCTGACACCTCAGACTTAACAATCCTTGATAAGACAGACAAAAAGTTTGGAGAGTAGCCATGACAGTACCTGGAGACAGTAGAACAGAAGAGAAAGAACTGAAGAAGATAACAAAATTCAAATAGAAAACAAAGATAGTAGCAGTGGTAGTAAGCGTTTTGGGTGCAATCTCAAAACAACTGGCGCACCATTTGAACGCTATCCGCACTGACAAATAACCACAAGTCAATTGCAGAAAAGCAGCTTTACTTGGAACAGATCACACATCCTGTAATAATCTTTAACAGCCCCAAACAACACCTGGTTATCCCAGGTCCTTGGAAAGGACTCAAGAGGTGGATAAAAATACCAAATCAACCAACCGCAATCTACACATCTGGCTGATAGTACAACCAACCTTGGTAATTCATTCTAGTTTATTCTGGAAAGAAAAGGCCTTTGAGAGTAAAGGAGAAGGGTCTCTCAAAGGCCTTTCTTAACAACGCTTCAACGTGCAGGGCAGGAGAGAAGACAAAGGGAATTCTTAAGGCCTAGCAGCAGAAGGCGCGTTAGCAGTAGTTGGCCGCCTTCGGTTCGAGTTCCAGGGCTTCGAAAAGACGCTCTCCAGGTTTTTCTGCCCTTGCTCCGGTATCTTTCGCGCGCGGAGAGCAAGGAGACGGCCGCAGTCTGGCGGCGCTTGCAGAGCTGAAGTGGCTTCATCCTAGGCCGCTTTTCAACCCGGAGCGAGGCCGACGGGCGGATTCGGCCGATCGGCGCAGCGGCCTCTCCGCCCCACCTGCTCAAACTCTACGACGAAGAAGGCCGAGAGCGTCTTTCGCTCCGACTTTAACGGCCGGCTTAACACCAGCTTCATATTACTTGAAAGGAAACCTCGAAGAAGCGATGATCGCTGGGAGTTGGACTTGAAGACCTCCAAGGTCCCTTCCAACTCTGATATTCTATTCTTTTATGGCACGGGACGTTCAAGCCCAAGGATCCTTTTACCGTCATCGTAGGATTTCCCATGCGCCTGGAAAGTAGGGAAAGGCCGTCTGAGCGACTAACTGCAAATCCCCACGAAAACTGCTTGGGGCTGGGGTGGGTATTGGAGGCTGCGTTGTTAAGATACGTAGGATGGGCTGCCCACGGCTTGCCCGATGACTGTAGAATCAAGGCAACCAGGCGATCCCCGCAAAGAGACAGCAGGGGAGATTCCGAGAGAGGAGGGAAAGAATCCTTGCCCATATGTATATAGAGAAACAAAGTCAAGCCACTGGTTGCATAGGAATGTACCTTGCAGGAATAAATCCCAATTTTCAGGAAAATCCCCTTTTCCTTTTGGCTCCATTTATTCTCTTAAATTTGGCTTTCTTCGCTGCTCTCCCCTATCTCCCATTTTATTTTCTAGAAAGAAACAAGAATATTGTTGTTCTTAAAGGCGAAAAAGACGTCCTATTTTGACCTTTCTGAAAGCAGCAGCCTTGGCTTTCAGCGGATAAACTTGCCTAACTTCCCTTTTCTTTCATACAGCATGTGTGTGCTCTTCTTGAACTTCAACGTCTAAGCTTCATTTTTCTGAAAATGGAATGATGATCGCTACAGTACTTCCTTTTCCGAAGTAGCCAAGAACTGGGTGACTAACCGGCTCATCAACTTTTGCAAACAAATCAACCTGCAAGAAGCTCCTCAGCAGGGAAAGATGAGCAGCAGCCATATTGAAAAGAAAGACAGAGGAAGAGAGAAAGAAAAAAGCAAGCACTGCCTTGGAGGGACTTTGAACTCCTGAAATCAGCCATGTGTTCCCTAGTAAATTCAGGAAATAGCCACCCACGAGTGGACACCCACAGGAAGGATGACAGTGGAGAAATTGACTCCTGGCCCAGGATGGCCCCTTAATGAAAATACACCTACTAAGTCTTAGCTCAGCCACGGATTCATATTCTTTCATATATTGAAGTCCACTTTGGTGTAGTAGTTAAGGCACCAGGCTAGAAACTAGGAGTCTATGGGTTCTAATCTGGTCTTAGGAACAAGTCAGCTGTGTGACCTTGGGCCAGTCAGTTTCTCTCAGCCCTAGGAAGAAGTAATGGCAAATAGCTTTGCTGAGATTTTTCTAGGCAGTCACCAAGAGTCGACTTGAAAGCACCCCTCTTTCCTCCCCCAAAAAGTCTCCAGTTGGCTAACTCGACCACTGTCTCAGATATTGTTCGTGTAGTCCAGTAAATACTGGTTCTGTCTAATGGTTAACTGAATTATGACAGTTGGTGAAAGCTGGCTGAACTGCACTATAAGTCTGCCTGGATTTTACCACAGAGTGCCAGAGGGCTCTTTTCAGTCCTACCTGGAAAAGTAAAAAATTGAGTCCAGGTTTCTTTACACCTCAAGTTAAGTGTTGTGATGGAACTACAGCTTTCTCGTTTAAAAAACGACACATTCACACCAGCCTATTATCCCTCTATGCATTAAGATTGGGCCATGGGGATGACATCTCCCATTACCAAAGGTATCTGAAATGATGTCCAGAAGCAGGAGACAAACAGGGCAGGCATAGATCCTGTCAGATTAATGAAGCTTTTTGTCATGCCACAATTGAGGGAGTTCAACAAGATGGATGTGCAACTGAGCATAGAGTCTCTGTGATGAGAGATTGGTTCCTGAATGTGATTGATGGATAGATAGATAAATTGAGAATGCTAATTTTGTTATTCTTTGACAGGAAATTATTCTTCACAACAAAATAGTGGTTATTTCCCCCCAAAATACATGGCTCTCCAAAGTGAAGCTTCAGTGCTTCTCCCTTAAGAGTCTCCCCCCTTAAGACCATACCAATGTTTATATCTGAGCTGAAAATGAATATTTAGAGTTCTGTTGGGGTCTTCACTCTCCCTTCCTTCCCTTGGCTTAAAGATCTGCCTGCCTCTTCCCCAGGAAGGCTTTAGATGCAAGACTTTGCATTCATTCTGATGGTGGAGAAAAAGCATAGATCCATATTCTTATTGAAAGTGCATTGAAAGAGGAATTGAAACACTTTTTGTGCCCAATGGTTTATTTCAATTGACATCCATAGCTTACTGCATTATTTATTTATATCTCACCTTTATTGTTTTATAAATAACTCAAGATAGAGAAAACACATACAGTACTCCTTTCTCCTCCTATTGTCTTCACAATAATAACCCTCTGAATTAGGTTGAGATGTGAGAGAATGACTGATCAAGTCATCCAGCTGGCTTTTTTGAGATTAGAATTTGAGGCTCTTGGCTTCTGGACTGCTGCCTTAATCAATGTACACAATACCTTGAACTAATCAACTGGGCTAGGTTTGCCTAATAGGTATGTGTGTGTACATGTGTGTTATTGGCACATATACACAAACATGTCCCCACATCTCCAAACATGCACATGCATGCAACCCCCAAATCAAAGTTAGCACTAACTAAACTTAGTATACTTTGCAAATACATGTTAAGAGGGATGCATAAATTAGGCAAATAAGACTTGAGAACATTGAAATGCTGATTGGAATATCAGAGAATCAGTGACATGTTCATATTCTCAGTGGCACTTGGGCACATTTTCTTTCCGGACCATGTCTTAAGAATGGAGACCATAGAGAACTCAAACCTTCATGAGGCCATCAGGGAGTTTGACTCTTGAGTGTGTGTGTGTGTGTGTGTGTGTGTGTGTGTACACACACACACACACACACACACACATGATGAACAGCTTTTTTTTGCTTACCAAAGTTTGTTTTATTTAAAGAAAAAAATGGTCTAGGTAAAGGATATAAAACAATCACAAAAGTGCTCCTCTGTAAGATAGTTATCTAAAGTTTGCCCAAGCTTAGTAAGAAGAAAATAGTTTCAATTAAAATTAAATATGATGCCAGAATATTACATATTATATATTTTGGAAATATTATTCCCCAAAATATAAGGATTATATTTCAAAAACGTAGAGCTCAGTTCTGATTCTCTACCCACTCATTTCAGAGTATGCTCCATTCAGATTAAGGAAATTTGCATCTGGAAAAAACATATAGGATTACAATGTTATGTTGCAAAAATAAGAAAAACTTACATTGCACTTCAAAGCTTAACATTGCTACCTTTCTCGTTTACTTAATAAGAACCTTTACTCTCATGTAAGAGTATAAAAACTGCAGCTGTAGGTGAGAATTAGTTAAAAACAAGTTTTATTGCATTCTGGAATTTACTTCTATGTGAGGCTGTCCAGGGAGGGGCTATAATACATTTTTGATTTATGTTGACAAAAACTAAGTCATGGTGGGATATTTGGCTGAAGGACTGGTGTAATATTCTTGGGCCTGCAGTATTTGGCACCTTTAATGGTTAAAAAAAGTCCACTAAACCCTTCTGAGTAAACCTATATAGACCTGTGCTATTACATAATATTTTTTTTCAAACTATGCATTTGATACAAATAGCTGCACTAGATTGAAAGTACTCGGAATTGTTTAAACTTGTCTTTTCATCAACGTATCTTCGTTCCTTCATTGGGAAGGTCCTGCTTCCTGTTGTTTCAGTTTAGAGATCATTTTCTTAGAAAAAAATAAAGAAAAATAGAAAAGAGGTCTCCAGACAGAAATACATTTTCTCTTATTTCAAAGGGAGATTTAAGTATGTAACAGAATGTCCAAATGCAAAAAAGAAAATATTTTTTAATGTTTAGGTCATGGTTTTAATCTTGTCTGGGGCCCATAAGGTGGCAGAGGAATTTTCAGGGAATCCTAAGAATGACTGCAACTTTATATTAAGGGCAAAGAATTGGAGTAAATACCTATTGTTGCATGGTGGATTATTGTGCTAAACACTACCAAGATAGTGGGATTCTCTCCTTGGATTTCATTAGTTCTTCTATTTATATTTTCCAATCTGCTTTATTTTATTCTATTTATTCTATCTTGTAAATTCCCCAGATTGTCTTTGCAAAAAACAACATACCTGCCACTTGATTCCACAAAAGGCCAGATTAAACAGGAGATCCCAAATGTGATTTTACTCAAATTATTTAAAATAACCATTGTCCAAACATTTAAATAAAATCTATTTTTAAAAAAAAATCATATAAAATATACTTCGATATTTAAAGTAATACACAGTATCAGGTGTTTTCTTTTTTCTTTTAAAGTGAGAAGTACTAACTCTGCAAAATGAAAGTTAAAAAGACAATATAATTTGCTGTTTAGGAAGTAGAAGATGTGGCTTTAATAATGTAGGAAAGCTAAAAAGATAAAGTTGGCATAGAGAAAGAAAAAAGCAGGAGACTGATGTTACAAGTTTTTTCTTGGCCCATTGAAAATGGCGTATATGAGAGGGGAATTCAGAAGGAATGTATATTCTTACAAGCATGGACTTTCTAGTGAAAGTTTTGAGCTTTTACATTTGCATAATTGGCCCTCTTTATTTTGCATCCTTGCAAAAATATACAAAGTTGCTTTAAGATAGGGAGAAGGATCCTAGAGCTGTTATCCGGCTAAATTGGGTGATAACGAGCAACAAAGAGAGTGAAGTCAGCTTGCTTTAATATGGAAAGGCCTACTTATTTTAAGAACAGTAACCAGTAGGAGAGGCCTCTTAAAGCCACACAAGTGTTTTTGGTCTTGCTTTTTATCCTTTTGTTATTCACACGCACTATCTCTAAATTAGTAAATTCATGTTTTTAATATGGCTGTGATTTTTATGTAATAATGTGCAAAATCCAGTGTTACGGATTTGCCTAAATCCATGCAGTGTTTTTTTTTTTAGCCAGATCTGTAGAGTATGTGTATTTCAGAACTCCTGTCATTTCAATTAAACCCCTTGGGGTGGAAAAAGCCCCACTATTAGAATAATGTTTTTTTTTAAAAAAAATCTTCTGAAGCCCAGTCGCTAACAAACACTCAAGTGAGTAACTATACTCAAGTGAGTTACTCACTCAAGTGAGTAACTATATGCATGCCTGTGTGTGTGTGTGTGTGATATGCGCATTGTGTTTATGTATGCATACATAAAATGGAGGGCGATAAAATTGTCCCCTAAAATGACATCTCTTAAAGGGAAAGAGGGAAATTCCTTTTGAAAAGGGAAAGAAATAAAGCCGGAATTGGGAAAGTCGCATTCACTCGGAAGCGGCTTTCCCAGGGAGGAAAGCCGGGCGCAGCCGCGCGCCTCCCCGACGGCAGAAGCAGAGGAGAGCTAGCCCTATTTCTTTACCTGTCGAGGGCAGGAGGTGGGATTCCGGCGGTTCTTCACCACTAGCATCAGAGTGTGGGGCAGAGATCTCGTCCTCACCACTTTCCTGATTATTTTCAGCAGGCAACGCTGCAGGAATGGAGGCAACCTCTCGCCTCGCGCGCCTCGCACGAGACACTTGACCCGGCCGCCCATGCCTGGCATCCACACGCGCGGTCTTGGTGGGTGGGTAGGGGGCGCCCGGCGGAGATCTGCTTTTATGCCTGGCAGATGCTCGTCACGGCATCCGGAGCAAAGGAGGTGGGGAGGGGGGGGACCCGTTCTCGGAGCTGCTCCGGAGTCTCGCAAGGACAGGTTTAACACTGGGCCAAGAAGATCCTGGAATCCACGTGTCGCAGACCAAAGGCGGCTTTGCTTTTTCCTTTCCCCCTCCTCCCCCTCCTCCTCCATGCTATTAAAAAGATATATATATATATATATTTTAAAAGAGATGGCTGGGGGGGAAAAGGGAGGGGTGTGTGGACGCACGTCGCGGAGCCTGGGATGCGGAGGCAAGACCCGCCTCTCGCCTGGAGGAGGAGGAGGGGAAAGGGAGGAGGAGGAGGGACGAATCTCTCTGCCCCGCCGACAGCTCGTTGAAAAAAGGCGACCGATCAAGGGACGCTTTGCACTTTTTCAAAAGTCGCTTTCTGCCGCCTTCGGCCTACTCGGATCACCCCCCCCCCCTCCTTTTGCTCTTCTCTCCCCCGCCCCCCCCCCCTCCGCGCACTGTCTTTTTAGCTAAAGCTCGGGCGGGGGCGGGGAAGAGCCAGGTCAACAAACAAGTCGCCATTGGGCCACTTTCTTCCAGTGGCCAATGGCGAGGGAGGGGCGGATCTAGATCCTTCAATAGCGGTTCGCGCGCGCCAAACAAAATGTTACGAATCTCTGCTTGACGATCGGCTTTTTGTTTTAAATTCGCGAGCGGCTTTTTCCCCATTTCGAGGTTCTTTTTCCGAGCCGGTGCTTTTGCCCGAATGTCTCGGGAAAGCAGCAAAACCAAATCCCCTTTAAGGTCTCCCGGTTGGATAAATGACGTTCCTTTATGATTCCCTCCGCCAACCACTTCCCGGATAAAAAATGCGAAAGCGAAAGTCCGGTCTTTCGAAAGAAAACTTGAAATGTGATGCGAGAGACGAGTGCGTCTCTTGGCTTGACAGTGGCGGGAGTGGCTCACTGGGGATCCCCGAGACCTTGGGATTGGAGAGCGGCTAAATCAAAGCAGGTGTGTTTATTTTTTTCCTCCCGCTGGACGCTGGCTTTCCTTGCCTCCTTAAGGGCGGCGGTTCACACCGGCCTGCTGCGGTGTGACGGGGTAAGTAACCATCATCGCACAAAAAGGATCTCCAGGCCTCGCCCGTTATTGCTGGGGGAAAGAAAGCGCTGATTCTTAGTCTGGAACGAACTAAGGAGCGAATCGTACCTTCGATCTTAAATCTTCTCCTTAACTGCGGCGAATTTTGCAAACCTGTAAAATTTGCAAACGGAGAGAATTAAAGACAAAGCAAATATACTTTCTGGTTTATTGACATTTCCGTATCCGGGCCGTTCCGGGCATTTGCAGCAGAAGAGCGTGAATCTCAAGCACATGATGTCCGATCTCTTCTGAACGTTTTGCTTTCAGTTAGAAGTGAGAAACTTTTTGGTTTTTAGATTTATTTTACCCGGCTTGTATGTGCCTTCAGAGGGGTCTCTACTTAGGCAGGAGCAACAAACTATGAGATAATCTCACCATGTACTGTATTAAATTATCTTTTTGCTGGAAAGGCAGAGACTTAAACAGTCTCTATCAGCGACTCAGTAAAGCAATAACAAAACAAAAATTAATAATTAACCTTTACCTAAACCACAATGACTGATTTCAGCAAAAACACATTATTTATAGAGTAATAATTGGAGAATATGAATGTCTCAATGATAACCCACATGATTACAGCATCACTTTGCCTCTCCTTTAAAAATAAATATCTGTAAATACCCTTTCTCTGAGGAACATACAGATTACAATTTACTGTCAAAAATGTTTTTTCTCTATTTTCCAGGTCCCTTCTTATTCCCAAACCCTTTTATCTTCAGAAATTCTCCCTCTTTTGAATCTACTATCTTGCCTTTATTTGTCTGCATATTAAAGTTACATTTTACATGGTTTTAAAGTTCTTCTTGCTCCCAAAATTTTGTTTTTGTTTATTGGTTAATTTCATCACATTCCTTTTTCTTTCTATAAAGAAAAATAAAAATATCTTTCCAGGGAAGAGGGGGAATCCTGTACCACGTTTAAGTATTGCTACTACATGTGAAGTTAAGCTTTAGAAAATGCTGTAAATGCTGGTGTACTACTTGTGAGCCTTTCTACAGTAAGTCAATGAAAATAATAAGCTGTTGTATCACCCCAAGACTCAACAATACCCTTTAGGTGAGTTTGCCTTTGAAGACAACTCACAAACTCCAGCCAGTAGCCACATCGGTGTAACATGGTAGCCAAGCTGTGAGCTAGGGCAATTGGCTACTGAAGAATTATATATATATATATTCTTACATTGTTGCAGTGGTTTCAATTGTTTTTTGGTCCTGTCAAATTGTTGTCTCCCCCTCCCCCCAAAAAAAATTATATGGCACAGCATTAACTACATGGGAGAAGGGAGCATTTTACTAAGTTTAATTCCGTCAGGCTATCAAAGAATCCTATCGTGTATCCTCTCTCTGGAATAGTTAAATATTCCTCTTTTTGGACTTCCAGATAAATGGCTGTCCCCAAGTCTCCTTGCACTTAAAAATATTGTTTTATTTTAACTAACCTTCAGCCCCATAGCATGTTTGCCTATGACTATGTGTTCTGATTTTTATTTTAAATTATTGGGGGGGGGGTGATCTGTGTTTTCTTTATTGTGCACCTCTCAGGATCATTATAAAACCTATAACTAAATCAATAAAGAAGCTAGCCTTGCTCTCAAAATATTTAAAAGTGTGTGGGTGCAATAGAGAGAGACCGTACATGCTCTAAATGTGAATCTTTTATTATATCCATTCAGGACAAGTTTCTGAAGATTTTTGCTGATTAATATTTGTATACATTAAAGTAGGTCTAAAGTTTCTTTAATTAAAATGTGAGTGGGGAGAGGAAGGGTCTGTGAGGAAGAGAAAAACCAAACATGAGACATGGCCTAGGGTATTTGAGCTTCATACAAGGAAGTAATGACATTGCATAAAATCATTATAGTCTTTCATTCAGCCATCTTAGTGCTAATGTGAGTGTAGGCCTCAGCCTGGCTCTCTTTGTACAGCACTGTGTTCTATCTGATTCAGTTTACTCCTACTTTTGTTTTAATTTGTCCTTACCTAATTACTTTGCTTTTACAACAACAACAACAACAAAGATACAACAGATCAATAGGTCATATACCTATTAATGTGTGTGTATTAATTTTGTTATAATGAAAGGGATTCTCTTCTCATTTCTTCTGCTGTCATTTACCTGACAGCAACTCTGGTTATTCAGAATACAGAAAATATTCATTCTCTTATCATTCCTTAGGTAATTACTGGGAAGATTACCCAAAGCTGAAATAATATTTACCTTGTTTCGCTTGCCTCCAGCATTGTTTTTTTTTAAAAAATCTATCTTTGGGAACTGCTGCCTATATGTAAACAGTATAGTAATAGTTGGCATGGGCATGTTTTGAATGTTATTCAAAGCAGGTGCTCGACATAACTAACATGTGCGAGCACATTTAAAAAAGAAACTTCTTTAAAAAAAAATCTGTGTGTAAACCTGGAAAAAAAAATAGAATGGCTTATGCAGAAACTGGGAAAAATGGTGGCTTCTTTAGAAATATTAAAATGTATGCACCTGTAATTTCTAAGTGAGGTAGCTCTTCTGAATTATTTCCAGATTATGTCTCGAATATAATTATTACCATTAATTCACAGTGCAAAAAACATGAGAATAAGTCTCAAATGGATCTTGGGTATATTTTTATTATTTGCATTGATCTTCTAGGGTTTAGCTGATTCGTGAAATGTTGGTGCTTGCTATCAGAAAGGCAAGGCTACGTGGGATTTTTTTTATTTATTTGGATGTATTTTTTTTTCTGTAAGAGAAAGAACAATGTCTAAGGGATATATAATATATGTTGTAATAATAGATAATAATTGTAATATTATACAGTTGTAACAATATATAATTGTAAACTGGTATTTGTAATTATAAATATATAGTTAGTTGTAACAAATATTTCCACGAAGATAGAACTAAAATGTAGAGACATTGGTCATGTACGGTAAATATGTATCATTTTCAATTTTCTGCATTAAAAATTCATAATTTTTGAGATAATAACATTTTAACTCTTTAAGTAGCTTGAGACTGATTTATTGTGCTTTCTTCTAGAAATGTTCCTTTTATTTGCTCAGAACTGATAGAAAAGAAGGCTGAAACGTTTGTATTGCTCCTAATAGTAAATTTGTTGTTCTTATTTTTAAGGTAAGCATTTATTCCTAATATTTGTTTAAACTTTTTCCTGAGATAGGATCAGTATTTATTTACTTCTCATTTCCCAAGAATTTATTGATAATTAAATTTTTATGGTAATAAAATGGGATTTTGTTGATCTAGCAGGGCTAGTGGGAGATGGCTGTAAGACGATGGTAGCCATTGTTTTTCAATCTTTTTAATATATCACTTTGTATACTTAGAGTGGTACACTTAAGGGATTGAAGTAGCATCATGATAGAAAAATGTAACATACTTGCAAGTTGTTGCAGATTCGGTACAGTATGTCCAGTTAATTTAACATTATCATTGAAGGGTAAATATATATTAAAAAATTATAATGCTATCAGAGTCTTTTCTGATAAAGGACAAAAAAGATAAGCAAAGAATAGGTTTTCTCCTAATGGCATTCAAATATACTTTGTTTTTATTCGGTCTTTCCTAATTTATTGTCTTCTACATGTGTTTGGGAATATGATAATTGCTCTCTAGGTAGGAAGATCAGTGGCCATCATAAATAGGAATTTTGAAAAATGTTGTCCCATCACATATATAGAATCAACAGTTTATAAATAATATTTTAGTTGTAAAGATTATCTATTGTGTTGAAACCTTTTATATTTATCATATTAAAATTATCTTGTTTTAATCTCCCTTAAATACTAACATTTAGATAATTTTGTAGCCAGAGTGACTTCTAAGGATATGCAAAACATTTTGTACTTGAACCATTCAAAACCTAAAAAACCCTGTTTCCTGTGGGAAGATTTTTTAAAATATTATTTTGGAAGTTGTGTTTAAAGCAGTTCTGTTTTAACTAAAACAGAAAAAGATGATTGAAACAGCTGTTTCCTCTTTGAAGTAAAGTTTTTTTGATTTCATATACATCTCTTGATATATATCTCTGATTTATATGAAGTCAAAAAGGATGCATATTTTGTGCATCCTTTTATTCTCTGTATTTCCTACTAATTTTTTTACCTGGTTTTAACTACACACTACAGCATGGATGTTACTCAGTTATTATTTTGCTAGCCATCCTGGGTTCTTTTTTACGAGAAAAAGCAGTGTAAATATTCCAAACAAAGCAAACAAACATGAAAATATTTTGACATATGAAAATTATAGATATATGTTTCCTTTATTTTATTCTTTCCATACTGTAACTCTGTGAGGTTGGCTAACCTAGCAGAATTTGAATTCAATTGAATTATTGAAGTTGAAATTGAACTTCAAGAGTATGGAGGAATATGAATTCATTTTAGGCTTAGGGGTACATTTTAACTGATATAACACATCTATTCTCAAAACACACACAATGGGTTAGTTGCAACTAAGTCATAAAGTTTGCTTGTTGTTGTTTTAAAGTGGCTCAGGATATCTAGTGGGTTCTAAAATAACAACAATAATTTGAGCTAGACAAATTTGAGGTTTGAGTGCCATTACGCTCAAGAGATTACAATCATTATTTTTCTCTCTTCCAGCCTCCACACTTAAGTAATATATTCTCACAATGACCACTGGTCCAAGGCTTATTACTATAATCCATTTTGAAGGTAACAACAAAGATCTCGTTCCTCACAATTCAGGAGAAATAAAACACTTGGTTCTGTCCATTGTGAAATTCTTTCTCTCACTTCAAAATTGCTGCATCACCCTGCTCAACAAAAATTATGCATCCGGTTTTAACTGGTAATGAAGATTACAAACACATCTTTGCAGTAAAAGAAAATGGAGTGCTAATGATTCATGCACAAAATTGAAAAGATACAGGCAAATCACATCTTTCCCATGTTTCACACTGTAATCTGACGTCATCAGTGTGCTTTTATTCTGACTACCACTTTTGTTAGAGGCCAGGTCATCTTCAATAGTAGTGATTGTTAATGAAATTTACATAGCATGAAATGCAACATGCTCTAATAAATTTGCAACTTTCCCTATTGTGCGCTTTTTAGAAACACAATTACTCTTAACATATCTGCAATTTCTAGTACCCTATAACTGACTTTTATTAATATCAGAAAGTTAGATAGGATTAGAGATAGTTAGGAATTGAATAGGAGACCTGTTAGTAAATCTCAGAGTCACAGACTAGATTGGGAAGTCCAAAAATGCATCCTGGATAAATGCAATATTTCTACATTGTTTCAATAAATATCATGGATAAATTGGTAGGAGTTTATCCATTTGCCACTCATGTGGTAGGTGTAATTAGTCCAAGACACCCAATTAACCAGGAGTCAAATTGGTAAGCTTGTTCCTCGCTCTCTTTCTTACCTTGTTGAAATGTTTTTATTTTAAAAATAGGTGACCCATTCTCAAACGTCCAGGTTGTCCTGTCTGGGATATATAAGGAGAAAATAAAGATCAGAAGATGGTGCTTTGCTGCATGCCAGGATTACTTTTCAGGGTGAGTCTTTTTATTAAAAAAAAACCCCAACATGATCAGATGTGGAGGAAGTGGAAGAAGTATTGTAGGTATATACTGTATGATGCCCATGTCTTATTTATTTGTCCTTTTATTGTTGAAAGTGTAATACATGGAAGTGACTTCTCAGCACCTCATGACCTACTAACTACAAGAGGACATGGGGTGCTTGCTTGTAAAGTACTAAAGATTTACTCTGTGCCTCTTGCTTGTCTACTTTTCTCCTGCTCTTTTTGTTTGATTGTTTATTTTTCCACACATGCATGGATCATACATTTTTTGATTGGCCTTTTGACAGGATGCAGCTAGATAAATGCTAATCTTTGATTATCTCTGTGATGTATTTCCTGTAAATACTGAACATCTTTCTGTTATGTTTAAAACGTCCTTTCTTTAATTCTTGTTCAGATTCCTATTCCAGAATCATTCATGTGCACCAAAAGAATACATTCCTGAGATGGTTCTTAAAATTTACAATGTGACTGACCCAGATTTTTAATTCAAGGTCTAAATTATGACACAGGAGTTATCTGAGATGTATCTACTGCTCCAGCACTCAAGATTTGACTAGTCACATAACAAAGGTACTATTACAATGCTTAGTTTTTAGATGCTGCTGTTAATAATGTGGGCTTTTTTTGTTTTTCTCTTGTGGTGAAGGAAAATTATTAGCCTTGTTTTGAGTAAACCATAACAGCAGGTATGAGCATTTACAAACTCAGTGCTTGTTGAAATAGAACGACTACTCTGATAAAGAAGTAGGAGGTTGGAGAAGAAGGTTGATAGAGATGGCACATTCCAGAAGACAATAAAGACAAACTTACCGACAAATCTTCTGTTGGCGTACTCTGTACGTTGCCTGGCCTCACTGCCAAGGCAGTGCTCAGGCAGAAAAGACAATTGGTTCTGGAAATTTGTCCTCAGGCTGGAAGAAAGGGATCCAGAAACTACACAAGTAAGAAGATGCTTATGTAATGAGCAGAGCAGATACCCTAAATGGAGGAAAATCCATTATCAATGCAATAAATGGGACTTAAACCAATATGAAAATCTCTTAGATAGACATCCCAGGTTATTTGAAGAATCTCCTCTTTCCTATTATTTCACCTGATTCAATAGAGCTAGAAGGCAGGTCACGATTCAGATCCCATCAATTATATTTTGTCATCTGATGGAAATTATGAAAAAAGGACCTCCTTGATGGTGGCCCCTTTGTTATAAAACATCAACTCCCACACCCTGTTCCTTTTCCTAAAGGCCCTAAGTGTGTGGCTTTGTCAGTAGGCCTGGGCACTACAAATGGAAATAGAACCGATCAAAAGGCTCATCCAATTGTGTTGTTGCTGCCATGTGGAGTGGAATAGGGAATTTTAACAGTTTTATTATAAGATGGAGCTTTTAAATTTTTAACTACAGGTAGTCCTTGACTTACTGACATAATGAGCCCAAAATTTCTATTGTTGTGAGATATTTGTTAAGTGAATTTTGCCCCATTTTAGAACCTTTCTTGCCCCAGGTGTTAAGTGAATCACTGCAGTTATTAAGTTAGTAATACAGTTGTTAAGGGAATCTGGCTTCCCCATTGATTTTGCTTGTCAAAAGGTTGCAAAAGGTGATCACATCATTTTGGGACACAGCAAGTCATAAGTAAGAAGCATCTGAATTTTGATCATGTGACCATGGGAATGCCACAAGGGTCTTAAGTGTGAAAAATGCTTATAATTCACTTTTTTTTAGTGCTGTTTTAACTTTGAACAGTTACTAAATGAACTATGGTCAATTGAAGATTACCTCAATTGTAAACTGTATTGTAAACTGCCTGGAGTCACCTATATGTGAGTTTAGCGCAGGGGTGAAATTCAGCAGGTTCTGACTGGTTCTGGAGAACTGGTAGCGAACATTTTGAGTAGTTCAGACAACTGGCAAATACCAACTCTGGCTGGTCCCAGAGTGGGGTGGGAATGGAGATTTTACAACATCCTTTCCCTGCCACGCCTACCAAGCCACACCCACAGAACCTGTAGTAAAAAAATTTGAATTTCACTATTGGTTTAGTGGCTATATAAATTTGTAGATGTTTAGATATGTAGATACAACCAATTTCATTGTAAACAAGTACAATGACAATAAAGATTATACTTATACTTGTATGTTGATATTTAAATAGATTGATGGATGGATAGGTGGATGGAAAAGAAAGAAAGAAAGAAAGAAGGAAAGAAAAAATCATGTGAAGATAAAATGGGAGAGGAAGCACATTCAGACTTGGAAGATTCTGTTACATTTTAATAAAAGTAATTTTAAGACTATGAGACCTATCTTGTCGGGCTGACATATTATATGACCACAATTGAGGCTAGGAGAGCAGTCTGCTTAACCATTTCATTTTGAACATGAGAGTTCTTGATTTGGACTGTTGATTTGTGAAGTGTAGATATTACACCAATATCTTGTGCTATGTTTTATGCGCTGCAAATACAGAACTGCTTGCCACTCCTTGATCTTATTTCTTTGCGGGATTTCAGACACAAGTTACCTTAACAATCCTTCCCATTTCCATGCAATTGTGATGTGTACTAGCTTTTATCCATCCTTAGGAATGTTTGGAAATATAATGTTTTGTTATATGTCAAACATTTTGGAGCAGAATAACATGTCATAGCAAACAGGGCAATTAATAATAAATGATTCAAAGAAAACTGTATGTTTGCCTTGAACATGTGATTTAGGTATAAGAGTTTATACATAAACATGACAAATAAGGTTGGGGTTTTTTTCTTGCAGATGTTTCATTACCAAACTAGATAACCTCATCAGTGCTTGTAAGAAGTAATATAAACTGAGAGCAATCCTCATTCCTTACTAGCACTGATGAGGTTACCTAGTTTGGGTAATGAAATGTCTGCAAGAAAACAATCAAATGCATAGAGTGCCAAGAACCCCTAAATTGATTGGTAATATATGAGAGAGAGAGAGAGAGAGAGAGAGAGAGAGAGAGAGAGAGAGAGAGAGAGAGAGAGAGAGAGAGAGAGAGAGAGAGAGAGAGTGTGTGTGTGTGTGTGTGTGTGTGTGTGTGAATTAATTCCTGGTTGGACCACTATTGGATAAATGACAAAAATGTATTGGATGAGAAGGATGAAGGAAATGTAATGAGGATGAAAGTAGAGGAAAGCAGGAATAGAAAATCCAAATGTTGTTCTGTTGGGGTGGGGGTGTCTCACATCTCATAAAAGAATGAATGAAAATGGGCTTTGGGAAGGAGGATGTGGAAATTAGAACAGAGAAAAGATTTGTGTGAGAAGAGTGTGTATGTGGAGTTATGTAAAAACAGTTGCTTATTAGAATGATAAATCAGAAGAATCTATTGATGATGAAAAACTACATGCAAGACATGGATGCTAATAAAGGGAAATAAAGATATTGCAATATATCTATGGAAAAACAGTTGCAAATAATGTAGATTAGCACAAATATGTTTTGGAAGTGAGTAAAAAGGACTATACCAGGAGCCCAAAGAGAGTTAATGGAATTAAAAATAAGAATGGCCAGATGTTTGGGTGAAACTGAAGTGATGAAAGGAGTACTGTATTTCAAAAATTTGTATAGGAATGATAAAAAATGCAGAAATATTAAAATATATGTGGCTTGCGCAACTGGCTGTGTAACTCATTTAACAGAAGTGAACATTGTTTCTTCACCTGATGAAAAATCCATTTTCCTATGTTACTGGTTCTTAAATTTTGCAACACTATCACACTCTGCAATGTTACAATGAATTTTTGCAGCCCCTTCCTGAATAAAACTAAGTGGTTGAGTCATAAGTACACAATTTACATTAATAATTAAATCTCAATCTATATATCACGTAAAATAACCTTACAACTTCAGTCTTATGACTTCATAAACCTGTTTCATTGGAAATAAGCAACTGAAAAATCCTCAAGAAAATTTAAATGCATATTTTAATGGTAAGGAGGAAGTTACTTTTGCAATTTCCTGAAATCTGCCCATCATTTTCAGGACACACCCTATTATTTTATAAAAGCAAGTGGGGTGGGGGGAGAAAAAGGTGTTTCTTTGCCACAGTTTAATTGTTCTTCAACTACTCTTAAAATTCTGCAGCTTCCCAAAAAATGACAGGCTAAATTATGGTAATTGTGACACCCTTTCTTCCAGTACAATCACATATTCACTAACTAGACTCTTTGTAGCAATTTGTCTACAGAGGAAGCATCAGGTCACATGGCCAAATCTTTGAAAGAATCCAGATAAGTAACCTTTCTGAAAGTTAAATGACAAGGTGCTAATTTTCCCACACAGACTACTCAAGCTTTGTGAGGGATCTGCAAGTTTCCGGAGCATTCCTTTCCACACAACATACTTTGCATTGAACTGGCTATCCTACTTGAAAAGCAGTGTGAGAGGGACTTTTGGCCAACTCTCCATCCACTGTCTTGTTACACCCCCCCCCTCCTTCCTTTGTGGTTGTGACTCATATTGAAAACCATACTATACTAAGGGAAGGGGCGCAAGGGTAAAACCAAAACCTATAAGGGGGTGTAGATTCATCTGACAGAGAGTTTGGCAGAATTCTGATTGAAAGGCTGCAAGAAGAGAGTAAACAAAATTTGTGAAGGGCAGTTCATGCTGGGCAGAATAACTTTTGGTCTTTGGCAAGTCGTTGAGGAATGTACAAATGTAAAATGTTTATTGTATTCCCCCAAAAAGTGAAGAGGCCTTTAAATGAATTGTGTCTTTCATTTCTTTGACCTATTATTATTAATAGGTCTAAAACCACTTCTAGCCTGAATAGTGTGGTGGGTATGTATACCTGTTTATGTCAGTACTTCTTGCCATTTTCTTTACTATTGCCAGGTATTAAGGAGACTCTTTTTCTTTGGCATTCTTTCAAGTTCTGTTTTTATTTTAGATTTAAGCCTCTTGATATCCACTTTCACAAGAAATACAATATACCGTATTCAAGAAGCTGACCCTCCCACGACAATAGAAAACTCAAGAGACTCCTGTCTGTAATTTATAATAAAAAGCTGAAAAACAAAAGGTACTTTTGTAATTTCATCGTTTTTTCTAATAGTTTGTTATTTCCAATTATTTATTATTACTTATTCAGAAAGTAAGATCCTTGTTTCTTATTCTGGAACAATTATAACTGCTTATATTGAATTTATTTTCCTTTTCTTTCTAAATCTATCAACTTTGGACTCATAAGACACTTTTTGTCTTTTTACTAACATGCAGTATTTCTTTATAGGAAAATGCCTGCCTGGGTGTTTTCAACCCTCAATCTACTTCTTTCTGACATCTCTGTTCTTCCTTTTATTTAACTGCTGACTTTTAAGGACAATATACCAAATCCTTTGCTCTGGCAGATGTGGATTCTCTTTTTCATCTAATGATCAGGTTAGTTTCTGAGTTGTGAATTTTGATATGCATATTTTATAAAAGACGTCATTTTGTTTATGTGTGTGTGTGTGTGTGTGTGTGTGTGTGTAGCAATTGTCTGAGAGGAATATGAAAGAATTCAAACCTTGTCCAGTTAAAACTTACCTTGTGGGATAGCTACCTAAGCAATGCCAAGGAGGCATTTTATGTGGTTTAAAGCAGGGGTCTCCAACCTTTGCAACTTTAAGTCTGAAGGACTTAAGCTCCCAGAATTCTCCAGCCAGCAAAGCTGGCTGGAGAAGTCTGGGAGCTGAAGTCCTTCAGACTTAAAGTTGCAAAGGTTGGAGACCCCTGCTTTAAAGCCATATATGACTCCAGCTTGCTTACCTAGATACCAGTTTTACAGTGAAAGTACATTTGTGTGTATGCATATTAAAATGCAAAACTACTGTTGCTGTAGTTTTAGTTTTAGAAAGGCTGATAAAGCTATCTCAACCATGACTATGGGAACAGCCATGATTGAGATAACTCTATCAGCCTTTCTAAAAGAGACGTGCCTTCAGAAAGTAAAAGTGCCTTCAGAAAGTATTCAGACCCCCTTCACTTTTGTCAGTTTTGTTATTCTGCAGCCTGATTCTATAGTTGTTGAAATTCATTTCCCCCCCTCATTAATCTACATTCGGTACCCCATAATAAAAAAGTGAAAACGGAATTTTAGAAATGTCTGTAAATTTAGTAAAAAGAAAAAACTGAGATATCACATTGAAATAAGTATTCAGACACTTAGCAACAATATATGAAATTTAGCTCTGGTGCCCCCCCCCCCCCATTTCTTTTGATTGTTGCTCACATGTTTTCACACCTTGAATGGCGTTGACCTCACATATTGTTGCAAATACTTATGCCAATGTGATATTTCAGTTTCTTTTCCTTTTTCATCAATTTATAGATATTTCTAAAATCCTGGTTTCACTTTGACTTTATAAGGTAGATTAATGAGAAATAAAATGACTTTCAGCAACTGTAGAATGAGGCTGCAGCATAACAGAATTGACAAAAGCTTATTATTGCTTTTTTGTGTGTAAGATTCCTAGCAATCAGACTATTTAGAGGATAAATAGCAGAGCCTGGTTCATTTGAAGTACTCTAACTATACCCTCAGATTGATAAAGGATCTTGCACTGTTAGATAATGTGAGGTGGCAATTAGTAGCACCCGTGTCAGAGTTTTCAATAAAGTTTAGTAAAGTTAAGTTAATAAAGTTCAATAAAGTTAAACTTATCAAGTTTAGATTGGATGCTGTTTAGGGAAACAGAAACAGCCACAATGTGGTGGAACCTGTAAATAGACAAAACTCACCCAAAATCTTTGGGATGGCCTCTGAGGAGTGACTATCTTTCCTAAATCTCATTTGGAGAGGAAACATAGCCTTCTTTTCTCAAGCTAGCAAGCTTGTTCTTAAATAAAGGAGTACCTTATAACTCTGTGAGAATCAAGATGTGGTAGGAAAATTTTCCCCCCCTAACTTGTTTTTTATTTCTTCTTTGTTGCACTGTTGAATGCTTCCTATGCTATTTCTCATTAACTTCTTTCCTTTCTGAGGTAATTTGTAATCTGTTTTAAATTCTTGTCTTGACTCAGCTTTTGTTTCCTTTGTTGTGAAATTGTTTGGATGCAGCTTGTGCTGTGTACCACAATTTGGCATTTCACTGCTCCTTCTTTTCCACTCGTCTCTCTGCCAAAATCTCAACAAAGTTGTCTTGTGATTTTAGCTTTAATTCATATTTGTGACAGCTAGAAAGAGAACTGATAGCCACACACTCAGGAACACCCAATTAAAATTCCTATCTAATGATTATCTAGTTCAGGAGTGTCCAACATCGGCAACTTTAAGACTTGTGGACTTTAACAGCCTGAATTCCTAAGCCAGCCATGCCAAAGTTTGACACCCCTGGTCTAACTTAAGGGTCAGCTTTGATCATTTATGGAAAGGACAAGATGCTGTCCTTCCTCCACATCCACAAGTGCTGATTAGGATGCCAGTACTGCACAGAACAAGCTGTTACTTGGCCCTCATGCTTCACTTGAGGTGAGCCTGGCGATCTACCACCAGGGTAGATATCCTCAGAGTGGAATATCAAAAGAGTTAGCACTGCAGCAAAGTACAGGGCTGGAGCCACACCTGGTCTTTCTGAGCAGTGCTCAAACACCTAAGTGGGGTCAGACCTAGTTAATAGTTGGATGGAAGATCACCAGAGAAATCCGAAGGCTATAGAGTCTAATTTGGACAACATTGAACAACATCCCTGATGAAAACAGTGTAAACTATTTTCATATTGTCCCTGTAGGTTTCTTGGCAACAAGACACCAGGAGGTGGCTCAAGACATTCCCAGAAGGCTTGGCTGTCATGAGAATCCATTCAATGTTGGTGTACATTATACTTATGGGAGTTAAAACTGAGAAGCTCTTAGATCCTGCTTGAGCACAATGGACTGATCATTTCTGATTTCTTGTACACACAGGAGGTCAGTAGTCCCTCTGTGCCTAAATGTTCTTCTGCACAGTTGAGCCTTCTTCTGCTTCCTTACTGTCACACAGAAGCAGAGGCGTTTCTGAAGGTGGAAGAGACTCAAGAGTCCAAGGTCTGAGTCACACATCAAACCTGAGGCACTCTCAGTGCTATTGCTACGATTATGATTCTCTACATCTCCCTTGGATCACTTTATCTGAATCCTTCTCCTCATCTTTGGATGGATACTCACTCAGTTGAGGAAATGACAGCATAATCCTTCTTGCCTTTCTAATCCTACTGCTATTTTCATTTTAAAACAATCATAAACAATCTACTGACCAGCTTTTGGCCCAGTTCTCTCTACAGAATAAAAATAGAATAATTCAGAATCAGAATGTAGCTGGAAGGTCTTCTAGTCCAGCCCTCTGCTCAAGCAGGAGATCCTATATCATTTTAGACAAGTGACTTTCCTGTCTCTTCTTGAAAACCTCCAGTGATGAATGTTTGAAGGTAAGTTGTTCCATTGGTTAATTGTCCTCACTGTTAGGAATTTCTCCTCAATTCCAGGTTCCTTCTCTTCTTCATTAGTTTCCATCCATTGTTTTTTGTCCTGCCCTCTGATGTTTTGGAAAATAAATTGACCCCCATCCTCTTTGTGACAACCTCACAGATACTGGAATATTGCTATCATGTCCCCCCAGTCCTTTTTTTCTCTAGACTAGCCAAAACCAAATCCTGCAATCGTTCTTCATATGTTTTAGTCTCCAGGGCTTTAATCATCTTAGTTGATGTTTTTTCCCCTTTTTCCAAAGTTTCAGCATCTTTTTTGTAATGTGACCAAAATGGATTTATCAAAAAAGCATTGTGATTTCAAAAAAAGGTCTGTTAATTGTAGTTTAAAATGTCACTGAAAATGGCATCATTATTTTCCACTGGTAAGTTATAATCTAGCCTTCCCTATACCTTGCAGGACTACAATTCTCATTTATTTATACATCACATTATAGCCTCTGGCTTACAAAATCTGTGCAGCATGTCAGATTAGAAGGCAAAAAGATATTTTAGAACATATTGGGGTGTCAATGTAGCCAATGTCTATAACTCCTTAATTCAAACCAGTCTTATTTTGGGACTGCACAGCATCTGCCAAGAACAGCTGCCAGAAACCTAGGACAAGCAGCAGCTGCTTTCCGGAATTAAGAGCACTCTTATTTGCTCAAAGGCATTTCTGTTGCCTTTGAATACTGAATCTTTTACTGACATAATATTCCAAGAGAAGGTGAACACACTACATTTCCTTGCATCTTCCTAGCAGGGGGGGAAAAAAGCATTTTAGCTTAAGGACTATAGTAGTGATATTGGTGATGTAGCAATTGTAGTAAAAATGGAAAGTTTGAAGTTGCCTAACCAATGTGAGATTGCGAGTTGTTACTTGTTATTCATATTCCACTTACATATAGTGCTCTCTAGCAGAGGCATTCTGCCAGAGAATGGGAGAGTAAATTTGATGCTTATATCCATCTGCTTCCCAAAACAGGCTTGATAGTGGGCCAGCTAAAGTTCTTACCATTAAGAAGGGCATTTGAGGAGGAGATTTTAAAAACTCAGGATGGAAGTCCTATAACTGCATAGGAAAGCCCTGATTCTTTTGTGTGTGTAGAAGGGAGCATGTGTATGACACATATAGCAAAGGCCTTTGATCATGTGGTTGCAATTGACATGTTGTCTTTTTTTGACAAACACCCCCCCCCCCCCTGCAAGCATTCCTGAAAGCAGGCCTGTGGAAAGTGCCTTGGACTCAGCTCCATGAAGTGCTTTGCTGTTGTCTGCATTCTTTTCTGCATGTGATACGATGGGAGGTCGTGGCTTGAGGTGCCACACTACTCTCAGCAAAAGGATTTTCCTGGCCATTCATGACGGAGGGCGAAAATCTTGCCAGGCGATTGGATCTGTTGGAAGAAGTCTGTTAAAGAGAAGCCAAATGGTGTGACACAGTTAGATGTGTACATGTGTGTGGGTGGGAGCATTGCGTTCCAAGCAGGTTTGAAAGGGTGTTTCATCTGAAGTTCTTTCCAGCCGTTCCACTGCCCCCCTTCTCCAAATAGGAATACATTATTTATTTTGAACAAGCAAGACAAATCAACATAAAGCTATTGGAACCATGCGGTGCAATGCAAGGGTTGGAAGAGAATTCTATGGTGACTTGCAGTTCCCTTTGGGTGGGAGGAGGGAAGTGGGGAGGACATCTGAGCACATATACAGTCAAATTAGCAAGCCGGAAGAGGGAACTCATTGGAACTAATTTTTCCAATTGATAAATTCCCTATATGCAGTTAATGTTTTTTTAAATGAAAAAAAGAAGACCCCAGTTTCAGTCGGAAAGAGCATGTTCCTTCTAGTCTTTTCATGAGTCTTGAGAAAAAAAGGGCATCCAGCATGACTGTCCCAGGCTTATCCAAGCCACCATGGTCTTTATTGGTGTTATTTTCCTTACTTTTCAGGAGCATTCGCTGCTCCAGTCTTTCTACTGTTTCTTCATGTATCATATTGAAAAGTTTCAACCAGATAACCAGCCACATGATTTTGCCCATTCTTTCTTGCCAGGTCTAGCGGGCTCTGGTCTTGTCTGTCCAGATGATCCAAGCAAGCCCCCCTGTGGTGTAGGAGCTTTAAAGTGTCCAGGAATCCCTCCCGGGCCGCATCATGGGCTGGCGTTGCACCTGTAGAGGGGTCCGGCCGGTTGGGATCTGCTCCTCTCTGCAGCAGCAGTTCTGCCATTTTGGAGTTTCCCATCATCATAACCTGGAGGACCAAAAAAATAAAAAGCTGAGTTTTGACCAGGGAGCATTTCATGCTTGTCCTCTATAAACTTCAGCTCCCTTTTTGGCAACAGCCAATGTTATCTGCACTGTAATACCTTAGTCTTAACTAGAGCTGCTCTGATTGCAAGATTTTATTTTTTAGTCTCCTTCCATCTTCATACATGCGTATAGTCCCCAAAGTATAATCCTAGTCTTTAAAACAGAATGAATCTGGAGCTATACCTTTGGTCTTAAAACTTGCAATGGGATGGGAAGGATGGAGTAAAAGATTGAAAAGAGAGAAAGTGGTGGTATTTTTTGATTGAAAGAAGCATCTCAGGTAGCAAGGGTTTCATGCCTTTAGATGGGATGTAAGGCTATTCTGAACACTTGCAGAGGGCTGCTGAAATTAAATTAATCACAGGAAGATGAGGTCCCATGTCTACTAACAGTTACAGCAACAACATAATGCTATGTTAACCTCCACCTTTCCTTTTGATCTCATTTCCAGCACAGGTCATTTTGCACACCTTGACTTTTCTCCAGTGAAATAGAAAATATGATTGTCTAGAAGTTAAACAATTTTAATTATGCTTTTTTAAAAATAGAACTTAGCTATTTGCACAGTCATCGAATGATTTGTTGGGGGTGAAGAGCCAAGGCAACGTTGTTTATTAAATTTATTTCTCAACACATGTCAGGTGTTGAGAAAGGCCTCTGTACGTATAGAGCAGGGGTGTCCAAACGTGGGAACTTTTAAGACTTGTGGACTTCAACTCCCAGAATTCCCCAGCCAGCCATGTTGGCTGGGGAATTCTGGGTGTTGAACTCCACAAGTCTTAAAGTTCCCAAGTTTGGACACCCCTGGTATAGAGGAACACAATTCATCTTTTCTTAGAACTGGTTCTTCACGGGGTTCAAATAAAAGTCTGTGCAGGAGATCTGGGGCAAACGTCTAACTCTAGCTAGTAGTTTTCAAACTGAGTGGCCTGGAGGTTTTGCTGAAGGGAAGAATTGTTCAACCCGAGAATCACATTAAGCATTATTACACCCTGATAATTCCCCTAGGGCGTGATTCATGGTGCCTGTTTTATTCATAATTGCACATTTGTGGTAGATTCATCTTTCCATCTTTCTGAATTTCAGAAGACCCTGTTGCAATTTGCCCCAATTGAATGTTGGATGAAAAATTGGCAATCTGTCTAGATGAGTTCATGGAGAAGTCTTCAAATTGCTCAATGAATCCACATTACTCGTGTTCCAACATCCTGAATGAAATGCATTTCCCCAGTAGCTAATGATATGCTAATGGGACAACAACTAAATCAGAAGAGAAAACCAACCAGCATATCTATAACATCTGAAGACCTGCAAATCTGGCAATGGGTATTACATCAGAGGTAAGACAGATTAGTTATGTTGATTGGTTAACTGCCTTATATGGTTATTGGGAAACTGACATGAGAAACACTCAATAAGGAGCCTGTAACCATGTTTCTTCTCTCCTTACTGCTGAAGAAAATTTAGTAGCTTTGATACTAAAATCATATCCTGTAAGAGAAAGAGATGACTTGTTTTTTCTCCCTGGCTTTTTTCAGTAGTTAAAACTCCCAGAAAAAATAATAATGCGTGTCCCATTTTACTCTGGTCCCCTTTCCTTTCCCTTGTCACTATGTTTACTTGGAATCTGTCCTTTTTCTTTTCTTCCAAAGTAATTTATCTGTAAAATGAGAGAATTATCTTTTACATATAGAAAGTGTGATATTAGAACAGCTGAGATATTTTCAGGCTTTCTTTTGTGGTAGTGGGGATTACTTTAAATTCAGGATCATCTTCCTTTGGGATGAATATATTTATTTTTCAAATATATTTAAAATTATTTCAATTCATCTGAAATTAGAAGTCTGCCTTACAGAGTTTAGCATATTTACAGCACACACATCATAGCATATACAATGTACTATATGCCATTATAAAACACTACATATTTTGAAAACAAAGAGCTTCCTTTTTCAGTCAGACTTGATTATATCCAATAACAATTGATAAATTATCAAAAGATGAGCTCTCGGTAATATTTTACTCATTGAAGGAAAAAATATAATTGGTTCTTGCCAGCTTTATTTTTTGGAAAACCTCATTGAAAAAAATCTATCTGCGGTGGTGATTAAATATTATACTGGCAATCTCAAGGTCAAGTACACCCTTAGCCTAATCCAAACAATTCAAATAAATTCAATTTATTTTCGGTTACCACTGAGAAAATCTGGTAGTTACACATTTCTTTCTGATGTTCAAGGTAAACAGGTTTTATCCTACCACTCCTTCAGGAAAAGCTCTAAAAATGGAGGGACAGATGGGAAGAGGGGGAAAAAGAGAGGGAGATAAAGAGAAAGGGGGAGGGAGGGGGAGGGAGAGGGAGTGAGTGAGAGAGAGATATTGAGAGAGTTTATGATATTATAAAGGCCCTTATCTATTGTCTTTATGATATTGGCCTCATGTTGCCTACAGGGCATAATTTACAAAGGTTGTTTTCTGTACTATCCAGAGTTCTTATGTTATAATTTCAATATAAACTGAATATGCAGACACAGAGGATTGTGAGAATGCAGTAAATTAGGCTAGAAGTTCACAATCACGAGAGAATTGGGATACATTGTCATCAATTTTCTTCAACTTTTCTTTTTCTTTAACTTGGGAAGTGATTGATGTTCTGAACTGGGTAATGAGTTCACAGAAGGTAATAAAGTAAGACAATCAAGACACTTGAGGGATATTCCCATTAAGAAAGCAGATAGACTCTCGAACAGGATTCTCATCTGTTGAGATGGATCATGGTCTCCTGCTCCTAAAGAATCTGGCTTGCAGTCTAGGAGATTCATGTTTAACATTTGGAGGCTTAAACGGCAGCTGTAGCCAGGAGCCCCTTTATCCAAACTAAGCTGATGTACCAACTGCATCTCTTCTATTCCTGGTGAGATCAGATTTGGTCTGGGCAATGCATGTCTTAAAGGGAGCCAGTTTTGTGTTGAGGTTAAGGGCACCAGAGCTAAAAAAAGGGCAGGCTGTGGAATTTTGGTTCTGCTTTAGGTAATCCCCGTCTCTCAGCCCCAGGATGAGTGGCAAACAACTCCTGAAAATGTTGTCAAGAAGACTGTATCAAAGCAGTCATCAGGAGTGATATGCTTCTTAACATGTTCCTTAATTCCAGGGAACAATTGTTCCTGATCTTAGAAAATAGGAAAAATAAGTGGCCCTAGAACTGGCATCACAGAGAAGGCATTTGCAAGAGAACCAGATGGGATAATGAAAAAGTGAGTGGCAGTTTGAGATCTTGGAAAAAGTGTGGAGTAGAAATGAAAAGGCAGCATAAAAAATTATGAGTCAACAAAAACCAGGTAGAGAGTAAAATGGGACTGGGCACAGAGCCATCCTTATCACAATCAAATATTGACATTTAATGTCATAAAAGACTGATAACGTCCACAAAAAGTCTCAATAATAAAACAGAATAACAGAATTGTTTAGGCAGGAAACCCTACACCACCTCAGACAAATGGTTATTCAATTTCTTCTTTAAAACTTCCAATGTTGGAGCATTCACATCTTCTGGAGGCAAGTTGTTCCACTGATCATTTGTTCTAACTGTCAGGAAATTTCTCCTTAATTCTAAGTTGCTTCTCTCCTTGATTAGTTTCCACCCATTGCTTCTTGTCTGCCCTTACCTGATTTGGAGAATAGCTTGACTCCCTCTTTGTGGCAACCCCTGAGATACTGGAACGCTGTTATTATGTCTCCCCATGTCCTTCTTTTCATTAAACTAGACATACCCAGTTCCTGCAACCGTTCCTCATATGTTTTAGTCTCCAGTCCCCTAATCATCTTTGTTGCTCTTCTCTGCACTCGCCCTGCAAATAAGATGCTGTCTCTCTAAATGCAAACGGGGTGTGTGTGTGTGTGTGTGTGTGTGTGTCTGGGTAGGCGAGTGGTTTTTTTTTTTTTGGTAAGAGATTTGTGAAAGTCCGCTGGAAACTGAACCAATTCAAGCAACAACCTCTCAACTCAAACCAAGGCGGTTGTTTTGCTCACGGCAATGATGGCTTTGCACAGCGATCGTGGATGCAGGGTAGCCTTGCAGTTCAGCAAAACCTCGTCAAGGAAGCAATGCGACAGGACCGATCGCAAAAACCGTTGCGTTTCCGAAAAGAGAGTTTTTAATATTTCCGAAGCAGCATAGCCACGTGCGAAAACCAGAATGAAAAGAAACGTTTGCTCCAGCGAACGGGACAATAGAACCTGGCGTGTTTCTTGGAGAGTATTGGCTAAGACTTTCGATTGAATAAGCCCCAGTGACTTGAAAAGAAAGCAGGTCGGGAGGATTTAGTAAAAGAGGTGGTTTCAATGCGAGAACAATGCGATGTTTGAGTGAAAGAAAGCTCCTTTACACGCAGATAACACGGTTCAGGAAGTCCCTTTCAGTACCTCCCTTGCCGTGGTGTAAAGTTTTGTAGTTTAGTAAGGGATTGGATATGTCTAGTTTTAATAAAAAGAAGGACCAGGGGAGACATGATAGCAGTGTTCCAATATTTCAGGGGCTGCCACAAAGAAAAGGGAGTCAAGCTATTCACCAAGGCACCTGAGGGTAGAACAAGAATCAATGAGTGGGAACTAATGAAGGAGAGAAGCAACCTAGAACTAAGGAGAAATTTCCTGACAGTGAGAACAATTATCAGAGGAACAACTTGCCTCTAGGAGTTGCGAATGCTCCAACACTGGAAGTTTTAAAGAAGAGATTGCTCAACCATTTGCCCGGAACGGAATAGGGTTTCCTGCCTGGGTAAGGGGTTGGACTAGATGACCTCCAAGGTACCTTCCATTTATTTTACTCTGTAGTAGCCCTAAGTAGAGATGGTGACCCTGTGGTTGGCTGAGGACGATTGGAATTACAGTCCAGTGAGTTCAGAAAGCGATAGTTAAAAGGCAGGCTGAAAATTGCACGCGTGCAACGAGATAACGAGCAGCCTGCCTTATAAGCAGCACAGTGCAATACCATTCCACGTATAAAATCAGTCGTTTTAAAGATGGCCTCACAAAACTACATTTTGTTTTTCCCTCCTTCTCTACGGTAATCTGCTGATTGCTTTTCATCCGGAAACGGTCTACTCGCATCGGCGAGCAAACGTGTAGATAAAACAACGGGACACGATCTAATCAAATTAACTCTAATTGCCACGGAATAGGAAAACGGGAATTACATTTCTCGAAGCAAGAACGCTGATCGGACGATCGTGGGCTGGGGAACCCCAGTATAATTGATCAGAAGCGCTTCCAGACTCAAAGCGTTTGCGGTTACTACCAAGGATCGCTGTCTCTAACCCCCCTTTGTCTGCAAATTCGTGAACCCATTTCAAAGCGTTTGAAGTTGGGGGAAAGCTGCTCGGGAATCAACTTTATCCCAAACTCTTTTTGGGATGGTTTTCTCCTCCATTTCTTTTGGGAAACCTACGTTTCTCTAATTACCTCGAATTCTTAAAACCAAACCAGCACAATCTTTTCTTCTCTCCCCCCCCCCCCCCCAGAGGGGCAATGGTGCAGACGGTATCTTTTTGCAGAGCGATGTTAAGCCCTGTCTATATTTGCGTTTTGGTCTTTCTAATTTAAAGTTTCGAGGCGCAAGCGGGGAAACGGATACCGAGTAGAATCGTCAAGGCAGAAAACGTAATTAAACTTGGAAGGATAGAAACCTATCGTACACCCGATTTCTCGGAAATAATTTCAGTCCAGGCTTTATAGGTAATTTCCACCTGAGGAATTCCTACCTTGCCTATTCAGAGTACAGGCACACCTCGTAGATGAGACAATATGCCTGCACTTTTGGTTTCCAGTAGTAGGTAAAGAGACATAAGCACGCCATTTAATGGTCCTTACTTTTTTTCTGGATCGTCTCTTAGGAGACAGGCTCAGGATTGCGCCACAGCTTGTAGGGAACCTTCCCGAGAGATGGAAAAATTGGCTTGTCCTATACAGTGAGTACCCTATTTTAGATGGTTACATTTCGTTATTCCTTCGCCTTCAAAGAGACATCTAACGTCCCTCCAGCCTCAGCAATTGTCTTGGGAATAGAAGTATCAGTATTTAGGAGAAGGGGGAAGAAAGAGGGTGCTGTGGATCTCCAAGGAATGAAAGAGTGTCCCATTGCATTGCCTTTCCGAGCTTAGAAGAACGCGTGCAAACAGACTCATAAAGGAAAAAGAAAGGAACACCATCTCCCTGCCTCCATTTGCCACGCCAGGCCCTCCCAGGTTAAATCTATTTGTTGCAGTTCTGTATAGTCGATGAATACGACATGAGATTTACAACTAGTCCCAGGTTTTAGTAATGTGAATTTTTATAATAATGCTCGATCATTGGGGAGGGTTCCGAATCAGATAAGCAACACAGCGAGAAATAGCCTTGCATTGTTCTCAGAATGTGGCTCGAATGCAAGCCACATTAAAAAAATATTAGTTCACCCAGGGTTGAGAAGAAAATATATCCTCTGATATGATCCTTTGAAAAAGAAATGGTTTTTTTTCTTCTGGCCTATGATTATCCACCCCCCCCCCCCACCTCATTTTTGAACTGCCAATCTTCCTCAGAGAGGAACTCTGGGCAAAATCTATATAAATAAAAATGTAACAAGAGTTTGTTCAAAACCGCTAATCTCCGAAAGTACTACACCGATCGCTTCCAAATTTTCACACAATTATTGAAAGTTCCTTTCAAGTACTGCACCAATGATATATATAGATTGTGTAGATGTCACACCTAATGTAACACATTAAAATGTGTGTGTGTGTGTGTGTGTGTGTGTGTGTGTAGATAGATAGACAGACAGACAGACAGATAGATATGGACACATACACACAAATATATTACACATCTATAAGTATATATGCCTTACTTTTGTAAAATACATATCACCCCTCTATTTTACTTCCCTTTACATCTTCTTTTGCTTCACACACAGACATTCCTCATATAAAATATAATCTAATTTGATCAATAATTTAGATATGGGAAAAATGAGTTATATTAATCCTGAGCCAGTATAGTCTTTCCTGTAAAATAGTTTTAATAATTATTTAGTAAAACGTGTGGGGATAGAAGAGTATTTAATATTTAGTCTTTTTTCATTCTTGTCCTTCATTCTCTTATTTGAATTCCCAAGAGAGGAAATATATACATAACACCGAACAATGTTGATTTAAGTTTGTGGGCATAGTCTCCTCCCCGGTTAGGGCTCCCACAAAAGTTTCTCCTAAATTTTGAAGCAGAGATTCGGTAGGATCAAATGTCACGCTGTCTTCCCCCAAGAGGGAGAAAAAAGTAAGACAATAAATAGTACCATATACAATAAAAACGGTCAGCCCTAAAGAAAAACGTCTGCTTCGTCTGTTCAGGAGCAGCATATAATGTACTTTCAGAGCTGCTGACTCAACACAGCAGCCATTCCTCTAGGTTACCGAATTAATTCTAAATTCCAAATGATTTTTTAAGGGGCAGGAACTGCGCGTGTGGGAGAGTGAGTGGCAGGGAGAGATAGGAAGGGAGAAAGAGGAATGGAGAGATCGGGAGACTTCTCAGGGTCCCCGAAGCCCCTCTTTGGGCTGCAGTTCGAGACCTTTACTCCGAGCCTGAACCCTGAGTAAACTAGCTTTCGAGTTAAGCTCGAAGCGTCTTATATCCTGATCAGGGGCTGTAATTTTTAAGCAGCTAAGGTGGGGGGAAAAAGATACCAGAAGACAAGCCCCCCCCCCCCCGATTTCTGGGCAAGACCCTCAAAGCCAAGACACGTTTGAAGCCCAGCCTGCTGAGCCGTCGGGGCAAAATGCAGCAGCAGCCTCCTTCTCCTCCTCCTCCTCCTCCTCCTCCTCCTCCTCTTCCTCTTCCTCCTTTTTACAGTCAAACCTCAGCTCTTTCGACCCAAGAAGGTTCCCACCTGGATCGGGGTCCGGCCGAAGACGTTGGTGGCATTGGGGTCCGCCCCGCTGTCTAGCAGCCTCTCCGCTGTCACCAGGTCTCCGCGGGCGGCAGCGTTGCACAGCTGATTCGCCTGACAGTCGAGTCCATTGCCAGCTTCCATGTTTGACCCCAGCGGGTGTTCTCCGGGGCGAGCGCCTAGCGCATCTGCCGGCGGCTGGCTCCGTTCCCTCTTCTCTTTTGCACCCCCGGACACCAGTCCTGCAAAGATTCACGATCGAGCCCTCTGGTTTTCTATTAGCTCCTCGGACAATCTCCTTCCCTACGAACCTACCGTCTTCTTCGGCTGCCCCCCCCCCCCCTTCCCACCGATCTCCTTTCCCCTCTTCAAGGTAACAGAGCGAGTGAAGCTCGCTGTTGTTCCCTTGTTTCAGCCTGCTCTGGTTTAATCAGCCAGGCAGGGATTTAATTCTCCGAAGGGCTACTGTAGCAAGACTTCCACTGATTAGCGCCCTCTCTCGGTAGCTTGGAGGGAAACGAAGCAGCGCATGCGCTTCGCGGATTTGTGGGACCGGAGGAGAACGCTAGAATCCTTGCCTCGAATGGAGCGTCCACCCTTCGCTGCCTATTTAGAGCTGCTCTGTCTGTCCTGCGCGCGGAACGAAGGGCAGGTGTCTGGATTCGGGGATTCCGATCCCTTTTCTGATTGGACGGTGGTTTTGAGCAAAGTCCCCCGCGGGACGTAAAGGCAGCCCACGTAAGGAGGCCCGTCTCTGTTGGTGATAACAAAGTAAAGACAATTTTGGCACATTTGCTCAGAGGTGAATCGGGCTAAACTCCCACTCCCACCCCCAACTTCTGTGTGGCTATTGCCACACACCCCAATGCCACCCATTCCCTGCCCAATGACAGCGCTGCGCTCCTTTATGGGCAGGAATGGCACCGTCCACAACTCCACCCTGAAGCCTATGAGCAACTCGTCACGGGAGGCTTTTGGCTTACCTGCCTATGTTTGCGAGTGCGCCCGTGGATGTAGGTGTGTGAACGCCCTGGTTCCTTTTGCCTCCCAAACGCTTTGTGCAATTTGATGCCGGACTGTCGAGGGTTAAATTCATTCAGTCCGACTTTAAGCCGAAAAGGAATGGCCAAGAGTCGTTTGTTAGGGGGACAGGTGAACTAGGAGCACGAAGACGGTTTGGTGATATTTCCCATAGGTTCAAATAGGCAGCTCGTCTTTATTATTATTTTTTAAACAGGCCTTGACCGAGTTCACACAGGCTGCTAGAATAGGCTGTGCGCAGGGGTGAAATTCAGCAGGTTGTGGAGAACCGGTATTGGAAATTTTGAGTAGTTTGGAAAACCGGCAAATATCACCTCTGGCTGGCCCCAGAGTGGGATGGGAGTGGAGATTTTGCAATATTCTTCCCCTAGGAGTGAGGAGGGAATGGAGATTTTGCAGTATTCTTCCTCTGCCATGTCCACCAAGCCACGTCCACAGAAGCAGTAGTAAAAAAAAAATGAATTTCACCACTGGCTTTGTGTGATATGATTTGATACATTGGGTGAACCTATTCGAAATAGAAGACACTTCTTGGATGAGAAGTGAAAGGTCTTCGAAAGAAAAAACAACAACAACAAGGTCATGGGACAACCATGACCTAGATGACTGAAAATCTCTACAGATTTTTAACTATACAATTTGGGATGAACACCTTTTGAATGGTGTGGAAGTAGGAATGGATTTAAAGAAGGAGAAAAATTGCAGATAACAGAAATCAGGAGCACTACTTAGGTGACCCTGAGGACACAGATAAACCTCCAAGTGCTTCAAGGACCCTCTAAAAGGATGCAAATGACCAGCCATCTGCAAGGAATATAAATCCTTCCAATTCCACACTATCCTGTCAGAGCTGAAGAAGCTTCTTGGATGAGAAGCAAAACATCATCAAAAGGGGGAAAAAACCAGGAAAGTCCAGTTGCCTCTTGAAAAAGCACCTTTAGGACTGTCCAAAATGGGGTGGGTGGGTTTGTGGTGGTAGTGGTGGGGTAGGCAGAACACTTAATTCTGTTCTGTGTGCCTGGGAATAGCCTGACATATTTATGTTTTGTATCTGAAGGAGTCCCTTGTAAACATAGATAGCTCCCTCAGAAATGCATCCCAATTTAACTGGTCGGATCTTCATATGCATTCCAGTAGAAGCACATGAAATAACACAAAGCATGTGGTTCAGAGAGCAAATAGGGCAGCCCCACATAGTTCCCCACTCTTCAGTCTACCCACTGGAATAAAGAGATAGTTTGTACAAACAGTCATATATCGCCAGAGCCATCCAAATAAGAAAAAGTTAACACTACCTTTGCAACAGCTAGCCAGTTCTATAGAGGCATCCTTGGATTCCTTAGAGTTTGATGGTCCACGGTGGAAACAAGGATATTAACAAACTTGCTTTTCCAGTGACTTCATCATCCTTGCAGGCTGCAGGCTGAATGTTTGTTTCCAAGGGACCAAAGTCACTGGTTTGCCTGGCTCCAAGCTCACCAGAATTGGACTTCCTGTTATATCGTCTATGAAAAAGGATCTCTGGACAAGTCCAGGCTTGCTGGGCTGTTGAACGTCATAGTCCAAAAGAGTCAAAAATCCGTCTTGAGTTGTCAGATGACTATAAATATACAGCATAACCTTTGATTAAGACCCTTTAGGCTGTTGTTTTAAAGAAACATGTTTATTCATTTTCATTTTGGCCAAAGGCTATGTTTCTTTTAGAGATAATGTCTTGGGATGGGTGAGTGTGCCAACAGTGGGCAGGGGTGTAACCAGAGCCCAAATGGAGTGGAAAGGAATAACTCTTCCCTCCCCCCTCTTCCTTTGTTTAGCAAAGTGCAGAGGGAAGGATACGTTCAAGTTGATGCTTTGCAGAATTTCATGAAGCTGGACTATCATTAACACCTCCCTCCCCCACCAGTGGTGGGTTTCAAATTTTTTAGAACCTACTCTGTAGGTGTGGCCTATTTTGTGGGCGTGGCTTGGCAGTCATGTGACAGGGTGGGAGTGGCCATCTTTTAAAATGTGGTGAAACTCATTTAACAACGCTCTTGCTTAGCAACCAAAATTTTGGACTCAATTGTGATGATCAATTCTTTCTTTCTTTCTTTCTTTCTTTCTTTCTTTCTTTCTTTCTTTCTTTCTTTCTTTCTTTCTTTCTTTCTTTCTTTCTTTCTTTCTTTTTTTCTTTCTTTCTTTTCTTCCTTCCTTTCCTTCCCGTTGGATCACTGGCAGCGGCGGGGCAGATTTACTTCCAGGTACGCCGGTGGAACCCCCTCTCACCGGTTCTCTAAATTTCACCAACTGGCTCTCGCGAGTAGGTGCGAGCCTGCAGAAACCCCCCACCGCCCCCCCCCAAATAAAACCCTTTAAAATAAAGGTTAAGGGCCCCTTCACTCCATGTCCTTCGTTTAGATATATTGTACACCAGAGGTATCAAACGCACGGCCCATGGACCGGATGCATCACACGCTGGCCACCCCCACCCCTATTTTAGCAAAGGGAAAAAGTCATGATGCGTCACATGACAATGTGACGATGCAAATTTGATACTCCTGTCCTACACAGCATTATCTTTTTGATACTGTAGGAAGTTAGCACCCACCCCTCTCCTAGAAAAATGAAAGATCCTATGAAATATTGAAAAGGCAGAATATTATATTTCCCTGGATAAGAAATGGAGAAATATGATTTTAGGCAGGAAACAGACTCACTCTTAATAGCCCCCACCTTTGTCAATGGGCCATTTAAAGGCCTGAATCAGTCTAGTCTACTTAACAAAGGTCCCCATTCATCTCCAGGGTGATGACATTAAGGCATGATAGTATTAGCCCCATCTCACCACAGGGCACCTGGGATGAAGCAATGCTCAACCAAACTTGGATTCAAAACACAGCCTACAGAGTTGCCCCTTTGTGGCCCCATAGGAGTCTGACAACCAATCAGAATACAATCTCAGGTATAAAGCTGAAAGGGGGCATAAAACTAGGGACTTTCAACAACTCTGTCTCTTTTTCTTCGTCACCCAACATTTGGAAGCATGTGATCACCTTTTCTGTTCAGGAGCTCAAGCCATGTGGTCCTGTCCACCATTAAACCATCTTTCCAAGCAGCCTCCATGTTTCCAGTGTCTTTTCCGCACTTGAAACTGAATCCAGAAGGACATTTCTTCCAAAAGTACACAAGGTAGTCTGATGGGGCCTGATTAGCACATGCTCACTTTTTTCATCTTTTCTGTAGATAATCAAGATACATGTGTGTTAGAAAAAAAAGTATGATCTGATCTGGGCCAGATAAATGAGCACAGGATGCTTGCTTGGAGGTAGAATTTGACAGCAAGATCCTATTAATCCTTCTGCCCTTGTTGCTAATAAAAGACACAGAAAGTGAGTCCCATTGCCCCAACAAGTCTCTTATTTCTAGTGGGTTTGTTCAGATGGAAGAGAGTTTCTAGTATCCTCTGGTTAGTTTATGGCAGTGCTGAAATGCATTTTTTTTTACTACCTGTTCTGTGGGTGTGGTTTGGTGGGCATAGCAGGGGAAAGATACTGCAAAATCTCCATTCCCACTCCACTCTGGGGCCAGCTAGAGGTGGCATTTGCTGATTCTCTGAACTTCTCAGAATTTCCACTACCAGTTCTCTGAACTACTCAAAATTTCCACTTACCACTTCCTGAACTACTCAAAATTTCCACTTACCACTTCCTGAACTACTCAAAATTTCCGCTACCAGTTCTCCAGAACCTGCTGGATTTCATCCCTGGTTTATGGGTCTCTGATGAGCTGGATAGAAAATATTCAGGTGGTTGTGTTGATCTCATTGCTGTGGTCCCCTACTTCAAACTTCATGTGTAAACAATGGATCCAGGAGTCTTGTTCCGCTATTTTGAGGGTTGTCAGAAGGACTTGGTAGGTTTCTCTTCACCTGGGCTGCAACGGGGAATTCCTAGTGAAGAACTGTATCCACACCCAATCCCGTGCTTTGAAAGGACGTAAAACTTCCTTTAGCGAGAGAGTTTGATCTGAGCACTCCATAGTCAAGCTGGATACGCAACTTGAGTGGTTTGCAACAACCGTGAGAAGTAGGCAAGTGATAATACTGAATATCCTGTGTAATGTAGCTGTTTTTGATTGCATTAGCAATGCAGTTTCCTAATATTAATTCATATTAATATTAAGTTGTTAATAAACAGAATAACAGAGCTGGAAGGGATCTTGGAGATCACCTAGTCTACCCTTTACTCAAGCAGGAAACCCTATATCATTTCAGACAAATGGTTGTCCAGGCTCTTCTTAAAACCTCCATCGTTGGAGCACTCACAACTTCTGGAGGCAAGCCATTCCACTGATCAGATAACTGTCAGGAAATTTCTCCTTAGTTCTAGGTTGCTTCTCTCCTTGATTAGTTTTCTTTCTATTGCTTCTTGTTCTGCTTTCAGGTGCTTTGGAGAATAGGTTGACTCCCTCTCCTTTGTGACAGTCTTTAAGATATTGGAACACTGATATCATGTCACCCTTAGGCCTTCTTTAAGGATTGGTAGTATTTGCTAGGAAAGTTTGTAAGTTTCCCTTTCTCTTTTGCTCTCATATAAATTGCTCAGTCTTTTATAGCCTAATTCTTGTAGCTAAGATAGTGACACAATAATTTTCTCCAGAGTTACAACTGAGGAGATTGGCTGTGAAGGTGTCTTATCTAACATCTAGAAAGAGCTGTTTAACATCTAGAAAGAGCTTCCCGCCTGGACTATTGTAACACTCTCTACATGGGGCTTCCCTTGAGGTGCACCCGGAGGCTCCAGTTAGTTCAGAATGCGGCCGCGCAGGGGATTTTGGGAGCATCTAGACGCTCCCATGTGACACCTCTCCTGCGTGAGCTGCACTGGCTGCTTGTGGCTTTCCGGGTGCGCTTCAAGATATTAGTGACCACCTTTAAAGCGCTCCATGGCAAGGGACCTGGCTACTTGCAAGACCGCCTCCTGCTGCCAAATACCTCCCACCGACCAGTTCGCTCCCACAGAGAGGGCCTCCTCAGGGTGCCGTCGGCCAGGCAATGTCAGCTGGCGACCCTTAGGGGGAGAGCCTTCTCTGTGGCAGCTCCTGCCCTCTGGAATGACCTACCCCCTGAAGTACGGACGATCACGGACTTACGCCTCTTCCGTCGGGCCCTGAAGACCCATTTATTTCGTGCTGCCGGCCTGTCGTAGTTTTTAAATTGATTTTAGCAGGGGGTTTTAATTGGCAGGCCAATCCATTTAATATATCTTAATATATGATTTTAGCTTTTGTATTATCTACTCTTACTGTTGGCTGTACACCGCCCTGAGTCCTGAAAGGGAGAAGGGCGGTATATAAATTCAATAAATCTAAATTTAATCTAAATCTGTGCAAGGCTGGCATGCAAATACCATTACAAAGTCAAATGGCATTCATTAAATCTTTGTCCTGTGTTTTCCTCCAGCATGGCAATTAAGCTAGCTAGCAATAATAAAGAAATGGGGGTATGCAAAATGTTTCATGGCTGAACTATTATGTGCTCAGTATAGCCACTTTTAGGCGTCCATGCTCAAACTGAAACAGGTTTGAGCAAAATGTTTCTGAGTGGGGAGAATAGGAAGAAAGGAAAAGCAACAACAGAAAAGGAGAACTAAGAAAGTTCTGTGAAGATAGAGAGGTGCAAAATCAAAGAAGCAAAATCACGAACAAGCCCCCCCCCCCCTCAAGACTTACACAAGCTTCAGTAAGGTATCCCCAAGTCTTGGTGTTAATGCAAAACTGGAACTTGTCCGAATAATATTCAGCCGTCATTCATAGTGAGCTCATTAAAGTAGAAACATTTTGAATGATTATAATGTTTATTTCTTGGTGTTTTGCTACCGAACTGCAGTAGAATCCCCTTTATCTCTTGATTATCTATGCTTAATCACCTATTACTTTCCCCAGAATTTCTCACATTAGGGCAGGTAGACCATTGTCCTTAAATTTAACCTGGCCAGTTCCTCCAGTGTTGCCTTTCCCCCACTTCTATATAACCATAGTCACTCTTGAATTCAGTCACAGTATATCCAACTGACCTACCCAATCTTTTCTTTGTTTGGGAGTGGCAGAAGAGGTGGCTTAGTATGTTATGCTTAAATTCATGGGTGCCTTAATAGCTTAGGGAAGTGAAGATCCTGTGAAAATTAACAACTAAGCTGATCTAGAATCCATGAGAGGAGAAGATTGAGGGACACCAGTCCTATTCGGCCCATGAGACTCCTCCAGAAGTGTCTTCGTGAACAGTGTTCTCAGCTTTGGTTTGGCAAAGCATGACCGTCCAGAAGGGTTTGCCTGAACTTCTAAGAACTAGTTTGATTTCAGATTTGTAACAAAACATATTTATGTTTTAAATGAAGATTAAAAAGCAAAATCATAATTAAACTTAAATAAAGCAGTTGTCATTCCTTGCTTTTAAGAGGTTAGGTAGAAGGATCTCACCTGAATTATGTGGCAGATGCTAGTAGCCACTGCCTGTATTTACATGACACGTTGAACCACATTTTAACCTAGTGTGTTGTGTGAAACTAGCTTATGAACTAAGAAAAATGAGATAGTAAATATAGGGATCATGGGGATGCAAGTGCTAAGAAGATCTTTGTTTATGCCCCTACTAAATGTGCTTCTAAGGGGGCATGATAGTTCTGTGGTTAAAGATGCTGAGTTTGTCATATGGAAAATTGAAAGCCTGGTTTGAGATCCAAGTGCTCACAAGGGGTGAGCTGCCAGTTCCTGTCCACCTAACAGTTTGAAAGTATGCAACTGTGAGTAGATAAATAGGTACCACTTCGGTGGAAAGCTAATGGTGTTCTGTGTGCCTCTGGCATATAGTCATTTATTTATTTATTTTATTTCTTTAATTTCTAATCCGCCCTTCTCCCTTTCGGGACTCAGGGCGGTGTACAGCCAGAATAAAAATGATAATACAGAATTTAAAAAACAGTATTAAAAAGAAATATTAAATAATTGGCCGATATTAAAATCCCAAACTAAAATCACTATTAAAAATTACCTTTAAAATTATGATAGCCCGGCAGCGCAAAATAGGTGCGTCTTCAGGGCCCGACGGAAGAGATGTAGGTCCGAGATTGTCCTTAGTCCAGGGGGTAGGTCATTCCAGAGGGCAGGAGCTGCCACAGAGAAGGCTCTCCCCCTGGGGGTCGCCAGCCGGCATTGTTTAGCCGACGGCACCCTGAGGAGGCCCTCTCTGTGGGAGCGAACTGAACGGTGGGAGGTATTTGATAGCAGGAGGCGGTCTTGCAGGTAACCAGGTCCCTTGCCATGGAGCGCTTTAAAGGTGGTTACTAGTACCTTGAGGCGCACCCGGAAAGCCACAGGCAGCCAGTGCAGTGCAGTGTTACATGGGAGTATCGAGATACTCCCAGAATCCCCCGTGTGGCCGCATTCTGAACTAACTGGAGCCTCCGGGTGCACCTCAAGGGAAGCCCCATGTAGAGAGCGTTGCAATAGTCCAGACGGGAGGTGATGAGGGCTTAGGTGACCGTGCGTAAGGCGTCACGATCCAGAAAGTTTTGCTGGTCATAGGACCACAGAAATGTTTTTGGACAATGCTGGCTCCCTCGGTTAAGAAACAGAAATGAGCACTGCCCCCTAGAGTCAGACACGACTGAACAAGGGAAACTTTACCTTTAAATGTGCTTCTAATAGTGAGACTGAGCTAAGAATATCTCCCAAAGATCTTAAAAATCAGGTAGATTTATTTAGGAGAATGGCATTTTTCAGAGAGGTCTGATCTTGTGATGCATGTGACGCCAAACAAGATACAAAAAAACAAAACAAGATGAAACAAAACAGAAAACCCCTAACAGGAACAATGTAGCAGCATATGCTGTGTTGCAAATTAACATTATTTCCTATGTGGGTGCTTTGCTCGTCCCTGAAAAACTGATCCCAATATCCTTGACTCAATGTTCCCCTCCTGAGAGTGTGCAACTGCCAGACTGCACATCCATTTCCTTGGATTCAGCATAAGACAGATGTAAAATTGTGACAACTGACTACATCTTCTATGACGATTCTGTCAAGCAGCAGCTCGCTTACCTTTTGAAGGACTAGTGAAGACAGGCAGGCAGAGGGGCATTTCTTCCCTCTACTTGGGTCTCCAGGTATGAGTGGCAACAGGGAAACTGTACCAGTTCACATTTGATTTGTGAATAGTAGGGAAAGCTATTTGTTAGCTTCCGTGATGAGGTGCCCATTGTGGGGGAAAGGGTGCTGTCAGGTTGGTGCTTTCAATTACATAACTCCTTGTTTTTCCAGTCAACAATGCCTTTATATGTGGAAATTCACCTGACACTGGTTTCAATCTCTGACAGTTTCAATCTTTGAACTTTTGAACTTGAGAACCACCAGATTGACATTATTCTGAGCAATTAGCAGGAAACAATATTTAATTCTGTGCCATAAAACCCCCAGCAGCTGATCTGGCAGCCATATCTGTTTAAAGGTCCAGGTTAGGACATTATGTGTACATGTGGTTCTTGTGGTGCATGAACGGGTGTTGCCCTGTTAGCTTCATGTGAATTTCCAGGTTACTGAAGTGCATGTCATCTGACTCTTATCTTTCAAGGAAGTCAAGGAAGAAGAGATATGAGGCACTCTTGGAAGCACCTAGTCAAGCCGAAACCGAAAGATAATGGGCATCTTGTGACTCCATTAAATATTTTTCTTCATGCTCCACCCTAAGTCTTACTTTGGTTTGCTGCTTTGTTTGCATGGTAGAGAGATGATCAAGTCCACATAATTGGGATTTATTTAGAAGTGTGGTTAGCAAAATTCTGGTTTAGTGCAAAGTTAATATTTTGTACTAAACCCAATTTATATTTTATTACTGCTTCTCTATTAGTTCAAGGAGATCTGTAGTTAAAATGGACCCCTCTTTAGAAATGGAGTATCACAAAGGGAATAGAAAAAGGCTGGTCTCTGTGAAGAGGGCTCTGTTCATATGGTTTTCCTCTATGTCCGTGATGGCGAACCTATGGCATGCGTGCCACATGTGGCATTTGGAGCCATTTTTGAGGGCATGCGAGGCATTGCCCTGTCAGCTCCAGCTCACATGCATGTGCTGGCCAGCTGATATTCGGCCTTGATTTTTGGTTGTTTTCTGCCCTCCTGAGGCTTCCCTTGCACAAACCGGAAGTTCAGGAACCGACTTCCGGTTTGTGTGTTGGGTTGTTTTTCATTTTCCAGAGGCCTCAGGGAAGCCTCCTGAAGTCTCCAGAGGGAGAAAAACAGCCCAACGGGCAACCTGGAAGTCAGAAAATGGGCCGTTTCCAGCATTCAGAGGGTGGGGAAGGCCATTGTCACCCTCCCCAGGCTCGAAGAAAGCCATGCACGCATGCGTGGGGCAGTAGGGGCTGTCATGCGAACATGTTCAGGGGGCATAGCATACATGGGCATGCAAGCGCACGCAATAGTTCACATGTGCTTTTGGCACCTGAGATGAAAAAAGTTTGCCATTTATTTATTTATTTATTTATTTTATTAAATTTATACCCCGCCCTTCTCCTTGTTAGGACCCAGGGCGGCGCACAGGCATTATTAAAACCACAAAAATACAATAAATATCAATTTAAAATATATTAAATTAGTTAACCCGTGCTAAAACCCATGTTAAAAACCTTCCCAAATTATAATTTATTTTTAAAAAGTCAGAAACGGGGGGCTATCCTAGGCCGGCTTGTTGAAATAAATACATCTTAAGACGTTGGCGGAAGAGGCGGAGGTCCGAGATAGTGCGAAGGTCGGGGGGTAGGTCGTTCCAGAGGGCCGGGCCCGCCACAGAGAAGGCCCTTCCCCTGGGTGTCGCCAACCGGCATTGCCCCGCTGACGGCACCCAGAGAAGGCCCTCTCTGTGGGAGCGGATCGGCCGAAGGGATGTATGGGGCAGGAGGCGGTCTCGTATATAGCTAGGCCCCGAGCCATGGAGCGATTTAAAGATGGTTGTCAACACCTTGAAGCGCACTCGAAAGGAGTGCCAGTGCAGCTCGCGCAGGAGAGGTGTTACGTGGGTTTGCCTTGAGGCACCCATAATCACCCGCGCGGCCGCATTCTGTACTAACTGTAGCTTTTGAGTGCACCTCAAGGGGAGCCCCATGTAGAGAGCGTTGCAGTAATCCAGCCGGGATGTCACAAGCGCTTGAGTGACTGTGCGAAGGGCTCCCCGGTCCAGTAAGGGGCGCAACTGGCGTATCAGGCGTACCTGATAGAACGCCCCCCTGGCCACGGCCGCCACGTGGTCCTCCATGGACAGCTGGGAATCCAGGAGGACACCCAAGTTGCGCGCCCTCTCCACGGGGGCCAGTTGTTTGCCCCCAATGGCCAGTGTTGGACTTAACTGGCTGAACCAGGGTGCCGGAAACCACAGCCACTCGGTCTTGGACGGGTTGAGTTTGAGTTTGTTACTACCCATCCAGATCCGTACGGCCTCTAGACACCGGGACAGCACTTCGACGGCATCGTTGGGGTGGTTTGGGGTGGATATGTACAACTGAGTGTCATCAGCGTACAGATGGTATTCCACCCCAAAACCACGGATGATCTCGCCCAGCGGCTTCATATAGGTGTTGAACAGAATGGGAGAGAGGACCGACCCCTGAAGGACCCCACATATGAGGGGCCTCGGGGACGACATCTGCCCTCCTGCCAACACCCATTGCGACCGACCAGAGAGGTAGGATGAGAACCACCGTAGAACGGTGCCTCCCAGCCCCAACCCCCCCAATCGGTGCAATAAGATACCATGGTCGATGGTATCAAAAGCCGCTGAGAGGTCTAATAGGACAAGGATAGAGGAACAACCTCTATCCTGTGCCCTCCAGAGATCATCAACCAACGCGACCAATGCCGTCTCGGTGCTGTGACCGGGCCGGAAGCCGGACTGGCGCGGGTCTAGATAATCAACTTCCTCCAGATGTCGGGGAAACTGTTGAGCCACCACACTCTGGACAACCTTCACTAAAAAGTGAAGGTTGGAGACGGGACGATAGTTCTCTAATAAAGCTGGGTCCAGGGATGGCTTCTTGAGGAGGGGCCTCACCACCGCCTCTTTCAAAACGGTGGGCAAGTACCCCTCACTCAGAGATGAATTCACAATGCCCTGGAGCCAGCCTCGTGTCACCTCCCAGGATGCCAGTACAAGCCAGGAGGGGCACGGGTCCAATAAACATGTGGTGGCTCTAAGGTTCCTCCGCAACCTGTCCATATCCTCGGTAGTAACAAAGTCGAACTCCTCCCAAGGTGTTATCTCAAGACCAGCACCGGACGCCCCGACTGGGCCACTAGTGGAGGGCAACTCGTTCCGAATCTGAGTGATTTTGTCCTGCAGAAATACTCCAAATTTCTCTGCTCGACCCTGCAGAGGGGCTTCCCGCGGCCTCAAATGAAGGAGGGAGCGGGTCACCCCAAACAGGGCGGCAGGGTGGTTTTCCGCGGACGCGATAAGGGTGGCACAATACTCACGTTTGGCCACTCTTAGCGCCACTAAGTAAGTCCTAATATGGTCTCTCACTAGTGTTCGGTCAGCTTCGGATCGAGAAGATCTCCACCTACTCTCTAGGCGTCTCTTGCGGCGTTTCATCTCCCGAAGCTCCTCGGTAAACCAAGGAGCCTGGGTGACTCGACGCCGCATGAGAGGCCGCAAGGGCGCGACTCGGTCCAAGGCCCCCGTGGCCGCACTATCCCACGCGGCCACTAGGTCCTCAGTCGAGCCGCGGGGCAGGGATACAGGTACTGGCCCAAGCTCCCTCTGGAACCTTTCCGGGTCCATCAGGCGCCTGGGGCGGAACCAACTTGGTGTTCCGCACCGCGGTGAGGTGTGACGGTTGGAAAGTCTATCCGAAGGAGAGAGTGATCTGTCCATGACAAGGGTAAGATGACTAAATCCCCTGTTCCGAGATCACTAATCCAGTGTCCAGAGACAAAAATCAGATCCAGCGTGTGTCCTCCCTCGTGAGTGGGGCCCTGAACTACTTGGGTCAGGTCCATGGCCGTCATGGAAGCCATGAACTCCCGAGCTGCCTCGGATGTTTCGCCCACCGATGGCAGGTTAAAGTCCCCCATGACTATAAGTCTGGGGGTCTCCACCGCCATCGCGGCGATCACCTCGAGTAGCTCGGGCAGGGCTGCTGTTACATAGCGGGGAGCCAGGTATACAAGCAGCAAGCCCAACTGCCTCCCTAGGCCCCATTTCACGAAGAGGGACTCACAGCCGGTCGTCTGAGGCACAGTGGTCTCCTTCGGCTCCAGACTTTCCTTAACAATAACCGCCACCCCCCCACCCCTGCCTAGGGCCCTAGGCCGATGAAATGCACGGTAGCCTGGTGGGCACATTTCCACGAGGGGTAAACCCCCCTCGGGGCCCAACCAGGTCTCCGTAATTCCCACCAGGTCCGGGTCCCCCTCTGACACAAGGTCATTTATGCTCTATGTGCTGCTTTGCTTTCCGGTGCACAATTAGAGTGTAAAACACTTTTGGAATAAAGATAGGTTAAAGTCCAGTTTTCACATGCAGTGAAGCAACTCAGTCCTCCCTATAACATTCTCCTTGACATGAATTATTTCCTTATTAGGGTGGAAATATCATGTTAGGTACAAAGAACCAGAACAACACCACGAGCTGGTTTGAGAAGTTTCTTTATTGATACTCGCCTATTTACAAGAATCTCACTAGACTGACCGCACCCTCCTGGGAATAACCAGATAAAGGCTCCAAGGGTTTTAGTGGTGTGTGTGTGAGTGAAAGAGAGAAGGAGAGAAAGAGAGAGAGAGAGAGAAAGAAAGAGAGAGAGAGAGAAAGAAAGAGAGAAATCAATCAATCAATCAATCAATCAATCAATCTCCGTTCCTTTCTCTTCTGCAGAGATTCCAAGCTGCTTTTGGCGTGCTTTTTTCGCCCTCCCCAGGCTCCAGAGGCTTTCTAGGAGCTTGAGGAGGGTGAAAACAGCCTCCCCTCCCCACCTCCAGAGGTTTCAGGAGCTTCCCTGAAAAACGGCCTCAAAAAAGGCCTAAATCAGCTGGCCAGTGCACACATGTGTGCTGGAGCTGACAGGGCAATGCCTCGCGTGCCCTAAGAAATGGTTTTGTGTGCCACCTGTGGCACCCGTGCCATTGGTTCACCATCACTGCTCTATCTTATAGCCTTGGATTTTTTGGAGACCTGTCATACATATACCAACCAAGTCCAACCTTGCTTATTTTAGCCAAGGTCAGATAAGTTTGGCTACAGCAAAGATGATCCCAAGTGCAGGTTAACGTCTAATGATTTACTTTGACTCCTGTGCAAATTTTTGGCAGTATTAGAAAAATGACTATATCACTGTCTTCTAGGATGTTCTTTTTACTTCCCCTTTTAAACAAAGCTCTGGGATTTTCTAGCAGCTCCCATCCAAATATTAATTGCAAGCTCAGTTAAATCAGCTGGATCAATTTTATGTGTCACTAGCTTGATCAGTTTTATATGTACTACGCTTTAATAGGTCCTACTAAGTTTAAAGTTCAGTGAAATTTACTCCCGGGTAATGTACATAGGATTCAAATCTTTATTTGTCCCAGGTTCCCAACATACCTCAGATTCTTCATATTGTTTCCCCTTATGGTAGCATAGTTTGGTTAAACTCACTGACTTTAAACCTGTGCCAACAAATAATTCCTTCATTTTTAATAGCTACCTTGTGTAACCAATGTCACTGAGGCAAACTACATATCAGATAAATTCAGTATCATCTCTTTCCAGTTGGGTTTCCTACAGCAGTCATTTGTTGGGTTTCCAGAAAAAAATGTATGGAATACAACAGTGGCCCAAATATTGCATATGCCAGCTGGCAGCAGTTGGTGAATACATTTGAGTTCAGAAGATCTGCAGATACAAGGCAGTTGCAAGTCTACCAGCTTGTCTACAGAAGTCAAGAAACATGTGGAAGATTGATGAAAGGCTAAGGCCGAAGTTGTAAAGTCACACCAGGGGAGATCACAGCTTTCAAAATAATAGGACCGTGATGGCGAACCTATGGCACGCATGCCCAAAGTGGCATGCAAAGCCATGTTGCCCAGCACGTGCAGCCTTGCCTGTTCATTTTCCAGTTTTCTGGCGTGCATGCATGCATGATCAGCTGTCCTTCACATGCACAGCAGTGCCAAAAACTGGTGTGCACATGCACGCTAGCCAGCTGATAGTCAGGTACGCATGCGTGCCAGAGCCCGGACGTTCGGCTTTTCCAGAGCGCAATCCCTTCAGGTGTGTGGCAGTGCCGAAAACTGGCCTGTGTATGTGTGCTGGCCAGCTGATCATTGGGCGTGCATGCATGCTAGAACCCGGAAATATGGCTTTTCCGGAATGCTGCCCTGATGAGCGTGTGCAATGTTTCCGTGTGACCTTTTTGGCACTTGATGCTGAAAAGGTGTGCCATCACTGTACTAGGATTCAGAGGAAATCTTACTCCTTATCCCTGCTCTATTTTTTCAGGAACCAAATACTGCAGTGTTGCATTATGTGCATGTCCCAAGTGATTACAAAGTAAATTACAAGTTGGATCATGAGCTGAAGGTGGGGAACATTGTCATCAATCTTCTATCATGATCAGGTAAGACACCAGTTTCCATAGAGTTTACTGACACTATAGATTTTTGCAGGCAGGATGAATCTATTGCTATGACTGCAGTTGGGACCTGCAACTCAGTCGTTAAGTGAGTTGGTTATTCTCATGATTTTATTATGTCAGCTTTCCTTTGCTTTACAGACCTGCAAAGACCATTAACGCAAGGGTTGGTTGCAAGCGTCCTTGTTTATCACTCTTGCGACAGCTAAACAGAGCTGTCACTAAATGAGGACTACATATATTTGGTAACATTTGCCCAAGGTTTAATGGATCCCATGAGTTTTTGAATGATACCTGGAGATTTCCCCAAACTCCTGGCTGAGTGATTAGTTGACTCTGGAATAAATGGGTGGAAGTGACTTTTGGCAGACTACTCCTAGGGACGTCTATCAGGGAACCACCAATCCAGGGAGGTTCCTGGTTTATGAACAAGCTCTGACAGATAAGAGAGCAAAAGGGGCACTTGGAGCAATACTAAAATAGAACTGAGAATAAATGTGACTGAACCTGGATAAGGACTCAGGTTGGACTCTACACCATGGTAGTAAGAGTGGTGCACAGGTCTTGCTTCTCTGCTCATATTGTATATGTGAGTAGCTGCCCAACAATATTGTTTGAAACTATTTGGTTTTCCTTAGGGAAGGCTACATCAAAAGATTAAAAGAAATTCTTGCCTCATCTAGATCAGAGATCCCCAACCTTTTTTGCACCAGGGACCGGTTTCATTTTAAAGAAAACTCTGCGGACCGGCTGAGTGGCTCAGCAGTCATGTGACTGGGTGGGCGTGGCCAATTTGGAAAATGTGAAACTCACTTAACAATGGTCTTGGTTAGCAACCAAACTTTTGGGCTCAATTGTGGTCATAAGTTCTCTCTCTCTCTCTCTCTCTTTCTCTCTCTCTCTTTCTTTTTCTTTCCTTCCTTCTGTCTTTCTTTCTCTCTTTCTCTCTCTTTCTCTCTCTCTTTCCTTCCCTCTTTCTTTCTCTTTCTCTCTCTTTATTTCTTTCTCTTTTTCTCTCTTTATTTCTTTCTCTTTCTCTCTTTCTTTCTTTCTCTTTCTCTCCCTCTTTCTCTTTCTTTCTTTCTCTCTCATTTTTCTTTCTTTCCCTCTTTCTCTCTCCCTCTCTTTCTTTCTCTTTCTTTCTCTTTCTGTCTCTTTTTCTTTCTTTCCCTCTCTTTCCCTCTTTCTTTTTCTCTTTCTTTCCTTTGTCTCTTTCTTTCTCTTTTTCTCTGTCTGTCTTTCTTTCTCTCTCTCTTTCTTTCTCTCTCTCCCACTTTCTTTTTCTTTCTTTCTCTTTCTCTCTTTTTCTTTGTCTCTCTCTCCTTCGTCCGCCCATCTCTGTCACTCTGTGTGTGTGTGTCTGTCTGTCTGTCTCGCATTCAGGCACTTAATCACTCATTCTGTGCCTCTGTCTATCTTTCTCTCCCTCCCTCCCTCTGTGTGTGTGTGTGTGTGTGTGTCTGTGTCACTCTCTCTGATTCCCTCCCACCCTGTCTCTCTGTGTCTATGCCTCTCTCTGTCGGTCTGTCGTCCCCCCCCCCGCGGAGTCTCCTCAGCCCGGCTCGACTCGCTCACTAGCCTTAGTCTGCCCCGCCTGCGCGGCCGCTGCCGCACTTGGTCCCTCGTGCGCTCGGTCAGGCTCCTTCCAGGAGCTGAGAAGGCTCCGTGGGGTGGGGGTGGGGGGGAGGAACCTCCGCAGCCCCTGGAAGAAGAGTGGGTGGCATGCCGGTTGGGGAAGCTCTGGGGGGGCAGGGAGGAAGGGAATCCGCGGGCGGTAGGGAGGGCTGTTGCTGCGGCGCGCAGGAGTCCCACCGTCAACAAAGGTGGAGGAAGAGGCTCACCCCAACCGCGTGAAAAGCCCCGCCTGCGCTCTCCCACGCGCTCTGCCCAGGGGGCTGCCCCCTCCTCCCTCCTCCTCCTCTCCGGCCCTGCAGCCCGGCTCCTACCCAGCCACGGACTGGCACTGGTCCGCGGCCCGGGGGTTGGGGACCCCTGATCTAGATGATAAAACTGCTTGTATTTCTTGGCAGCAGGATGTCAGCTGGGTAAATCCAGCTGTTGAAAGAAGCTTGTCTTATGAAATTATCTCAGATTTATCTGAGTCTGTGGAAACTGAAGAAGTAGATACAGTTCTCTCTGCTGTTAGCTCTGCTGTCTGTAGACTACATTTTTTGCAGTAGAGGTAGTCCTTGACTTACGGCCACAATTGAGCCCAACATTTCTGTTGTTAAGAGAGACATTTGTTAAGTGAGTTTTACCCCATTTTACGACCTTTCTTGCTGCAGTTGTTAAGTGAATCCCTGCAGCAGATAAGTTAATAACCTGGCTGTTAAGTGAATTTGGCTTCCCCATTGACTTTGCTTTGTCAGAAGGTCACAGTAGGGGATCACAAAACATAACATTGGGATCAGTGGTGGGATTCAATTTTTTTTACTACTGGTTCTGTGGGGTGGCTTGATGGGCGTGGCATGGTGGGCATGGCTAGGTGGTCATGTGACTGGATGGGTGTGGCTGGGTGGTACATGTGGCTGGGTGGGCAGGGCCAGTGAGTGGTGGCCTTTGCCGAACTGTGTAGAATCGTTACTACGGGTTTGGGAGAACTGGTCTGAAGCAGCTGAATACCACCTCTGATTGGGATGCAGCAATGGTCATAAATATGAGTCAGTTGCCAAGCATCTGAATTTTGATCACATGACCAGGGGGATGCTGCAAAGGTTGCAACTGTGAAAAAAGGTCATAAGTCACATTTTTAATGCTTGGGACGGTCACTAAAGTCAATAAAAATTGTTCTGCGCATGTGCAGAAGCAAAAAACAAGAACCGGAGATCCGGTTCAGGGGCGTGGCAGGCCTGGGTTACTGCCTGTATCAGCAACCCAGGCTACCAAACCCTAACCGATTCGGTCGATTAGTTATTCCACCACTGGCCTTTCCTATCCTGTAACTTGGCCTGAAACCAGATTGTAGTTCACTGAAGGCTTGTTACCTGGAGGATCTACTCAGACTTATAGCTGTTGTTTGAACAGACTACTCGTGAATATTTGGACCCACTTGTAAAAGAGTTTATTTGGGACCAGCTGATTATCATCCATCCCTAAGTGGAGGTCTTTATTTTACTCTGTATTGGCTTATTATAAGCCACCCCGTGCTTCCAGAATTGGAGCTTTCAGTGTTTTATGGTTTTTGTTTTACTTTTAAAGATTTGCTTTCTTACATAAGGTAGGTTAGAAGATACATAAAAGATCCTGTTTTTCTGGTTCTGAACAGTAACATACAAAATTCTTGGCACAGCTTTACTTGTGCAGATAAGAACAATGCAAAATATGTCTGGGCAAAGGAATATAATAAGGGAGGATACCTATTATGGAACAATTAAATAAAATTCAAAGTATAAATCACTGTCTCATACCAGAGATGTGGTATAATTTTCCCAGGGTTAGACTTCCAGTTCGTTGACAAAACAATGATCTAATATCATACGCAGAAAAACACCTGCTGCAATGGTTTTTAAAGCAATTTTATAAACAATTGTGTGCATTTGCCAACTATGACTAAGAAGCATTTTTTAAAAAAAAAATTACGTTGGAAACTAAATCCTGGAAATAAGAAGCAAAACAGTTGTAGAAGAAGAAGCTGAATAAAGATCAGAAATGCAATGATACCACTGGCTTTTCTGGTGCTAAGTTCAGATATTTGTTCCAGAAAATGTAGCTTCTTCAAGCTTTTTATTGACTCTCTTTTTGTAGAACAGAACACCCCTGAGAGAACATGGAATAACTATGTATCAAAACTGAGAAAATCACATCTCTTTCTGGAAGCTTTGACTCAACATTTCCACACTTTCTCATTGATCCATCCACTTCCCCCAAACGCTATGGCCGTTTAGCTTTGAGTTGATAGCAGGTCAGAAAAAGTATTTATGCAAGGAGAGAATCAATTGGCAATTAACCAGGGTCCATGGCAATTTTGAAGAAGATTCCTATTCTGTAGCAATGTAAAGTTAGGAACCGGGAAATACAATTTGGAAAATACTGATTATTGTGTCAATAAAGATTGCCAGTTATCCAGATAAAGTTGTCTGAAACTTGAGTTATGGCAACTGGACTTATTTTCTTATTGGCTGGAGACTTTTCACTGTTCATTGAAGCAGCTTCATCAAGAGCAAATTTGTTAGACAAAGAGTGATTGGAATATATATTGATATATTGCCAGACACTTTGGGGAGGAAACCCCTGAGGTTGGTGCCTCTCCCTTCTCCCTCCCATGACATCACAAACAATTGCCACTCTAGGATGTCACACTTGCTCGCCTTAACAGGCCAGGCATTCCAGAGCTATGCTAGAACACACAGAAATCCACCCAGGGTGTCCCCCCCCACTCCCCCATATTTGTTTCCCGAGGGTAAGTCATCTGTGTATCAAGCCTGGTTGAAATTGCTGGAGGCGCTCCAGAGTTATGCTGGAACACACACACACACACACACACACACTCACACACCAGGGGTGTCTTCTCCCCCCCCACAACCCCAGTATTTGTTTCCAGAGAGTACGTCATCAGTGTTCCAAGTTTGGTTGAAATTGCTGAAGGTGCTACACACACACACACACCAATGTGGGGAAAACAAAAACCAGAATGCCGAGTGTCCTCACAGAGTTTTTATTCCCGAGCTGAAACCTCAGAACCCAACGAGTAATCAATCAAAGCCAACTCTGGAAGCTTATAGATATAAATAGAAGATAGATTGCCATGCGCTTTGGGGACGAAACCCCTGAGATTGGTGCAAAAGGCATTGGTACATTCCAGTGATTCTCTGCCTAAGTAATTTTCTCAGATTGATGAAACTTTTGGGATGAACAGCTCAAAGTCACAAACCCAACAAGAAAATAAGTCGAATTGGCATGATTCAACTTTCAGACTATTCTTTGATGCCCCAAATTTTTTTCTTTGTAAGTTTACAGATAAAAGCATGCTTGAGCTTGCTCCTTTGTTCTTCTGTTGGGTAGAAGCACTCATTTCCATTCCTCTCTCCTAACTGGAAGGAGAACCGAGGGTGACATCTGGTGTGGTGGACGAATGTTTTAGAATCTTTGCACTGGGAGAAAAAGCAGCCATTAATGAAAACCAGATGTGCCGGGTCTTTACACAGCCAGTGAAAACTGAATAGGAGGAAACAATGATGCAGTGATGACTCAAGGGATACGGTGACAAGTAGCTTCTTTTGGTGGGATGGGTGCTCTAACTTCATAGGAGGCTTTTAAATGCAACTGATTCAGAGTTCTTTGCAGATTAGCAGAACTGTTATGTCTCAAGGTAATATTTCCTTTAGGAGAAAAGTCTGCATATTGCAGGAAAAGGGTGTGTTCATCTGTGTGTGTGTGTGTGTGTTCTTTTAAAAAAAATCCAGTACCATGGACAGCTCCATTCATGCAGATTCATGTGGATTAACTGCACCAGTGAAGTTTCCTGAATCAACTAAGTGAATGTTTACAATGCCTCTTGTTTATCTATAGTTTACAGAATGGATGAGGTGGTATTTTATAAACAGGCTGTAAAAAATACACTTGAAGGAGAAGAATATTCATGATGGTTCAGCCTGGTTCACATGTTAAACAAAAATGTGTTTGTGGTTGTCAACCTTGTTTATGCTGGTGTGGATTTCTTAATGCTCTTCAGAGATCGGGACATCAACTCCCACAATTTGTAGTCCAGCCTTAATATTGCTGAGGATTCTGGAGGAGTTTCATATATCTGAAGGATGCCAAAATTAGGGAAGAATGGCACTGTGTTTTGCAAATCCCTAGCCATTGGGAGATTGAGCATGGCTTAGCATTATATCTGACCTCAGACTATGTGAAACAACAGAGCAGATTCCATTGTGACACCCTGGACAAGTAAATGCTACATTTGGTTGAGTTGTTTTTGTAACTCAATATTATATATGCTAATTATCGATTATTTTCATGACTTTAGGCAGGTTCTTTCTGAAAATAATAGAGTCAAGTGCATGTGAATCAGATGTTCCTTCCCTCAGCTACAGCTCATTCTATGTGAACACACTTAGATATCTAGCAAACCTTGGTTGTCCTAAAAAAGCTAAATAGGTCAAATAAGGTTACTACTGTCATGAAATATTACCAGGTCACCAAGTTGCTAAGGGTCGAAAAACATTGTTTTAGTTCATATCAAAGGTGGATGGAAAGATAAGGAGAGGGTTCTTAACAAGATCTAAATAATATTGAGGTGAGAGCATTTTTATATGCTCAAAAGCCTCCCCCCCCCCAACAGGCATACATATACTATTTTCCTGGAAAAGGGGAGAGAGAAATATGTGATAGAACAAAGTATAGTACAACGAGTTCCAGCAGTAAGAAATCACATGTACATATTCAAAGCAGGAACAATACCAGGAACCATTTTTCTGCCTTTCAGCTGATTTACAGCAACTGGGCAGAATGTGCTGGACATTTGTCCCTGATTCTTATTAAACACCACTATCATGTTATCAGAACATTATTATGCCCCCCCCCCCTGGTTCAATCATGTCTGATTCTCAGAGGCTGCTTGGACAAGTCCCTTGGCAAGGTTTTTCAGAATAGATATGCCATTGCCTTGTTACCAGGGCGGAGAGAAAGTGACTGGCCCAAGGTCACACACACACACCTTGCCTAAGGCAACACTAAAACTCACTGTCTCCCAGGTTCTAGCCTGATGTCTACCACAACACCAAACTGACTCCTGTTATGTCCTATTAAGAAAGAAAACAACCATAAAAACATCATAAAGATTGTAGTTCTGCCTTTGATGTAAACTACTTCTAGCAACAGACCACTTGTTAGACAAGGTGCCTGAGTAAGACCTTCATGATAAAGAGATGGCACTGCTGCTAACAACACTGTGATGATTAGTGGTACCTCTCCCCTCACCTTTTGCACCGTACCATACAGAGGTGATATACAGCTGGTTTGCACTGATTGGCCGGAACTGGTGGCAGAAATTTTGCCAAGTTCAACGAACAGGTAGTGATGGCCAGCTGGCCATGCCCCTGAACCAGTCTCCCTGTTGCTGGTTGCTCACCCTGCACATTGGGTCGCCGCTCGCTTGCGCTGCCTCTTTGCATATCAGCTCTCACAGGCCACTGAACAGTCCTCCGGTCGGCACTTGAACTTGCAAGGCAATGGGAATGTGCATGTGCGAAGAAGATGGTAGTGACAGCATCCGTTTTTTCGCTGACTGGAGGTCTTTTCAGCAGCCTGAAGCCAACCACCAGGCTCTTTGAGTGCTGGTATGCAAAGAGGCAGCGGCCGGGAGGTTTCTTTGCCAGCCAGCCTTTCCCAGCAGGAGCGGCTGGCTGGGGGCTAACAAAAACTCTAGTCAGGACTTCCTGTTCCGGCTTCTGGTGGCGACGGATGAGTCCTGGGACTCGTCCGCCGTTTTGTTCTTTTTTCTGCCCCTAACGGGGCGGGGTGCCCCTTTTTTGGGGGGACCCTCCGTAGGATCGGCTTGCCTGGACTGGTTCAGCCTGGTGGCGGCTGGGGAACGGTCCTTGTCTTCGGTCTAGGTGGAAGAAGACATGCTGTGGGGGGCTTGGTTCCCTTCGCCAACGGAGGACGGTAACGATTAATTGATTTGGAGAGCGCGGAGCGCTCGGGTCGGATGGCTTTGCCGGGGCTTGAGCTGCGAGGTGGAGAGTAAGTGACTTTAGCTTTATTGCTGGCGGCTTTGGATGAGAGAGACGTGGAGGGGGGTGTTTGTTTGCTAAACCCCCCCTCGGATTTACAACAGGGGCCCGCAGAAATGGCTCCTGGAATGCAGGGAGTGGATATTTCGCATCCGGACTGTTGCGCAACAAGTGAAAGTCTTCCGCGGCTTGTTTTCATACAATGTATCTAAGTCCGGCTTGACTGAAACAATTTCTCTGCTGTTTTCTCCAGCTGGCTGTCAGAGTGGGTGGTGGAAGATGGCTGCCCTTTGTTCCTGAACACTTATTTCTTTATGGAAAATTTCCAACATCTCTTTGTGATTTGGACTGCCTCTCTCTACCAATGGAGAAATTTTTTGGATTAATTGATTCCCTCCCTGGAATGCCTTCTTTGTCTTAATAATTGACTGTGAAAATTGCATTTTCTGGGCTCTACAACTTTTTACAATTTTGATTGGAACTTTCTTCTCCTGACTTGCTCCAGTGGCCGCACCCAAAAAACGCCATCTTAGTGGCACTGATTTAAACAGCTCACCATGGCTTCAAAAAAACAACCAGGAAATCCAGGATTGGAAGAGAGAATGACAGCTATGGAAACAGTGTTAAACTCCTTGGTGCTGGAAATCAGAGAATTTAGAAAAGATCATACTAGCACTAAGCTTGAACTCTTGGAGACACAGAAAAAATTGATGGAGAACACACAGAAGACCGAGGAGTTGGAAGTGGGGCTGGCTGGGGCAAAGGGAGAACTTAAAAATGTTAATACTGAAATTGGAGATTTGTCTGGTCATATGTCTAGGATGGATTTTGAGAGGATGTCATATTTTTTAAGATTTCAGAATATTTCTGAGGAATCTGGTGAATGCCTTCCTGATCTCATGAGTACAATTTTATCAGACTATTTACATAAACCCAAAGAGGAGATCAGGGGGGACATTGACCTAGTCTACAGAATAAATTCAGCATATGCCAGAATGAATGAAGTACCCAGAGAGATACATATTAAATTTGTTAGAAGGTCGACAAGGGAGGGAATCTTGAAGGCGCAGAGGGAGGGTCCATTAATTTACCAGCAAAAGGAAGTCGCCATCTTGAAGCAGATCCCAAAAAAGATTAGAGAGATGAGACGGAAATATTCCTTCTTATCTAAAAAATTGTTTAACCACGGGATTTGGTTTAAGTGGGCGATGCCAGAAGGGATGTTGGTGTTCTGGGACGGAGGAAGAGTAAGGATTAAAACAGTTGCTGATGTTCTTAAAAAACATTGTTCTTAAAAAACATTCCTCTATCCTGGGAGAAGATTCAGGGGGGACGGAGGGGGCCACGGCCCCGCCCGCTGGGGGCCAGGAAGGAGAACAAGAAGACACAATTGCCAAGAGACTTAGATCTAAAAAATGACTTTTATTTTTATTTTTATTAATACAGTAAAATTTTTGTCTGGATGTTTGCACACGACTGCCAGCATAGAATTCAGAATTTATATGTATGCATTTATTTTCACCTTGTTGTATTATTGAAAAATGTATTACCAATGTCTTGTTAAGAAGCCCGGGAGGGCCAACGTTCCCGACGTGAAAGTTCTCAAAATATCTTTTTAATTCACCTTACCCTACCCTTTTTTGTTAAAAAATTTGTAAAACTCAATAAAACTTTTTCTATTAAAAAAAAAAAAAACTCTAGTCAGCTTGCCTTCTGGACTGGACCAGCCCATGAAAGGTAAGCAAAAAAAAAAAAGGTGGTGGTAGGGAGAGGAAGCAGGGAAATGGGGGTGACTAGCAAAGGAAGGGTAGGGGTAGATAGGGAAAAATCTTAAAAACTTTCCTACCTTTTCCTGTGGGTGTGGCTAGATGGGGGGCATGTGACTAAGTGGGCGTGGGTGTGAATGATGTAAAGTTGGCCATACTCACTCAATCCCATGGGCCCCCCACCTAGCCATGCCCACCAAACTGGTAGTGAAAATGTTTGAATCCCACCACTGGCACCATACCTCATGTAAAGCATAGTGACCCCATTGTTTTTTAGGAGCAATTGTGGCACATTCTGTGAGTCAGAGATTTGAAAGGCTGGAATTAATAAATCCAATTAGTAAATTGGAAAAAACGAGATTGCACATTAACACAAGAACAAAGTATTAACATAGTAAAATGCTTCATGGGCCAATAACCCTGCCTCTTCCATGGTTCAAACAAGTCTTTTGAACCCATCTCCTCACATGGAAACCCAGAAGACCTTACTGCTTGTTCTTGATACAATTGTCCTTCTGGGATTCATCCTGCAGAATCTGTTTCCCTTTTCAAACTCCTTTCATGTCACCAGCTAAGCCCATTTGTAGGGAACAAAATATGCTGATTGAAGACTGGTGCTCATGGTTACATGCCATACTTTTCCAGAAACTTCCTGGTATGTTGTGCAAACCTTACTCTGGTGTTAATTGTAAACTCTCTGTGGTTCAAATTTGAATATTGGTTTGCTTTCATATAATGAATTATTCACCTAACGATGTTAAATGTGCAAACTGTGCCAATATGAAATACAGTTCTTGTTTGGCAACTTGCCTGTGGAAATGTTTGAAAAAAACAAACCCAAAACCTTCCTAGGTGGAGTTGCCAACCAGTTCTCTTTATCTTTTAGGCGGTGGCTTCTTGTCATCTGAGAAGTAGGTATTAAGTTTTCTGGCAGCAGCACTATTACAACAACCCATGACCATTTGCATGAAGTACACAAAGAAGCAGAATGTACCTGGAGTACGATGGCAGACAGATGCATTCTGGTACTTGTTGTTGTTTGAGGGATTCAGTGTCCCTTCTGAGTTGTATAAACAGGACTCAACTTGGATTTGGCAAGAGAAAAGTCCTGAAGATCATCAGATTGTCAGGGACATAAAATCAAACTTGTGTGTCACCCTTTTGTTCACCTGTGGTCTGATGCAGAGCTGTAACTCAGAAAAACAAATAGTAGGTAGCAGCTGGAAGATGAAGTCCCTGAATATTGACACACATAGATGAGTGGGATTATTTGTGAGCAATGTGGAAGAAAAATTGCTGAATGCCATCATGTATTGACTAAGAGTGATGATCTTTTAACCTTCCAGAAATGACTCAACTATTATTTCTTACAGCTCCAGCCAACATAACTAAGAATTGTGCACCAGCAATATCTACAGACCACAATGTTTGCTCCACTACCTGCCTATATAGCCTTCCTCAGGTCTTGTGGCTATATTCATACCTGCAGTCTCAGGAAAGGTGGGTTTGCAAAATGATTCTTTGTACGGAATTGACTTTTTGGTTCTTGAACCTGGCTCTGATTGTCTGAGGCAAAAATATGAGTGCTTGACCATCCATTGCAATAGTTGGAGCAATGTTTCTGAATCTTGGCAATTTTAAGATGTGCGGAGTTCTTTCATTTCAATTCCCCTGGATGGGGAATTCTGGGAATTGAACTTCACACATCTCAAAGATACCAAAGTTGAGAAAGACTGAACTGAACTGGAATCAAAATTCCTCCTCCCCCTCCCCAACCATGCTTTCCCCATATGCCTGCATATGGAGGAAGCATGAATGAGTGATGATGGTTATTGAATGTTTGTGCCTGGAATCACAATGTGAGTTAGCAGAGCCGTGTGCAGTCTGTTTCTCTTGTTTGGTCAGGAAGAGTAGGCTTCCATTGGCTGTAATTTGGTCCAAAGGTATGTCATTCAGCGTCTAAGAACTGAGATTGTTATCAAAATACTTTGCACATGCGATCAATATCCAAGGCTGAGAAAGGGATGGCAGAAAGTCCAAATTCCTTGTAAGAGCTGGAAAAAGGGAGACAGGACTTTAAACCCTGGAACTCCTTGGCTGGCAGGCAGAGAAAGTGAGAAACTCATTCCCTCCCTCCCCCACCCTCTCATTCTCTGAGGGAGATGGTTGTTAAGAAATAAGAAATATAAGTACCGTTTCCCCCCCCCAAATAAGACAGGATCTTATTTTCTTTTGACCCCTGAAATATGGCCTTGGCCTTATTATTGGGGGATGGGGCTTATTATTTTGGAGCCAGACTCTTTGGGAGCCCATTTGCAAGAGAGCAGCTGCATAGCAAACCCCCTCCCTGGCCAGGAAGAGCGCCACTCTCTGACTGAGCGGTATTGTGAAGGCACCAAGATGTGTGAATGAAGGGAGGGGGGATTGCGCTTGCCCGGCTTGGTGCTTTTGGGATACCGCTGAGTTGGTGAGTGGCACTCTGCCCAGCCGGAGGGGGTGTTATCCACTGGGCTTATTTTCAGGGGAGGGCTTATGTTTTTGCACACCCCAAAAATCTGGCATGGCCTTATTTTCAGGACATGTCATATTTTTGGGAAAACATGGTAAGTAAATAAGGAAGTAAATTCTTTTAGGTAAGATCTTCTTTCAGTCACTGGAAAATCATTGATTTGCCGTTTGAGATTACAGTATTTTCTTATTATTCATGGTAGTTACTTTCAATAAACTCATCACAAACACTGAATTAGTGAATGTTGAACCATTGCTCCTAGAGAAATTCAGGTAGCCCTTGGTTAATGGCCACTCATTCAGCAACCATTTGAAGGTATGATGGCACTGAATGAATGGTGGGAATGAGCAGAGGCGTAGCGTGGGGGGTGCAGGGGGGGCCGGCCGCACCGGGCGCAACATCTGGGGGGGCGCGCTCGGGCAGCCCCCTGCCCAATCCAAAAAGCCCCCTAGATGGCATCTCTTGGGCGGCATGAATAATACATTTAAACACTTCAAAACCCGCGTTTGATCCCCGGCGCGGCTCGACGGATGGCGCTGGGCTCGGAGCTGTCAGAGCTTCTTTTGCAACAGTTTTGGCTTTTGGGGGGTGGGGGACAATGAAAAGCAAAACGCAAAAAAATCCAAATTGTTGCAAGGAGCGCCTTTCCTTTCCTTCCCGACGCAGCGAGCACGCCAAAGCTATGGGAGAGCGGGGGGGGGGGAAGGAGGGAGGGAAAAGAGGAGGAGGAGGAGGAGGAGGAGGCGGCACGGGGAGGGGGGGAAGAGGAGGTGGGCGCCCGTTGGCAAAGAGAGAGAGAGAGAGAGAGAAAGAGAAAGAAGAAGAAAGAGAGGAAAGAAGAGATAAATTGGCAAGGGGGAGGCAGAAGGAAGTTTCTCCGCTGTTTCAAAGCGCAAATCTTTCCCCCTCGATTTGGATGGGCTCCCTTCCCCAAGTGGGAGGGAATGAGGAGGGGCTGGGAAGGCAGACTTTCCTTCCAACTGGTGCTTTCTGGAAGAGGGGGAGGAGGAGGAGGGAAGAATGTGGAGAGGAAGTGCGGAGAGAAGAGGAAGGAGGGAGGGGAAGAGAGAGAGAGGAGGGGGGAGAAGAAGAGGGAGGAGGAGGAGGAAGAAGTGGAAGGAAAAGCGGAAAGAGGGAAGAATGTGGAGAGAATGCCAAGAGAGGAAGACGAAGGGAGGAGGAGAGGAAGAGATGGAAGGGAAAAAACGGAGGAGGAAGGAATGCAGACAGAGAGCGCCAAGAAGAAAGAAGAAGAGGGGTGGAGGCAGAGAATGAAGGAGGAGGAGTAAGAAGAAAGAAGGAAAAATGAAGAAAAGGAGAGCCACCAAGAGGAAGAGGAGGAAAAAGTAGGGACAAGGAAGAAGAGGATGATGATGAAGAAGAAAAGCAAGAGGAAGGAAAAGTGAAGAAAGAATGGAGAGAAAGACAAACCACTCAGGGGCTACAAGAACATCGATTTACCTATTTTTATTTTACGGATGTATTTGTGTTCCACTTTAATAACTCCAGGCACTAAAACAGACTTGCAAGCCCTTCCTCTTTTTCCCTCTAACAACTCTGTGAGGTGGGTTAGGAGAGAATTAAATCCCCATGTTCAACAACCGTCGGTCGCTAATGTTGATCCTCATACATGCAGACAGTTGCCCAGCTCCCAAATTTTGATCGGATTCAAAGCGTAAAAGCAGTGAGATACCAAATAGGTGAATTTTATGATGCTTTTTTCGAAATATCAGAAATTTCCGAAGATCAACAAATTAAAAGCGAGGCAGAATCTCTTGGAAATGCAATGAAAGACTATAAATTTTTAGTATCACTGGTTTTTGGTACGATTTACTGTTCCAAGTCAATTATGTAAGCAAGGAACTTCAAAGTAAATCTGTAGAAGTATCCATTGCACTTTCTTCATTTGAAAAACTTTTAAAATGGTTAAGCGACTACAAAAATACTGGATTCAAACAAGTTTTAGTTCAAGCAAAAATTCTTGCACAAGATTTAGAAATATCTACAGAATTTCGAAATAAAAGGCTTCGGAAAAGAAAGAAACATTTCAATTATGAAGGCGATGATGAACCTATTGTAGATCCGATAAACGCATACAAGATATCTTTTTAAAATTTTGTTTTAGATAAAGCTACAGAATCACTAAAAGATCGTTTTGAATAATTCAAAAATCATAATGACATTTGGGTTTCTGGGAAAATTTCAAAATATGGAAAAAGAAGCACTTCAAAAACATGCAGCTAAATTAGAAATTTCTCTAACAAATTCTAGGTTCACAGAAAATGATGCACCAATAGTGAAGGAAACTGATATAGATGGAAAAATGTTAGTTGAAGAAATGGAAGCTTTAAAATCTATCCTTCCATCAGAATTTTTTGAAAATCCATTTAAAATGTTCACATTTTTATCGGAAAATGACAGAGCAATGGCATTTCCAAACTTGTTTATTGCTCTCTGAATATATTTAACAATTCCAGTGAGCGTTGCTTCTGGAGAGAGATCATTTTCCAGGCTAAAACTAATAAAAAACTATCTGAGATCGACAATGACTCAGGATAGATTAAATAGTTTAGCAATTATGTCGATTGAAAGTGAAGAAGCAAGGAAATTGGATTTTCAAACTATTTTAGAAGAATTTACAGAACAAAAACTTAGAAATATGTAAATTCATATATTCATATTCAATGATGTAAATTTATATTCAATAAAATGTAATTGTTTTTGTATTTTGCATATTTTTATTTTTTAATGTATGTAGAAGTTTACCTATCTTATGATCCATGATATTTGATTTATATATATATTGAATTTGCATTTTATTTAAATATTTAATATATAGAGGGCCCGGCAAAAAAAATCCAATCGGGCCCCGCACTTATTGGATCCGGGCCTGCACACACACACACAAACACACACACACACGCAGAGTGACAGATGGGTGGAGGGAGGAGAGAGAGACAGATACAGAGAGAGAGAGAGACAAAAAAAAGAGAGAAAGAAAAATAGAAAGAAAAACAAAGTGGGAGGGAGAGAAAGAAAGAACTTATGACCACAATTGAGCCCAAAATTTTGGTTGCTAAGCAGCACCGTCATTAAATGAGTTTCACCACATTTTCCAAGTTGGCCACGCCTACCCAGTCACACGACCGCTTAGCCACTCCCATAGAACAGGCCACACCTTTTGGCTCTCAAAAGAAATTTCAGTCGTGGTACTGTTGATATTTGGCTCTCTTGACTAATAAGTTTGCCCACCACTGCTTTAACTAATCTAGTGGAAGAGACTCGAGTGCTAAAATCCATGGGTTAGGGGGCGCAAATTACTTGCCTTGCCCCGGGTGCTGACAACCCATGCTACGCCACTGGGAATGAGTCCTCAAATTTCTGATCATCTTTTCATTCTCACAGTCCCATGATTGCGATCTGAACTTTTGTCAACTGGCTTGCACTTATGAAAGTTGCAGGAGCCTGCACTCTTTGTGGTCACTAGTTACAATGTTCCCTGCCAGATTCTTAGAAGCAAAGTCAATGGAAAGCCAGCAAGGAAAGTTGCAAGTTGTTCTTGTAAATGGCTCACACATTTCTCCATCTGCAGCAGCCATCCCTTATCCTGCTGCACTCACACCACACCAGCCACCACCTCATTCCCCCCACCCCTTACCCCATTATGGTCATGGCTAGGGGTTCTACTGTATTGTAAATACAATACAGTAGAACCTCTGGCCATGACCATAACTGCAGAGCAACAGTCAAAGGGACAGATATGGTCCAGGGTCCATAAAATGCCAAGATCTACTTTGAAGGATGGAGTTGCTGTGCTTCAACCACCAAGTAAAGTCACAGCAATTGTTGCAGGACCTTGTAAACTAGAAGACCCCCAAAATCAGCATTATAGGAATCATTTTTAAAAAAATCAAATGAAATCCATCATCACAATTTGTACCATCATCACCACCTTTGTGATCTTTCTTTGCTTTGGCTCTTCATCTGGGGGTGGGGGAGAGAGAGAGAGAGAGAGACAGAAAGATAGAGAGACAGAAAGCGACAGAGACAGAGAGACACTGGAAATAGGTAATTTGTCCAGAGCTAAATAGACAATAGCTAATGTAAAGAGTATTAAATAAATGTTCTCATGAACATTTGCCATTCTAGACCATTTGTTGACTTCTCCAGATATAAGAACTGCACCTAGATTTCAGTGGGAGTTGCCTGATACAATGTACTCAAGCAGGTTTTCTCTTGGCACTAAGTTTATTATTATCTCTTATTTGTCACTTAACAATTCACAGAAATAAGAACTTAATTGGGAAAGATATGTTAAAGAATATACATACATATTGGGAACAATGCTTAAATTAAAATGGATATTAAGGGCTTGTTGCACAGGCCAGAAAATTTGGCAGAGACCTGAATCCAGAGCTTTGGGAGTGATGTGGACTGAAATTTTGATACTTGACTTGAACTGAAGTGAGATTTATTGTAAATGAACTTATAGTAGAACCTCTGGTCACTAACGCTTCTGACCACGACCAAATCGGGTTTTTTTGTAAGTGCCAAATTTCCTGTAGTTTGTTCACAAACAACAGGAACCCACGTGTGGCTGCTGCATTAATTTTGGTTAATCGGGTTGTGAGCAAAGTTATGGAACGAATTATGGTCGTGACCAGAGGTTCTACTGTACTTGGTTCCACTGTTTAGTATGAGTCATATCAGAGGTGATATTTAGCCAGTTCTGGCAGGTTCTGGAGAACTGGTAGCTGACATTCTGAGAGTGCAGAGGGAATGGGGATTTTGCAGTATCCTTCCTCTGCCATACCCACAAAGCCACGGCCACAGAACCGGTAGTAAATTTTTTTTGAATCCCACCACTAAGTCAATACAACTGCTATGTTTTGTCATTTGTTTTTTTTTTAAAGTAGAATCAAATGCAATTTGTAGGAAATTACGTTTTATGTGAGGTTGAAGCTGACAGAATTTCACAGCAGCTCATAAAAGAGAGATTTGAGCTATTATATGTTTTAAAAGAAACACGGTTATTGTAGTAATTACAATGAGGAACACTTATGCTAAATTTCAGTGGAGGATTTTTGTGTAAAGGGAAGGAGCATTCATAAGGAATGGCACTAGTTAATTACTGTCTGAGACAGGTGTAAGAAATAGTGATTGTAGTGCTGTGATCATGATGGACATATACCTATGCTTGGATAAAGAACAGAGAGGGAGAGGGAGGGGCGAGGGAGGGAGGGAGGCAAGGAGGCAAGGAGAGAGAGAGAAAGAGAAAGAGAGAGAGACATGGAGACAGAGGGAGACAGAGAGAGAGAGCCAGTGACAGAGAAGAGAGACAGAGACACTGGAAATAGGCAATTTGTCCAGAGCCCTTTTGCTTTGGGCAGCTTCCCTATCTCTACCATGACTACATATTTACTGGAATTTTTATACTGATGTGTTTTATACTGAATCGGTGGTTAAATATCTTGTCTATAAATATGGGTGAATGCAAATAATATTTGCTAGAAAACCTAAGAAAGCTACATTAAAGAGCAGACAGAAATGGGTTTCTAGGAAAAAATAAATAGCTGCGATACTGAGAAATACAGTTCCTAGAATGAGTGAATCATTTTATTTCTTAGAAACCTCTTTTCCCTTTCATCTATGTGCTAGCTACTTGAATAGAAAAAACAATCACTTAATTTCTTAAGTTTGAATAGCTAGGTCACACTTCCCTCAACCATCCTCATTTAAGACGTATTTGAACTATAAGTGCCAGAGTACAACACTACTGAAAAAGTGACCAATGACCATGTTTCACACTTACGACCATTGCAGCATCTCCATAGTCACATGATCAAAATTAAAACACTTGGTAACTGACTCATAATTATGACCCTAGCACTGTCCCGGGGTCATGTGATCACCTTTTGTGACCTTCTGTCAAGCAAAGTTCATGAGAAATCCATAGTTACTTAACTTCCATGTTACTAACTTAACAACCTCAGTGATTCACTTAAGAGTTGAGGCAAGAAAGGTAGCAAAACAGGGCAAAACTCACTTAACAACTGTCTTGCTTAGCAACAGAAGTGTTGGGCTGAATTATGGTGGTAAGGCGAGGGCTGCCTATAGCTTTGGAGTATGTAGATGGTGATCAGCAGTCCTGTTTCCTTTTGAGGAACTGAAAATAAAGGGATAATTTAATTTAAATGACTTTTATTTAAAAAAACCCAAAAAGGTAATGTAAAAATGTTCTTTAAGCAAATCAAATGCCCACATAGTGGGATGGAAACACAATTAGCATCTCACAAGAGTCTCTTATAACATTCTGTTGGAGAGAATGGGCACAGATTTTCATGGAAGGGATCTGAGCTCAAACAGCTTAAATCAGGGGTCTGCAAAGTCGGCTCTTTTAAGACTGGTGGACTTCAACTCCCAGAGTTCCCCAGCCAGCATAGCTGGCTGGGGAATTCTGGGAGTTGAAGTCCACCAGTCTTAAAAGAGCCGACTTTGCAGACCCCTGGCTTAAATCAACACCAAACATTACAGCACTGCCGCGGTGGGTCAGTGGTTAGAATGCAGTACTGCAGGCTACTTCTGTTGACTGCTGGCTGACTGCAGTTTGGCAGTTTAAGTCCCATTGGCTCAAGGTTGACTCAGCCTTCCATCCTTCCGAGGTGGGTAAAATGAGGATCCAGATTGTTGGGGGCAATAGGCTGACTCTGTCAACTGCTGAGAGAGTAAAGCACTGTGAAGCAGTATAATGCTATTGCTATTAAAACTGCTGATACAGAAAATGGAGGCAAATACTTTGAAACAGTTAGTAGGTCCTTTCCAAAGGTAGTCCATAAAGGAGACCAGAATGCCTGAAAATAAATAATTTGAGTTCAGATTCTAAACCAAAATCCATCCTTTATTAACGAGGAGGGATTAGCTTCGCGTACTTGGTCCTGACTACTGTACTCCTTGACTCTCCTAGTTTACAGTAGCAATAAAAGTTTTAGAGGCAGGTTTTTTTAGGACCTGTTGATTCCCCTAAGCAATGTTTCTCAACCTTGGCAACTTTAAGATGTGTGGACTTCAACTCCCTGAAGATTTTCTTGGCTTTCAGCCGTAGCCCTTCTCACCTCTCTAGCACTGGAGAAGTTCAGCTTTGCTACTACCAGGCTCTTTCTACTTGACCTTTGCTTAGCACTGTGCTTCTCTGTGCATCGTTATAAATAAAGGGAAAAAACCAGTGAAGGCGACATTTGAATATAGTGGAAGAGCTAAACCAGCTGGAATGGAACTGTTTTTGACACAGCCAGAAGCAGTAATTTGGTACAACCCAAATATCTGAAACTTTTCAAATATATGCACATGAGATTTGCTAGGATTGTATCAAACAGTGTAAGTTTCAGCTCTTACTGGATTACGAAGTTGTTATTACAGTTTATGGGGTTGATATTTCTTCATCAGCTTGCTTTTTGTCCTGGATCCACAGCTCGGGGGTGGGAGGGGGGAAACAGTGCGATTCTGCTCTGGGTTGTAGTAACAGTAGGATAACAAAGCAAACCTTTGACATAGATTTGGATACTTACTGTATGACCTATATTAACTAATTGAATTGCAGCACAGAGTAATATGGGTCTGCACTTTTTTTTTAATTAAATGAACTTCTGGTTTAGCAATTTGATTTGTAAACTCAAGCGTAACCATACTTTATAAAATGGGAACATTTGAATATTCTGTACCCAAGTTAAACCTAGCAGCTGGAAAACTTGCTGAACAACTATAGGACTTAGTTTTGAAGCACAGATGGTTTCTTCAACTGTGGTTTTCTTTTCATCGAAAAGGAGGACAAACCCCTGATGACAAAACAGTTCTCCTTCTTTGCTCTTACTGCAGATTTCTGCAGTAATGGGCAAAAAAGCAAGAATACTTTTTTGGGATCACTTGCAGCTGGAAATAATTGATTCAGTTCCAAAACATTAAGCTTAATAAAGCATGGAATGGATGCAGAAGTACTTTTGATGGCATTTAATCAATACATTATCATTTGTTTGTGTGAATTAAGGTTCATTTTGTGTTTTTCAGGAGATAAAAATTCTCAGATTTTCCACAAAAACAAACACAAAAACCCTAGAGATAGAGAGGAGATGGATTATTCCTTACAATTTTCCCACATTGATGTAACTATCTGAAAATAAATAAATATAGTGTCTATTCAGATTTGTTTCCAGACTTGATATTAATATAAGGAAGTTGTAGGGAAAGCAGGTATGGCTAGAAATGAGAATATGTGCTTCTGTTTTTTTTGTCTTTATATGTAGCTTTTTTTTTTTGAGCCCCTGAACCCCATGACTAATCATAAATGTGTGGACTGATTCATAAAATAGTCTGCTGTTTAAATCTAATTCAAATATTATAGTGTAGATTACTATCCTAGACTGCAGTGTTTCCCAACCTTAGGAACTTTACAACATGTGGACTTCAACTTCCAGAATTCCCCATCCAGTATGGCCGGCTGGGGAATTCTGGGACTTAAAGTACACACATCTCAATGTTGCCAACGTTGAGAAACACTATCCTTGAGTTAAAATTCATGGACAGGAATTTGAAGACTGTGTGTAAAGGTAACTCAAATAAAACAGACATTCTTCCAAGAAAGAAGGCAAAGTTTGTTGAACAATTATCATGAACTTTGTTGATACAAAGGAGAAAGAAACTGAAAAACGAAAATGATCTTCGAATTATAGATTTGCTTGTTTAAACACAAAGTTCATTATAATAATACATTATTTTTTTGCATTACATCCTTGGGTTGGGATATGCATACAACAGCAAATATTCAAGAAACCTAGGAGTCACCCTCATAATTTATATATTTCATATTTTAGATTTTGCACAGGGCAATGATTTCTGAAAATTCAAAGCTCTGCAAAGAGTGCCTTGAAATCTAAATAAGCTAAGAATAAAATAAAATGTTGTTTAAAATGCTGTTGAAACAATTACAGGAAGCTGGTCTTTTAATATTGTTGTTTCTTGGTAAAATTAATTGTAGTGATGCATTTAATAGTAGAGAATCTTGCCACTCTAACTGCCTTTTGTACCTTTAGTAAGTTCAGTTTAATTATTATCTAATTATCTCTATGCTGTATAGCATTCTTATACTGAAACATCTCAAAATGACACATCTTGAAACCCAGTGAAAGTTAAAGAAGAAAGTATTATTTAGCTGTTTCAGATGTTTAAAACAATTCAGATGTTTTAAGTTATAATGAATATCCACAAAGTGGAAATTCTAAATGCCAGTTCACCTTTACGTTTGGCCAGGTGCCTGGAAAAAAACCCAAGATGTTTAGAGACTGGGATACTTCAGGATACTCATTATTTAGCTTTGACTTCCTACTTAATGGTTACAAGCATGACAAGTTTTCAAGTTGTTAGCTAAAAATGTCCTTGCACTTCTTTTTTACACGAAGGATGTACATCTATCATGCTACAATATATATAGGGTAAATAACTGTTCTACTTTGGCGGTAGGTAAAAACAGGAAAATTGAAGAGGGGAGAGAGAGAGAGAGAAAAAAGAGAAAAAAAGAAAGAGAAAAAGAGAGAGCACAAAATTAATGATTACTTAGGGTAGGGTAGGGCAGGTAACTATTTTTGGATCAAGGCTTGTTTGAGCTGTCTCCTAATAGACAGTGGCAATGCTGTTCCTTGGATTTGAATGGGAACCCTTAGGAATGGCCTAAGACAATTTTTGGATAATCATGGATCCAGTTGGGAAGGGGAATCTTGAAGACTCCTATTCCCTGTGGAAGTGATAGAAAAGTCACTGGGCATGTGCATCTTCCTGTCAGCAATTTAATTTTTGTAAGCATGCCTGGGGTATTAACTTTCCCTTTTTCTGGATTTATTGTTTTATATTGTTTTTGTTTTTTTGCCTAATAGACAGTGGCTTTCTGCTTGCAGGTTTTTGCTTCTTTATTTTCCTTCAACTGGGATGTTAGAATTTAGAAGCAAAAACTCCACTGCTGAGATTCAGCCACAACTTCATTATTGTTGATATTTATTGATGCCACTGATTTTCAGCTGCTAATGTTCAATTTGGCAAGGGATTTGTGTTTGTGTGTTGTTTATTGTGACCTCAACTTATCACAATAAAGAAGGTGGCTAAGAATGGAATGGAATGCGGCATTCAAGATATTATAAGTTGTTCCATTGTCAGAGCAGAACAGAATAACAGAGTTGGAGGTCTTCTGATCCAATCCCCTGTTCAAGCAGGAGACCCTTTACTGTTCCCGACAAGTGGCAGTCCAATATCTTCTTAAAAGCCTCCAGAGATGGAGCACTCACAACTTCTGAAGGCAAGCCGTTCCACTGGTTAATTGTTGTTTCTCATTAGTGCTAGGTTGCTTCTCTCCTTGTTTAGTTTCCATCCATGGCTTCTTGTCTTGCCTTCTAGTGCAGGGCTGTCAAACTTGCGGCCAGCAAGCCGGATGCGTCACGCGCTGGCCACGCCCTGCCTGGTTTAATGAAGGGGTAAAAAAGTCCTGATATGTCATATGACGCTGCTGTGATGCTGCAAGTTTGACAGCCCTATTCTAGTGCTTTGGAAAATAGTTTGACCCCCCTCTTCCTTGTGGCAGACCCTCAAATATTGGAACCCTGCTATCACAAGAACCCAGATAGTTAGGGGCAATATGCTGACTATGTAAAATGGCTTAAAGAGGGCTGTAAAGCACTGCGAAGCAGTATATATGTCTAAGTGCTATTGCTATTGCTACTGTATTGCTATTATGTCACCCCTAAACCTTCTTTTCACAAGACTAGACATACCCAATTGATGCAACCGTTCTTCATGCATATTACCCCTCAGCCCCCTAATCATTCTTGTTACACTCTTTCCAGAGTCTCAACATCTTTTTATGATGAACTTCAGTAGCTTGTGAACTTCAGTAGCATGTGGCAGCATTTCAGAATGCTTTAGTGCATTCCTTTTTTGGGTCGTGTGCCAAAAGCAGGGGGAGCGTAGGGGGGTTGTGCGTGGGCATGCCACACCCATAATGCTATGTGTGTGACCCCCCTGCTTTTGGCATGCCTTTTTCGCCCTCCCCAGGCTCCAGAGGCTTTCTAGGAGCCTGGGGAGGGTGAAAACAGCCTCTCCCCCACCTCCAGAGGCTTCAGGAGCTTCCCTGAAGCCTCCAGAGGGCATAAACGGCTTCAAAAGAAGGCCTAAATCAGCTGGCCAGCGCACACAAGCGTGCTGGAGCTGACAGGGCAATGCCTTGTGTGCCCTAAGAAATGGTTCCGCGTGCCACCTGTGGCACCCGTGCCATAGGTTCGCCATCACGGCTTTAGTGGTTCTCCCTAGAGGCCAAGCTAAACATGAATTCTCACATGCAAAATTAATTTTGCTCAGATGGGACAGGGAAAGCTTGTCGGCGTGGGTGGGTGGGTGGGAAATGAGCCTTGGGGAGAAATCCTGAGGATATCAGCCAGAACAACAACAATGCTAGCAGGGGAATTACAACACCTGCCTGACCATCTGGCAGTCCCATGGCAAGAAAATGCCATATTTGCTATGCCTAGCAAACAAATGTACCTTGTTAGGACCCCTGGCATACTGCAATGAAATATTGAAGTGGTTGGGTTTTTTTTATGTCCCCTTTGACACACAATTGTAGCCAAACATGTATAATATATTCTCTTGCTTTGACTGGCAGGAGATGCAGTTGTTGACCAGGCTAAAGTGGAATGTAACCTTTTCTCTCAAGAATTGGCAGTGACAGGATACATCTCCTACTACAGCAGTTTAAATATGGACACAAGTACTTCTCTAGTATTTGCAAAATTCCAAAAATCTCCTCATGAAGATTTTATTCATACATATACAAACATGCACATGTGTGTATGTATGTGTGTGTGTGTGTGTGTGTGTGTGTTTATTTTCATTGTGGATTGCAATTCCTCACATTCTGTAAAAGCAGATTCCAAGCACTAGAGTGCTTGGACAAAATTGTTCTGCTCTTGGAAGCCTTAATAATCTTTAGACTGCAAAATAGAATCCTGTTTCTCATTCACACACTCTTTGTACAGAATTCATCTCACATTGTTATATCCATGTGCACACTCAAGTATACTCCTGAAGAAATAATGCCATAAAAATATTTTCTTTTGAATGAATAAGGCTGGGCTCCAAAACCATGCCCTAAATCTAATTTGCCAAGATATATTGAGTTTGTTTGGTGCAACTGGATTATTTTGGAGGTTATCTTGGATTATCTTTAATTTTTTTTGGTTAACCAAAACAATCCCCCAAAAAGCTCCACTTTAGTTGTTTATGCAGAGTAATATAGATTTTGGTGTTCAAACATCACCAACCCCCAATGTTTTGCAAGATGTGGGGAGTGAGTCATTGACTGAGAAAAGTGAAATATTTCTAAGGAAAACAAAACAAGAGGATGAAAAGACAATGGTATCAATCTTGTTTGAGTCTAGAATGCCAGGCATACACATCCCTGGTCACATCTAAAATATGAGAAAACCAGTGCCACCATCCTTATTCTATTTTGGAATCCCATCTGCTGAAGAACTGAAAACCCAGGAGTGCAAATATCACACAACCATGTTCTTATCTGCGGGATCGGATCTTGCCCCATACTTCCTCACGGCCGATTCGCTCCCACAGAGAGGGTCTTCTCCGGGTGCCGTCCACTAGACTTTGTCAGCGGGCGACGCCCAGGGGAAGGGCGCTCTCTGTGGCGGGCCCTGCCCTCTGGAACGACCTCCCCCCTGATATTAGAACAACCACGGACCTCCGTTCCTTCCGTCTGAAATTGAAAACGCACTTTTTCTGCTTGGCCGGCCTAGGGTAGCCTCTCTTCTATAGTTTTATAGGGTTATATGATTTTAGTGTATTGGGGAATTTTAGCGCAGGGTTCGATGTTTAATTTGTTTTTATTGAATTATGTGTATTTCTATGTGTATTTATTGTTTTAACTTCCCTGTGCACCGCTCCGAGTCCCCTTGGGGAGAGGGAGCGGTCTAGAAATTAAATTATCTTATCTTATCTTATCTCTTATTGTTTCTTCATCAGGTTTCAGAGATATGTGCTTGACTCATTCATGGCCAAGTTACAGATGAACACAAGAGTGTATGACATTAACTTTAGATCAATGTCACCAACAATCCTGCCTGAGAGACTCAGGAATATGATGAGGAATTAGAAGAGGGGGCCAGCACTAAATTGCTGGACATCTGGAGAAGTTGAGTTTTAATTTCCACTCTGCCTTAATTTCTTAGTCCACTTCCAACAATAGCTCCTACAACTGAGGACTCTCTTTGATACCTTGCGTGAGATAAGGCAGTTTATTCTCCCTCATTCTCCCTCAAGATCTTTTATAGAAATTCATTTACTTTTTGCATAAAAAGATGTAATCATGTAATCATGGAGCCAAAAACAGGCCCGGTATTACTAACAAATTCTGTCATGTGGATTTTTTTTTCTTTTAAGTTTTTTTCCTGTCGATTTTTCTCTCCAGGATTTCTATTCAGCACTGCAATTGCATAATCTCTGGTCCTCACATAAATGCTTTTTGTTTTGTTTTGCTGCTTTACATATTTATTTTTAGAAAGTATTTTTTTATTCCTACAGATCTTTGCATCCTTCTATTAGTGACCCAGTTCTGGCAACAAAGCTAACCCCTAACCCTGTGATGGCGAACCTATGGCCATTTCTTAGGGCACAGGACGTGTGTCAGTTCCAGCGCGCTTGTGTGTGCTGGCCAGCTGATCTAGGCCTTCTTTTGAGGCCGTTTTTTGCCCTCTGAAGGCAGGGGGGGGGGAAGGCTGTTTTCACCCTCCCCAGATGGCACGCGGAATCATTTCTTAGGGCACGTGGGACGTTTCCCTGTCAGCTCCAGTGCGCTTGTATGCTGTTTTCACCCTCCCCAGGCTCCTATAAAGCCTCCAGAGCCTGGGGAGGACGAAAAAAGTGTGCCAAAAGCAGGGCGTCATGCACATAGCATTATGGGTGTGGCACGCCCATGCACGACCCCCCTGCGCTCCCCCTGCTTTTGGCACGCGAGCCAAAAAAGATTAGCCATCACTGCCCTAACCCCTGGGTTCATTAAGGGAGGGAAGGCTAAATAGTAAACCAGAACTTTCTCAGAAAAATAATATACTCAGGTTGAGACAAAAAAGTATCCTAAGAGAAGCAGAGTCTAAACAGCCACTCTTTTGCACGGAAGAATCTGAAAGCGTGTTTGATTTCTACCACAAAAATAGACTTCCAGATTGTGCAGTCCTGTAATCCTTGTGTAGCAAAAACTGAAGGTAAATAATAGAATGGGTTTGCTGGAATGGCAGCTTTGCTCCCAAAGTTGCTCAGAAAGACATTCTGGATGTGGTTTACTTTAAAGCAAAAACTTTGAACTGAGAAATCCGTCATAGTGAATAAATTACGCAGTTTCCCATGAATCTGTTTTCTCATCCTGGCTGACCTGTTTGGATAGTCTTGAACATGATTGTGCTTTAAACCCCAAAGGTGCTTTTTTCAAGAGGCAACTGAACTTTCTGATTTTTTTTGAAGACGTTTTGCTTCTCATCCAAGAAACTTCATGGATGAGAAGCAAAATGTCTTCAAAGAAAAACCAGAAAGTCCAGTTGCCTCTTGAAAAAAAGAACCTTTGGGACAACCACGACTGAGAATCTCCATAGACGATTGTGCTTTAAACACTTGTAAACTTTTTCTTTCATGCTTTTTCAGCTTTACTTGGTGGAATAATTCTGCCTTGTGTGTGTTGTCTGCTGGTGAGCCTGTTACAAGAATTCTTAACACAATGATTTAGCTAGAATTTTTGAAAAAGCCACCGAGAAAACAAATGGGTAAAAAAAATGGGCACTTTTCATTTTTCCAGCCTGACACAATTTCTAGAAAGCTGCTGCCCTCTGCTGAGTCACAGAAAATATGACTGGACAAGGCCCGATCAGACCAGCCTTTTCCTCCAATCAGGTGTGAGCTGAGCAGTCAGCCCAGCTGTAGTGGTTATCATTCCGAATCCATTTGTTCTGTGAGGTAGCTGGGCGTGTTAAGAACAAAGATGTGATAAATAAATAAAGAAATACAGATATTTTTTTTGGAGGGGGTGGATTTGCTGAAGTTTACTTCCTGAAGATTTCTTTGTGTGAAAGAACAATGAATAAATATGGTTCACGTTTCCCTCAAAACATTCTCTCTTTAAAACGGCTAGAAAGGTTAATCCGGAGTACTTTCATCTAATCTATAATTAACAATAGATAGTGACAATAAAGCTGGAAAGGAGCAACCTCTCTCTCCCCCACCCCCCAAAGGCAAAGTAGAAAAATAATGTTGAATTAATATATTTTATGTACATGTGTATAGAACGGGGCTCTCCAAATTGGCAACTTTAAGGCTTGTGGAGTTCAACCCCACAGGGCTGGCTGAGGAATTCTAGCAGCTGAAATCCACAAGTCTTGAAGTTGCCAATTGGAGACCCCTATTTTATGCACATGTACATAAAATATATTAATTCAACATTATTTTTTACCTTTGCCCTTTTTTTGTTGCTCCTTACTGGTTTTATTGTCACAATCTATTGTTAATTATGGATTAGATGAAAGTCCTCTGGATTACATTTTCTAGCAATTTGAAAGAGAGAACATTTTGAACCATATTACTTCTTTTTTCACACAAAGAAAACTTCAGCAAGTCCACAAGTTTTAAAGTTGCCAAGTTTGGAGAACCCTAGTATAGAACATCTAACTATTTTTTTCTTTCTTTCTTTCTTTCTTTCTTTCTTTCTTTCTTTCTTTCTTTCTTTCTTTCTTTCTTTCTTTCTTTCTTTCTTTCTTTCTTTCTTTCTTTCTTCCTTCCTTCCTTCCTTCCTTCCTTCCTTCCCTTTCTTTCTCTCCTTCCCTCCCCCCCTCTCTCTTTCTCTCTCTCTCTTTCTTTCCCATCCCCTTCTTTTCATTGCTTTGTTATTTTACCAAATCTCCTGCTGCGAAATGCCTGCTGAACGGAAAAAAGAAAACCACAATGGAACTTGTTATGATCTCGATTCTTTTCTGAAAACATATTGCTATCTATTTTAAGGCAGTTAATGGCAAGTGGATTTCAGTGTGAAGAAACTGTAAGCTTGCAGGAAGAATGTCAAAACGACCCCACCCTTGTTTTACTGAAACCCACACAAGAACAAGGGACATGCATTTCTCTGCACTCTAAATCTCTCTTATGCTACTGCCTTTGCAACCACTGCCTTTAACAAGCTTACCACATCTGCTGATTGCCAGCCAATCTACCCACATTCTTTAATGTTAATTTGCTCAAGAATCTAATTTTGTCATAAAAGTCATCTCCTGTTTTTAGTCAAAATCCTTCCTACCTCTTTTCAGGACATTTTTAGTTCCTGAAAGTCTAATAAAACAATATAAAAAGCTTTATAAGTCAACCTATAATTTAAAACTGTATTAGCTAATTCACCCTTTACTGTATGGTATTTCACTGGAACTGTTGCATATCTTTAAATGTTAGGTTAGGACATAAGGCACATTCTTTATGCATAAAGTAAGGCACATTCTATATACATAAAGTACAGCTCACTACAAAGCACAATGTATTTATAGCTCGTTCACACTCAGTTGAACATGAGAGTCTTATGAAAAGAAATTATTTAGGCGCATAGTCTCAGCATTATATTTAAAAATTAGGATACAAGAGCGAACATGAATAATATGTGTAAAGAGGTCTGTGGCTTTGATGTTTCTATTTTATTTATGCAAGATACCAGCTAACCCTAAATGGTAATATTTTCAATTATGTTCATATCTTGTAAATTGATTTTCAGCATGGAACAACTGTATCAAACCACTTCCCCAAATCTTAACAGTGCTATCTGCTAATCAATCAAATGGATCTCTTTGAGGAAATTAATGTACTAATTTACAGGGGGGGAAAACCAGGGAAATAGTCACTTGAGATGACTATTCATTTGAGATTGAGATTGAGATCAGCAACTTTCTTGCTGTCAGGAGTTTAATTTCTTTCTTTCTTTCTTTCTTTCTTTCTTTCTTTCTTTCTTTCTTTCTTTCTTTCTTTCTTTCTTTCTTTCTTTCTTTCTTTCTTTCTTTCTTTCCTTCTTTTTCTTTTGTTTTCGAAATGCTGCAGAGGATGTGAGCTACTGAGTGGAGCCACAATCATGGCCTTGTTCAAGAGATGTATGTGGATTGTTGGCCATGATTTTTATTCTCCTTCTAATTTACATAAACCTTAACAAAGACTGGCTGTGACCAGTTTTAAGTAGATACAAAACTAAGAGGCAGAATGGCAAAAATGGAAAGGAGGTAGATAATATTTTTATCTTACTCCCATCTCTCCCTCCCTCTCCCTCCCTCTCTCTCTGGTCACCCTAGACACTGATTCAGGTTCAGCCATGATTTGGAATCCATTCCCTACCAATTTAACAATTTTTCCTACACACACACACACACACACACACACACACACACACACACACACACGATCATGGCAGAAAATTGAAGACAAGTTGTTAAGGGCTTGCATGACAGGGTTTCCTTCAGTTTGAACCTGTAGTATTCCTAAATTCCTTCCACTGTGACTAGTGGAATTTGGCTATATATATATCATAGCACCTATGTCACTGGGCAAAGCAATGCTACTATTAGAAATTGGTGTCAGGGCAGATACATCATCCTCAGAGTGCAATATTCCCAGTCTCTATTGCAAGATATTGGCATGATAAACAGCAGCCAAAAGAGCATAATTTTCTCTGTTCTTTAAATGTCATTTTTTTTAAAAAGTATGAATTGTGGAAAAAGAGAATTGGGTATAATGCAAATTGTTACGCCAAGTTTGTATGCCAAGATAGATAACAAAAATCACACATAGTACCATATTCCTCTTCATGGTGGAAAGTACCTATGAGGAAAATAAATAAATAAAAACAACAAGAACTTGGAATTTTTATCTCACCACCATCAGCTGAATAAGACTATGTCCTGACAGATATTTTTAATCAAGCCAGGAAACAAACTGGAGGGGGGAAAAGCGATGTGATTACATAACATGCAAAAACATATTTAATTGCTTACTAAAGTGCATATCTTTTATTGCTTACTAGAATGTTGAATGTTTTTGTTTATTATTCCTGATACAAATATCAAAGTACGTTACCTTTGATCCCTCACCTGAAACTCAACTTTCCTTAGCCTATTATCCTTGAGATGTATTACACCCCTCTGAGAATTACTAACCAGCAATTCTGGTGGGCGTTTAAAAATTCTTAACCTGCTTGAGCACAAAACAGAGGGGAAAAACATGTGGTTAAATTTTTACCAATCTGACCAACATTTATTTTATGATCCTTGCCCAAATCTAGGCAAATTAAACATTTCATAACAAAGCACGAGGCTGAACCCAACCATCATTTTAAATTTTACAAAATCAGCTGAATTTGCGTATGTAAGTATGTATTATATTTACTACATGATTTAGAACGGGGCTCATGGGCTGGAATGCATCACATGCTGGCCACGCCTACACCCCATTTAGTGAATGGGGAAAAAAGTCCTGATATGTCATGTGATTTTAGATTTAGATTTTAGATTTTATTCCATTTCTATACCGCTCCTATCTCCCCAATGGGACTCAGGCCGGTGCACAGGAAAATTTAAAAGAATACAAACATACAAACTGTAATAAATACAAACACAACGCTAAAATATAATTAAATTAAATATGGCCTGTGCTAAAAATATGATTAAAACTGATAAAAAGTTAAAATCCACTAACTAAGTCTGTAAAAATTACCTCAGGATCTAAGCTAGGCCGGCTAGCTGAAAAAAGTGGGTCTTGAGTAATTGGCGGAAGAGACGAAGGTCCGTGGTGGTACGAAGTTCGGGGGGTAGGTCATTCCAGAGGGCTGGGCCCGCCACAGAGAAGGCCCTTCCCCTGGGGGCCGCCAGCCGGCATTGCCCGGCAGACAGCACCCTGAGAAGGCCCTCCCTGGGGGAGCGGATCGGCTGAAGGGAGGTGTGTGGTAGGAGGCGGTCCCGCAAATAGCTAGGCCCCGTGCCATGGAGCATTTTAAAGATGGTTACAATACCTTCAAGCGCACCCGGAAAGCCACCGGTAGCCAGTGCAGCTCGCGCAGGAGAGGTGTTACATGGGAATGCTGTGAGGCTCCCAAGATCCCCCGCGCAGCCGCATTCTGTACCAACTGGAGCCTCCGGGTGCACCTCAAGGGGAGCCCCATGTAGAGAGCATTGCAGTAGTCTAGGCGGGACGTAACGAGTGCTTGAGTGACAGTGCGGAGGGCGTCCCGGTCGAGAAAGGGGTGCAACTGGCGTACCAGGTGAACCTGGTAAAAAGTGATGCTGCTGTGATGACGTAAGTTTGATTTTAGAGCGGCGGTTCTCAACCTGTGGGTCGGGACCCCTTTGGGGGGTAAAACAACCCTTCACAGAGGTCGCCTAAAACCATCGGAAAACACATATTTTTGAAAAAGTACAGAAAAAATAAAATAATTTTATGGTTCGGGGTCACCACAACATGAGGAACTGCATTAAAGGGTCATGGCATTAGGAAGATTGAGACCCACTGTTTTAGAAGCTACTCCCCTCTAAGTATCTCTAGGCAGGTTACATTTTTAAAAGCAAGAAACACAACAAATATATAGATCATACACCCAGAATACAAACCATGCATAACGAGTAAAACATCCTACAGAGACTCAACAACCACCTTACTCCAGGACTGGGACAGAAATTTGCTTTTCAATAACTGTTTGAATATCATCAGGGTGGAAGCCATATGGATCTATGAATTACAAAGAAAAATAGTTTGGCATCATGTTTAAGGCAACATGCTAGAAACTGGGAGACTGTAAGTTCTAGTCCCATTTTAGGCACCAGGCCAGCTGGGTTGCTATTTTTCAGCCCTAGGAAGGAGCAGTGGCAAACCACTTCTGAAAATCTATCCAAGGAAAGTGCAAGGACTAGTCCAGGTAGTTCCAGGAGTCAATGCTGACTGGAAGGCAAACTTATCTATATATTTATATATACTTTTGTCCGACCCACTGCTCAGCGAGAATCCACTAAATCAGTGTTCCTCAACCTTAGGAACTTTAGGAAGTATGGATTTCAACTCCCAGAATTCCCCAGCCATCACAAATCCTGAGAATTCTGAGAGTTGAAACCCACAGCTTAAAGTACTCAAGGTTGAGAAACAGTGCATTAGATAATAGATGGAAAGACTAGAAAGCTAACGGTGAAAGATGATTAACAAGCCAGAAATAAATACAGGTATAAAGTCATATAGAACATAAGAACATAAGAATAGTCTTGCTGGAACAGGCCACAGCCCATCCAGTCCAGCATTCTGTCTCACACAGTGGCTCACGATTTGCTTCAGGGTATTCCCAAGCAGATGTCTTCACCTGCTTATGATTCCCTGCAAATGGCATTGAAAGATATCCTGCCTATCTCTCTCCAGAAGAATATGTATTGTAAGCAATATCATACCAGAATGTATAAAAGTGTAAATTAAAATATATAGAATGACAAATGTATAGAGAACTATGTTAGAACCATGGGAACAATAGATATACGTTTGTTGTATAATATCAAGTTCCTATATTTTTTCCTTTTTTATTCTTTTTTACATTGACTATATTGTATAAATAAGAGAAAAATTGACATAATTAGGATATATAACATCATATATATTTAAAAGGTGCTAATATAACCAGTATATCGCTGTTGCAAAGTTGAAACTGTGATGTAAAATGAAGAAAAATACTGCACTTTATTAACTCCATAGGCCAGGGGTGTCAAATTCGCATCGTCATGGTGTCATCATGTGACATATCATGACTTTTTCCCCTTTACTAAACCAGGCATGAGTGTGGCCAGTGTATGATGCATCTGGCCCATGGGCCGGGAAGTTGGCAACCCTGCCATAGACTATATGAATTGAACAAGTTGTAAGAATGCCTCCAGGATTCGGAAGCTTTCTTGTATATTGAGAACTCCAGAGGCAAGAGCTTTGCTGTCAGACTATTATTGGGGTGGTTACTTGTTGGTGTTAAAAATGGGACCAAAGAATAGAGCAGCTCAAGCAAGATTCTGCAATCAAGTTGCTATCCATGAACATAATAGTGTCTTCAAGGTTTTAACGACCATCTTTAAAGCGCTCCATGGCTCGGGGCCTAGTTATATGCGAGACCGCCTCCTGCCCCATACATCCCTCAGACCGATACGCTCCCACAGAAAGGGCCTCCTCAGGGTGCCGTCGGCTGGACAATGCCGACTGGCGACACCCAGGGGGAGAGCCTTCTCTGTGGCGGGCCCTGCCCTCTGGAACGACTTACCCCCTGAACTCCGCACCATCTCTGACCTCCGCCTCTTCCGCAAGTGTCTGAAGACACACTTATTTCATCTAGCCGGCCTAGCGTAACCTCCATACTGACTATTAGATAGTTTTTAAACAAGGGATTTTAATTCGGTTTTTAGCACAGGGTTTATTTATTAGAATAAGTATTTTAAATTTCATATATTTTATATGTTTTGTATGTATTTTAACATCCCTGTGCGCCGCCCTGGGTCCTAACAAGGAGAAGGGCGGGGTATAAATGTAATAAATAAATAAATAAATAAATTTTGAGTTCAGTGAACGAAACAATAGTTTCCTTTGATCATTACATTGTGTGAAAGTAACAGGAAGATTTGACTTCTCAAATTAAAATAAAATCTCTTTCCGTTGTTACCTAGAATGATTTAAAAAAGCTGACACCTATACAATCAGACTATCTGACTGAGAACCATTTTAGTATCTATTATTCATTGCTTGCTGATTACAGTGTCAGTGATTCACATGTGTACAAACACATCATCAGGATTCAGTGAAATTGCAACTATTCATAATATTGTATTGGCCATTGCTAATGGGAACCTCAAAACATAAACACCATCCTGCATAAAAGCTGCTCAGATCAATGGATCGGCAGCAACACATGGAATATTAATTCAACAAATGCTGATTATGTTTGCTACTCCTATGTTCTGTCTGGTAAGTAGGCAGGAAGAAGAGAGAGAAAACCTTTTGTCAGTTGCAAGACGCAGACAAATGTCTTTTTGAACTGAAAAGCAGGATCTGAGTCAGGAGCAGAGATACATTATCACAAAACAGAAAAGGAGAGTTAATAGTTATGTAGTGTTTAGTGTTGGATGAGTTAATCAAACATGTGAAAGTTCAAATAAAGCTGATTGTATATCATTATAAGTATAATCTTTATTGTCATTGTACTTGTTTACAATGAAATTGGTTTATGAAGCTGAATACAGGTAGTCCTCAACTTATGACCACAATGGAGCCCAGAATCTATGTTGCTAAGTGAGTAATTTGTGAAGTGAGTTTTGTCCCATTTTATGACTTTTCTTGCCACAGTTGTTAAGTGAATCACTACAGTTAAGTTAGGAAAACGGTTGTTAAGTGAATCTGGCTTCCCCATTGACACTGCTTGTCAGATGGTCACAAAAGGTGATCACATGACCCCAGGACTCTGCAACCATCATAAATATGAACCAGTTGTCAAACATCTGAATGTAAACCACGTGACCATGGGGATGCTGCAATGGTCATAAGTGTGAAAAATGCTCATAAGTCACTTTTTTCAATACCGTTGTAACTTTGAACGGTTGCTAAATGAATGTTGTGAGTCAAGGACTACATGTATATTGGGCCAATATTTTCTACACTAGAAAATAGCTTTGCTTTGACAATCCTAATTAGGGATCAAAACTGTAAAGTCTCGTGTGGGGAATTTTTTAAGCTTATTTATTTATTATTTATTATATTGGATTTCTAGACCGCCCCCTCCCCCCGAGGGGACTCAGGGCGGTGTACAGGTAAAATTAAAAACTACTAAAAACATGACAATACATACAAAGTTAAAATCAAATTAAATAACCCTGTACAAATTTATAAAAGTTAAAACTGAACCCATAAAACCGAATAAAATAATTTAAATTGCAGACTGGGGCAAGAAGCATAAGTTAGGCCAAGCCGGCTTGATGAAACAGGTGAGTTTTAAGTTTCTGGTGGAAGGAGCGGAGGTCCGTGGTAGTTCTGATATCAGGGGGTAGGTCGTTCCAAAGGGTCGGGCCCATCACAGAGAAGGCCCTTCCCCTGGGCGTCGCTCGCTGGCATTGCCTAGTGGACGGCACCCGGAGAAGTCCCTCTCTGTGGGAGCGAATCGGCCGAAGGGATGTATGGGGCAGGATACGATCCCGCAAATGTTGATAACAGGACATGTTGATAACATGTTGATAAGCAATTTCATTGTAATTTTATTTTATTTTATTACAATGACAATAAAGATTATTATTATTATTATTATAACAAAGCTTAATGTTGATAACAGGAATGTGGGTTTATTTACAAGGTGAAAAAGATATTTTTCAGATCAGACTGGGCACCTTTTTCTGACATTCGTGAGGGCTGAAGAATCATCTGGCAGTTTTTGTTTGCCACTAACATCCCAACCTGACTTTCTCAGCGGCAGCCTGTGAGTTATTGTAGGTAGTGAAGCTTTTGTTTGTTTTTGCACTAGCTTCGGAAAACGTGATTCACATTGTATGATTATTGCAGGAATCTGCTAAGGAACAGAGGCTTTTTTTATGCTTGCAAGAACTCATCTGCTGCTTGGCAAGCTCTGGGTCCATTCGGAGAAGGCCGCCCTGGGTCCATTCGGAGAAGGGCGGGATATAAATTGAATAAATAAATGAATAAATAAATAAGTGGAACAATTCTTCATCCATGTCAGAGCATACATTGGGAAAAAATAAATAGAGAATCCCAGGCAGATCCGCCCCCCCCCCCCCCCCCCATTTTTCTTGGCTGGGAAAAATCAGTTTCTATCAGACTTCAATTATAATTGTATTAGGATTTTGGAGATGCTAGGGGGGACATGGCCAAAAAAAGTTGGGAACCACTGATCTACAATCACTTCCTAGCCCACTCTCCATTGGCTTCCCTGGCAAACTGAAATTATATCCAAATATCACCCGTTAGGACATCACAGTACTTCCATGTACTTTGTGTACTTCCATCCCAACATCTGATGCAAGCAGTGAGTTATAGTGTTTGTGTCATGCAGTATATTCGGTTCTTTTCTCCCACAGATGTCACTTCCTGCAAAACCCCTCCCTTCCAATATTTGCCCCTTCCAAAAGATCCTTTCTTTCTAAAAAGTGAACACGGTTAATAGAATAAATTTGTTTAACACATAGGCAAATATTTACATGATATTTGACTTCCTGTTGTAGTCCTTTTCTCTTTGCTTGCTCATTATGTTCATGTTTCAGGAGCTAGTATGTTGCATTATATGGAATTAAAAAGCTCTTTTATTAAAACTCTCAGAGCTGGCTCCTTTACAGAGGACAATGACATTATTAAGCAGACAGGATACCATGTTGGAATAAGATCACTATTTGAGTAGTGTGTTTGTTCTGCTGGGTGTTACCCATGCATATAGTTGCTGAATGTCTTAATTATAAATTTTTGGTGAACATAGCCAAAATTACTGGAGCCAAATAGACAGCAGACAATGCAAAGAGTATTAAATAAATATTCTCATGAACATTTGCTGGACTATGCCATTTGTTGTCTTCTCCAGATATAAGAACTCCACCTAGATTTCAGTGGGAGTTGCCTGATACAATATACTCAAACAGGTTTCTTCATGGCACAAAGTCTATTATTGTCTCTCATTTCGCACTTAACAATTCACAGAAGTAAGAACCTAATTGGGATATGCTTAATAATATAAATACATATTGGGAACCATGTGTGAATTAAAATGGATATTAGGGGCTTGTTGCATGGGCCAGAAAAATTGGCTGAGACCTGAATCCAGAGCTTTGAAATGTGGACTGAAATTTTGATACTTGCCTTGAACTGGAGTGAGATTTATTGTAAAAGAACGTACTTTGTTCCATTATTTAGTATGAGAGTTGTACAACTGATGTGCTTTGTCGTTTGTTTTTTTAAGTAGAATTAAATGCAATTTGCAGGAAATTAAGTTTTATATGAGGTTAAAGCTGACAGAATTTCATAGCGATTCATAAAAGAGAGATTTGAGCTATTATATGTATTTTGTTTTTTAGAAAAGTTATAGTAGTAATTACAATGAGGAACACCTATGCTAAATTTCAGCTGAGGATTTTTGTGCAGGGAAGGAGTATTCATAAGGAATGGCACTAGTTAATTACTGTATGAAACAGAAGTGCAAGAAATAGTGATTATAGTGCTGTGATCATGATGGAGGTATCAGGTGATGAGTGAGAACATGGGAGGGAAGGAGAGAGAGAGAGAGAGAGAGAGAGAGAGACAGACTACACTTGGTAGATTATGAGGCCACACAGAAGAAATGAGAAAAACAGAATAATGGAAACTTTAATAAGCAAAAGAATAAGCTCTATATAAACAAAGGAAAAGGAAGAAATAAACTGGTTAATAGTTGAAAGAGAAGATAAGTTCCAAAGCAGACTATCCTATGAAGCTTACATCAGTGTGAAAATAATTTGATTTTTGTTATTGTTATTGAATTCAAGAGAGGAAATAGTTCAAGGCTCAGAAAGGAAACCAAACTGAAAAGCCAAACAAAGGTGTATTAAATTGAGGGAGGGAAAGGAAATATATTAGAACTAGGATTGGTTGATTATGGGACATCAAGTTGGCATCATCTCTGAACAACTACATAGAAACTATGTAGACACAACTAGACACAAGGACAGTTTTCCTGCCGAATGCCATCACTCTGCTTAACAACTAATTCCCATAACACTGTCAAATAATTTACTAAGACTATATTACTATTATTCTTCTCTTCCTTCCCAGTATCTATCTCTTCTCACTTATGACTATAACCATATTGGTTGTATGTTTCAGTTTATATTGTTTTATTTTTTTACTAGTATGATTTGATAGCTTATTAGTAACCTTGACTATCACTAAGTGTTGTATCTTTTTATTTTTGATGAATGTATTTTATTTTTGTAATGTACACTGAGAGCATATGCACCAAAGACAAATTCTTTGTGTGTCCAATCACACTTGGCCAATAAAGAATTCTATTCTATTCTATTCTATTCTATTTTATTCTATTCTACTCTACTCTACTCTACTCTACTCTACTCTACTCTACTCTACTCTACTCTACTCTACTCTACTCTATTCTATTCTAGATCTATTTCCAACCTGGTTTCACTTGTGCTGCTGTAATTAATAATAATAATAATAATAATAATAATAATAATAATAATAATCTTTATTGTCATTGTAATAAAATAAAATAAAATTACAATGAAATTGGTTTGAGCGTTGTGCTAACATCAAGTGGAATACAGACAGCAGGGACAGCCACAACAGGAATCTCTCCATGCAGTTAAAATGGCCGACAAATGACAGTTGGAAATTCCACGTCTGCAGAACAGTGCGCACAAGCAACTCCACCGCTAGTACACTAGTTATCATGGGTGTAAATACACAGTCCTCCACCCTTGCTTCCACCAGAGTTGTTGTCTTTGTCAAAGCGGTGTGTGGTGTGGCTAGTTAGCTCCACAGACGCATCCGGTATAAGTGGATGAAATTACAATACAATACAATAGCAGAGTTGGAAGGGACCTTGTAGGTCTTCTAGTCCAACCCCCTGCATGGGCAGGAACCTTATACCGTTTCAGACAAATGGCTGTCTAACATCTTTTTAAAGACTTCCAGGGTTGGGGCATTCACAACTGCTGGAGGCAAGCTGTTCCAGAGGTTAATTGTTCTTACTGTCAGGAAATTTCTCCTTAATTCTAAGTTGCTTCTCTCCTTGGTTAGTTTCCACCCATTGCTTCTTGTCCTGCCCCCAGGTGCCTTGGAGAAAAGTTTGACTCCCTCTTCTTTGTGGCACCCTCTGAGATATCGGAACACTGCTATCATGTCTCCCCTGGTCCTTCTCTTCATCAAACTAGACATACCCAGCTCCTGCAGCCGTTCTTCATATGTCTTAGTCTCCAGTCCTCTAATCATCTTGGTTGCTCTTCTCTGCACTCTTTCCAGAGTCTCCACGTCTTTTCTACATCGTGGCGACCAAAACTGTATGCAGTATTCCAAGTGTGGCCTTACCAAGGCACTATACAGTGGCATTAACACTTCACGTGATCTAGATTCTATCCCTCTGTTGATGCAGCCTAGAACTGTGTTGGCTTTTTTGGCAGCTGCTGCACACTGCTGGCTCATATTTAAATGGTTGTCCACTAGGATTCCAAGATCCCTCTCACAGTTGCTACTATTGAGCAAGGTACCACCTATTCTGTACTTGTGCATTTGGTTTTTCTTGCCTATATGTAGGACCTTACTTTTTTCACAATTGAATTTCATTTTATTAGACAGTGCCCAATGTTCAAGTTTGTCTAGATCCTTCTGTATCTTAAGCCTATCTTCTGGAGTGTTGGCTATTCCTGCCAGCTTGGTGTCGTCTGCGAATTTGATGAGTCCCCCATTTATCCCCTCATCCAAATCGTTGATGAAGATGTTAAAGAGTACTGGGCCTAAAACAGAGCCTTGGGGGACTCCACTGCATACTTCCTTCCATGTAGATGCAGTTCCATTGAGGACTACACGTTGAGTGCGGTTGGTCAGCCAGTTGCGAATCCATTTGGTGGTGCTGCTGTCTAACCCACAATTTTCTACTTTATCTAATAGTAGGTTATGGTCTACTTTATCAAATGCCTTACTGAAGTCCAGGTAAATTATATCAACAGCATTCCTCTGGTCCACTGATTTTGTCACTTTGTCAAAGAATTCAATTAGATTCGTCTGGCATGATCTGTTTTTGACAAACCCATGTTGGCTTTTGGCTATTACTTTGTTTGCTTCTAGGTGTTCACTTATTTGTTGTTTAATTATCTTTTCCAGAATCTTTCCTGGTATTGAGGTCAGGCTGATGGGTCTATAGTTTCCTGGATCTGTTTTTTTCCCTTTTTTGAAGATGGGAACCACATCTGCTCTTTTCCAGTCTTCTGGCAGTTCCCCGGTGCTCCAGGATCTCTGAAAGATATAGTTCAGTGGTTCTGAGATCTCGTCTGCCAGTTACTTCAGGACCCTGGGGTGTAATCCATCCGGTCCTGGTGATTTGAACTCGTCCAGGGCAGACAGGTGCTCACTTACCATTTTCTTCCCTATTTCAACTTGTGTTCCTAATCTGATATTTGTGGTGCTGTTTTTGATTGGTTGGACTGTTTTATCCCTTTGTGTAAAGACAGATGCAAAAAAAGAGTTAAATAGTTCTGCTTTCTCCCTGTTGCTTATCATCTCCACAGCACAGCACCGAGACGGCATTGGTCGCATTGGTCGATGATCTCTGGAGGGCACGGGATAGAGGACTCTCCTCTATCCTAGTCCTATTAGACCTCTCAGCGGCTTTTGATACCATCGACCATGGTATCCTATTAAGCCGACTGGAGGGGTTGGGACTGAGAGGCACCGTGTTGCGGTGGTTCGCATCCCACCTCTCCGGTCGGTCACAATATGTGTTGACGGGGGCAGAGGTCGACTTCGAGACCCCTCTTATGTGGGGTCCCTCAGGGGTCGGTCCTCTCGCCCCTATTGTTTAACATATATATGAAGCCGCTGGGTGAGATCATCCGTGGTTTCGGGGTGGGATATCATCTGTACGCCGATGATACCCAGCTGTACATATCCACCCCAGACCACCCCAATGATGCTATCGAGGTTATGTCCCGGTGCTTGGAAGCCGTACGGATCTGGATGGGTAGTAACAAACTCAAGCGCAACCCGTCCAAGACTGAGTGGCTGTGGCTTCCGGCACCCCGTTTCAGCCAGATTATTCCAACTCTGGCCATTGGGAGCGAAACACCAGCCCCCGTGGAGAGAGCACGCAATTTGGGTGTCCTCCTGGACTCTCGGCTGACCATGGATGACCATGTGGAGGCCGTGGCCAGGGGGGCGTTTCATCAGGTACGCCTGATGCGCCAATTGCGTCCCTTACTGGACCGGGGAGCCTTACGCACAGTCACCCAAGCACTCGTCACATCTCGACTTGACTACTGCAATGCTCTCTACATGGGGCTTCCCTTGAGGTGCACCCGAAGACTACAGTTAGTCCAGAATGCGGCCGCACGGATAATTACGGGAGCGCCTAAACACTCCCATATAACACCTGTCCTACGCGAGCTCCACTGGCTTCCTGTGGTCTTTCGGGTGCGCTTCAAGGTCCTAACGACCATCTTCAAAGCGCTCCATGGCTCGGGACCTAGCTATATGCAAGACCGCCTCCTGCCCCATACATCCCTGGGACCGACACGCTCCCACAGAGAGGGTCTCCTCAGGGTGCCATCGATCGGGCAATGTCGACTGACGGCACCCAGGGGGAGAGCCTTCTCTGTGGCAGGACCAACCCTGTGGAACGACCTACCTCCTGAAATCCGCACCATTCCTGACCTCCGCCTCTTTCGCAAATGTCTTAAGACTCACCTCTTCCAACTAGCCGGCCTTGCGTAACCCCAATACTGCCAGTTGTAAATGGGGATTTAAAATGGTTATAACACAGGTACCTAATATCTCTGTATTTTGTATATATTGATTTAATTCTATGTTCGCCGCCCCGAGTCCCTTTGTGTTGAGATGGGAGCGGGTTATAAATATGAAAAATAAATAAATAATAAATAAATAAATAAATCTTCTTGCCATTTTCTCCCAGCAGTGGACCAATTGTTTCCTTAACCTTTTTCTTATTTTTAACATGTTGGAAGAAGCTTTTTTTGTTATTTTTTACTTTTTTGGCAAGCCTTTCTTCATTGCGAGCCTTAGCTTTCCTCACTTCAACTTTACAGGCTCGGGCTATTTGCTGATATTTTGCCTTGGTTATGTCCCCCTTTTTCCACTTTTTATATTTATCCTTTTTGTCTTTCAATTTGTCAGAGAGTTCTTTATGCAGCCATGCTGGTTTCTTTTGGGAACTGTTATTTTTCTTCTTCATTGGTATTGCGCTGGACTGGGCTTTTATAATCTCATTTTTCAAAATTTCCCAAGCTTCCTGAGTTGTTTTCCCCTTGAGGATTCTCATCCATGGAATCCTTCCCAAGCTCTCTCTGAGTTTATTGAAATTAGCTCTCTTGAAGTCTAAGACTCTAGTTTGACTTTGTTCAACTACTTTTGTTTGCATAATGTTGAATTCCAGTATTTCATGATCGCTTGCCCCCAAAGTTCCTGTAGCTTCTACACCTTCTATCATTTCCTCTCTGTTAGTGAGAATTAAGTCCAATATTGCTGATCCCAGGGGTGGGTTTCAAAATTTTTGGAACAGGTTCTGTGGGTGTGGCCTGCTTTGTGGGAGTGGCTTGCCGGCCATGTGACCGGGTAGGAGTGGCTTGCCAGCCATGTGACCGGGTGGGAGTGGCCAATTTGGAAAATGTGAAATTCACTTAACAATGGTCTTGGTTAGCAACCAAACTTTTGGGCTTAATTGTGGTCATAAGTTCTCTCTCTCTCTCTCTCTCTCTCTCTCTCTCTCTCTCTTTCTTTTTCTTTCTTTCCTTCTGTCTTTCTTTCTCTCTTTCTCTCTCTCTCTTTCTTTCTCTTTCTCTCTTTCTGTCTCTTTTCTTTCTTTCTTTCTCTCTCTCTTTTTTCTCTTTCTTTCCTTTCTGTCTCTCTTTCTTTTTCTCTCTTTCTCTCTGTCTGTCTATCTTTCTCTCCCTCCCACTCTCTGTCTCTCTGTGTGTGTCTGTCACTCTCTGGTTCCCCCCTCCCTCCCTGTCTCTCTGTGTGTCTGTGCCTCTCTCTCTCTGTCTGTCTCCCCCCACCCACCCAAGCCTCCTCAGCCTCTCTCACCCATCCACCGGACGAAGGAACCTGGTGTCCGATGGGTGAGCAAGCGAGCGAGCAAAGGCTTTTGAAGCAAAGGCTTCAAAGGCTGCCGGCTAGGAACAGCGCGCTACGCTGCGCGAACCCCCCCCCCAGTCGCGGCAAAACTTTCCCTGTTAGCGCGACTGGCAGGGGGTGGGGCGGGGGTTCGCGCAGCGTAGCGCGCTGTTCCTAGCCGGCAGCCTTTGAAGCCTTTGCTTCAAAAGCCTTTGCTCGCTCGCTTGCTCACCCATCGGACGCCAGGTTCCTTCGTCCGGTGGATGGGTGAGAGAGAGAGCGAGAGTAGCCGGTCAGGCTACTTCCAGGAGCTGAGGAGGTTTGGGGGGGAGGGGAGACAGACACACAGAGAGACAGGGAGGGAGGGGGGGACCAGAGAGCCAGAGAACCCGCTGGCTGTATTTACTCTCTCTCTCACCCATCCACCGGACGAAGGAACCTGGCGTCCGATGGGTGAGCGAGCAAGCGAGCGAGCGAGCAACCGCGGCCAGCGGGCCAGCGGATTTTTGGGGCGCGCAGCAACTTTCCTTACCCGCGGCGGGAAACACGCAAGGAGAATCCACTCCCAGCTGTCTCCTTTTTCCTTCTGCGAAGGGTACTGGCCGCTGGCAAAGCGGGAGGCTCGGGAAGGCGGCACACACACACACACAACCTACTTCAGGCGGCGAGAAACACGCAAGGAGAATCCACTCGCGGCTAGGCGTAGGGGGGAAGAGGTGGCTGAGCAAAGGGAAGGGGGGGGGGAAAGGCGCTCCCGCCGCCTTCCCGAGCCTCCCGCTTTGCCAGCGGCCAGTACCCTTCGCAGAAGGAAAAAGAAGACAGCTGGGAGTGGATTCTCCTTGCGTGTTTCCCGCCGCCTGAAGTAGGTTGTGTGTGTGTGTGTGTGCTTTCTTTTTTTTTGGCCGGCGGCTCCTGGCCCGAGCGCTGCTCTTCGGAGTTGTCACGGCAGCAGCGGCAGCAGGTTGTGGGGCGACGAGGTGAGCGGCCCACCCCCACCCCCCACCCCCATGGAGAAGGGGAAAGGAGGACCCCTTCGGAGAGCCGGCCTGGCTGTCTTCTTTTTCTCTCAGCGAAGCATGGGCGAGGAGGAGGCGGCGCTTCGCTGAGGGAAAAAGAAGACAGCGCAGTCGCCTTGCTTGCTTTCCTGCCTGCCCGCCCCAGCTGGGAGCAGCAGTTAGCAGCGGCGACTTACTTCCGGGTCCACGATCCAAAGGGATCGCTCCGGATCCGGAAATTTTACGAAAGGGTTCGCCCGATCCCAGGCGAACCCCCAGAAACCCACCCCTGGCTGATCCCCTTGTTCCCTTCTCTACCTTTTGGGAAACAAAGTTGTCTGCTAGGTTTCTTAAGAACCTGTTGGATCTTCCACTTGGTGCAGAGTTTGTTTCCCAATTGATGTCAGGGTAGTTAAAATCTCCCATTACTATAGCAGTGTGCTTCCTACATACCTTAGTTAGCTGGTTAGCAAAAAGTACATCCACTTCCTCTGCTTGGTTGGGTGGCCTGTAGTATAGACCTATGACAATATCATTCCCCCCCCATCCTTTAATATTGACCCAAATACATTCAAGATAGTTCTCATCATTGTTGTGCTCTATTTCTGTAGAGATGTAATTATTTCTTATATATAGTGCAACTCCACCTCCTCTTTTATTTTGTCTATTTCTTTTAAATAATTTAAATCCTTCTAGCTGTATGTTCCATTTGTGGGTTTCATCCCACCAAGTTTCTGTAATGGCAACAATATCGTATCTGCCCTCATTTACTTGAATTTCTAATTCACCCTGTTTATTCCTCATACTCTGTGCATTGGTGTATAGACATTTGAGTCCATTTTGATTGACCCTGTGTTTTCTGTCTACGAAACCTGTGTTATGCCTGACTATGGTTCTCTTTGCCCCTATTTCTTTGCCACTTGTATGGTTCATGTACATGGTATGGCACTCACTGTTAATTGTTTGGTTTTGCTTGACAACAGTGTTGGTAATATTACCCGCACCAATATCTATGTTACATGCACTGATAACCCTATGAATTTTAGTTTGCTGGGGACAGAAATATTCTTTATCTATTGATTCTCTGTCCCCACTATTCAGTTTAAATGTTTAGCCAGGAAATCTGTGAATTTAGTGCCAAGTAACTCAGTCCCTTTCTTGGATGGGTGCAAACCATCTCTTTTGTACAGTTTATCATTGGACCAGCTGCAGGCATCATGACTAATAAGACCAAAGCCTTCCTTTTTACACCACTCCTTTAGCCACACATTAAACTCTGCTATGCGCTGGCCCTTTCCTTTTTGTTCCTTGTATACTGGTATGATCTCTGAGAAGATAAGCCTACAACCTGTACTACTAAGTTCGTACCCCAAACTCTGGAATTGACTCCATCCATCTTAGACTCCATCCTGTTCTCTTTCCTTCCATTCCCATCCCTTCATTAAAGGCTTCCCTAGAGAGCCAGGTCTTCACATAATGTGCCCAAAGCATGGTAATCTAAACCTGATCTTTTATACCTTGAGTGAGAACTCTGGGTTGGACTCTGTATTTATTTGCTTTGTTATTCATGATTTTCTGTAATACCAAAGTTCAAAAGCATCATAATTCTTTCTATTTCCCCCCTCAAAACTTAATGTTGCACGTAAGACATAAATAATGGAAAGTTGTGAACAAGAAAAACACCTGAATTTTTCAGTGATTTTATTTCAAAGGAGAAGGGCGGGGTATAAATTTGAAAAATAAATAAATAAATAAATAAATAAATGGAAAGAATATGTGAAAATTTGTAAAAAGATATGATCTTGATATGAAACAATTCTCACATTTGCAGTTTCTTGAATAAGTTTTGCTTTCATCGAAAGTTATACTGACCTTTCTTGTAAATGCTGTCCTGTCTATTAACATTTGGTTCTAAAAAATCAATTGGATAATAGAATGCTTGGGAACATTCTGTGACACCAACGTTTCAGTATGGCATTTCAATCTGCATTAAGAAAGGTTATTAGACCTCACGTTGGAGGATGACTTTAAAATCTGAGTTTAGTTTGGTAAATCTTAAAAGACAGAAGAAAATTTCTAAATTCATTTTTGTAGTTAAACAAAATATGAAATTGCCATTAAAATCTCTATTTGTCTCATCTTTACTTAGTAACAGTTTCACACCACCTGCACAGTCAAATTTTTTGCAACAAGTATAATCAGAATGGGACTATAATTTACAAATATTTAAAAATAATTGTTGGATGCTCCGTGAATGTATGTATGCATGGTCTAGTGACTAGTCTTTGTTCTAAAAAAATGAAGTACTCCAAGCAAGACTTAACATTTTTACCTTTTATGGTAAATATTAGTTTACCATACTAGTTTCATATTTACCTTTTATGGTAAATATTACTACTTTCATATTTATCTTTTATGGTAAATATGAAACTATTGCATCTGACACAGATATTCAAAAAAGGTCAGGTTTAAGTCTAAATAGATACTATCAGAAAGGAGAAATTATTTCTTCTTTAATCTCTAGCAAATAAATGAGCTAAAATGAATTGCATGTTTTTACTTCCTGAACATTCCAGGATAAGCTAACCCACTCCCCCCCGCCAAGCTCCCCCTCCACCAGAACAGAAGGACACTGATTAAACCATATGATCTACTGTTATTCCTGTGTCTGTCTCTACTGCTTCCTTTTCTAATGCAGCTGTTCAGATACTGTCAGCATATGAATTATGATAACATACGTAACAGTAGATGATTGTTACTGATTTAAAAGTGGAAATCTGTGGCATGTGGACATCAGTGGATATCTATTATAGCTCCAAGAATTCTTGGTTAAATCATAAGATGTTACTGACATTTACATTATGGTTTGTAATAAGCTCTTTTGTTCTATTGTCTTAAGATCTGAAATATTTACCTTCGAGTCCTATTGGGTTTGCCTTAGCCATCTCTCCCAAATCAAGTTTATTACTGAGATTGTCTGTCTGTCTCTCTAAGTTTCATCCTTGTAGAAAGAATGTGAACCCAAATAAGACTTGTATGTTTGCTTACTATGACAATTCAAATAATTTCAGACAGCCACAATAGAATGTACATTAGGGTTCATTCTACTAATTGTGGCTCAAAGATGCTTCATTACACATTCTTTAAGGATATACTTTATTTTCATGGCACAGCCATGAAAAGTTATGGAGGATCTGACCGAAGGATCTGACCTTCCTTACATTACTTTTACCTGATCTGCCTTACTCTCTTGAATAGGTTGAGAGTTGGATTGCCTGACTGTAAAACCAATATACTCAAGTGGAGGTTCTTACAGTATAACAACATGTTACGTGAATGAGGAGAGACACTGAGCCTGGGCCCATTTGTTGTATGTTGCTGCTACCAGAAACATGTAATGACTTATTTTTGGCCAACGTCAAAGCCAAGAAAGAGGCTTCATTCTGGCAGTTTAAAGTTTGATCTCAACACGGAAGAGGAAATGGCATAGCTTTCTACTTATCTCAAGCTCATAGCCATTGTACCTAAATTTGTCTTTAAATGATGATATGTTAAGATGATTTTTCCATCTTTCCCAACACAAGTTTTGCTGCATGCAAAGCTTTGGGTGTTTGATGATCATGATAGAATTTTCTAGATTTCAACTATTCAACTGTTGATGCCTTTCTACTCCTCCTTCAACAATTTCCTCCATGGCATGGGCAACAGGAGAGTTTAGCCACCAGGTGTCTGCCTCCATCTCCCCATGCCCATGGAAGAGACATTGCAGATCTATGGGATAGTGGAAGCTTCCAGGCATAACTCCTTTATCTGATATATGTAGATAGGCTGACCTAGCAGGCTCCTACTTTGCCGGGCAACCTTTTTACTTTGGCCCTGTGGATCAGGAAATCTGTGCATTGAGTAGGGACTTTGAAAGATCATAGTTTGACAGAGGGTGAAGCCCATAAATCTAGCCATCTGTCAAAACTTTCCAGTCCCAAACCATGTTGTTGTTGTTATTATTTTATTAAATTTTATTTTCCATCCAACTTCAGTGGACTCCAGGCAGTTTCAATATACTCTGAGTGGCATTAAATAATAGGGAAAGGCCACAGAGAGGTATGAAGGAACTGAGCCAAAACAAATGCGCAATAGAGTAACTTGCATGAAGTAAAGAAAAAAAAAGATACTTAAAGGAATTAGAAATGGAAGTTGAAGGTTTAGCTGATCTACTATAATTTCAAAGTCTACTACTGGAAGTTTATCTGAGTAAAAGGATTGTGTATAAATAGTGGATCAGTTGTCAGGTCAACCAGACTGAATATAGTTGAGTGGCACCAATCTTTCAATGTCCACCTAATCAGAGAAAAGAGAGTTTAAGTACATATATAGAGCCAGTTTGGTTAGTGACTAAGGCACCTGACTAGAAACTGGGAGATTGTGACTTCTAGTCCTGCCTTAGCTGCGAAAACTAGATGGGTGACCTTGGCATTACACTCTCTTAGCCAAATTCATCCCATAGGGATGTTATTGTGGGGAAAACAGGAGGAAAAAGAAGTATTCTTGGGCGTCTTCCTGGAAGATCAAGTGACGGCCGTAGCCAGGAGGGCGTTTTACCAGGTTTGCCTGGTCCGTCAGTTGCATCCCCTATTGGACCAGGATGCCCTCTGCACAGTCACTCATGCACTTGTGACATCCCGACTGGACTACTGCAATGCTCTCTACATGGGGCTCCCCTTAAGGTGCACCCGAAGACTGCAGCTTGTCCAGAATGCAGCCGCGCAGGCAGTTATGGGAACCTCCAGGTTTTCCCATGTAACACTGCTCCTGCGCGAGCTGCATTGGCTGCCTGTCGTCTTTCGGGTGCGCTTTAAGGTGTTGGTTATCATCTTCAAAGCGCTCCATGGCACGGGACCTAGCTATCTGCTGGATCGCATCCTGCCCCATACATCCCTGCGGCCAATTCGCTCCCACAAAGAGGGACTTCTCCGGGTGCCGTCCACTAGGCTATGCCAGCGGGCGACGCCCAGGGGAAGGGCCTTCTCTGTGGCGGGCCCGACCCTCTGGAACGACCTTCCCCCCGAAATTAGAACAACCACGGACCTCCGCTCCTTCCGTCAAAAACTAAAAACTTATTTCTTCTGCCTGGCTGGCTTGGGGTAATTGAATTGTTTTATTAGGGACTTTTTGGGGTCTAGTTTTAGTCAGTTTGGGATTTTAGCGCAGGGTCTAGTTTAATCTATTTTAATTGTATCTATGCTTTTTGGTTTTATGCATGTATTTTTAAATTCCCTGTGCACCGCCTCGAGTCCCTTTGGGGAGAGAGAGCGGTTTTATAAATTAAAATTATTATTATTATTATTCAGTCACTTGAATTGGTCAACAAAGATGGTATATAAATAATTAAAAATAAGATATATGTTAGAGGTGGAAATACAAAACAAAGCAGAGCTACATTCCATAAAATGGAAATAGCGGTAGGTGTTAAATCACTTATTTTGCATACAGATGGTCTCAGGTATATGATAGCATCCAAGTCAAACCATCTTCAATATGGTGTGGACTGGTTCCTGAAGTAGGTTCTTTCCAAATGTGATAAAAAATTTCCTCCTGTCATACCTTGTTGGTATGCTCAGTATTGAAAGAGCATACATCTGAAAGCCTACTACATTGTTCACACCTGCACTTAAGAAGCATGTCTTAAAAGAGAGCTTTGCATCTCTCAAACATTTTTGTTTGTTTCATGCACTCTGGAAGTCTGATAGTGTAATTGTGAAAAACATAGCAATATACTAAGAGCTTTCTGTGGTGCTGTTTCTAGGAAGGACTTGGACTTCCTCCAACTAAAAGCTAATCCTATATGTATATCTTCAGAGTTCATTTGCAGAAAGTATGACTTATTTCCAGTGAAGAGGGACTAGGAATGCACTTTCATTTCAATTTAAAATCCAGGCCATCAAGAGCAACAAATACCTAAATATCAAACTAGTTTCTATTCATTGAAACTGAGCGATGATTTTTTTAAAGGATGTTTGTTTTGGGGAAATGAGAGGGATAGGGTTATTTCCCTCCCCTCTAAATGACCTGACTTTTGGAAGGTGGAAATGTTTAGAACTTAATTAATTATGCTTTAATGGGGTTTATTATTGCATGCTGTGATAATTGGAAGACTATGCATGCGGGAACACAATGTTAAAATGAGGGAGGAACTGGAATCAAAGAATATTTTGAAAACAAACATGGATAAGAAGATAAGGATCACAGAGATGCCATGTAGTGACTTCCTACTCTGGAGACAGGTTTCAAACAATGTTTTGGAAATGAAGTCTTTCCATCTTCACTTTTAGCTTACACAATGTGGAAAATCTCTTGGCCTTCTTCATATTATTCAATGTCTTTCAAGATCAAAGTGAGACTTATGGGTAATTATTCTTCAACAATATCTGAAGTGCTGTTATTCACCGCCTCTGCATTCTATGAATATATGTCAAGCACTCATGTCACTTGTTTTTGAACCAGACATCAGTAACACTCAATCAGAAAAAATCTACTTTCAGTCTTACAAAGTTCCAATACCAGAGCTTTGAGCACACCTGTTCCCTTTCAGACTTCTGAGTGCATGCGCTCTTCCATTTTTCTTGATTGTCTCTGCATATTTTTCTTAAAGGAATTTATTTCCAATGAAAGCAAGTTGGAGAGATTATTTTTATAGCTCCAGGACTGATACTGATTATGCTAGTTTAGAAGCAAGTAGGGAAGGGTTTTAATTGAACATGCTTCTTTTCCAACTTCTGCTGTGCTATCTTTTCCCTTTTCTTTCCTTTCCCTTTCCCTTTCCCTTTCCCTTTCCCTTTCCCTTTCCCTTTCCCTTTCCCTTTCCCTTTCCCCTTCCCTTCCCTCCTTCCTTCCTTCCTTCCTTCCTTCCTTCCTTCCTTCCTTCCTTCCTTCCTTCCTTTTTTCCAAGTTCAGAAGGAAGGAGATTTACAGAGTGGCAGAACAGGTCGATGATTTTATCCTCAGAAGGGGAGATTCAAATATTTCTGTGCTTCCTGAGATACCTTCACATTGTAACTTAATTGTTTTAGTCAACAAAAATAACATCTTCCCTATTCCCTATACAATTACTTAAGTGGGAAAATGAACCAAAATAAGTTGCATCAACAATTCACTTTGTGGAACAAATAGAGATTTTGCACTAGGACTTTTGATCATAGCAATGCATATTCCTGTCATCAAAATCTCCTTGGGGGAGCTGTCTCAAGGTATATTGACAAACAACTCATTCATTGTCCATTGTATAGTTTCTCATAGGACTATAGAAATCACTGTCTACCTAAGAAAATATTTTTATAATATTTCCATGACACTCTGAAGATATATTTAGTGTATGCATATCATTCATGGGCTAGCAATATACATTAACTTTTCATCTAGCTTAATAAAACACAATAAATATAGATGTTAAAAAGATCTGTCAATGTCTAGGCCATCTAACATTGAAGCACAGCATTATTTCATTTTTAAAAAGTCAGATATTGGACCAGTATATGTCCTTTGCTTACAACGGGTTACAGTGGGATGTACAGTTTGGTGTGGGACTCCACAGTCACACTGAGGGGAGAATATACTATGCCCATTTGTACAAAGAGTCCCTGCAGATGCTGTATGAGGTATGAATCCTACTCCTAATTGCTGAAGAATAACAGAAAGAGACAACCATAGTTATGTTAAATGTGTTGTGCAAATTCTGCCCAAGTGATTAGTTTAATTCAACATGTCATATGAACCCAGATAATGGGTTAATTGAATAAATCTAGTCAAATATGAGTAAATGTATCATAAGAACATAGTCCTTGTCTCTTCAACTCAGTGTTCTTTGCTTTGACTGGCAACAAAATTGTAGGGTTTAAGCTACAAGCATTTTATGTTATCTAGTACCCTATCTTATGTATGTTAAATATGAGAATGAAGAGCTGGAAGGTATTTGTTTGTAGGGTAGTTTTATGTTAATGCACTTGGTTGTTTCTTTTTTCACACTTGTTTTGAAGAGCCTGAAAAATGGATTGAGTGAAATTCGGAAATTAAACATTAAATGCTTAAGAAATCTGCTTTTGCTCTTTTTGAAAAAAAAAAATTGCAAGACAACACACCACTGAAAGTTAACAATTTACTGCCAAAATTGAAGGTCTGAAACATAGAATCCCACTCAGTTTATTAGGTATTTTTATTTGGAAGTTAAATGGCAATTTTTAGAATCTCCTTTAAAAAGGGATGTCAGGTAGTGTTTGTTATAACTTTATAATAACTAAAGATATATTGGGAAACATTTTAGATTCCATATTTATTTACTTTTATTTTTCTAATCAGTTATACTTTTCTAATCTTTTCATATTTCTTTTCATAGTTTATATTTTCTAAAAAGTATAATGAAAATCTTTGAAATCTCTAAAAATGGAGCTTCATCTGACCTGTGGCAATGGAATACCCCTTTTCTCTACTGTAGTTATTTCAGTTAAATTTATACTTTGGATTATGGATTTACCTCATTATTAAATACTTTAATAATAATTTTTCTCATTCGAATGATAGATGACTTAACAGCATGATGACTTAACAGCAACCAAAAATAGAGACCTAGTTTCATTGACTGAGTCTACAAATTACTTTGCAAATGTTAGATTTTTGTAATTTAAGTACTCAAAGTAGTTTGAGTTTGAATTTATTCAAATTTGTATACCGCCCTTTCTCCTTTTCGGGACTCAGGGCAGTGAACAGGCAGTAATAAAAACAACAGTAAAACATCCAATACAATAAATATACTAAAAATAGATTAAACACTAAGCCTGCTCTAAAATACCCTATAAAACCCCTAATAAAAGCAAATTAAAAAACTACTTCAAATAAATCCTTGAAGTCAATAATACATTGAAACTAATTTAAATAAAATGTTTTTTTCAAACACACTTAATTTGGATAATTAATCTAAATTATTCTGTTATATTTTAGATAACAAGTTTCAATCAGCTAAGGATTTTTATTTTATTGTACATATTTTACATCAATCCTTTTGTAATCCCCTGCTTGAAATCTGGAAGACTTTTAAAAGTAGTTTTCAACTGATGCATCTCTGACCATGGAATGCCTCTTATCACTTGGAAATAATCTTATGAATGCAGCACGGCTATCCACCCTGTTTACAGATTTTTTAAAAGATGTATTTCTTTGGAATGGAATGTACCATTTCACTAGCCCTTGTACATCAATCGTATATTACGTTCCGAATTACAGAGATTATTGTTTAGTCTTTGTTGTGTGTTTTGTTCTCTCCCCAGGAAGAGAAAAATAACATTCCTTTTGACCCATGGAAGTAAAAATAAAACGGCGGAATTTGAAGCTACAGTTTATATAATTGCCAAGGTGACTTGTCAAATAAGCTGGTTCCCTGACATGTGATGAATTGCTTCTCAATAAGGAATGCTATTAGGTTGATGGTAGCTTATTTTAATGCAGTCACTGTACACACAGCATCCTGCAGAGGATACAAAACTACATACAGAGTTACTATTCAGTAAAAACAGAGTTAGTTACAGGCTATATTCTGCAGCCTCTCAAAACCTTATTGCTCCTTCCCTGCTGCAAAGCTGTTCCTATTGAAGTAAATATGTAGTGTTAATATTAGGATCCAAATAAATTCAGACTATGTAGCACTAGTTTTTAACAAAAGGGTGCAGCTGGTTTTTTAGTGGCATGTCAAGAGACACACTCGAAAACATAGCTAGGCCTGGAAAAACCCCTCCCTGCTAACTATAGTAATTTTCCATCTCATTAATAAATGAGGACCCAGAGTGTTGAGGGCACGTTGCTGACTCTGTAAACCACTTAGAGAGGGCTGTAAAGCACTTTGAAGCAGCATATAAATCTAAGTGCTATTGCTTAGAATCAGAAGCATCAGGCATTTTCATATATTCAGTGCACAAATGCAAATAAATTAATTTTCTAAACTTACATTTTAAAAATCCCAATTCCATACTAAATCTTTAAATCAACTTTCTGTATAAATACTTCTATAGTGATATTAACCTGGGATAAGCAATTGGCATTGAAAGTGGATCTTCCTTGCCAAGTCATTGCTCACCTACTTTGTCCTCAGCCAGAAGGTCAGAGATTGATCCAAATATGTACAGAGAGAAGAAGGGGAATTGGACATGTAAAGATGAAAAAAAAAGGAATTGTATTATTAAACAGGCTAAAATAGAACACAATATATTCAGTAAATATGAAGAGGAAAGAACAAATTGAAATAATTGAAATGTGACATGACTGCATCTAGCAGCATATTCTGTTTACCCTGTGCTACATGTATTGCAAATTCCAGCCTTCCCTTCTTGTATCTAGCAACAGCTATGACAATTAAATAAAATAGGATTAAATAGCTATGTGATCTTTTTTTTTTGTTTCTTTAAACAAAAATACAATAGGGGTATGTATCACCGTGCAGCAAATGGGCTAAAGACGTAATACTCAAGCTGAACTGCATTTTTGTGGTTTTGCTTCCTGCCAAGAATTTGATTGACTGTATAAAAGCCAAATATAGAGAAGACCTTCTAGAACTAGTCCAGTTGCAAATGGATTTGCACCCCTAGTTTAAACATGATGTATAGATGAATTATTTTATGTCTTTATGTCACTGTTTGAGCATACTATGCTTAGATTAAAATATTTTCAGATAGCCCAGAAATGAATTGATCTCATTAATATATTAAAGGGATATAATATTTGCTGCAGCATGCTTACCTTATTAAACTAGCACGGAGATGCTTAATATAAAATCAATAATTAATGAAAGTTGTTCAAATAATAACATGGTTGTTAAATGAATCCAGCTTCCCCATTGATTTTGCTTGTCAGAAGGTTGTAAACAGGGATCGCATGATCCAGAGCTACTGCCACCGTCTTAAATATGAACCTGTTGTCATCCATCCGGAGGTAAACCTCGTGACCATGGGGATGCTGCAACAGTCTTTATTGGCATCTTTCAGTCTCAAAAGGCTATGGTATCGTGCTCTGGAAAGAGGTCCTAAAGCAGCATCTGGTGTCGCTAAAAAGGCCAATTCGGGAGTGGCAATCCCTTCCACACTGAGGGTAGATCCCTTCTGTCCCCTGCCCAGCCCCCAGATTTCGCTGGTTCCGGGACTGCCTCTTTGCCTGATCCTGCCGAACAAGTGTCTCTTTGAATTTATTTATTTATTTAATTTTATTTTTGGATTTGTATCCCGCCCTATCTCCCCGGAGGGACTCAGGGCGGCGAGAAAGTCATGCTCCGTCTTTAGCCTTCAAACTGAATGATCAGAGGTCAAGGTTTCCCAGCTGTTAATGTCCATTCCCAACAGTTATCAGTGTGGAAAACGGTCATACGTCCTTTTTTTCAGTGCTGTTGGAACTAAATGAACAGTTGTAAGTCAAGCGTACAGATAAATAAAGATAGTCTCTTTAGCCCACCAGTTATTTGAAGATGTAATTCCTGTCATCTCAATTAGGGCATAGTGATTTGCTTATTAGAGGAATGGTCTTCTATTGGTCTCCCAAGACATAGGTAGACCTAGATTTATGACCACAGATGGGATTGGAAGTTCCATTGCTAATTGTGCAGTTGTTAAGTGAGTCATCAAGTGATCATTCCTGATTTTATCATCTTTTTTGCCAGGGTTGTTAAATGAATCATGTGGTCTTTAACTGAATCCAGCTTCCCTGATTCACTTGTTGGAAGCTGTCTGGGTCAGTTGCAAAAGGCAATTACGTCACTGCAGGGAGACTGCAGTTGGTCATAAATGCAAAGACTGGCCATGTGTTACTTTTTTCATGTGCTACCTTAAGTTTGAATGGTAGTTCAACAAATGATCATAAGTCAAGGACTACCTTTCAAATGTAGCTTAAGATATGAGATTGTTCTTTTTTTCAGTATCACCCTTTTACGTTTATTTTGTACAGGTAGTCCTCGACTTACAACGGTTCATGTAGTGACTGTTTAAAGTTACAATGGGACTAAAAAAAGTGACTTATGATCATTTTTCACGGTTACAACACAGTCGCAGCATCCCCATGATCACAATTCAGACACTTGGCAACTGGTTCACATTTATGATAGTCACAGTGCCCTGGGATAATGTGATCCCCTTTTGCAACCTTCTGATAAGCAAAGTCAATTGGGAAGCCACATTCACTGAACAATCAGGTTACTAATTAATCAACTGTACTGCTTCACTTAACAACTGTGGCAAGATAGGCCATAAAGTGGGGTAAAACTCACTTAATAAATCTCTCACCTTATCAAGAAAAAATTTGGGCTCAATTGTGGTAATAATTCAAGGACTACCTGTATATTAAGAATTTTATATTCAGAGTTGGTTCCTCAGAACAATATAGCAAAATGCCAGGATAATGTATATTCTGATGTTTTTAGAGGAGCCTTTCCTAACATAGATGCCGCCAGGTTTCAGCTGTACAACTGCATCAAGGTCTGCCCTGAACTTGGACTCTACCTTTGGACTGTAGTTAGGGCATGTTGGAGGGGTGTGTGCCCAAACATAAATACAGCATTAAGAAGAAAGCTGTAGCTGATTTTTTCTTTCTGAGATGCTAGTTTTGCATATGCAGACCACTTTTAATGTACTCTTTTTGAAGGGATACCTTTTGTCATAACTTCTTTTTAGCTAGCAGCTTGAACATCTAAAAACTCTATCTATCTATCCTTCCCGATGCTGAATGGTTAAATGGATTCTGAAATATAGTAGGTAGAAATAAGACTTTTTATTAAGACTTCAGTTTATTTTAAGCCTGATTGAGAAATAATTGTGCCATTGTATTCTTATCTTTCTGGTTAACTTTTCAGAGACATCTGGTTGTTTCATGTGGTAAGAAAGTGCTGAACTAGATTGTTTTTTTGTTAACTGTCAGATGTTGTGTTAGGAAAATTACAGCCATGTTTGTTTGAATTAAGAGCTTCTTGGAGTTATGAGTCAAATGTATCAGAATGACTCAGTTTCTACAGGGTGGGTACCCATGCTTTTGTCAAACTTTGAAGATAAAATATTCCTCAAAATATATCTCATGAGCCCTGCAACATAATCAATGTTTAGGGGGTTTAGAAGTAGTCCCAGTTCAATCTACCTTCCAGATATGTTGAGAAGATGAAACTGGGTACCCAATCTATATTGCTTTGAGCTCTTACTGGAAAGCGAGGCTATATGTACCTGAATTCACCATTTACATACTGCATGCAAGTGAGAGATGTACTTTTCAAGAACAAGCTTTTTATACATGTATGTATATGCTTGGAACATTTTTTAATAAAAGCCAAAGAGGTCACAGCAAATTATTCTAGAATCCAAACTGGCATTATTTAACATTAATTGCCTCTCCTTGGAATAAAGTGTTCAGAAGCGATTGTTGCAAGCTGTGGTTTAGGTTTTAAACCACGGCTGCTTGAATTTGAAGACACGATTAGAATAGTTTTTTCATGACAACTGATTCCAGTTCAAAAGAAACTTCTCTTGGTCACCCAAAATCTTTGCTGTTGTTTTTGGAACCTCCTTTTCCTTCTTTGAAAATGATGTTTGGAATATCGTTTTACATAACAGACAAAATTTGGGATGTTTGAGGGGCAGCTGGAATATTATAGCGGGAGACTGAACAGTGATGATTTGTGGAATGGGAGAATGAAACTGTAAGACACACTGGAGAGGAAGAAGGAAGGAAACTATATGAAACTGCAGCTGGAAACCCCCTAGAAATAAAGAAAAACCTTGTCAAGAAAACTGAAGAAACTGGTCCAGGTAGTCACCAAGAATCAAAAGCTGTTTTGAATACATAAAAAAGTGGCTGGTAAATCTGATTGGTTTGGCTCATGGAAACAGACATTCCATTTTATGAAGCATGGGCGCTTGCCTGGCGAATTAGGGAAATATAATTCTAATGAAAGTTTTGGCTTTTTCTGTATCCTGGCATTCTAAATCCTATATGATCCATGAATCTGCTTGGTTTAGCATCCTAGATGTCCTTGCATTTTTGCCTTGTTCCAAATAGTCTTTTTGGAGTTAAGGGAATCATAAAAATATATTGAAATGGTTAAATATTGTTTCAATTTATTTCTAATACAGTATATTCCACTCTTTATTACATTTTGGTGATAGAACTGTCCTTCTCCAAACATCCTCCCTTTAACAGGAGTGATCTTCTTCTATATAAATAAAAATGTAACAAGAGTTTGTTCAAAGTTGCTAATCTTCGAAAGTACTGCACCGATCGCTTCCAAATTTTCACACAACGTTCCTTTCAAGTACGGCACCAATGATATATATATATTGTGTAGATGTCACACCTGAGCCAGGTACATGCAACGGAAATGTAAAAAACTGTTAAAAAGATAGGTAGATGGATACAGAGAGAGCAGTGGGCCACAGGTATTATGTCATCCTTTATGACATAAAATACTCTGTCCATAAGATAGATAGGTAGGTAGGCAGCTATAGGGATAGAGAGAGAGAGAGTAGGTAGGTAGGTAGGTAAGGTAGGTAGGTAGGTAGAGGGATAGAGAGAGAGAGAGAGGGAGAAATACAGTAGGTAGGTAGGTAGGTAGAGGGATAGAGAGGGAGAGGGAGAAATACAGTAGGTAGGTAGGTTGGGTGTTACATGGTGGTTGTGTGTACGTGTTTGTGTGTGCAGGTGTAGATCTACCCACAGATTGGTTGGCCATTTAACCAGACTGGGCCACAGCAACGCATGGCCGTGAATGGCTAGTTGTGAATAAATAGACAAAGTCACCTATTCACTGGCATACGAGAGAAACTAGTGAAGATGACCTTATAGATATCATCTTTGGGTTCTCCAATTGTGCACAATACTGCAATGAAGTATAGGATTATTTTCTGATTATGCACACCTATTAATGTGTTATTAAGCATTTTTTTAGATAGACTGCCCTGTCCCTCAGGCAGGCAATTGGGTGGGTCCTACCAGTAGTTTTTTTAATAGTTCATTTTAATAGTTCATTTCCCCCCCGAAATTTAGGTTAAAAAGAGAGATTTGGTTTAATGAAGTCTGGAGAAAAGGAATATTTTCTGAAATTGTTATACACAGTAGAAATGTTCAAGTTAACAAGCGAGGTTTTAAAAAACAACAGCAAAGGCAAATGCACATATTTCCTACTGTAGATATTTCACCCCAAATAAATAAGAATACTGATTATGTACCTACATTCTCTTAAGACTGAAGCGCCCCTTGTTCTATATTTTATCTCTCAACAGTTCTTCTGCTTCTAATTTACATTATTTGGCTCAATTGTATTTCATTAACTGCTTCCTCTCTTTTTAAAGATATGCTGAGCTACTTCTTTCTTCCTGGCTTTTTTTTTTTTAAATGAAACTTTCCGGAGTTAGAAGTCATAGCCTCTTAATAATGAAGTAAAGCGGAAGCATCACTCATGTCCAGTTCCTTGTGGTTAGAATTACTATATTTGCACTGAATACATGCATCCTGAATTCTCCTCTTTATCTTCATCTTAGTCAACAGAACTGTTGCTGTGGGATTTGGGTGACTGTGGCAATGGGTTGATTAAATGTGCGCATAATTCATATTGCTAAACTAATTAAAAATAACATATTTAAAATATATGTGTTCACTCCAACCTTCTGGTTTTTATTTTCTTTTGTGTGTTTCTTAATCACACACATTGGGTTAACACATTTTGTAAAGCCATTTTATGTTTATTTAATCTTGTTTGAGGATGGCGCATGAACCTAGTCAATTATAGTTTATTCAAGACATTCCACAATCATTCACATGGGTTTACAGGTCATGCTAAGCCATGGCTTGTTTAACTAGGGTTTATGCTTATGGTCCAAACTTTTTGATGCTGGTGGACATGTTTGGAATTTTGAGAATGCCATGGGCTGTCATGTAGGGGTGGACAGTAAAAAAACATCCATTTATCAGATTGCAAACCACTGAAATTGTTTCTCTTCATCATGTCATGCTCTCATGATACCTGGTCATATCACCCCTGTCCCCTTTCAAGGACAAATCAGCACACTTAAAGGAAGACACCTAGTATTTTGTTTCCTGAGAATGCCTCTGGAATTATGTGGGGCCTCTTGGCACTGTTTGGAATAACAATTATGCCTGGGACTGGTACTTTGCTTTGCAATATGCTAGCTCCATCCATCCATCCATCCATCCATCCATCCATCCATCCATCCATCCATCCATCCTTTCTCTCTCATGTGCCAGCTGTGAAAGGGAGACTAGCTGGAACCAGAAGAGATACTCCTGAATATATATGTGCCATGAGCACTATATTGAGAATCCAGTGTTTGTTGAATAAATTAAAATTGGCTGGGTTCAATATGGTAACCCAAAATGCGTTATTAAGAAATTTGTATGTATTTTAAGAATGTTAAAAATATGCTTGAATGTTCCAGCTTCACATTTAGTTCCATTCTCACATCATAAAGAAGGGAATGACAAGTGAAAAGTGTACTTTTGAGGAATGCTCATCCATCTTGACTCATGACTTAATTGAAAAACCCTTGATAAGGTTCAAAGGAAACAATTGCCTCATATAGTTTGCAGTTATAGCTTGATATAGCTGTGTTTCAATTATGTTCTAGATTCTGAGTAAGCAATACATGACCTTTCAGAAGTTGTCATATCTTTCCATCTAATTCCTTTTCTGAGGAAGACAGAATTATCTGAATTGGGAGAACATGAGAAGCAGCCCAAGGCCAATTAAAGATATATAATTTCCCAGCCTTGTGGTATAAACCTATCTGTGATGCATACAAGAGTTCTGGGTAACTTTTTAATCCTAGAGATGCCACTGAATGAGATAATGCAGCTGTCTTTTAATGTAAGACTGTAAACAATAGTGGATTCTCTGCACATGAGCTGGCTCAGCGTAACCATTCCCTGCTGAGGAGGGAAGGTCTCAATAACATCTTCAGGGCTGTTGTGAGGGTTATTCATACTATTTGGTTGATATAGTTTGGCAGGGAATTGTGCAGCGGGAGTCCAAATTGAATCAAAGATGCTGACACGAACTTGCAGTTTTATATAAATAAATATATTTACAGTAAATACGATAGGCAAAGAGGAGCTTTGCCAGGTAAATAAACACATCATGAGGCAAATCACACACAGAGGGAAAAGGCGGGAAATAAGGGAACTTCCCCCTTTTCACTCACAGCAAGCAAGCACAACTCAGATTCCCTCATGCAGTGGTCCGTTCTCTTCAACCAACTAGCTATAACTGTGTGATCTATCTATCTATCTATCTATCTATCTATCTATCTATCTATCTATCTATCTATCTATCTATCTATCTATCTATCTATCTATCACCTACCTACCTACCTACCTATTTTGTCACTCATGTGCAAGATAACAGGAATAAGAATAAACATGAATAAGAATACAGGAAATGTGTGCAAATAAACGAGGACATTAGCACAGGGACGTTAGGCATGCTGGTGCACTTATGCACGCCTCTAATTTTTAAAATTATTATTTATTATTTATTTATAGTGTTCTTACTCATTGTCCAATCCTTTACTGCTCCAGCTATTAAATTTTAAATATTTTAACAAAGTTGTTCAGGATGTGGAAAACAACTGGGCAGCTCCAAACGAAATGCTTGGAGAATAGTCTTTTGGGATTATCTGGCTCCTGAGAAAGTAGCTCCTGAGAAAGTAGCTCCTGAGAAAGTAGCTCCTGAGAAAGTGGAAAATGTTTTCTAACCTGTGAATTGGCCTCCTGTTTATTAGTTCCAGATTAATTTAATTAATTAATTTTTCAAATTTATACCCCGCCCTTCTCCTTGCAAGGACCCAGGGCGGCACACAGGCAATATTTAAAAAAACATACAAAATTACAAAAATACATTATTAAAAAACTATTAAATTATATCCCGTGCTAAAACCCTTATAAAACCTTAAGAATTTAAAATTTATAAAAATAAAAGTCAGAAACGGGGGGTTATGCTAGGCTAGATTAGTTCCAGATCTTCACTGGTTTGTGAAGAGGGCTTGAGAGATTATCTATATTTGAGCCATGGGATGGTAACAGTCCCGCCAACGGAAGGACTGGTCCCTCCAGGCTTCAAAGCTTTCTCAAGGAGCCATAGCTGGATCCAACTCTTCTGGACAGCTATCATCTCTAACAATCCCAAGGTTGTTGAGAAGGTGGTCAAACAACAGTTCCAGGGGCTCTTAGTAGAAACCGATGATCTGGACATATTTAAGTCAGGTTTTAAATCAAGACGCAGGGGATAGCATTGGTTGCACTTCTCAATGAACTTTGGCAGTTTTTCATACTGTCAACCATGGTACCCTTCTGGCCAATTTTGGAGACTGGGAATGGGAAGTGGTTGGGGTTTGTTCCCTCCTTCCTCTATGATTGTGTTGTGCCTGTTGGCCGCCGGACCCTTCAGCAGCCAAATCAGTGGAGGAGTCACACTGTCAGGAGGTGGGGGTGAAGCTGCGGAAGCCTCTGGGATGCACCCCACCACAGCACACCATTGAGAGGTGGGGGTGAAGCCAGGGAAGCCTCCTGGAAGGTTTGTTGCGATCCCTCCCCCCTGTAGAATGGCAGCTCTGAGCTACTGCAGCAAAATGGGGCTGACACAGGGAGCCTCCCACATGTTCCATCCCCTCCCAGCCTTTGCTCACACCTTTGTGCCATTTTCAGATGCCCATCTTACCGGGCTGCCGCCATCCCCCCCATGGCTGCAATAATGGCTGCTTCAGGAGACCCTAGCCTGGCAGGGAGGGGGGACAGCCTTGGAAGCTTTGCAGCCATGTGGCTACAAAGCTTGCCAGGATGGGTGCCCCTATCCCCATAGGGCTAGCGTCTCCTGAAGCTGCTGCCATTACAGCCGCAGAGAGGACAGGGGCATCCCGGCAAGCTGGGTGCTTGAAAATGGCATGGAGGTGTGGGCAAAGGCTGGGATGGGGGTGCAACACACAGGAGGTTCCCCGCAGTTCCTCGGCTTGTCTGGGCTGCAGCTGAGCCCACTGCCCTGAGCTGATGGACAGAGGCACTGTAAGGGCATGGATAGGAGCATGCTAACCTTGCTCTCTCCGAGTGCTGGACTCTGCTGTTGCCATCGCCCATGCACAGTTCGCCCCTGGCTGGCTCCCGAGCCCTCCAGATCTCCAACATGAGCATGGCTCTCCAGGAGTTGCAAGCATTGTCCCAGCGGAGAGGGGGCCACCCAGCCTGGCAAGCATCATAGCCACGTGGCTGCAAAGCTTGCCCGCCTGCCTCCATTCACACCACGGCTGCAATGATGGCGGCTTTGGGAGATGCTGGCTGGTGGGGAGGGGCAGGGTGAGCATCCGAGCTGGTTCGGGGGCATGGCCAGCCTGCTGTCCCTAATGGTTCAGTGACCCAGGCCAATTTCCGCTATCATTTTGCCCGAACCAGTGTGAATGGTAGGAACCCACCTCTGGGAGATGGGGAAAAAAATCATATCCCCTGCCCATTATTTCTGAGTGCCTTGGGGCTTAACACTCAAACCTATTCTTGTTTAACATTCAATGAGGTCATCCATAGATTCTAGCCTGGTACTCTCAACATGGAGATGATATCCAATTGACTCTGGCCATCCACTATCAATATCCTAACCAAGTGTCTGGATGCTGTCATTTCTAGATGAGAAGTAACAGATTCAGGTTCAATCCTGCCGAAACTAAGCAGCTGCTCCCTTGGGTGTTTTCCGCCCAGCTTTTGTTTTGGATGGGGTAATAATTCTCCTGAACTCACAGCATCTGCTCAAAAAACAGGTGGCACTTATGGCCACAAAGATTTTGCACAGGTATACCTTGTGCACCAGGGTTGGTCATTCATGATAATACCCCATGCCTTAATCACTGTTGTGGCCTGCCAGCGGCCAGCAGATCTGGCAGCAGATTTGGACAATGAGGAGGTTGGGGAAGAACATGGGCCAGTCCTGGAGTCTGGGGAAGGCTCTGATGAGAGCTATACAGAGATGGGGCCAGAACTGTATGCCAGTTATCAGCTGCCTTCAGAGTCAGACATCAGTGAGGCAGATGAACAGCTGGAGCCTGTTCCCAGTGTGTGCATGTGCAGAGTTGCCAGACAAAGGGAATAGCTAAAGAACCGGGGTCAACTTGGGAGTAAGGCCACAGGTGGACAATGAATGGCCCCTCCTAGAGGAAATGAAAGAGGAGCGAAAGGGGAGTGGAGTTTGTAGGAGACAGTTAGTTCCCTTAATTGGTTCGTGACTCTCCGAGACTCCTTGCCAAATTTTGCAGATATCGGCCTGTCAGCTCTCCAAGCCAGATAAGGTCTGTGACTGTACATCCTCCCTTGAAAGACTTTGTTGGATGTGAATGAGCAGAATTCACAGTCAATTAATAAAAGGGTTTTTGTCGGGACAAGGAGTTTGCTTCATGCTCTTGGGAAGCCTAGGTCAGAACAATCACCTCATGGCTAGCCTACTGCCACATGCTTTACATGGGGCACCCTTGAAGATCCTTTGGAAGCTACAGCTTCTCTAAAGTGTAGTAGCATGAGGAGTGATTGGTGCATCTTAATATGTCCATATGTCATCCATACTTCATGAGCTGGTTGCCCTTTTGCTTCCAGGTACAAATTCAAAGTGCTGGCTGCTACCTAAAAAGCCCTTCATGGCATAGACCCTGGATATTTGAAGGACTGCCTGTTTTCAGTGGTTTCTGCCCATCCACAAAACCAGGCACAGTTGAGGGGCTCTGAGTCCCTTCTATCAAGCAATGTCTTCTAGTATATCCCCTAAGCATACATTTTCTGCTGTGGCATTTGCCCTCTGGATATTTGCTCAGCTCCCATCCTACAAGAATTCTGTAACTCATGAAAACATGATTGTGCTCCTAGACATGGGGTTGGGTCAGGTTCATGACCCCTAAAGGGGTTTTTGGGATACAATGTGTGTTGGGTCTGGGCATGCATATTCATTTCTTTTCATTTTCTCTTTGTAAGCCTCCCAGAGTCATTTGGGAACTGGGTGGCTTTAATTAATAAAATAAAGTACAATAATCAGTTGGATAAAAAACACTGCATTTTTTTTGTCTAATCCTCTTCCTCTAACTGAGGAAACCCATTAGACCTCATGACATAAAGACAAATGTTAGTCATTATTTCATAAAATTACTGTTTTAAAAAGCTAAAAAAATGTGTAGATATACTGTATATAGTAATGAAAGCTGACATTTAGCTTTCTTAACCACTGCAGACCTAGAAATATCCAAAACAGAGAGGGAAGTACACTTAAATAGACTTAGGTCAAGTTTAGGAACAGTAGTGGGAGTGAATTTAAAAGTGTTTAAGGGACTTTGCTATAAGGAAGTACTGTTTCCTCATTGTACAGTAGCTGAACGTGATTTCTTAGTTATTCTAAAATGTAGGTTTATTTTGTTTCTCTAAAACTCTTTTAACTGAATTGGTGAAAAATAAAGCACATAAGAAATGCACAGATTTGAAAATCCTTCAGTAGATTTAGATTAATATCCCAGTTTTAGTTTCAAGATAGTACATACCAGTGATGGGTTTCTGCAGGCTCGCACCTACTCGCGAGAGCCGGTTGGTGAAATTTAGAGAACCGGTGAGAGGGGGTTCCACCAGCGTACCCGGAAGTAAATCTGGCCCGCTGCTGCCAGTGACCCAACGGAAAGGAAAGGAAAGGAAAGAAAAGGAAGGAAGAAGGAAGGAAGGAAGGAAGGAAGGAAGGAAAGAAAGAAAGAATGAATTTATCATCACAATTGAGTCCAAAATTTTGGTTGCTAAGCAAGAGCGTTGTTAAATGAGTTTGACCACATTTTAAAAGGTGGCCACTCCCACCCTGTCACATGACTGCCAAGCCACACCCACAAAATAGGCCACACCTACAGAGTAGGTTCTAAAAAATTTGAAACCCACCACTGGTACATACAATATAATGGTCTTGCCTCCTATTTTCCCCATAACAACAGCCCAGTGAGGTGAATTGGGCCAAGAGAAAGTGACTGACTCAAGGTCACTCAGATAGCTTTTAGGCCTAAGGGAGGCCTAAAATGCCTAAAACCCTCTCTGGACACTTTCTAGTCCAGCATCTTCACCACTGCATCAAGTGGGCTCAATCTAATGGATGTTAATAAACATATACTGGCTATAATGTAATGTAGTGAGTATACAGCTTGTATAACAGTGTAAATGTGCTGTCCCCTCAAAATAACACAACACACAGCCATTAATGTCTAAACTGCTGGCAACAAAAATGTGAGGGAGTGTACTTACTTGATATACTGTACATACAGTAGACATACTTGTACATTGGAATGTCTTTATCCCACCTCATTTAATGGCCTTTCCCCATTGCTGAAATGAAGTGCTAGCCCCTTCTTATCCTTGAGCTGGCAGAAAAATATATCCCCATGACATTTGCTGTTCCTCTGGCTCACCTGTACTCTTCCATGGTCTCAGTTTCAAGCTGCTGGGTGGCAGGTAACTACCTGAGGCTTTCAATGTTTTGGGGAAACATTGCTCTCTATTGGTATGGGTGTGTGTGCAATAGCTCAGCTGTTAAAAGATGCCGACCTTGTCAGCTGGAAAGCTGACAGCCTGGTTAGAGACCCGAGGGCTACGTGATAGGGTGAGTGCCCATTCCTCGCCTCAGTTCCTGGCAACTTAGCAGTTTGAAAACATGCAAATGTGAGTAGATAAATGAGTGCCACTTTGGTGGGAAGGTAATTGCATTCCATGTGCCTCTGTGTATAGTCATACTTGCCACATGACCAAAGAAAACATCTTTGGACAATGCTGTGTCTCTCGGCTAAGAAACAGAGATATGCACCGCACTCTAGAGTTGGACATGACTGGACAGGGGAACCTTGTTTACATTTATAACTCAGTGTCTCATAGTCATGGGAATGCCACGTCATGGAGGCATAGCTGGGAAAAAAATTACCTGTGCATGCTTGTCCTGTTGAAGAGAAAGAAGGGAAAGCCCACAAAACTGGTAAAACAGAATAATTCAGTTTATAATGTAATTATAGTATCGGATTCTTATTAAGGAAAGGAATGTCACATGACTCCAAATGAATCACTAAAGGAATACCAAGAAAGCAAACGTCAGTTTTATACAACTAAAACCTTTAATACATTGAAAATTGCACAGCAGTTACAGTAATAAAAAATAAACAATATCCAACCATGATGAAAAAAGAGAATCAAAATATTTATGATTCATTTTGCAGAAACTAGCTCAAATGTCTCCACAGAGTATGGACTGTTTTCACATTCTCTAGATTATTTTTTAATTAAGCTTGATAGGAGGAAGGAAGGAAGGAAGGAAGGAAGGAAGGAAGGAAGGAAGGAAGGAAGGAAGGACGGAAGGACGGACGGAAGGAAGGAAGGAAGGAAGACTATATATGTATGTTGTATCTCTCTACACCTAGAAACAGAATGAGTCTTTATTACAGACACGAAGGGCTTAGACATGGAGTTTTTCCCCCCAAAGTCTTAAGTTTCATCTTATATTTGCAGTGACTATTCAATCCACAGTTTCCATCTAAAAATTCAGCCTAGTAAAGATAACTGCCTTCATTTTTATATTCCACCCTCTCCCATCTTTAACAAAGAAATACTGTCGACAGTGGATTTTGGACTCTATCTAACCTACAGCAAAACCCAGCAAAGCTGATACTGTCCAATGCCAGCAAACACCTTTTCAGAGCATTTCCCTATTGCTAAATTGTCACTTCAAACAGTCACTAACCGAATGGTTGTAAGTTAAAAGCTATCAGTATATCTGCTGCACCGATCCCACTCACTACCGACCTCTAATTGTTTCCCCTGACATAATGGATCACCAAACCTAACTGATTTTACAGACTTTGTGGCATTTGGTAGTGCTGTCTAGTTAGGGAGGAAAATTCTGTGCTGACACTAATAGTTTAAGGATCCTTCCCTCATGGGCTGGGAAGGAGATGAAGACAGTATCATAGGAACATGTTGTGGCCCAGCCAGCTCCGGATGAGCTGCTGATGGACTCCTCTAGTGAGGAGTCCTATGTGTCTGCTCTGGAGGAGGAGGGCGACCTTGAGAGAGCAGAGAGCCTGGCTGGTCATCAGGAGCCACCTGGGTCTTGGAGTAGTGGGGAAGATCAAGGCCAGTTTGTCCCTGATGCTAGATTGAGAATGGCTGAAAAAAGGAGGCTTCAATTGCATCAGAAGCGAATTTGAAGAGTTTGAATTAGTCCCAGATGCCTAATGACTGGCCCCTCCCAAGAGGGTTTAAAAGGAAGTCTTTGCTAAGAAAGTCCTTGCAGAGAACAACATTGGATTTCTAGGTTTGTGTTTATTCGTGTTGATTTTCAGGTTCGTGTTTAGTCAAGTTAGGAAGCTTCGTATCTGTTCAGAGTCATTCAGGCAAGCAGCCAAAAGAGTTAGTGGCAGGCAACCAGTCTTGTGTTAGTTGGAGAAAGGGGGGGGGGGGGCGGGTGTCAGAACAGAACATGTAAAAAAACAAGGCATTCATCTTTTAAACCACGACAATGCAGGGATTGTCTGCTTTCTGTCACCCTCCCATATGTGAAGGGGGGCTTCTGTATTTCCAAATCAGAACTAGGAAAACAGCAGGGGCTCAAAAATGATGTAGAGGTTAAAGTATGTGACTTAGGGCAGGGGAGCATTGAAAATCGCTGGGTGACTTTGAGTTAGCCACTTTCTCTTAGTCTGACCCACATTGTGGGTAATGGTGGAAGGGGCAGGATTACCTCCTTGAGCAGCCAAGAAGTCGCAAGATATAAGGAAGAAGTTGGAAGGGACTTTGGAGGTCTTCTAATCCAACCCTCTGTTCAAGCAGGAGACCTGGACAAATTTATAAAGTGGCAAAAAATGTTTTTTCAATGCGTGGTCTCTTTCTCTCCTGATTTTTGCAGTGGAAGGAATACAACTTATGACCACAATTGAGCCCAGAATGTATGTTGCTAACTGAGAAATTTGTTAAGTGAGTTTTGCCCTGTTTTACCACTTTTCTTGCCACAGTTGTTAAGTGAATCACTGCAGTTGCTAAATTAGTAACACAGTTGTTTGAGTGAATCGGGCTTCCCCATTGACTTTATTTGTCAGAAGATAATCACACGACCCTGGGACACTGCAACCGTCATAAATATGAGTCAGTTGACAAGCATCCAAATGTAAATCACATGACCCTGGGGATGCTGCAATGATCGTAAGCGCACAAAATGTTCATAGTCCCTTTTCTTCAGTGCTGTTGTAACTGAATGGTGACTAAATGAACTGTTGTTTGTTGAAGACTGCTCATATTATGATGGAGGGAGAGCTGAGCTAACCTACTAATCCCATCTCCTCTAATGTGTCTAATACTTTCAAAGCCTTCTCTGTCTTGGTTTTGTAATTCACTTTGGAAAACAGAGGGATTAACAAGAGCGGTGGCAGCAGCAAAAAATATTTTGCTTTTGTGTTTGGATAGTCTCACTGTATATATTGTTATAAGAATGTTTTAATAAAGAATAAGTACTTAGCCCTCTTGCTGAGTGTTTTGCAAAAAGCACATGGACTTTACAGGACATCCGGACTCCTGTTTAAGTTTATTGCTCTAACGGGGTGGAAAAGCTATGAATCATTTTGGAATCGATTCAAACTCTGAATATAATAATGCATGCACAAGATAAAAACATAACCCTTTTATTGATTCTAAACTTCAAATCACCAAGCAACACCCATTATTGTCAGCTTTTTGGGGGGATGTGAACTCATTGAGATTGTCTGGCTGCAGTTTTTCTAACCTCAAAATTTTAAAACATGTCCTAAATTGAAAATGTTTTGTTTCTATCTATCCCTGCATGATAGATATTCTAGATTAACTCTCTTAAAAGCCATTTATACTGTGAAACTGATAGATCCAACCATAGTTGTGGCTGTTATTCAAGGAGGCATAGCACTCCCTTTTCCATTTTTTCTTTGACGTAAGCGATTAAGTAAATGTAGCTTGGTCTTTTTCTGAATTTGGTTAATTTGCTTAATTTGCTAGATAACTTTAATGATTTCTTCATGATAAAAAAGTCCATTTTTTTTTCTGCACAAGTAGCTGCCCATAACTTGCATGATTTTTTTAAAAAAATGGTAAACTAGATGCATAATAAAATATTTTCTCTCTCCCCCCCCCCCGCCCCGCTTTTTTATTCTCTGTATTACTACCTAAACTGGCAAAGCATTCCATAATGACATTTTGGCAACAGAACTGGTTGATTGAAAACATCAACTACAGCTGCAACTGTGGAGAATGATTCTTTCCCATATCATGTACCTGTTCTTTTTTTGGAATACAGAACATGACCTTTATGTGTACAGGATTGTTGTTACTTATATACAATAGCAGAGTTGGAAGGGACCTTGGAGGTCTTCTAGTCCAACCCCTGCCTAGGCAGGAACCTTATACCATTTCAGACAAATGGCTATCCAACATCTTCTTGAAGACTTCCAGTGTTGGGGCATTCACAACTTCTGGAGGCAAGCTGTTCCACTGACTAATTGTTCTAACTGTCAGGAAATTTCTCCTCAGTTCTAAGTTGCTTCTCTCCTTGATTAGTTTCCACCCATTGCTTTTTGTTCTACCCTCTAGTGTCTTGGTGAATAGCTTGACTCCCTCTTCTTTGAGGCAACCCCTGAGATATTGGAACACTGCTATCATGTCTCCCCTAGTCCTTCTTTTCATTAGTTTCCACTCATTGTTTCTTGTCCTGCCCTCAGGTGCCTTGGTGAATAGTTTGACTTCCTCTTCACACCCTGGTTGGTATCTCTTTGCACTTCTACTATCAGGCAGAAGATATCAAAGTATAGCCAGCCGAACAAACAGATTTAAAAATAGCTTCTATCCTTGGGCTGTGAGACTTTTTAATTCAACCACAATCACTCCATGCACATGCTAGTTTTTTTCTTTTTTCTTTTCTCTCTCTTTTTTGTTTCTTTTATAATTTTGCGCCAGTGAAGTTAAAACCAATTAATTTTTGGTGCAATTTTAGTACAATGACAATAAAGATTATTATTATCTTTATTCATAAAACATGAAACTCGGCCAACTGAACATTTAAAAATGCATATTACAAATACTATTGACTGGTGCTAATGGTTGTTACAGTTTGCTGCCAGCATCTGATGATGATGATGATGATGATGATTATTATTTGTGGCAGCCTCTGAGATATTGGAACACTGCTATCGTATCTCCCCTAGTCCTTCTCTTCACTAGACTAGACAAACACAGTTCCTGCCACCGTTCTTCATGTTTTAGTCTCCAGTCCCCTAATCATCTTTGTTGCTCTTCTCTGCACTCTTTCTAAAGTCCGCACATCTTTTCTACATCGTGACAATCAAAACTGAATGCAGCATTCCAAGTATGGCCTTACCAAGGCATTATAAAGTTGTATTAACACTTCACGTGATCTTGATTCTATCCCTCTGTTTATGCAGCCTAGAACTGTGTTGGCTTTTTTGGCAGCTTGATCAATTGTAATATTAATCATTCCCATATTCATCATCTACTTTGCTCCTGCTCAATTATGTCAACAGAAAATCTTAACTAAATACGGCAGTAGTGTTTTACCTCCATTTTTCAAAATATGGAGAAATCAGTTTTAAAAAATAATAATAATTCAATATTAATCGCAGGCTTGTTTTTAACAAAGAAAACACAGTTGGGCAAATGTCTCTTTCCGGAAGAATTATGTCCATGATGTGTTTATATTTGCTTGGTATCAGAATTGGCAGGAAGTTTTTCAGCAAAACCCCTGTGTCCTTCCGTCCTTGGAACATTAAAAATCTCTTTCTGGAATGAGTCACTGGACTCTGCGGTTAATCTCTCCCAAATAGAGAAAACATTTTGTGTGATTCCCATGTAGTTAAGCAGTTCGGATATATTCTACTTTGTACCTAACTTCCTGCGGAGGTTTTGGGGGGGGGAGGGAAGGTAAGGAGATTATTTGGATATACAGAATTTGTTCCTCTTTCTTTTATATAACTTGTTTTGTCAAGTGATGGTTTTTTTTTTTGCAGGAAGCATACTTTTTAAAAAAAAAACAACGTGTCACCAATTGTGCTTGTTCCCTATATGATATTTTTGAGAAAAGCAATGAATGTTGAAAACGAATGTTCTTGATGAAAAGCCCAACTTACATTATAAGAACATAAGCAGAACTCCTGATTTGAGATGAGCCAGGACAACTTTTGGTAGCAAATTCCAAACAAATTCCCATTTCTCTTTCTAGAATGATGTATCTGTTTAACAAAGCGGACAAGAACTTTCTTCACTTAATAGGAAACTTTTGAGACTTTTTGTGATTGTCCACAAAAAATGTCTGCATGGAAAGGATTGAAAGTGATGATAGATGTGATGGGAAATACAACTCCCAAGCTAGACAGTAGGTCAGAGAAACGGTTTCTTCTCCTCAGCCTTTTCGTCCTCTCCTCCTCAATTGCTTTCTGTTATCAATACTACACATACCGTATGTTATTCTGAGCAAGTGGACAGACTTTCTACACAGACCAGTTGAAAGCATTCCTCACTAGGCTGAGCCAGAGGGAGGGGTCTAAGATCTAAATCCTTCTACTCTTATCTCCTGCTAATTTCCCTTGGCTGCTAGTAGATCAGGTTCTTGTAAAGAGATTAAGTTCACAATACACCTTTATATCCATTCAAACTGTCTGGATCTCCTGATTTTCCTTTCACTTGACACCATTACTGTGACATTCTAAGAATGGGTAATCAAATATAAATCTGGAGAATTTTGCCAAACTTTTCAGTGTGCAAGCTTCTCGCTTCTTAATCAAACAATTCTTTACCAAAAAGTCAAATCTGGTGCGGTGGGAAGGTATTAAAGAAGGAGTCTTTGGGCACACTGGTAACCAGAGGCACAAGGTTTAGAGCAACAAATATGCAGACAACTACTAAATGCCAGTCAATAGATCTAGAAAACCCCATAAGTAAACATCTATGGAGATTCTGCAGAGATAATGTTACAGTTGTAAATAGCAATACCATTTATATACAGTACTGCTTCACTGTGCTTTACAGCCCTCTCTTAATGGTTTACAGAGTCAGCATTTTGCTCCAGCAATCTTGGAAGGACAAAAGGCTGAGTCAACCTTCAACTGGTGAGATTTGAACTTGTAGCTGTGGACAGACTTTGCCCGCAATACTGTTGTCTAACCACTGTACCATCAAGGCTCTTAAAGAGCAAAGACCTGCAAATCAGGGGTGGGTTCCGGCAGACACTACTGCCGGTTTGCTTGTGTGTGCTTCATGCATGTGCGCATGCGCAGTGCAATAAAAATTGTTCTGCCCACGTGCAGACGCAAAAAACAAGATGGTGACACCTATGGCGATGTCCAAAGAACCAGTTCAGGGGTGTGGCAGGCCTGGGTCGCTACCGGTTCCAGTGACCCAGGCAGTGGTGGGTTTCAAATTTTTTAGAACCTACTCTGTAGGTGTGGCCTACTTTGTGGGTGTGGCTTGGCAGTCATGTGACAGGGTGGGAGTGGCCACCTTTTAAAATGTGGTGAAACTCATTTAACAAAGCTCTTGCTTAGCAACCAAAATTTTGGACTCAATTGTGATGATAAATTCTTTCTTTCTTTCTTTCTTTCTTTCTTTCTTTCTTTCTTTCTTTCTTTCTTTCTTTCTTTCTTTCTTTCTTTCTTTCTTTCTTTCTTTCTTTCTTTCTTTCTTTCTTTCTTTCTTTCTTTCTTTCTTTCTTCCTTCCTTCCTTCCTTCCTTCCTTCCTTCCTTCCTTCCTTCCTTCCTTCCTTTCCTTTCCTTTCCTTTCCGTTGGGTCACTGGCAGCGGCAGGCCAGATTTACTTCCAGGTACGCCGGTGGAACCCCCTCTCACCGGTTCTCTAAATTTCACCAACCGGCTCTCGCGAGTAGGTGCGAGCCTGCAGAAACCCACCACTGGACCCAGGCCACCAAACCACTACCGGTTTGGCTGAACCGGTCTGAACCAGTAGGAACCCACCACTGTCACAAATGGAAGTAGAACAACTGTGGTAAAGAAGGCAGAAATAGTAAAAATAGTAATAGGCACTGTGCAACCCCAAACCAAGTGCAGTAGCACTTGAATACCATTGGCAAAATTACTATTAGTCGATTGTAAAAGGCAGCTTGCATTCTGCAAGGATATTTTTAATATTGTCAAATAACAACAACCGCCTACACCAGGCCCATGGGAAGGACTCCATGTGTGGCTAAAATGCCAAATCCAGGCAAACATCCGGCTGACTCTGCGATGAACCAAAGTAATAATAAAGGGAAATTACTGCAAAGGGATGTGCAAATGTGAAGCAACATTAGCTGTTCTAAATGAACTCTGGTCTCTCTGAAAGGAGAAATTCCTCAAGGAGAGTTAGGCAGTACAACGTCCTCTTTGTCAACCAGCCACCGCAGACACTGACTCATCTCTAAAGTCTGGAACACCTGGAAAGACAAAAACTCAGGTATTGTGTAGACCAGAAGGTGCTTTTCCAACCTGGGAAAATTACATGGAGGACAGGATCAAACATGAATATAAAGATTTTTTCTTGCCTTCTCTACTTTTATGGTCCTTTTGGTTATTCAGTTGCTTGGGGCCTAGCTCGGGGCCTTACTAATCTATTGAATACAGGTAGTCCTTCACTTACAACAGTTCATTTATAGTGACCGTTCAAAGTTGCAACAGTACTGAGAAAAGTGACACAATGATTTTTCACACTTACGACCGTTGCAGCATCCCATGGTCATGTGATCAAAAGTCAGACGCTTGGTAACTCGCTCATATTTATGACTGTGCCCCAAGGTCATGTGATCATTTTTTGGTAAACTTCTCATAAGCAAAGTCAATGGGGAAGCCAGATTCATTTAATAACTGTGTTTACCAACTTAACCTCTGCAGTGATGCACTTAACAACTATGGCAAGAAAGATTGTAAAATCTATGGCAAGAAAGATTGTAAAACTCACTTAACAACTGTCTTGCTTAGCAACATAACTTTTGGGTTCAATTGTGGTTGTAAGTCAAGGATTACCTGTACTAGTTAATGCTAGTTCTGAAAACTATTACTGACTAGAGCAGTGGTGGCGAACCTATGGCATGCATGCCACAGGTGGCACGCGGAGCCATTTGGCAGGGCACGCAAGGTTTGCTCGTAGCATCGTGTTTAGTCCTTCGGAGGCTTCAGGGACCTTCAGGAGGTTTCCCTGAAGGCTCCGGAGGACTATAAAAGGCCCTACGAGCAAACTGGAAGTCACTTCCAGTTTTCTTGTAGTGTTGTGTTTAGTCTTCCGGAGGCTTTAGTCCTCCGGGGGCTTCAGTCCTCCAGAGGCTTCATTCTGGTTCTCCAGAATGGGTCAGAACCTGCTGAACAACACCTCTGGAGAGAGGGAGAGGAAAACACAGGTTGCCAGGATTCAGTTTAGTTTACATCCATGTTTCTCAACCTCAGCAACCGTAAGATGTGTGGACTTCAATTCCCAGAGTTGAGAAACCAGTTCATCCAAAAATGAACTCTGGTTTCTGTGAAAAGAGAAATTCCCTAAGGAGTGTTTTCTTGGCAGTGCAACCAGCCACAGCAGGCACTGATTCATCTTGAAAGTTCGGTGCATTTGGAAAAAGAAGATTTCAAGTGCCACATGTGCGAAAACGTGCACGACTGAGCAATTCTTGGAATTGAAGTTCACAGCTTAGAGTTGGCTGAAGGTTGAGAAGCACTGCTCTATAACGCTATATCCGTGGTGGCGATCCTATGGCACGCAGGCCACAGGGGGCACACAGAGCCCTCTCTACGGGCACGCAAGTCATCACCCCAGCTCAGCTCCACTACACATGTGAGTGGACCTCCCACTGGCAAGCTGATTTTTTGGTCCCTGCCACGCATGCACACGGAGTGGATGCCTCCCCCGTGCCTGGTTTTGCTCCCAGGAGGCTGCAGGGAGGCCTCTAGGCCGAAAACTGGGTGTAAGAAGGGGTTGCACGCATGTGCAGGGGGGTAGTGCTGGGAGGAGAATGCGCATGCATGGGGGGAGAGGCGGGAGTGTGTGTGGGGTTGTGTATGGCAGGGGGTGGGGCACACAGGATTGTGCATTATGGGCATGGGCGCGCGCATGGGCCGTTGTGCACATCTGCACACACTTTTAAATTTAAATCCAGTCTGATTAACATGACTATTCTGCAGTCAGGTGTTTAATGATTTCTCTGTTCCATAGATTAAAAACTGCAATTTAATAATTTTTAAAGATCTTTGGAGGAAACAATCCAGACTTCTGGAGACTATATGTTGCTTTGTATCTCTAGATTAATGCATCCAACACTAAGAATCTACATAATGATTGCTATATTTAACAACTTTTAAAATTGATGTCTTTGAACATAACCAATTCATTTGCTTGTCTGAATATTTTCTAATTTCTACATATTTATAACATTATGTTCACTTTTTTCCTTATGTTTTTCAATAGTGACACTTAGTGGCAATGTGGAATCTCTTGCAAGGAGCGTCACACAATATGAGATCACTTTTCCATTTATTATTTGCAAAGAGTGGAAGGGACTTTCCATGAGGCATTCACCATGTGACCGGACAATGAAGAGTTTTCAGTATTATTAATGAAACTTTACTTTATCTGAAAGAGGAATATTGGAAATTCTATATGAGTGAAACCTATGTAATGTTTATAAGCTGTTATTATTGTTGGTCTGGTAGTCAGCCAAATCTATAGACTGGATTTTTCATTTTTATCCACCCTTCAAGTCTTTTGGAAGAACCTAATAGAGTGATGGCTAACCTTTTTTGGCTCGTGTGCCAAAAGTGGGGGAGCGCAGGGGGGTCGTGTGCAGGTGTGCCACACCTGTAATGCTATGCATGCAACCCCAGCGTGCATGCATGCACCCCCCCTGCTTTTGGCATGCTTTTTCCACCCTCCCCAGGCTCCAGAGGCTTTCTAGGAGCCTGTGGGTGTGTGTGTGTTGGAAACAGCCCCCCTCCGCCTCCCAGAGGCCTGCCAGAGGCTTCAGGAGTTTTCCTAAAGCCTCCAGAGTGCAAAAACCTGGCCCTATGGGTAAACCGGAAGTTTAGGAACTGCCACCGGTTCACCATCACGGACCTAGTATATGGGCAGATACTGTTTGAAGCCATTATTAATATGGTTCATTGCATAGTCAGCCAGATGTTTAGATTGGATTTAGCATTTTCATCCAGCTATTGTATTAGAGGTATTAATGCAGAATGATTTAGCTCATTTAATTTTTTCCCTGCTAGGTTGCCTCTTGCAGAATTTCACCTAACATAGGAAAAGAGTCTGAACTGGTATTCAGAGGTGTTATTCAGCCGGTTTGGACTGGTTTGGCTGAACTGGTAGCGGAAATTTTGAGTAGTTCGGAGAACTGGCAAATACCTCCTCTGGATACCCCCTGTCCTAGATTCCCTTGTTTTTTTTAGTTCAGCTGATTCGAGAGTGAATTGCCGTGCCTCAGCTGAACTAAAACCCAAGGGTAGTCTTTGAATGGCGCGTGCATGCACAAAGCGCTCCCTTATACAACCGGTAGGAAAAGATTTGGAATCCCACCACGTTTCTTTAGAAAATATTCATGCTTGAATCATATTAGAGCCTTCACCTCTTGTTTTGTGGTGCAATTATCAAACATGTTTGTTCATATCTTGATCTTCTATGAACAAACATTAAAAGAGAATCTGCATAAAAGAGCCTGCATAAACCTGAACATTTAGTATTGAAAACAATGCATCTGAAGAATCTACTAGGCAATTAATAGTAACGGCATGGTGAATGTCTCATGGAAAGTCCCTTCCAAGTTTGTCAAATAAACAAAGTTGAGTAATAAAATGTCTGCTACTATATATTTACATGAAAGATTTGCTGAGATTACAGAAAACATGTAATATGAATGATGTATTCTGGATCAGTAACCTGCAATTAAGGATATTCTCTTGATTGGATGATTATGGGTATCCAGAATGACAATATTTAGAGGAAAAATAGTGTGTATTTTCAACAGTGTAAAGATAAGTAGATCTACAGCCAGTTGGTTATGCCTTTCAATAAAGAATACTTTATTTAATGCAATGCTATTTGTTAAAAAGAGCATTGCATTTGTTATTAAAAAGAAACTTTAGCTTTTTACACATTTATGCATCTTTATTTTTAGTATATTTAATGTAGCATAGACAGTAATCTATAGACCAGTGATGGCTAACCTTTTTGTTGTTGTGTGCTAAAAGCATGTGTGCATGGGCGACAGCGTGTGTGCATGCCCATACCTATAATGCAATGTGCACATGCCCCTGTGCATTGCCCCTGTGCATGCACACATGACCTCCCCATGCTCCCATCGCCCCTCATGCTTGTGCATGCGTGACCTCCCCTGTGGCTCATTTTGGACCTAGCAGGCCTCTCTGCTGCCTCCTGGGACCAAAAACGGGGCAGGGGGGTGCGCTGCATCCACCTGTGGCCCATTTTGGGCCTAGCAGGCCTCCCTAAAGCCTCCTGAGACAGAAAATGGGACATGGGGGGGAGAGCCACACCCCTGTGCTCCCCCCCAATCCCTGCGCATGTAGAATTGATGACAAGTATCTTGAACTGGATTTGGAACCTAGCAAATCAAGTGTTGATGGAAATGTATGCAACATGTTACATCCACTAGTATAACTAAAAGCAAATATCCAAATATCTGTTAGGAAGTCCTTCAGAGCTATAAAATGTTTGAAGATAGCCTCATAGAACTTGTATTTAAATAAAATCTTTTTGGACACCTTCAGAATCTATGCAACTATGACAAGATTGGTCTTTTCCAGAAAAGGTCACAGTGAACAGACAAGATGAAGAATTATGTTGCATTATCGATCTTCTTTGATAAGCACATATGGTTTTCACATTTCCTCCTGTCCTCTTCTGGATGATTACATTCATCTTACTTGGTGCTCTACAAAAGTCCTCTTCTGGATGATTACATTCATCTTACTTGGTGCTCTACAAAAGTTCTTAACTGTCTGATATTTGTGGGGAAAGTCCCTAATTTTCCTATTCTTACTTGTCATCCTCCTCTGAGAGTAAAGTTGTGGTAATTGAGGTATTTAGAAGTCATTTCTTCCCTTTTGAACTTTGTCTTGTTTTCATACTTTCTTAATTTATGAAGGAAGGGAATAAAGATGAAATGGATGAAAGCTACATTGGAATCTTTCCCTGTGCAACTGGTGGTGAGTGTAGTATCTTGGACTAGCCTTTCTCCTTCAAAGAGTTTTAAAAAAATGAACAAGCTTTATTTTATGGTGAACAAAGCCTTTCATAATTTAAATTCCTTCATGATTTAAGGGACAGTTTGTTGTTACAAGTGTGTATGATGGAATCTTTTCGGATAATCATGAAGAGGAGCATGCACTTCATTTAAAAGTTTATCACGCTCCCACAGAGAGGGCCTCCTCAGGGTGCCGTCGGCTGGACAATGCCGACTGGCGACACCCAGGGGAAGAGCCTTCTCTGTGGCGGGACCAGCCCTTTGGAACGACTTACCCCCTGAACTCCGCACCATCTCCGACCTCCGCCTCTTCCGCAAGTGTCTGAAGACACATCTATTCCATCTAGCCGGCCTAGCGTAACCTCCATTACTGACTTCTAGATAGTTTTAAATTTGGGATTTTTAATTTGGTTTTAGCACAGGATTTTATTAGAATAAGTTTTTTAAAATTTTATTATGTTTTGTATGTATTTTAACATTCCTGTGCCCCACCCTGGGTCCGCTTGGAGAAGGGCGGGGTATAAATATAATAAATAAATAAATCAACTTGTTCTTGCAAAGTGACATTGGGAAACTACATAAAAGCAATGGGGAAACTTCAATTTACGGTATGCTCCCTTTTTATTGAGAGAACATAACTTCATATGACTTCTTACAATAATAACATTGCAAGAAAGAGTGGGGAGGGCAGGGGTTAAAAATGGTATGTAGAGATTGATATTTTAGCAGCCAATCTAGCTTGCATTTTTCATAATATTACTACCATAATCTACCATTCATTGCTTATTTGTATTGTTTTTCTCCTCTGAAAGGATGTGGGTTAGAAGAAGGATTATTTCTTTTATACAACAAAGACAGTGTACAGGTAGCCCTCGCTTTACAACAGTTCATTTAGTGACCTTTCAAAATGTTGGAAGAAATGTCCTTCTGGGTTTAGTTCCAAGTGGAGAAAAAGACACTGGAAACATAGAGGCTGCTTGGACAGATGGCTTAATGGTGGATAGGATCACATGGCTTGAGCTCCTGAACAGAAAAGGGAGATCACATGCTTCCAGATTTGGGTGAAGAAGAAAAACAGACAGAGATGCTGAATAGTCCCTGGTTTTATGTCCTCTCTGGGATTTGAACCCGAGCTTGTATTCTGATTTGTTATCAGACTCCCATGGGGCCATGCAGGGCTGTGTTTTGAGTCCAGGTTTGCTTGAGCATTGCTTCTTCCCAGGTTTCCTGTGGTGAGATGGGTAAAGGGCTAATTGTCAGCGTCCCAAATATCATCCAAAATTAAATCACGGTCTAAGGCAAAGTATTCCTCAAAGTTCCAATTTATTAAGAGAGACATGTTGGTACATCTGTGGAAACCCGAATCTGAGTTTCCTGGGTTTCCCCAACCAGTTGAAAGTTCATGGTCTTGCCCCCACTCCCACAAGTCCATCACATGGTGCAATTCAGTTCCGGTCAAGCTCAGAGGTGTAGAGAACAAAAGATGACCTTGGTTTCTAGAAAGGTTTTTTTTTTATTTTGACAATAACACATTCTACTCTTTACTATTCCCCCTCCCAGTTCCCCACTAATGAAAAGCATAGTAGAAAAGAATATTAGTGTGGCAGGCCTAAGATCCTAAAAGGAACCGGCTGCAGGCTTGACACTACTATCATGCCTTAATCCCATCACCCTGGAACTGAAAGGCGATCTTTGTTATGTAGAATAGGCCTTTTAATGGCCCATTGACAAAGATGGGGGCTATTATATTAGTGTGGCAGGCTAAAGATCCAAAAAGGAACCGGCTGCAGGCCGGACAGGCAGCCTCTCCTCAGAAGAAAAATGTTTCCTGAAAAGAGAATAACATAAGGATTAACATAACAAAATAAACCACCTCCCCTGGGGGGGGTGGGGACCTTTGGCTTGCCGGGAAACTTCTCATGGAATTGTTTTACTAACTTATCAGCTGTTCACCTAAGTAGCTTTGGACAAAGGATACCCCTTCAATGCACTAAATCAGGGGTAGGGAACTATGGCTCTTTTATGACTCATGGACTTCACTACCCAGAATTCCTGAGCCAGCATGGCTGGCTCAGGAATTCTGAATATTGCAGTCCATGAGTCATAAAAGAGCCATAGTTCCCTACCCCTGCACTAAATACTGTAAGCGATCCCTATACAGCCTGGAGTCTAAGATTCTTTCCATCTTATAATGTGTCTCCCATTCTATCACTAAAGGAGGAGGGGGAGCTTGGGTGGATGGTCTTATGCTGGACCCAGTTACTGGTTTCAACAAGCTACAGTGAAATACTGGGTAAATTTTCCCTGGAATTCTGGGTAGACTGAGTTGAACTGTAACTGGGTTAATTATCTTCACTATTGGGAATGGACCTGGAAATTTTGGGCCAAATTTCTTGCTAGGCATTCTTAATCTTATGTAATTGGTAGATACGAAAACTTTGTCTCCTGCATGAAATGGGGATTGGAGCAAGCTGTGTTTATCAGCTTGCTTCTTGTAGACTTCTGCCATATTTGCCAGAGCTTTCTTCGTATTTTCCCATCCTTTCTTTAGCATGTCTATCCATTCATTCAGAGACACGGAGCAGGAGGTTCTCTAGGCAGCTCAGGCATGGGAACAAATTCCATGCCACTGGTAATCTGGAAAGGAATTAATCCAGTGCTGCTGTGGACCACATTATTGTACGCCACTTCGGCGAAGGGTAGCAAGTCCAACCAGTGGTCTTGCTGATAGGCCACATAACACCGGATGCATTGTTCCACTATCACATTGGCTCTCTCCGCTGTGCCGTTTATGCTGGGATGAAACGCTGAGCTGAGTCTTTGTGTGGGCCCAATGGATCTCAGGAACTCTCTCCAGAACTTGACAGTGAACTGAACTCCGTGGTCTGAAATGATCCTTTTGGGAACCCCGTACAGGCAATAAATGTGTTTCACAAACATTTTCGCTAATTTTTTTGCAGACAGCAACCCTGAGCAAGTGATGAAATGCGCCTGCTTGGAAAACAAATCAATAACTGTCCAGATTACTCTATTCCTGCTGTTGTCTGGGAGCTCAACAATGAAGTCCATTGCGATCTCTTCCCATGGTCAGCTAGAAGAAAAATGCTCCACCTTGCCAGGTGTCAATTTTGGTGGCTACTCACTCCACCTTGCCAGGTGTCAATTTTGGTGGCTACTCACTCGTAGTAGTCCAGGGGGCTTCCCTGGCCGTGTTTTCATCTTTGCACAAATAGCACAGCTTTTTACCTAATCTTCATCTAATTTCATCTTTAGCCACCAAAATTGACACCTGGCAAGGTGGAGCATTTTTAGGAATCCAAAGTGGCCCCCTAGTTTCATCTCAACTCCACAGGGATGTACAGTTTAGACCCCTTCCAGGCTACGCCACCATTCATCATTAGGATGTCCTTGTTATTGTTGAACCACGGATCTGCCGGGAGTGCCGATTTCTTCTCTGTCGTCAGCTTATCCTGGCTTCGGGTGGTGACTTGGGCCGTTGTTTGGCGGGTGGAAGAAATGATGGGGATAAACAACTTCTTCCTTCTTATTGTCAGACTGCAGTTTTCTCGACAAAGCATCTGCCAACAGGTTCTTTCCTGCAGGGATGTGTTTAAATTCGAATTGGAACCTTTGGAAGCATTGTGCCCAGCGAACGTGTTTGGGGGATAGTCTTCGGTGGACTTGGAGATCTTCGAGGTTTTTATGATCAGTCCAGACCTCGAATGGCATATCCCCCTTCCAGGAGATGTCTCCACGTGAGCAGGCACCACCTGATCTCCAACGCTTCCTTCTCCCAAATGGCCCACCTCTTTTCAGTAGTGGTGTTTTTTGGAGATGTAAGCGCATGGCAAGAAGAGTCCTTCTTTATTCTTTTGCAGTAGCACTGCAACTATCGCTTACAACACTGGCATCCGTCTGGATTGTGAATGGTCGTTCTGGGTCGGGGTATTGCAGTATGGGCTGTTGGACAAAAAGCCGTTTTAATTTCTCAAAGGCTTTTTGACAGTCCATTGTCCACTTTAGGGGTTAGTTTGCTTTTGGCTTTGTTGGGCAAGGCCCAACAAAAAATGACCTTGGTTTCTAGAAAGGAATTTTTTATTTTGACAACAACACATTCTACTCCTTTATATTCCCGCTCCCAATTTCCCACTAATGAAAAGCATATTAGAAAATAATATTAGTGTGGCAGGCCAAAGATCCTAAAAGGAACCTTAATCCCATCACCCTGGATCTGAAGGGCGATCTTTGGTATGTAGAATAGACTGGCTTAGGCCTTTTAATGGCCCATAGGCAAAGGTGGGGGCTATTAAGAGTGAGTCTGTTTCCTGCCTAAAAACATGTTTCTCCTGTTTTTATCCAGGGAAATATAATATCCTGCCTTTTTCAATATTTCCCAGGATATTTCATTTTTCTTGGAAAGGGGTGGGCTTAACTTCCTAAAAAAGTTATAATGGTATTGAAAAAAAAAAGACTTATGGCCAATTTTCACACTTATGAGCATTGCAGGATCCCCATGGTCACGGGATTGAAATTCAGATGCTTGGCCAACTGACTCATATTTGTGATGGTTACAGTGTTCCAGGGTCATGCGCTCACATTTTGCAACAATTTGACAAACAAAGTTAATGAGGAAGACAGATTCACTTAACAATCGTGTTATTAACTTAACAACTGCAGCGATTCACTTAACAAATATGGCAAGAAAGGTGGTAAAATGGAGCAAAACGTACTTAACAAATGTCTCCTTTTAGCAACAGAAATTTTGGGCTCAATTGTGAATAGAATAGAATAGAATAATTTTATTTATATACCGCATCCTCTCCCCAAAGGGACCCGGAGCGGTGGTGGTATGTAGAGGAATACCTGTGTTCTATAAAATGGCATATGCATATGCTTTGTTAGACTAGAATCCAATAGATGCCTACTAAATGGGAGTCTAGCCTATGAAGGTTTGTAAGGAAAAAAGATTGTTTAGAATTTACAAAAGAGATCAAGCAAACCCCAATTTGTACTAACAAACTTTTTCTTATCTGGAGCTAGTGTTCTGTTTGTTTAACAATTCAATATAATACCATACCATACCATACCATACCATACCATACCATACCATACCATACCATACCATAGTTGGAAGGGACCTTGGAGGCCTTCTAGTCCAACCCCCTGCCTAGGCAGGAAACCCTATACCGTTTCAGACAAATGGCTATCCAACATCTTCTTAAAGACTTGCAGTGTTGGGGCATTCACAACTTCTGGAAGCAAGCTATTCCACTGACTAATTGTTCTAACTGTCAGGAAATTTCTCCTCAGTTCTAAGTTACTTCTCTCCTTGATTAGTTTCCACCCATTGCTTCTTGTTCTACCCTCTGGTGCCTTGGTAAATAGCTTGACTCCCTCTTTTTTGAGGCAACCCCTGAGATATTGGAACACTGCTATCATTTCTTCCCTAGTCCTTCTTTTCATTAAACTAGACATACCCAGTTCCTGTAACTGTTCTTCATATGTTTCAGCCTCCAGTCCCCTAATCATCTTTGTTGCTCTTCTCTGCAATCTTTCTAGAGTCTTCACATCTTTTCTACATCGTGGCTACCAAAATTGAATGCAGTATTCCCGATGTGGCCTCACCAAGGCATTATGAAGTGGTATTAACACTTCCCATGATTTTGATTCTATTCCTCTGTTTGTGTGTTGGCTTTTTTGGCAGCTGCTGCACACTGCTGGCTCATATTTAAATGGTTGTCCACTAGCACTCCAAGATCCCTCTCACAGTTACTACTATTGAGCAAGGTACCACCTATACTGTACCTGTTAGTTCAGTTTAGGAACGTTAAAAACTAATAAATCTGAACATCACTTTAAAAGAAAGAATATAAATCAGATTAAAGTACAAAATAACTATGTTAGTTAACAAATTACAAAACCCATGTCATTGGCCCCTCACAAGTTACACTCCGGACATTGAAAAGAAGTTGCAAGCATGGATGAGAAAGGTTTCAAAGTAACCATGGGAAAAACCTCTCTGCTTAAAGCATTTCACTATCTACCTAACAACAATTCAAAAAACCCAATGCAAATCTTCATTCTGAATGATTCTGGCATAGCAAACGTTAAAGTTGATTGGAATTTGTTTTTTAAAAAAGAGCACTAGATGGTGCCAGTGAGCCTTTTAAAAATTTGCAGAAAGGCCTGCCACTGGGAGCTACTCTGACGGAGTTTTATAAATAATTATTTTAATTTGAAAATTGCTCCCATATGGTAATTGTTTACTTAATTACATTTTTTTCTAATTAACAGTATATTAATATATTGTCCAGTTTGTGAATGTATGGACTCTTTGCATAAAAATAATAGGTCTGAGTACTCGAATGAAACTATACATTAAGACTTAAAACAGGTGGGAACCTCTGCCCTACCTTATGTTTCTAAATTATAATGCCTGGCATTCCTCACCATTATCTATGCTGCCTGTGGCAGATACAATACAATACACTAGCAGAGTTGGAAGGGACCTTGGAGGTCATCTAGTCCAACTCCTTGCCTAGGCAGGAAGACCTATACCATTTCAGACAAATGGCTATCCAACAACTTCTTAAAGACTTGCAGTGTTGACCAGATGACCAGATCCAGCTTAGCAACATCTGGTGGTCCACAGCTCTTCCATTTCTTTTGCATATTGCAAAAACCCAACTTTACTGCAACAATTCTAGGCCAGATGTTCCACATTCCAAATAGGTTTAGCTGAGCTCCTATACCCTTGTCTTGTTATAATCTGAGTGGTATTGGCAAAACAATTAAAAAAGGCAATGCAGCATCCTTTTCATGACACCTATTGTTATGTATTGAATGTATATAGTTGTGTTAACTGTACTAAAGTGAAACTAACTTTTAGATGACCCTAAGTGTTAACTGTACTAAAGTGAAACTTATCTTTAGATGACCCTAACTGTTAGCTTCAACTATTTTGGAGGAAAATTTAAAACATTTATATTTGGGTGGGCTTTTTCTAGTTCTATGATTGGTTAAGGCAGTGTGGACCTAGCGTATAAATCACAGTGCAGTTCCTCAGTTCCAGTTTTGAGTCAATAAATAATGTTGCAGCTATGATGGTCTGGTTTCTGCCTACTGAAGCCTGCTAGACAATACCTATATTGGTGACTAGCTGTACCCGGCTACAGCAATGCGTGTTAAATGGCCAACCAATGTGTGTGTAGATCTACACCTGTACACACAAACATGTACACACAACTATGGTATAAGCCCCAACCTACCTGCCTACTATATTTCTTCCTCTCTTACCCTACCTACCTATTTACCTACCTACCTACCTACCTACCTACCTACCTACCTACCTACTGTATTTCTCCCTCTCTCTATTTTTATACCTCTAACTACCTACCTACCTACTGTATTTTTCCCTCTCTCTGTGTTTATCCCTCTACCTACCTACCTACCTACTATATTTTTCCCTCTCTTTATGTTTATCCCTCTACCTACCTACCCACCTACTGTATTTCTCCCTCTCTCTATGTTTATCCGTCTACCTCCCTACCTCCCTACTGTATTTCTCCCTCTCATCTTGTTTTGGGCCTAGTAGGTCTGCCTGGGCCACATTGGAGTGTGCTACACCGTGCATCTTGTTTTCGGCCTAGTAGGTCTGCCTGGGCCACATGGGAGTGTGCTACGCCCTGCATCTTGTTTTCGGCCTAGCAGGTTTGCCTGGGCCACATGGGAATGTGCTATGCCCTGCATCTTGTTTTTGGCCTAGTAGGTCTGCCTGGGCCACATGGGAGTGTGCTATGCTCTGCATCTTGTTTTTGGCCTAGTAGGTCTGCTTGGGCCACATGGGAGTGTGCCATGTGTGAGGGAACATTGGAGGCTTATTCGGTTGCTGAGGAAATGACTGTTGGAAATGTGAGGGGTGTGTGCATGACGCATCATAAGAAGTAGCCGGGTGGGAGGAGCTACAGGTAGGTGAAAACCTCACAAGTGGGAATATTTTACGTTTGTGTACCATGCACATGACACATGTGTGCCAGCCACAAAAAAGGTACGTATGATATCATTGGAAGTCCTTGGGAACATTGTGTCAAAATTTGGTGTCGATCGGTCCAGCACTTTGTGAGATTAGCGGCTTTGCACAAACTATTTTACATTTTTATTTATATAGACTAGCAGTACCCGGCCACGCTTTGCTGTGGTCCAGTCTGGTTAAATGGCCAACCAAACTGTGTACACACAACCACTGTATAACCCCCAACCTACCTACCTACTGTGTTTTTTCCTCTCTCTCTCTACCTATTGAATCCCACCACTGGAAGAAACATATTGTATGTCATAGGCGTTTTCACTTAATTTCATTTACGATTTTTCAAAATTGCTTATAATTTTTTTTTTTTAAATATTGAAAAAGTTTTATTGGTTTTTACAATTTTCCAGAGGGGGTAGGGAATACAGAAACATTTTAAGAACTTTCGCGTCGGAATCATTGGCCCTTCCAGGGCTTCATAATAAAATATTAAAAAAACATTTTTCCAAAAATACTACAAGGTGGAAATAAGTATATGTTTCCTAAATTCTCAATTCTATGCTAGCAGTCGTGTGCAAAAATCCAGATATAAAGGTTATACAATATTAATGATAATTTTAAAAAAGCAAAGTTATTTTTTCGATCTAAGTCTCTTGGCAATTGTATCTTCTTTTTCTCCTCCCTGGCCCCCAGCGGGTGGGGCCGTGGCCCCCTCCGTCCCCCCTGGATCTTCTCCCAGGATAGAGGAATGTTTTTTAAGAAAGGCTTCCGCCTCAACAACTGTTTTAATCCTTACTCTTCCTTCATCCCAGAACACCAACATCCCTTCCGGCATCGCCCACTTAAACCAGATCCCGTGGTCAAACAATTTTTTAGATAAGAAGGAATAATTCCTCCTCATCTCTCTAATCTTTTTTGGGATCTGCTTCAAGATGGCAACTTCCTTTTGTTGGTAAATTAACGGCCCCCCTCTCTGCGCCTTCAAAATTCCCTCTCTGGTTGACCTTCTGACAAATTTAATATGTATCTCTCTGGGTACTTCATTTATCCTGGCATATGTCGAATTTATTCTGTAGACTAGGTCAATGTCCCCCCTGATCTCATCTTTAGGTTTATGTAAATAGTCTGCTAAAATTGTACTCATGAGTTCAGGAAGACATTCACCAGATTCCTCAGAAATATTCTGAAATCTTAAAAAATATGACATCCTTTCAAAATCCATCCTAGACATATGACCAGACAAATCTGCAATTTCAGTGTTGACATTTTTAAGTTCTCCCTTTGCCCCGACCAGCCCCCCTTCCAGCTCCTCAGTCTTCTGTGTGTTCTCCAGCACTTGCTTCCGTGTTTCCAAAAGATCTTTCTTGAAACTACTGTTATCTTCTCTCAAAGCTTTAATTTCCTGCACCAGAGCTTGTAACACTGATTCCAAAGATGATTCCAATCCTGCCAATTCTGATTTTGATGCCATGGTAAGCTGTTAAAGTCAGTGCCACTAAGATGGCGTTTTTTGGGTGGGGCTGTTGAAGCAGATCAGGAGAAAAACAGTTCAAATGAAAGTTGTAAAAAGTTCAAGACCCAGCAGAGAAACACTTTTCACAGTCAATAATTATAGCAGAGAAGGCACTCCAGGGAAGGAATCAATTAATCCAGAAATTTCTTCATTAGTAGAGAGAGAGAGTCCATATCACAAAGAGATGTTGGTAATTTTCCAAAAGTAAAAATGGTCATTCAGGAACAAAGGGAGCCATCCTCCACCGCCCAGTCTGAGAGCCAGCAGGAGAAAGTAACAAAAGAAAAATTGTTTCAAGCCAGCCGGACTTAGATACATTGTAAAGAAACAAGCCGCAAATCACTTTCACTTGGTTCAAAGCAGTCCGGACGCAAAATATCCGCTTCCTCACAATGAGGAGCCATTTCTAAATGCCGCTTTAAATCCGAGGGGGGGTTTAACAAACAAACACCCCCCTCTGCGTTCCGACCCGCACGCTCAGCTCTTTTTAAATCCGCTGTTCGTTGCCGTCCTCCATTGGCGAAGGGAAAACCCCCCGCAGCATGTTTCCTCTCACCTAGGCCGAAGACAAGGGCCGTTTTCCCGCCGCCGCAGGGAGAAACAGACCCAGGCGAGCCAGCCCTACGGAAGGCCCCCCAAAAAAGGGGATGCCTCGCCCCGTTGGGGGGCAGAAAAGAGAACAAAGCGGCGAGTGAGTCCAAGACTCGCCCGTCGCCGCTGGAAGGTGGAACCGGAAGCCAAAATTGCAATAATATTAAGCTATGACAGATTCAGTCAAAATGGGCAGTAATAGTAACCCATTGTAGTGCAAAACACTCAACAAATTACAAGCAGGATGAGGTTCTTCTGTACCTGTGTTGTTGATGGTGAGGACTTGAGAAGGGATTCTAAGAGATGCACTCACTCTCCTAAAACTTCTGGTCAGATCCTGGCATCCCCAGGGGAGCAGAGGGAAGCAAATTACATCCATGTGAGATGTCACCACACAGATGTGATTGCATCAGTATCAGAACCCAAGTCTATAGGGTCAGCGAGTGCATAACGTCATCGCTAGATGGAAGTCATCACTATGCTGTATTTTCAGTTGTTGTCAGTGTATGTACAATGTGAGCTTATGCACTTGTGACAAATCCCCTCTGTGTTCAATTCCACTTAGCCAATAAATAATTCTGTTCTGTTCAATTCTATTTCTGGCAGATGCCACTGAGTCATTAAATACAATATAATCACCAATCCCACTTTTTGTGCTTTATGTTAATCTATATAAATAAAAATGTAAAATAGTTTGTGCAAAGCCACTAATCTCAGAAAGTACTGGACCAATCGACACCAAATTTTCACACAATGTTCCCAAGGACTTCCGATGATATCATATGTGCCTTTTATGTAGCTAGCACACTTGTGTCATGTGCAAGCAGCACAAACATAACAGGTACTCACTTCTCAGATTTTCACCTCCCTGTAGCTCCTCCCACCCGGCTGCTTCTTATGATGCGTCATGCACCCCCCCCGCACATTTCCAACAGTTGTTTCCTCAGCAACCGAATAAGCTTGTAACGTTCCCTCACACATGGCACACTCCCATGTGGCCCAGGCAGACCTACTAGGCTGAAAACAAGATGCAGGGCATAGCACACTCCCATGTGGCCCAGGCAGACCTACTAGGCCGAAAACAAGATGCAGGGCGTAGCACACTCCCATGTGGCCCAGGCAGACCTGCTAGGCTGAAAACAAGATGAGAGGGAGAAATACAGTAGGTAGGTAGGTAGGTAGGTAGATGGATGGATAAACATAGAGAGAGGGAGAAATACAGTAGGTGGATAGGTAGGTAGAGGGATAAACATAAAGAGAGGAAAAAATACAGTAGTAGGTAGGTAGGTAGGTAGGTAGGTAGAGGGATAAACATAGAGAGGGAGAAATACAGTAGGTAGGTAGGTAGAGGGATAAACAGAGAGAGGGAAAATACAGTAGGTAGGTAAATAGGTAAAGGGATAAAGAGAGAGAGAGGGAGAAATACAGTACGTAGATAAGTAGGTAGGTGGGTAGGTAGAAGGATAGAGAGAGAGGGAAAATACAGTAGGTAGGTAGGGAGAGGGATAAAGAGAGAGAGAGGGAAAAATAAAGTAGGTAGGTAAGTAGAGGGATAAAGAGAGAGAGAGAGGGAACATACAGTAGGTAGGTAGGTAGGTAGATAGGTAGAGGGATAGAGAGAGAGAGGGAGAAATACAGTATGTAGGTAGGTAGGTAGGTAGAGGGATAAAGAGAGAGAGATGGAAAATGTAGGTAGGTAGGTAGGTAGGTAGAGGGATAGAGAGAGAGGGGGAAATACAGTAGGTAGGTAGGTAGGTAGGTATGTAGAGGAAGAGAGGAAGAAATATAGTAGGTAGGTAGGTTGGGGGTTATACAGTGGTTGTGTGTACGTGTTTGTGTGTGCAGGTGTAGATCTACACACACATTGGTTGGCAATTTAACCAGACTGGGCCATAGCAACGCATGGCCGGGTACAGCTAGTGAAACATAAAATGATTTTGATTTTGTAGCAGTGCTAAACAATCTGTAGAAGCACAAATGGAACATGATGAAGTCTAGAACTGAAGCAAGTCAGTTCAAAGTCTTCAGTTTCATCTGGGCGAATAAACACCTGCCCTGCTCCCTATTGCATTTCGGACTTCAGTTAAAACTATGCCTCTAACTAAAAGCATAAGTTAGCTTCAATCTTTAAAGTAAAAATATATTTACTTATTATGTTTCTAGTCTACTCTTTAATTCCTGAACTCCAAAGATATTTATAACAAAAATGTAAGTATAGTGTAACAAATAGAAACTTGCAAACACAATTAAGCAACTGTGCAGAAAATTCAGTGGTGAAATCAAGTGAAATCAAATTCAGATAGTGTGCTGTGCACTTTAAAAACATTTCTGGTGATCTCTCTGGAAAAACATTGCTTTAAATTTGCCAGCTCATGCCACAATATCTAATTAATAGGATGTGGTTTCTGAGATCTGTAACGGTCTCTGCTTTTTCTGTATTGGGTGCTGGTTAATTTCTAAAAATTCAACCTCGTTCTGTTTGTTCACAAATCTCGCCTTTTATCAGTTTGATCTAATGGTTAAGGCACCAGGCTAGAAAACAGTTCAGGTCTCACCTTAGCCATGAAAGCCAACTGGGTGACTTTGGGCCAATTACTGTCTTTCAGCCCAACTCAGCTAACACGGTTGTTGTTGAATGGAAAATAGGAGGAGGAAGGTGTGTTGGATATGTTTGCTGCCTTGAGTTATTTATAAAAAAGAATAAAGGTGAGATACAAATAAACAAATAGAAAAATGAGTTGTGGCAATTCAGCAGAAAAATGACTCACACTTTCTTCATGTGTACAAGCTAATTATTTCACACATTTCACACACATACAGAAAAAAAAGTTTCATGAATCTTTCGAAAGATACCGTACAGCTGCATTTTCTTCACAAAGCAACAGCAAAGTAAAATGTTTTGTCCAGTCTTAGGGCGACTCATGACTTGCCCAAAGTTCTTTTTTTTAAAAAAAAAACTTGCTTTAATCACTGAAACAAAAATGTAACTGTTTATCTGAAGGATCATCTGTTCATAGATGCCTGAATCTCTGTAATAACTTTCCCACTCAACCCTGATTTAGTTGAGGAGAAATGGAGGGCAATAAATAGCAGAGCCTTCTCTGTCATGGCCCCTTGGATTATAGTACATTTCCCATTTCCCATACCTGACACCACTATTGTTATTAGCCAAAAGAAATCAAGCTTAGCCTTCTTTAATTGTAATTTTGCTGATGGTCTTTAGAAAGCTATTTTCAAAACTGTTTAAAATGGTTCTTAGTGCAATGCAAGTCTAAATACACTTCATAGGAAGTGAATCCAGGAGCCATTAACATCTCTGTAAGCATGCCTAGAATTTTATTAAGATGGGCTTTGCTTGCTGAGTCCTATTTTTCCAGCACCTGGTAGATTAGCAGGCATTTGTCATATGCAGGAAAGCCAACATTTAGATTGTGTTTGAACAGAGTTGGTTCTGGGTATCATTCATATTAATCCAATTCACAATAACAATATTAGTAATCTCTATCACATTTCTCAAATATAAGTAATCCTTATTATATTCTTCAAACCTATATATTCAAAAAAATGCCTAACTCCTCATCTTTACATCTACTTTCATCTATATCTTTCTTGATCTATCTAAACATTTCTCTATTATTTACAAACAAATTTAACTAAGTTTCATTTATATTGATCCAGTTTATGCTAACATTGTTAATAATCTCTATCACATTTATAAAGTTTATATAATCCTCGGACACCGCTCCGAGTCCTCTTGGGGAGTGGATGCGGTATATAAAAATAAAATATTATTATTAAAATATTATTATTATATTATACACCTCCTCTTTAGTGCTTCAATTTTTATCCATTGTTACATTTTAATCCAATGTTCACGTTGATCCAATTCACATTAACATTTTTGATTATCTCTATCACATTAATCAATCTAGTTTTCCTGTTTGTCCTTGCCAATAAAGTTTAAAAATGGCTCCAGGGGCTCACTTTGGTGAGGCTTACAAAAAGGAAGCACAAGTTCGTCTTAATCTATATAAATAAAAATGTAACAAGAGTTTGTTCAAAACTGCAATCTCCGAAAGTACTGCACCAATGGCTTCCAAATTTTCACACAACGTTCCTTTTGAATACAGCACCAATGATATATATAGATTGTGTAGATGTCACACCTGTGCCAGGCACACACAATGGAAATGTAAAAAAATGTAAAAAAGGTAGGTAGATGGATACAGAGAGAGCAGTGGGCCACAGGTATTATGTCATCCTTTATGAAATAAAATACTCTGATGGAGAAATACAGTAGGTAGTAGGTAGGTAGGTAGAGGGATAGAGAGAGGGAGAAATATGGTAGGTAGGTAGAGGGATAGAGAGGGAGAAATACAGTAGGTAGGTAGGTAGATAGATAGATAGAGGGATAGAGAGAGAGAGGAGAAATACAGTAGGTAGGTAGGTAGAGGGAGAGAGGGAGAAATACAGTAGGTAGGTAGGTAGAGGGAGAGAGGGAGAAATACAGTAGGTAGGTAGGTAGAGGGTTATACGATGGTTGTGTGTACGTATTTGTGTGTGCAGATGTAGATCTACACACAGATTGGTTGGCCATTTAACCAGACTGGGCCACAGCAAGGCGTGGCCAGGAACGGCTAGTAATAATAATAACAAAAAAACAACAATAACAAAGCAACAACAAAGTAAAAATAAAATACATTTTAATTCTGACCCAGAGATATGCAGGAGAAATATAGCTTGTTTTCTAATGGCAGTATGATTTCTCTGATGTTAGATTTTTTTAAAGCTAGTCTGTCAAATGGTTGTTTTTAATGGTTTTGAAAATGGCTTTGGAAAATAGATCTGAGAAGTGGTGCTATATAAATATTCCCCATCCAGAAATGAAACTTAACTTGGCTAACTTCCCTGCAGTCGCTTGTGGTAAATGAATGTAAATAGTTGTCAGTGGAAGAAAGCAAATAAAAAAGGGGTGAAAAAGAACTGGGAGTCTGCACAGATTCAGAAATGCCATAGTTGAAACTGGCCAGATTCTGGTTATTGCAAATACTAATTGCCATACCACCAGCTTATTCAGTTTTGCAATGCCATCCATCTAAAAATGGACTATTTGCTCTAATTTCCGCTTTTCAAAACAAAAACAGCCTTTAAAAAAATGAACATGTTTTGATATATATATATTTGTTTTAGTGTGTGCAAGTGGCATGGGGCCATTCCAGTGGATGTAACAGAGTAGGCCCAGAGCTGTATAAAATGAATCATCTGGCCTTTTTATGATGCACTGCTTAATGTGAGAGAAGCAAAGATCCAAATAGAATCTTAATGCTTAACATTTAATGAAGCAAAGATCTCCAAACACAATAAGGTTATGGTTAGGAGGGCTTCTAGAAAATATACCTGCCTAAGAAAATGAAAACAACAAAAACCGTGATGGCGAACCTATGGCACACGTGCCACAGGGAGCACGTGGAGCCATTTGTTAGGGCATGCGAGGTGTTGTCCTGTGCGCTGGCCAGCTGACTTCGGCCTTCTTTTAAGGCCATTTTCACCCTCAGAAGCTTCCTTGATGCCTCAGGAGTGCGAAAAACTGGCCCTATGAGCAAACCGGATGTGACTTCTGGTTTGTCCGTAGGGCTGTTTTTCACCCTCCCGAGTCTTCATGAAGCCTCCTGAAGGCTGTGGAGGGTGAAAAATGGTCCTATGGACAAACCAGAAGTCACCATTCCTGAACTAGAGCCATTTTTTGCCCTCCAGAGGCTTCAGGGAAGCTCCTGAAGCCTATGGAGGGCCTCTGGAGGGGGGAATGTTTTCATCCTCCCCAGGTTCCTAGAAAGTCACACACATAGCATTATGGGTGTGGGCACGCCCACACATGACCTCCCCTGTACTCCCCCCGCTTTTGGCACACGATCCAAAAAAGGTTAGCCATTACTGACATAGAACATAGAATAACAGAGCTGTAAGCGACCTTGGAGGTCATCTAGTCCAACTCCCTACACAAGCAGGAGACTCTATATCAGGGGTGTCAAACTCGATGCCCAGAGGCCAGATCTGTGCTTAAATCTCGTCTGGAAATAGCCTCTGGCAGTCAAAACAGTGTCCCCCCCCCCCCCACTATATCCCGTTTTGGCCGGCAGGGTGCTGCAGAAGGTGTCTGTCCTGTCCCCCCACTGGTCGGCCCATGGAGGAGAACTACAACACTGATCCGGTCCTCGAAGAACTCCAGTTTGATAATCCTGCCCTATACCATTTCAGACAGGTGGCTGTCCAGTGTCTTCTTAAGAGCCTCCAGTGATGTAGCACCCACAGTTCCATTGATTGATTGTTCTCGTTAAGATATTTCTCCTTAGTTCTAGATTGGTTCTCTCCTAGATTAGTTTCCATCCATTACTTCTTGCCTTCTGGTGCTTTGGTAAATAGTTTGCCCCCTTCATCTTTGTGACAGCCCCTCAAATACTGGAATACTGCTATGTCAACTGCCCTAGTCCTTCTATTCACTAGACAAGACATACCTAATTCCTGAAAGTTCTTCATATATCTTAGTCTCTAGCCAAATAGTAATCTTTGTTGCTCTTTTCTGCACTCTTTCCAGTCCTGTTCTTTCAAATCCAGAAGACAGCCTAGTTCCTTCAAATTGAAAAGGGGACATACCCTACCTACACTCACACACACTCACTCAAGATTGCCTCAGAAAAAACAAAGCAAAAACCCTGCTCAACATTTGCTTTGCAGGAAGTCAGAGCCCCAAAGAAGTTTGCTATTGGCCCCAAGTCATGATGAATTCTTTGTCCTTCCAATTTATAACCACAGTTCATTCATTAATCCATAGGTAGATCTTTGAAGGTTAATGTCCATAATTCATAACGAAAATAATAGGCACCTAACATAGAATGTGGTCAATTATCTATGCAACATAAAATTTTGCAGTAAACATTTTATGTTTAGAAAAAAAATTGAGTATATAAAATATAACTTCGCTAACAATGGTTGCTATATACTTTAAAAGGAAAGGAAAATCTTAATAACTTTTTGAGGGCTGCTCACAACTTCATCAAATCATTGAAGGGCTGCCTTGCTTGACAGGCTGGGATAAAGTATATATGTAGCTTTCATCCAAATTTAAGAGAAATATAAGATATGCTTGTCCCAAACTCGTGTAAATATATCAATTTTCCATCCATCTATGACTAGAAAGGTAAAAGGGCATAATTCAAACTGTAATGTTCAGTTTTGGTCCAAGGATCTCATTTCTGCATTGTCAGTCAATGTTATGCAATGTCATCTACAGACAAAATATGAGATTATGACATGAAATAGAGTTCAGTCTCTAGAAACAAAGTAATATTTTATAGCCATTATTCCAGAATGTTTCATAGGCAATATTGCAAGTTTTAGCAAAGGCCCAGTACTTAATACTACTTGAAAAGGTTATTTTGAAATTTTATTTGTACATAACTTTTTTGTCACACAAATGAAAAAAAGCACCAAGGACATTTTCATACGTGAGGTTAGACCCTCTCTACACTATTTCTGTTAACATCAGATTGCTAATACTGCAGAAGGTCAAACATTTGTAGTGTAAATGATGCATTTCTCTGGCTTTGCAGAATAATTCAGAACGATTTGTATGATATCATACCATTGTTATAAAATGGGATGTTTGGTGCCACTGCTAAGGCTAGTCTTCTGTATCAAGCAGGGCAGAAGGCCATCAGAGAAACCCATGAAAGCAACCCAAATCTTTGGAAAGATTGTGGAGAGGACGCAGCAATGTTGGGTTTTAAAGTCAACACAACATAGAGCAGATGTTTTAGTGAACAGTTGTGGATGGCGCAAAGCTATGTGATAGGTGTACAAAAAGTTCAGTTTGATTAAAAAACCTGGGCACCAGTGGTAGGATTCAATTTTTTTTTACTACTGGTTCTGTGGGCTTCGCTTGGTGGACGTGGCAGGGGAAGGATACTGTAAAACAGTGGTGGGTTTCTATTGGTTTGGACCAGTTTGGCTGAACCGGTAATGGTTTGGCAGCTTGGGTCGCTGGAACCAACAGTGACCCTGGCCTGCCATGCCCCAAACCAGTTCTCCGGGTGGTGCCATAGGTGCCACCATCTTGCTTTTCAATTCTGTGCATGGACAGAACTATTTTAATTCTACTGTGCATGCACGCACAGCATGCACATGAGCAAACCAGCAGTAGTGCCTGCCCGAACCCACCCCTGCTGTAAAATCTCTGTTCCCATCCCTCCAGGGGAAGGTTACTGCAAAATCTGCATTCCCTCCCGATCAGCTGGGACTTGGGAGCCAGAGCACAGATGGGGATGGGGCCAGTCAGAGGTGGTATTTACGGATTCTCTGAACTACTCAAAATTTCCGCTACTGGTTCTCCAGAACTGGTCAGAACCTGCTGAATACCCTCTGCTGCACACCCCCAAAGTCTTTCAGCCCAATTTCTGGCTCTTGTTCCCACTGATCTTCTAGATCTACTGGTTTTGAATTCTTTGAAAGATCACAGTGTTGCCCTGCCAGAGAAGTTTAACTACTTCCCAAGAAAACAACTCCTTGGAAAAATAAGTTAAAATAATTAGCTGATGCTAAACATCTTGATGAGGGTGGGACAGACACTGAGAAAGCAGCCAGACTTCAAAGCCTCTTTGAAACGCTGATTGAAACCTAGAATTTCAAGTGCCTCTACGAGCCAAAATTAAGTCCACGTTAATTCATGTTTGCCATTGAACCCTGCAGGATCTAAGGCACAGAAAAGGACAGAAAGTGGCATTTTATCCTAGCTTGCAAGTTTTCCTACATCACTTTTTGCTGCCACTTTATTTAAAACAAACGCAGAAAGATGGTGCCTTCAGCAGCCTTGCTTGAAAAAAAAAATAAAGTAAAAGGAACTTTTTAAAAATGTCTATGTCTATGGTTTAAAACCAAAGCTAACATTAGAGACTTGATTGCTAATTAATCTGACAATCTCCTATTCATTATTTCACCTAGCAGGGTGCCTTTTGGCTCATCGAGCCTGTAAACTCATTAATGCACATTAATCAGTAGAATGTAATTGCTTGTTGTTGCCTGCAGACTGGATGTGCATTGGATAAATGGAGTGATGTATGCAATTAGCCTCAGGACTGGCTCTTCACTTCTAGCCTAGCCAACGGAAAAATGAGCATTGAAATAACAGAGCAAATGACTGTCTTGGGTCCTGCTGTTAGTGTCCTTGACAATGGTAAGGGAATGCCATTCTGCTGCTCCACTTTTAATTTTCTTAAATATACTGCTGGATAAATTGCTATTTGATGTGCCAGGATTTATAACATTAGTGAGAAACTTGGTCATTAGTACAACATAAACTGGGGTGTGTATCTGTATTTCCATAGGCATCGGCAATCAGTACTGTGAAGAGTATTAAAACACACTGGAAAGCTCAACGAAAGTTAAATCAAATGTCATTTAAAAAACACCCCAAGCAGTTAAAATACCTCTAGTATTTTTGCCCCCAGTTAAAACGAGCACATCTTTGACATGAAGAAGTGTCAGACCAATTTCTCTCTGCAGGAGAAGTCAATGACGTCCTGGATTCACCCATTGGCTGCTTCCTCCCAGATCTAATGGAGGGAAAGAATCAACTGAATGTGTGGTTGCTGAACTCACCAAGAGCCTTGTTGTATTTGCACAATCCATACACACACAGTTGAAATTCCTTCAACAGTACAGAAGCAACTGTACCTTAGCTAACTCTGACTTCAATGAGAAATGTGAAGTGGTGAAAGATAAGCAAATTTACCCTCAAACTGTTGTCCACGCTTGTTTCCTGTTGCAAAGGAAGGCTCAACAGCATCATAAGAGTCAAGACTCCCAATTGCTTAGAAAATACACATTGGATAATACTGAGAGGATGCTATATTGATGGATTCATGCTAATCATTTACAGCATTGGTTCTCAACCTCTGGTCGATATCACAGGGGAGGTCCGTGAAGGCTTGAAGAAATGTTATTATTTAAATCTTGATTTAAGTCTTGGGGGGAGGGTCTGTGGCCATGGTCCATGGCCACAAAAGGTATTTAAAGAGAGTCCTTGGTGAAGAAAAGGCTGAGAACTAACAATTTACAGATGTCTATGGAGATTCTCAGTCATCCAGGTCATGGTTGTCCCAAAGGTGCTTTTTTAAAGAGGCAACTGGACATTCTGGTTTTTCTTTGAAGACATTTTGCTTCTCATCCAAGAAGCTTCTTCAGCTCTGAAGCTCAGCTCTTCTTCAGCTCTGAAGCCAATTTACAGTTAGTTCTATAGTAGGTTATTTTAAATATTAACTGGTTATTTAAATAAAATGGATTGCCAGGTTGTTTTGGGATTCAATTCAAGGTGTTGGTTATCACCTTTAAGGCCCTTACTGGCATGGGTCCAGCTTATCGGAGGAACCAACTCATCCTGATAGGATATGCCAGCTCCAGCTGGCAGAAGAGGCATGCTTTGGATTTTGTTTGTCAATAAATTTCAACTGGCAGAGTTCAGGAGAAGAGCCTTTTCTGCTGCAGTTCCCATCTTCTAGAACAGGGGCCTCCCACTTTGGCAACTTTAAGACTTACGGACTGCAACTCTCAGAATTCCTCAGCAAGCTGGCTAAGGAATTCTGGGAGTTGCCGTCCACAAGTCTTAAAGTTGCCAAGGTTGGAGACCCCTGTTCTAGAACATCCTGACCTCTGAGGTGAGATCTGCACCTGCCCTTCTGACTCTCTGAAAGGGTTTGAAGATCTTGCTCTGCCAGCTGGCGTGGAGCCTCAATAATAGAGTGGCGTCTTGGAAGTGGTTCATGGATTAAGACAGGCCTCACCTCCTCCCTAAGTGCACATCATTCCTTTCCATGATTGTTAATCAAATGTATCTGAATTTTTAAATGCATAGTCCTTATTTATTGTTTTGAGGTTTTATATCATATTTTAATTAGATGACTATTAGCCACCTAGCCAGTCACCTCAGCAAGATGGGCAGAATAGAAGTTGAATAATAAATAAATAAAAACCTGCACATCCTCTTAGATCAGGGATGTCCAAACTTGGGAACTTTAAGACTTGTGGACTTCAACTCCCAGAATTCCCCAGCCAGTATAGCTGGCTGGGGAATTCTAGGAGTTGAAGTCCACAAGTCTTAAAGTTCCCAAGTTTGGACATCCCTGTCTTAGATTTTCTGCAATAGGTGTTTGCTGTTTTTGTTGACCAACTTAAATAGGGGTAGTCCTTGAGGACAGTTGAATAATACACTCTGATCATCTGTCTTTCTCTGAGGCATTTAACAGACGGATCAGCAATAACAGCCAAAAAATTGTGAGTTGAATTGTTTACAGTCTCTAGGAATTTATTTGTAGCATTAAAGTAAACAGAGCTAGCAGTGAAATATGTTGCTACTTTTCTTCTTCTTTTTATGACCCTGTAATCCTTTTTTTCGGGGTGGAGCTGGGGCGACTAAATGGAACTGAGCGTTTACTGGCGGAATGCCCTTCCTGACACCTATGCAGAGCTCTCAGCAGATACTTTCTCTTTGCGGCCTCTCTTTGGGAGAGGATTGAACTCTCAACCTCCTGAGTGGGAAGTGAGTGTATTCATCTCTAGGCCACTGCGCTGCTCACTGAAATCAGTGGTAGGTTCCAATAGAAGCTTGGTGGCCTGGGTCGCTGGAACCAACAGGAACCAGCAGCGACCCAGGCCTGCCACGCCCCGAACCATTCTCCCATAGGCGCCAGCATCTTTGTTTTTTTTTGGTTCTGCGCATGCACAGAGCAATTTTAGTTGTGTTTTTCATGAGCAGACAGTGCACATCATGTGCATGTAGCGCATCCCTGGGAGAACCAGCAGTAGTCTCTGTCGGAACCCACCCCTGACTGAAATGTATTGCTATAGTACTTGGAAATGACAACAAATCTAATTCATTAAAAAATTTAAATGTCGTAGCAAGTGAGAAGAAGGAGGTAATATCCACTAACTCAAACAAAAACATATGTTGTGTGTTCATGCCTTAAATTGCTTAGATTTTTTTTTGCTGTGCAAGGATATGGACGTGAGACCTCATGGCTTCATCTGCAATCCCTAAAACGTTGCCTATCAATTGAACTTCTTAATGTGATTGATACGAAATACAAATAAATATATTTTAAAAATAACAATTTTAAACAAAATTGAGTTATTTCTTTTTCTTGGGCCCATCTATTCCCCCCCCCCCCCTGTCCTGGCTACATCTACTTTTCCAATTGAGTCTGGATTTATTTTCTCAAAAACAAATGTAGCTTTTAGCATTCCTCCTTTGCTTGGATTAGAAAACAAAAATATGTAACCCTCTTAGTAAGTTTGTTTGTCTATGTTTATTTCTTCATTTCATGCGTGACCCACCTTTCTGCTCAAGGAAAAATTCAGTGTCTTTTTAAGCAATGGTCTTGCTAGTTGTTGTCCAGCAGGTGGAGATATACAATAATACAATAGCAGAGTTGGAAGGGACCTTGTAGGTCTTCTAGTCCAACCCCCTGCATGGGCAGGAATCTTATACCATTTCAGACAAATGGCTGTCTAACATCTTTTTAAAGACTTCCAGGGTTGGGGCATTCACAACTGCTGGAGGCAAGCTGTTCCAGATATGTTTTAACAAAGAATCTTGTATTTTAATCTGTCACTGGTTTATTTCAAAAGATAGCACAGTTTATCCAGAGGGCTCCGAATTAAAGAACCCCAATGCCCTTGCCAAAAACAAAAGCTAGGAAATCTTACAAGAAGTGTGTAAATCCAATAGTATTAAGGCTTGCCTAGCATCTGGAAAGTGGCAAACTTAATAATTTCAAATTAAAGACAATTCTACACCAATGAAGTAAGATACATAGAATTAAGAGGAACAAAAAGAAACAACATACCCAACAGTACTTTAAATTCAAATGATTTGAAAAAAGGCTGGAATATTCCTTTAAACATGAACGATTATAAGATGGGAAGCTTTAACATAGAACCATGATGGCGAAGCTATGGCACGCGTGCCCGAAGTGGCACACGGAGCCATGTCGCCTAGCTCATACAGCGTCACCTGTTCCTCTTGCGGGTTTCTGGCACACATGTGCGCGTGACAATCAGCTGGCCTTCGTTCGTGTGGCAGTGCTGGAAACTGGAAGAACTGGTCTTCCATTTTCTGACATGAGCATGTGCGGCAGGCAGCTGATTGTCGCACACGCATGTGCAGCAGCAGCCGGAAAACTAGCTTCCAGAGACTGGAAGTTCATTTTCCGGCACGCGCATGCCCCCTGGGCATCTCCTCTTCCGGAATGCATCCCAGATGACCGTGTGCGCGTCATCACTGTCATAGAACCTGGACATGTCTGACACCTTGCAGGTGTGTCATTTCATTATATTTCATTATAGCTCATGAAATATTATATTTTGAAGGGCTGGTCTCAGCAGAAGCAGAATGTTTCAGAAGAAGTGAGAATGACCAAGAGTTATGTATTTATGAGAATGTAATTACAATTTGAATTCAATAATTATAAAGTTGAACAACTTTAAACATGATCATATAATCACAGTCACAGAAATTTGGAATGGAAATGTTAAACGATATTCAGATGCATATGCACATAGAAACAGATTTAATAATAATAATAATAATAATATTTAATTTCTAGACCGCTCCGTCTCCCCAAGGGGACTCGGAGCGGTGCACAGGGAAATTAAAACAATAAATATACATAGATATACAAAACAGTTAAAAAACACATTAAACAATAAGACCCTGCGCTAAAATTCCCCAAAACCAATCACTAAAACCCTAAACCCTATAATACTATGGTAAGAGGCTACCCTAGGCCGGCCAGGCAGAAAAAGTGCGTTTTCAATTTCAGACGGAAGGAACGGAGGTCCGTGGTAGTTCTAATATCGGGGGGGAGGTCGTTCCAGAGGGCAGGGCCTGCCACAGAGAGAGCCCTTCCCCTGGGCGTCGCCCGCTGACAAAGTCTAGTGGACGGCACCCGGAGAAGTCCCTCTCTGTGGGAGCGAATCGGGAGCGAATCGGCCGTGAGGAAGTATGAGGCAGATAATTTAGGGTTAGAGATGCTATTGTATGGATAGGTATGTATGCTCAAATGCAAGTAGTCCTCGAATTACGACCATAATTGAGCCCAGAATTTATGTTGCTAAGTGAAAAATTTATTAAGTGAATTTTGTCCCATTTTATGAGTTTTCTTGCCACATTTGCTAAGTGAATCACTGCAGTTGTTAAATTACTAACCCGGTTATTAAGTAAATATGGCTTCCCCACTGACTGGATCTGGGCTGGATGTGTCATGCGCAGGCCATGGCCACCCCAACTCTGCGAAGGCAAAAAATGTCACGATACATCATGTGACATCAACGTGATCCGGCAAGTTTGACATCCATGCTCTTGATGATCTGCAATAGGGGATCCCAACCCCCAGTTAGTGGACCAGCACTGGTCCAGGCATGCCAGAAATCGATCCATGCAAATAAGGGAACTCTGTCCACCGGATGCAGGCAGCACATGAAACTACACCCCCTGTGGTCCATCGAAAAACCTCTCACCATGGAACTGGCCTTTGGTGCCTAAAAGATTAAGGCCCTACAATACAAAAAAAACCTAACCCAATGGCTTTATGAAAATCTGTTTAAATGTTACAAAGGCAAACAAACAGCCAAGTCTTTTATAGGCTAATGTTTAGGCAGGTTATCACAGAAACAGAAAAGCTATAACTGCTGAGACAGCGAAATGTATCTCTCAAGAAAAAAAGAAAGCCAGAATCAAAAATATTAAGAATGCAACAAAATATTGTGAATATTCCAAAGAATTGGGATTTTGTAGAACAGTACAAGCAGTCCTCAACATACAGGTTAAGGTCCTATGGGACTTTAAGATTCAAACAGGCAGGCATCTTGTTTATCACATGCCTGATATAACAATTATTGGTTTATTGATGTCATTCTAGGTCAGGGGTTGGCAAACTTAAATACTCAAAGAGCCATTTGGATTCATTTCCCACAGAAAAGAAAACACCGGGAGCCACAAAACGCTTCCTGTGACTGACTATTTCCTGAGCGGCCACAAAACTAGTATATGTAGTTGAATTAAACATTCTGTTTTCTTCTGAAACTTTTCTTTTCTTGGATTTAACCATGGTTGGCTTATTAGGGGTTGAAAAACTCAATAAATTATGATACCACACATTGGCGGTTGTGATGTATATTTTGAGCAACAGGGATGAAAGTGCCACATGCGGCTCCAGAGTTTGCTGACCCCATTCTAGGTGATGCTGGGGTTGAGAACAAAATATTGGGAAAAAATTACAAAATACCAAACTTGCAGATCAAAGCTGGACACTCATGGGAAAAAGAAATCTGTTTTTCATTGGAGTGACACAGGTGGTTTTTGACTTAGAACAGGTTTTTTTAGTGACCGTTCAATGTTACAGTGGTACTGAAAAAAGTAACTTATGCTTGCTTTCCATTGCAGGATCCCTATGGTCACATGATCAGAATTCAAATGTTTGGCAACTGACTCATATTTATAATGGTTGCAGTGTCCTGGGATCATGTGATCACTTTTTATAACCTTCAGATAAGCAAAGTCAATGGGGAAGCCAGATTCACTTAACAACTGTAATGATTTACTTAGTAACTGTGGCAAGAAAAGTCATAAAATGGGGCAATTTTGGGTAGGAGATGCCATGCTGACCCCGAAGGAGAGGTAAGACACGTCATAAGTCATGAGTCCCTGCATGCCCACAAGAGATCTAAGTCCAGTCCACCTGGAATGCCTTTTTTTCTCACATTCATTTCCCTTGACCATCAGTTGGTCAGATTCTTGTAGAGAGCTTAAGTTTGCAATAAGTCTTTATACTCATTTGAACTGCCTGAATTTCCTGATTTCTCCATGCCTGACATTAATTTAAGTTGAGTCTCTGTGACAGATACCCTTCTTGTTGGGAAAAAGCCATGACAGAAGATAACAAATAGATGGCGTTCACCAATGAATGCCTGCCTGTGTTCTTCCTGGAGAAAACATAATAATTTAAGAGGAAATCAGTAAAAGGCTACTCTAAAAAAGTGTATGGAGAATGTATTAAGAATGTTTAGATATTGACTCATCATTCTGGAGTCAGTTTGATTTTAAATAACACATAAATCTTTGTCTTAAGAAAATAGTTGGGTTTGTAAAGTCCATGTTACAAGTTAGATGGAAAAATTGTCATTAATGTTCTTTACTAATTGGAATTGGTAGATCTTCCAAGCTAAATCAACTTGGTTAGGTACCAAATAAAACAATGTCACCTTCAATTAGTATCCCAAACCGGAAATTGTAAAAACATGGCTCATACCTAAGCATAATTTTGCACTCTCCAGTTTTGGATACTAATTGAATATTCCTTTTCCCTGCTCCAAACTGGATTATAGAACAGAAAAAAAGTTTTTTAATCTCTCTCTCTATAAAAATGGCTGTGTGTGTGTATGTACCAGCATCTCTGGAATGCCTTGAGCAATTTCAACCAAACTTGGCACAAAGATGACTTACTCTCCGGAGACAAATACTGTGGGGATAAGACACCACTAACACCTCTCGGAGTGTGTGTTCTGTTAAGATGTAGCCTGTTATGCCTTAAAATGGCTTCTACTGTACAGTGCAGTAGAGTTGCCATGGTAACGGCTTCACAGTACTTCACAAGGGGGCTCCCTCTGGTATGGGGGAAAATCCAACATTAGAAATTACGTTTCATTTGGACATTTTCCCCCTATAAATAAATACCCGGGCAATGCTGCCTTATCGGCTAGTATCTTATAAACTTAAAAAGAAGTTTCACTATAACTCTACAAAAAGGAGAGGTTCTGCCTTTTGACAAGGTCAACATGGAGCCTAAGACAATAAAAATCAGATTATTAGAGTTCTTCCTTATGCTGGAAAAACCAAAGTAATAATGTATCATTGAAATTTAGCCAACTGCCTTGCTTTTGATGAGTTAGATTTAAGATATTATACACTATCTAACCAATTTTTGGAAAGTTTGCTTCTGAGGCTTAAGGCGCAGAATGAATGTGCTGAATATATCATTTGGAGCTTGTAATCATGTCTTCTTTCCCGCAACTGAAACAGCATTGTAGGCTATATTCTCATTACCATCGCTTAATGATGCTTAGTTTCAATATCAATAACATAAATTAGTATGAATTACCATTAAGTATATAAATTATTACTCTGTCAAAGTCCCAAAGTTGTCTTCCTGAACTTAATGTCTTTTTCAACAGAAAGTCATCACAATTTAGCGATTTCTCAACTCCTGCCCATGAGGTAACAGCTAATTATAATTTTGGGGAAATTATGACTGTTTAATATGCATTCACGCTGCTGAAATGTTTGATTGACACTTTGTGAAAACAACATTCCCTTCTAGATTTGAGCATCACAATTGTAGTCTATGAAATGGAAATTTTCAGCCCATGCCTTCCAGTAGTTTCACTTGGTACTTAAATGATTTTTTGGGATTGTTTGAATTTAGGGGAACTTGTGAATTCGTGAGCAGTGAAAGGAAGGAGATGGTCATTATAAATCAATATCATATTACCAAAAGTTTGAAAAGAATGACACTTATTGAAATCGAAATATACAATACAATTATGGGAACCTTAAGGTTTACCCATGTAACACCGCTCTTGCGCGAGCTGCACTGGCTGCCTGTCGTCTTCCGGGTGCGCTTCAAGGTTTTAGTTATCATCTTCAAAGTGCTCCATGGCTCGGGACCTAGCTATTTGCAGGATCGGATCCTGCCTCATACATCCACACGGCCAATTCGCTCCCACAGAGAGGGACTTCTCCGGGTGCCGTCCACTAGATTTTGTCAGCGGGCGACGCCCAGGGGAAGGGCTCTCTCTGTGGCGGGCCCAGCCCTCTGGAACGACCTTCCCCCCCGACATTAGAACAACTACGGACCTCCGCTCCTTCCGTCTAAAACTAAAAACATATTTGTTCTGCTTGGCCGGCCTAGGGTAGTCTCTCGTCTATGGGATTGTTAATAATTTTAGATAGGGATTTTAGTATTTTAATTGGTAATTTTTAGCGCAAGGATATATTTAATTTGTTTTTATCATGTGTATGTGTATTTATTGTTTTATTTGCCCTGTGCACCTCTCCGAGTCCCTTTGGGGAGAGGGAGCAGTCAACAAATAAAATTATTGATTATTAATTATTGATTATTTTAAAAAATCCTTTATTTCTTTATAGATCACCCCTATTGCTTCTTTCCGAACAGCATTTCACATAACCTCCATCCAGGGGTGGGATCCTATCTAATCCCCCCTCCCATTTTCCCACAGTAGAAGGCCCAATGTAAAAAGTGGCTTCCAAGTCTGACATCTGTCTTCCTTTGGAGCAATAGGCACAAGATGGAATTCTTTGTCCATGATTACAACAGAAGCTTTCCAAGGACAGATGTGCTCCCAAGGTCTACACATATGGAGAAACATTCTCTAATCATGTAAAAGCTATTGAAGAGACAGCAGGTGAATATGAAATAGGTACAGAAGTACAAGAGACACCGTCCCGTCCCCCCCCAAGCAGTAATTCAGGATAGCCAAATTGTTCAAACAGGTGTTTTTACTATAGACAAATTTAGCTCCTGTTGTAGGTTGGGCTAGGAATCTCTTTCTACCCATAATGATTGTTCTTAAACACCCTTAAATGAGAATAATGGCTTAAGCATTGCCACCATCTGTCCATAGTAAAGTGGCAGAAGATCTAATTACTAAGGAAAACATATTCCCCTGCCCTATAGAAGAAACAGCACATTTACACTGTATGGAAACTAATTGTAGCACAGATTTTTTTTAAAGCAAAGCAAAGCAAAGCAAAACAAAACAAAAAACCCACCTCGCTCTCTAATTATTAGTTTGGAGAATATCGATGGAAATAAGAAACTGCAACAGAAGCAAATGTTGTCATGCCTATGATAATTGCATACTTTGCTAGAATAACCCATTTTCTGGTATTTAATATCTGACTCATTGTTTAGAAGTGTTATTAATTTTTGGTTGCAACAGAGCTTTTAATAGCATTAAAAAGTTATTACATTTCTTCCAGTAGTCAGTCATCTCAGCTAGCTAGATAACATTGTCAATTGATGAGTAAGTTGACCCTGTTCACAAATATATATATATATAAGCCAAATACCAGTCACTCATCATGAACTCTCGAGAACTGTAAAGCCTGCAAACTTGAAATTTGGCACTTATGTTCCTCTTGGCTTCTAGGTGCTCGCTAAGAAAGGATTTTTTGAAATGACCATCAGATCATCAGTATTTCTTATATAGTATTATATTAATATGTGTCAATGCTAAGGAGTTAGACATTCTACTCCCCCTCCTCACCTGAAAGGAACTTTGTTCCAACTGCCAGTTGCCTTACATGGGCATGGCCAGTGCGTGTGACTCATCTGGCCTGCAGGCTGGCCCACTCACATGGTTTCGTTGTGAAGCATGGGTATCCAGCTAGTACAGTGGTCGGCAAACTGCGGTTTGCGAGCCACAAGCGGCTCTTTGGCCCCTCGCGTACGGCTCCCCCCCCCGGAGGCAGCGGAGGACCCGGCATGGGGGGGCTGCGGCTGCCTCCTCCTGGAGTGAGTGGGCGGGCAGAGCGCCCAGGGCTGCAGCTGCCTGGGCACCGCCGGGGCCGTCCGGGCACCGCGCGCCTGCCTCCCTCCCAGCCTCGTGTGGCGGGCAGCCTGGAGGGTGCGCCTCGGTGGCCATTGGAGGGAGCTGGTGGAAACATTCCCGGCTGTCCTGCCCGATGCGCTCGGACGGTGGGAGCTGCGGGTCGCAGGGCTCGGGCGCAGCAGCAGCAGCAGCAGCAGCAACAACAGCCGCCTGCAGAAGCCGCCGAGGCGTGCCTTCCGGGGCTTGCCGCCACGCGGGGCTGGGAGGGAGGTGGGTGTGCGGCGCCCGGACAGCCCTGACGGCGCTTGGGTGGCCACGGCCTCGAGTGCCGCACACCCACCTCCCTCGCTGTGGGAGGAGGCAGCCGTGGGCTCCCCGGCTGGCGTGCCGGGCTTTCCACTGCTTCCGGGGGAATGGGGGAAGGGAGGGAGAGAGGGAGGGAGAGACTGACATACAGAGAGAGACAGAGGGGAGGGAGGAAGAGACAAACAGAGAGAGACACAGAGAGAGAGGGAGGGAGAGAGGGAATCAGAGAGAGAGAGACACGCACATACAGACACACACACACAGAATGACAGATGGGTGGAGGGAGGAGAGAGAGAGACAGATAAAGAGAGAGATAGACAGAGAGCGACAAAAAGAAAAAGAGAGAAAGAGAAAGAAAAATAGAAAGAAAAAGAAAGTGGGAGAGAGAGAGAAAGAAAGAAAGAAAGAAAGAAAGAAAGAAAGAAAGAAAGAAAGAAAGAAAGAAAGAAAGAAAGAAAGAAAGAATTTTGGTTGCTAAGCAGGACCGTCGTTAGGTGAGTTTCACCACATTTTCCAAGTTGGCCACGCCCACCCGGTCACATGACCACTGAGCCACTCTCACAAAACAGGCCACACCTTTTGGCTCTCAAAAGAAATTTCAATCGTGGTACTGTTGATATTTGGCTCTCTTGACTAATAAGTTTGCCCACCACTGAGCTAGTATAATATACGAAACACTATTTAATAGCTTTGTAACATATAGTATCAACCTTGTTAAGAAGGTTGCCCTTGTATGCCCAGAAAAATGACAATAAACATTATCTTATCTCTTATCTTATTTTTTTTCCTGTATTGATCATAAAACAGCTATTTTAATTTTCTATGACACTATGGACATTAAGAAGTAGGATTTTTCCTTAATAAAACCCAAAAGAACCTTACACTTTTTGAATCTTTATTTTTTTTTATGCGCTTACATTTTGCATTTTTTTCTAGACTGATCCAAGTAGCTTGGAGTATTTATTTATTTATTTTATTCATTCATTGATTTGTTTTATTGATTAAGAAAACATATATGGCCCCCAATTCACTCCAGGAAACTTCCAGAAATAAAACTCCAAATACAAACCCCAATAAAACCCTATCTCTTTGGTGATAACAATCAAACAAGCTACTTGAAGGGCTCCATATCACCCTGGGACTCCTAGTCCCCCCTGGCAAACCCATGTTATCATGACCTTTTGAAACACGTCAACATGGGGCCCGATCTTATCTCTGTGGGGATGATGTTCAACAGGGAAGAAGCGGTCCCATCAGAGGGCCTTCCTTAATGCTATACAAAGCATTAGGAGTAAGAAATACAAATGGCTTGTGCTTCCTTTTCTTCTCTTTGGATTTTATGACATTTAATTTTTTTAAAAATCCCCAAATTCAATATAAAATTAATAATGCTTAAATCTCCAAACTGCCTATTATTACACATATCATTCCTGACATACTCTTTTATAGTCATTCAAATCCTTCTGAATTAATTAAAGCAAAGCAATTATATTTGATTATGTCTTCAGGGGGGAAAAAGTTATTTTTAAAATAACACGTTTGAATAAAATTATTTATTTTAGTCATTGATTTTGCATACCTTTGCATTTGTCTGAAAAGAAAAACCCACACAAATGCATACAACTGCACCTCAAGAGCTGCATGTCAAAAGCTGAAACTAAATCGGATTTGCCCTTGAAATTTATGTTTGAGGCTTAGTTGCTATTTGCAGTAGGAACTACTTTTAATTTGTTTAACAAATAAATCCTGTATGTCTTAAGTCCTTCTAAATGACTTAAGGCTTTAACATTTAGGCTTTAAATGTTAATTGGAGACAATCTTAGAAAATATGCCATTTTTCAGTTTATCAGTATGCTAGGTTATGTTTTTCAGTATATTTTATCTTAGTCACCAAGGCTGCAAAAATAATTTTAGATTTTTTTCCCCATTCATTATCAATGAAGATCATTATGTTTAACATGAGATTCTTGCAACAACTTAACAAGCGGTCTTTCTTTCTTTCTTTCTTTCTTTCTTTCTTTCTTTCTTTCTTTCTTTCTTTCTTCTCTTTTAAGTCTATTCAAGCTGTAGGGAAACACTGAGTGCTTACAACCCAAAGCATTCAGGTTCAGTCAGTTAGAAAAACCGAACAGTGAATATGTGCACAAATGATATCGCACGGCAATTGCGATGAGTGAACAGCACAAAGAGGAGGGAAGAAATGAGTGTCCAAGACACCAAGATCTGTGTTTGAATTCAGTTTCCCAACACCAGCCTCAAAGTTTTCTCCCAAGATTCCTGGGTTTCAAAGTGGTCACAATGCTTTTATTGTAAGGAGTGTTACTTGGACAATATGGGAAATGGCAGTCCTTAATTACACTATTGGCTTCTGAGCTTTTGAAAGGTGTAATATTAATCCTGAAATTGTACAAAGAATGTGTTTGGCAGCCCATAATTGCATGGTTTCAAGAAAGCATTCACCATCAATGCTAATTTGGGGTCTGATATTGTGAGGTGCCAGATGCTTCCTAAGAAGGCCTAATTTCTCTCGCCTTTCAAAGATAGAAAATGGAATTTAGCTTCTCACAGGCGTCTCAACATCTTTCAGAAGTGGGCTCCCAGTATCATTTGGACTGGTGGGGCAGTCTGGGCTTGTAGCATCTGCACATTGGTTGTTTTTAGGCAATTAAACTACTTATGCAAAGCAGCAAACTATTTCTTAGCAGCTGAATAAGAAGGAAAGACTCAGATACCGAAAATTTTGGGCAGCGGTAAGTTTTGCCTTAGTGAGTGGATACTTAAAATATGCCATGGACAGGCCAAACACAACATAAAACAATTGGCCTGAGATATCTAATCATTCAAGCAAAAATTAGAGGAAGAATTTTACACCTCCACCCTTCACGTAGAAAGGTGGAACAAATGATCTAGGCCAGGGATGTCAAACTCATGGCCCACGGGCCGGATGTGCCACAAGCTGATCACGCCCACCCCTGGTTTAGTGAAGGAGAAAAAGCCGGGACATGTGACGTGACAACAATGTGACGCCTCTGGTCTAGGCCATTTTAGAACCTTTCTCTGCATCCCTTCTTTAACATAGCCATCTTGGATGCGTCAAAAAAGAAAAGAAAAGAAAAGAAAAACCCCTGTTCTAATTCTAGTAAGAAATATTGCATACTTGCATATTGCATACTTCCTTTTGTAAGCCATAACATAACAGACAAATATTTATTTACAACCATATGTTTTAGCAAAATTCATATTAAATTACAACAATCCATATCAGTTCAATACATCATTATCTATCTATCTATCTATCTATCTATCTATCTATCTATCTATCTATCTATCTATCTATCTATCTATCTATCATCTATCTATCTATCTATCTATCTATCTATCTATCTATCTATCTATCTATCTATCTATCTATCCATCCATCCATCCATCCATCCATCCATCCATCCATCCATCCATCCACACACAGCAGCAGCAAGATTACTTTATGCACCTCCCTTCCTCCCTCCCTCCCTCCCTTTCTTCTTTCCTTCTTCACACCAGGCGAGAAGGGGTCAAGTATGAGAAGAAGCCAATAGAAGGAGGTTCTTACAAAAGGTCTACCAAAGCAAATTTCCAAAGGTAATAGATTCATTTTTGCTTTCCCAACAAAATAAGCGGGGTGGGTGGGAGGGAGGATTGGAATCCTGGCCAATGTGGAGAAATGGGATAAATTCTGGAAAGTTTCTTAAGCTGATTTCTTTTCCAGTCAATTTCCACACAGGAGTCAACCTGTTTTAAGACGACCATGAGGAAAAGCTCTTAGTTAAACTTTTATTCAGCCATGAACTTTAGTGGAGGATTGACCATCTGGAAAAAATAAAACACTCAACAGCCATATAATTTGCCTTTTGTCTGGCTCCTGGCAGTGGATTTCTTTAAAACAAAAAAAAAAAAATTATGGATAAGCACTGAGTCAATTCTAAAAGAGAGTTTTCCTCGAAGTTGTATTCAGTCTCTGAAAGCGTTGCCTCACGTTACTTTTATTATTTATTTATTCATTTATTCAAGTTCTATAGCGGCCCAACCCAGCCACGTGACTCTGGGCTGGGTTACATATTAGGCGCAGGTGCAAGGCTGTTAAAAGAATTTGTCAACATTTCTCAGTGTGGGCTGTTACATTAAAATCCTGCCAAAATGACATTTGTAAAAAAATGAACGATGTCTTTATTGGAAGAAGGGAGAGCAATCCATCACCAAACATGTTCATTCCAGTGACTGTGAATAAATAAATGTGATTTATGCTATTTTGTATAGACAGTAGCAAATGGAGGTTGGATGTTTCTTTGTTTTCCTTTCCTCTAAGTCTAGGACAGATGTTCCCAAACTTGGCAACTTTAAGACTTATGGACTTTAACTCCCAGAATTCTCCAGCCAGCTCTGCTGGCTGGAGAATTCTGGGAGTTGAAGTCCACAAGTCTTAAAGTTGCCAAGTTTGGGAACCTCTGGTCTAGGACAATGAAGGTGTTGACAGTTGATATTCAGGTGTGCCATGCTGGAAAAGATGAAATATTTTAACTTTAAAGAGAAAAGGAAAAAGAACACCTCACTAACCATTTGGCACAGTGGAAAGTTGCAGGCTCTAGCGCCATTACCCAAATTTCATAGCATCTAGGTACAAGTAGTCCTCAATTTACAACAGTTCATTTAATGACCATTGAAAGTTACAACAGCATTGAAAGAAGTGACTAGATGTCACGGTTTTTCACACTTACAACCGTTACAGCATCCTCATGGTCACATGATCAAAATTTGGATGTTTGGCAACTGATTCATATTTATGATGTTTACAGTGTCCTGGGGACATATGATCCGTTTTTGTGACCTTCTGATGAGCAAAGTCAATGGGGAAGCCACAGCTGTGTTACTAATTTAACAAGTGCCTTGATTCCCTTAACAACTGTGGCAAGAACAGTTGTAAAATGGGGCAAAACTCTCTTAACAAATGTCTCGCTTAGCAATAGAAATGTTGGGCTCAACTGTGGTCATAACCTGAGGATTACCTGTATGTGAATTTAAGTCTCCATTTTAGTGTGTCTGATACAGGTGGGCTGCCTTGAGTTGAGGATAACACATTTTAGAACATCGGGTTGAATTGTGTCTAATCCCTTCCTTCCTCCCTCCCTCCCTCTCTTTCTCCCTTCCTTCCTTCCTTCCTTCCTTCCTTCCTTCCTTCCTTCCTTCCTTCCTTCCTCTTTCTTTTTCGTTTTCTTTCTCTTTCTTTCTCCTTCTTTCTTCCCTCCCTCCCACTCTTTCTCTCTTTCTCTTTTTCTTTCCCTTCCTTCCTTTTTCTCTCTTTCTCTTTCTCCTTCCTTCCTTCCTTCCTTCCTTCCTTTCTTCCTTCCTTTCTTTCCTGCAAATCATCAATGAGGGATTAGCAAACATTATTCAGTTGAGCAGATTCTTCCCTTGCTCTTGTGACATTAAAAGTACATCTGTCCCCATAGTCATTAGAATCCCAGTTCAATTCGTAGGAGGAAAGCTGCAGCCAAAGGCATTGAGTAGTGGCAAATCAATATCTGTAGCCAATCTCCAGACCTAGTTTACTCCCCGGGACTTCAATGCTGCCTCTGTTCCCAAACCTGGTGGGAAACCAGATTGAAAAGTACTGAGAGAGGCTCCATCATCAAAGACTTTCTTCTTCAATTGCTTTGCTAACATCTGTTCCACAGGCCTTCCTATAATTGGGCGACTCTCCTTATTTATAGACTTTTCTTTTAAAGAGGAGGGGAGATCTCCACCAATTCTTTTAAACGGAGGGAGTTTTGCCTTCCTACAAAGGCATTAAGGAGTTTTGCCAGCAGCCCAAGTTGTTTTCTCTTTAGTGCTTCTTCGGCCACCGAAGATGCGATTCTAAAACACAGCCAGTGGGCTTCCCAAAGACCTGACATCATTGCTTTGCCTTGGGGAAAACACAAGCTAAAATAAGTCAAAAATAGTAAGTAATATAGATATAGAAGGAATAACAACAACAACAACAACAACAACAAAAGTATGGGTCATTGACATTGCAATACCTGGTGATGCACGAATTGAAAATAAGCAGCAAGAAAAAGTCACAAAGTACCGGGATTTGCAAATTGAAGTTGAGCGACTGTGGATAAAGAAATCATGTGTTGTTCCGATTGTAATTGGAGCCTTTGGAGCAATACCTAAAGGGCTCCCTCGCTATTTGGAAATTCTAAATTTACCGGACTTGAGCATTCTGACTCTACAAAGGGCCACCCTGCTTGGAACAGCTTATATCCTCCGACGTTACCTTGACAGTTCCTAGGTCCTTAGTTAGGACTCGAGCTGTTTGAGCTACCAACCAGCCCCAAAGGCTGTGAATCTCACCAAAGATTAACCACAGAATAATAATTAATCCTTTGACGTTATCTTAACAGTTCCTAGGTCCTTGATTAGGACTTGAGCTGTTAAGCTACCAACCAGCCCCAAAGGCTGTGAATCTCACCATAGATTAACCACATAATAATAATAAAAACTCTTTTAAGAGTACAGATGTGAACAAAATAATCACGGCAAGTAACAGACAATGCAATATTCAAGAAATGAAAGCAGCAAAGAAGAAAACCAATACATGGATTCCATGCTGTTCCCATTTAGTTAAATACTTCTAAATACAAGCATTACCACATCCACAATATGTCAACCTGGCAGAGGCACCACTTAAAACCACATTTAATAAGAGGATTTAAATAAGTTGAAGCAGTGACAAATGCTACTCGGATGCTGCTGAGGTGACAATTAAGGTGAGCCCCAGGCAAAGCTTCCAGAACACATTTTGTGAACTTGCCAGCAATGTGTAAGTAGCAAGGATAAAAGTTTTTTCCTTCTCCCCCCGCCCCCCTCACATAAGGACCTGATTTTCCTTGCCTCTGGGGTATAATTCATGCCATAAGAGATTAGCTGGCAAGACCTACAATTCTGATATTTGTTCTAACATTTGTATCTCTATTTGAAAACCTTCTTTTTACCTGAGGCTAAACCAAGCAAATCTCTCTGCCAAGAACTAGTTGCCTTTGTATGTTTGGAAATATTTTGTTTTGGTCCTCCATTGTTCAGGCATTGAATACAAAATATGATACCTTCCCAGCAATTAATAACCTCTAAGAAAAGGTAACTCTAGCATCTTAATTCTACTGGCTTTGATTGTCATCTTGAGCTAGCGTGACATTTTATCATGGCTTCCCATCAAGATGGTAAAGGAATGGCATTTTCAGAGAAGGCATTTGCTTCATCAAAGTCCCAATAAAGGAGAATATTTATGGCTCAGGATTGACATGAAGGGTCCTTGATGCTCTATGATAGGCCTGTCAAACTGGCGACCCATAGGCTGGATGCGTCACATGTAGGCCACACCCACCCCAGCTGCGCAAAGGCAAAAAAAGCTATAGGTCACGATATATCACGTGATGCGCTTGAATGTGACGCCGGTGCTTGATGAGCTTGCTTGTTTTATTAATAGCACTTAGGTTGTTGCCAAACTAGGTAGCAAGGTAAGTGCTAGTAAGGAGCCTTACTTACTCCTTACTCCTACTCCTTACGCCTGATGATGTTACCTAGTCTGGATAATGAAACATCTGCAAGAAAACAAGCAAGCTCAGAGAGCACCAAGCCCCCCCCCCCGCCCGCCCCCCATCAGAAGTCTTCAGTGTGCATTTTACTATTTGCACTTTGGAAAGATATCTGAATCAAGTGTGTAGCTTTCTTTGTGGTGCCAATGGTTTTCTTTCAATGTGCATCTGGAGCGAACAATTTACAAGTTCTATGGTTCTTCTTGAGTTTGCAGTAGAGCAGTGATGGCTAACCTTTTTTGGCTCAGGTGCCAAAAGCGGGGGGAGCGCAGGGGGGTTGTGCATGGGCGTGCCACACCCATAATACTAGGTGCATGACCCCTGCTTTTGGCACGCTTTTTTCGCCCTCCCCACCTCCAGAGGCTTCAGGAGTTTCCCTGAAGCCTCCAGAGGTCGAAAAACAGCCTCAAAGGAAGGCCTAAATCAGCTGGCCAGCGCACACATTCATTTTTTTAACACAAAAGAGTTGTTTATTGTGATTTCAGCTGGTGCTCCTACATATTTTCTCCCATGGTTTATTAGGTTAATCTCAAGTTAACAACATTTTAGTCCTAGATAAAATTTACTTTGGAGCTTTTCTAAACATTGTATGAGGAGTGGTCATCTCACTCTTACCTAAGCTGAAGGTTGATTCCATACAGCAAATGTGCCTTAAGGGAGATAGGATGCTTTCCTGTCCATTTATTCACAATGCACTGCAAAGTGTTCCCACTATCTCCTTGCCTAATATAAAAGAGGCTAATATGATATTGTGTTCAAGTAAGAAGAACAGTGTAGATATATACAACTTTTAAAATATAACTTGACAATCATGTCAGATGCATCAAAGTGCTTCTGGGTTGAAAAGATTGAACAGTGATATCACTGTTGCTCGGGGATCTCCCATTTGGGGGCTCTTTTCTTGTCCCTGTTAAGTTGCCCCCAAGACTGGTACCTGTTTATTTACTTGTGTTGCTCACTTCCGAACTTCTGATTTAGCAGGAGTTGGAGCATGTGACAGAAGCTCACCCCACCTCTGGCAGCAACTGGGTCTCAAACACAAGCCTGACAATCTTCAGCCCAGTGTCCTAACCTCATGAGCCACCTCACTCCTTGTGCTTAAAATGTAACAATCATGACAGAAAGAAAGAGGGGAACAGAGGAAAAGAAAGATGGAAACTCATGCTAGAGAACAAAATTATGACTTGAGAACAAAAATTGACCATACTTCTCAGAATTCATTTTCTTTCCTCTTTTTTTAGAAAACAAGCAAACTAAGCACCTTATTTCAAATGTTGGCTATAAAAATAATCAGAGCTGCAAAACAGGAGTACTTTTCTTTTTTCAATGGTATCTGATAACATATGTAGCCAACCCTGAAGCCTGGTAAGAATTCTTCTTTACAATGGATGGGTTTTTTTTCCTGTTTGAAAGGCTCTCAGAGGACAATTTCTTTAGGAAGGATGTCCGATTGTAAGCTTGCTTTAAAGATTTACTCTAAAAAAAGGGAGAGCAGCTAACACATCATATCAAGGAACTCTTGGCATCTATTTGTGGACTTTCCCTCTTTGAAGAGATATCTTTTTCTATTTAAGTAATTCACAGATGTACACATGTACCTTGAGTTATGTAAAGGTTATATAAGTCTGCTTTCGTTGGTGAGACAGAAATAGCTACATAGTTGACACTGTGCTGAACAGTGGTGGGTTCCTAACTGGTTTTCTACCAGTTTCTGGGGGGGGGGGGGGGGCGTTTTGCATTGCTGCACAGCCCAGTTGACTGAAAACTGTTCTGCGAATGCACAGAAACATACCGGCGATGGCAGAAGAGACTGGGGAACCGGTTCGGGGGCGTGACAGGTCTGGGTCACTGCTGGTTCCAGCGACCCGGGCCGCCATACCACTGAACCGGACTGAACCGGTAGGAACCACCACTGGTGCTGAAGTGGTGAAATAATGTGAACTGCCTTCACTCAAAATGCAATTTAATAAAACTTGCAAATATAAACTAGTCTCCTGGAATTGACAGTGTATCTGGGAGTTGGGGGTTTTGTGTACTATCTTTGCTGTTCCTAGCACTGGGCAGAGAGCTCTGTTATTGTTCCTGAGGTCTGTTGGAGTCTCTCTCCCAGCTTAGGAGTCTCGGGCAGTGGTGAAATGCAATTTCCCCCCCACTACCGGTTCTGTGGGCGTGGCTCAGTGGGTGTGGCAGGGGAAGGATACTGCAAAATCCCCACTCCTACCCCACTCTGGGGCCAGCCAGAGGTGATATTTGCTGGTTCTCCGGATTATTCAAAATTCCTGTTACCAGTTCTCCAGAACCTGTCAGAACCTCCTGAATTTCATCCCAGGTCTCAGTCCTGAATGCTCCTACTATTGCTGGAACCATTTTGGCTTTTAATCTCCACATCTCTTCTAGTTCCTCCATTAGGCACTGGTACATCTCTAGTTTCTCATACTCCTTCTTCCTGAAGTTGCTGTCGCTTGATACCTCTACATCCATCCACCAACATTGTCTTCTGGTCCTTGTCTACTACCATGTTATTTGACTGCCTGGTCAGTACCTGCCTGACTGTCTGGATTTGGAAGCCCCACTTGATCTTATCCTTCTTATTCTCCACGACTTTATGTGGAATCTCCCATCTGTATTTGGGAGGGTTTAATCCATACACTGTGTAGATGTTCCTGTATACCATGTGAGGTATTCGTTTGTGCCATTTAATATATACTGCACCTGCAGCACACTGTTGCACCTGTTGGACCTTCTCTGAGGCCTCTCTGCCTAGTTTCACCTTGGTTCCTGTCTAGTGTGGTAGACCTCTGCTTTTATGGATTTGGTGCTTACTGCCTGTTTTTGTGCTTCCGGGATTGCGCCTGAGTGCTGGGACTGTGCCTATCAGTGGCTGGAAAGTCTAGCCCTTTCCAGCCACTGCTGGTAGGATTTTCCAATGGTTGCCCCACTCAGCTACCGGTCAATGGTACATCCCATTTACTTGCCATGGCACATACATACATACATACATACATACATACATACATACATACATACATACATACATACTCACTCTTTATTTTTTCAGCAGTCAAGGGTCTCAAGGGTGTCATAGGAATATTATATGACAACTGCAGTTGGACCTCAGGCCAAAAAAATGTATTGGACTACTGAAAACTTCTGAGGGTTAAAAAGTTAGAAAAGAATCACAGAACACTTACTGTCTATTTATGATAACTGCAGCAAGATTATTGTATGGAAAGGAGGCATTGGGGTGAAGATGACAGAACTTGTTGAAATGGCTAAATTGAGTTGTTGGATTAGGGAAAAGAAAATCTACATTCATTTGTGACTGGAAACCCTTTATGGACTTTTTGCCTAAAAAAGAAAAAAACCCATATGCTTATCATAATAAATGAGTATAAGTATTACTGAAGAAATATGCTCTATTGCTACTGCATTTTGGCAAACCACTTGCTCTGAGGTCTAGATATGACCATGGATTGGGAGCTGCCCACTCCTATCTTTAAGGAGCAGTGTGCTCTCTTGATGGCAGTGTTTACTAATTCCCAAGAGTAAAACTAGGATTATTTATTCTTAAAATGTAAATTTTGCACTACAGGACTCTGCATCTGTGAAGAGAAGAGTATCTTTACCTTCTCTGATGGGAATTGCATGTTTTTTTTTAATAACCGTAAAATACAATTGGATAAAGGTGTCAGTTAGGTAACACCACACAACTTAGAATGCTGGAAACCCGAAGCTCGTTTCCCCCCAAAGTGTCTTTATTGGGAATTAATAGAAATAAAACTGTTCAGCCTTAAAAAAACAAAAACTTGTAATAGCCCACCATATAATTAATGGCCAAAAGGAGGGTGGGAGGAGGCTTTGTCAGGCAGGGGATATTTATGAAAAGCTAACCATGAATAAGAGAAGTCTAGATCCTGCTTATTTTATAAAGGCAGCCAATATCCTCCCGCCTGGCTAATTGGTTGTCATAGAGTTGATATCAAGGAAAAGGAGTGTCCTTTCAGCCGTTCCGCAGCGACAGCCTGGTGAATAAAGCCCCTTTTCTCACTCTCACCTTTCCCTCCTTCCTTTGTTGTATTCAGCAAGTGTCAGGAGTAGGAAGCAGCGATTTGGTTAGGCTCTGAACTTAGGATGATAGGCACATTGATCTAAAGCTTGGGGCTTTCCTCTCAGCAGGCCACCTTGCTCTGTCATTAGGCTTGGTCCCAGAATTAGCGGCATTCTCACCAGCTGACCCGTACGACCCCAGAGGTCACGCCAGAGTGTGGATGTTGGTTTTTTGTTTTTTTTTAATTCCCCCCAGGGTTTCTGAGCAGGTGTGAAACTTCCCCTGTTTGTTATTGGTTTATTATTGCACTTCTGTCACAGTGGGATTTTGGGAGAGAAAGCCGTCTCAAAGGGTGGGGAAAGGAAGGCAAAAATCATGGGAGACTCTGTCGAGCGAAAGTTTCATTAACATAAAAATGAAGTAGATGCCCACACTGGCTGTAGCTATCTGTGTGTGTACATTATTATTTTTTTAACAGAGCAACAATTCCTTTTTTTCTTTTTGAATTTCAGCTGGGAAAACAAGAGTTTGATGCTTATTTTTCTGGTTAGATGCTGGAAGGGTTGCCTTGAAAACATATTAGAGCAGGGATTTGGGGAGTAGTTATTTATTTATTTGGAGTATTTAATTTACAGATGCTTTCCGGGTAGAAAATATGAAAGAGTCCATAGGAAATTATATCAGCAATGACCATAATTAAATCATATTATTTTCAGAGCTACCCCTTTTTGGGAATGTTTTTTTTTGCTCTGGGTTTCTCAAAGGTGCTATTAATGTAATTTTATTAACAGTCTTTGTGTATGAGTTTTTCGGCTGCAATTTTTTGATTGAGGGGACACGTGGTTTAATTCTCTGGTGCAACTGAAATTTGCTGATGGTGGCATTCATTGTTTTCGGATTTAGGATTTGCACACTATTATCAATGTTTAAGTTCATTTTATATATGTATATATAAAAACATATTAAATATAACAATGGACAAATTATAAAATGGCTTAATAAAAAGTTGTTAAGCATTTGTTTCAAGCACTACCTTTCTGGAAAGTAGCAAGAAATGTATGTATCTCAACCAAACACTTTTAAAGTTTTAAAAGAAACAAAGCCCAAATTCTTTGATTTAGAAAACTTTCCACCATCAAACAAGACATGTAAGCAGTTCTTGTTTTGGTGTGAAATTTGACTGAATCTTGAACGTTTATTTATGTTGTATTTTAACTTTGGAAATAAAATTAAAAATCTTGTCGAAAACAAAAAGAATATCAAACTTTTAAACCTAATGTATAAACTGGAAATAAGTTGGAACTGAATCAGCTTTTTTTAACCTCAGTTTCCACTTTGTGTTGAAGATTGTTCACTCTTTCTTTTTGTACTCAAACTTTAAATGTTGATATATAGTGATTACCTTAACAGATTTGGCAGACCAATCAGAATGTTCCTCTGAAGGTTTCACCCAATGGTGAAATTCCATTTTTTTTACTACTGGTTCTGTGGGTGTGGCTTGGTGGGTGTGCCTTGGTGGGCGCGGCAGGGGAAGGATACTGCAAAATCTCCATTCCCATCCCACTCTGGGGCCAACCAGAGGTGTTATTTGCCGGTTCTCTGAACTACTCAAAATTTCCACTACCGGTGCTCCGGAACCTGTCAGAACCTGCTGAATTTCACCCCTGGTGTCACCCCATGTCTTGTTTCGGACTCTGTTGGTGACTTGTACTAATTTTGGTGGGGGAGTGATTCCTCTTTGCAACATAGTAACCTTGGGGAGATGCAGCTTGGAACAATCCAGCCTCCAGGCATTTCCCAATCAATATGTAATCAGCTCTACCATGCATACGTGCATGCCTCCGGCTGGCCAGCTGGTTTTCGGGTCTCTGCCACGCATGCGTGGGGGCAGGATGCATGTGGGGGGCCACGTGTGCATATGTGTGTGTGGGATACATCAGGGGGGTCACACATGCATGTATGGGGGTTGAGGCACATGTGGGGGGTATTGCATGCACTGCTGCGCACGCACACGCACACTTTCAGTATGCAATGACAAAAAGGTTAGCTATCACTGGTCTATGACATCACTACTACCAGCAAGAGTGGATGACTGTGGTCAAAGACATTTATTCTTTCTAAGCAATACAAGTGAATAATTGACAGGGGGGAAATCTTAAGTTTGATCTAGTTATAATATTAAGAGGAAAAAGAGGAAGCAGCCAGTCCGTCCGCCTACCCACCCGCCTGCCCACCGATCAATGTTTTAACCAATCAATAACAAGGACCTAATGCTGGCACTGGCAGCCACAGTTACCCAGCAATTGTAAATGTATTTTGCCAGGTGCATATGGAAGTGGGAAAGTGAGATTGGGGTGAGAAAGAGGGGAAAAAACAAAATTAGTTGTTGTGTGCCTGCAACAGCTCTGAGATTGGCCTGAGCAGATTGGAAGAGAGAATGAAAAGAACACCTGGGGGATCGATTTTCATTTTGATTTCATTTTGACCCACTTGTCTGCTTTTGTGAAGATTCCAGCTGGAAGCAATGCAGCTGGGTACAATAGATTGCCTGGCACCTTGGCAACAGGAGTGCATTCTGGAGTGTATTCGGCTGGCAGTGCCCAACAGTTAATACAACAGCTTAGAAATCTTTAGAAAATGAGAGTACCTAATGCTCTTCAATGGCTATGATCCTCAGCTTTGTTTTCTAACACTAGAAAAATGCTTCTCTTTCTTTCTTTCTTTCTTTCTTTCTTTCTTTCTTTCTTTCTTTCTTTCTTTCTTTCTGTCTTTCTGTCTTTCCTTCCTTCCTTCCTTCCTTCCTTCTTTCCTTCCTTCCTTCTTTTTAAAAAAATATGCCTCAGGTATTCCAAAATCAACTGGGCTTCGGAAGAGATACAGAGTTTGGGAGAATAATATTATAGACACAGGTATGAAAGGCACAGTATAAATCTAACAAACAACTAAATCAAAGGATTGAATTTGGTTGGGCATTTGTGTTTTTACAAATTGCAGAGGATGTTTAAAAGAAAGGACAGCTGGGAGAAGATCTTATGCCTCTGAAATTAAACTGTGGATAAGATTGCGCCTGGAGTCACTGTATGCGAATTGGGCTACATAAATCTATTTTACGAATAAATAAATAATCTCCTCCTGCGGATTACCTGCTCTTCAGAAAAGGCAGAGTCTCCTGCACATACTAGATTCTATAAAAATATTAATATATCGTACAGTGGTGAAATTCATTTTTTTAAACTACCGGTTCTGTGATGGTGGGGCTTGCAGGGGAAGGATATGGCAAAATCTCAATTCCCACCCCATTCTGGGGCCAGCCAGAGGTGGTATTTGCCAGTTCTCCAAACTACTCAAAATTTCTGCTACCAGTTCTCCAGAACCTGTCAGAATCTGCTGAATTTCACCCCTGATATCATGTGCTTATGCATGCCATCACTCTATTCTTCTTAGGAGGTGGCGAACACCGTCCACTGCAGGTAATTCTCAACATATAACCACAATTGATCCCAAAACTTCTATTGCTAGGAGAGAGTACTTGAGTGACTTTTACCCCATTTTATGACCTTCCTTGCCACGGTTGTTAAGTGTATCACTGCAGCGATTAAGTTAGTAACACGGTTGCTAAGTGAATCTGAATTCCCCATTGACTTTGCTTGTCAGAAGGTCGCCAAAGGGGATCACATGATCCTGGGACACTGGGTCATAAATATGAACAGTTGGTAATCACCCAAGTTTTGATCATGTGACCATGAGAATGCTGCAAGGGTCATGTGAAAAATAGCCATAAGGCACTTTTTCTGTGGTGTTGTAAAGTTGAACGGTCACTAAACAAATGGTTGTAAGTTGAAGGCCACCTGTACACCATTTCCTGTTTTCTTCCTTGGAAGCAACCGTTGCTTCTACAACATTCATGCATCAATTTGCATGTTATCTCTTCTCTAAACTTCTCACCTTTTTCTCACTCTCTCTTTAAAGCTATGCAGCCATGATTTCCTCAGATTTCCTCTTCCTCTTGACCTATTCAATTTCCTTTCATATACTTGTTTAGTGAGCCTGTTCTCATTCATTCTGTCTATATTGCCACTTCACCTCAATGCATTTCTTTCATTCTGTTCACTCACTTTTGTATTCATTTCACATATATTCAAAACCTGTTCATTCTTGACCCCATTTCTTCTTGTTTTACCACACATTTCTTAAGTATCCATTGTATTCAACTTCATTTTGTTTCTCCTGACATATCCAGCTTCAATTTCCAAATAAGAAACTCATGTTCTTAAATGGATGATTTTTGCTTCTTTCAACAAATATTCACACATCTCTAAGATCAGGCTAAGCCTCTACTTAACCCATAAACTATGGGACATCACATAGTTCATTTTTCTTATTTTCTGGTCAATGTTGAACCATTTATTAAGCTTTTCATTTATTTTTATGTGTCTTTTGCAGCCAGCATATACTATTTTTATTCAGCAACCAATTTTCAAATCCATATTTGTGCAATTTGTTTCATAATTGAAGCCTATTTCACTTTATCAAACAATTTCTCTAAACAAGTTATTCTTTTTGAAGGCCAATGTGTCTGATCGAAGCTATAGAGATAAATGTACATAAACACATACATTTAAAATGTTGCCCAGACTGGTTTTTTTGCACTGGAAAATAATTTTGTTCATATAGATAGAATATAATTTTTTTACAAGGAATGAAATTGCTCTTACTTTTAATGCAAATATTAAAGGACGTTTCCTAAACAAGTTGAAATAAACTCAAAGTGTGCAAATAACATAAAAGCTAAACTTTAATTCTGCTCAAAAGTAAATTTTAATGAAATGACTGTTGCATGTTGTTTAGCTTGAATAAACTGAAATCATAGGGTAGTCTCTGACATGACATATGATTTCTGAAGGTACGTAATGGTAAAGAAAATTAGAATAATTATAGGTTACTTTGTTATATAAGACTAAGATTATATTAAGGAGTTCCAGAAGTCTACACGACTCTTTGAGTTGAATTAATTTCTATTGTCCTCAAGTCAATGAGTAATCTATGGCAAAGTTTGAATCACGAATGCTCTCTCATGTCAAAAAAGACATGATTTCCAATCTGTGTTTCAGTTTTGAAGCAATGTTCAAAAGAATTCTACAAAGTTTCCACATATTTGCAAGACTTCTGCTTGCAAAAAAGCTGTCTTTTGTCTTCCTTAACTTCAGACTGCAATAAACTCTTTATTTAGGACTAGACATTTAGCGTAAGTCTCTGCTTACAATCTCCTCCTCCAGGGTTGCAGTTTGACTAAACCTTTCATGTGGTTTTGTTTTTAGCAGCATCCGCAGTGTTGCTGGCAGGGCCTTAACCCACAAAATTTACCGACCAAAAATTGCATCTGTCAAGTAAACCAAGCCATGAATGAACTCTTCTATTTCAAATTGTTCTGAGAGTTGGTTTTCTTTGCCTCTTAAAAAAACCCACTTAAACATGTCTGTAAGTTCTTCTGCTTTAAGAGTTGCTCTGTGTAAAGCCAATAAACCTCTTAGAGGAGATGAAGTTTATATTCAGTTCTCATTTTTTGACACTACTTTTGGGATTCAAGGCTCTGCTGATGAAGAGATTGATGACGTCCAGCAATATAGTATAATATAGCAGTATAGGGCACTGCACACCAGAACAATAAGACACAAGGACAGTTTTTCTCCAAATGCCATCACTCTGCTAAACAACTAATTCCCACAAAACTGACAAATTATTTACTAAGACTGTATTACTATTATTCTTCTCGTCCTTCCTAGTAGCTATCTCTTCCCACATGACTATAACCATGTTGCTTGCATCTTTACAATTTATATTGTTTTATTTGTTTCCTAGTATGATTTGATTGCTTATTAGTAATCTATGACTATCACTAAGTGTTGTATCTTATGATTCTTAATGAATGTATTCTATTTTATTTTACTTTATGTACACTGAGAGCTTATGCACCAAAGACAATTCCTGTGTGTCCAATCACACTTGGCCAATAAAGAATTCTATTCTATTCTATTCTATTCTATTCTAAACATCTTTTAGCATTGTTGGCAAATGTGTGCTGATAGGGAAAGCTTAGGCCACCAATAGTAAATGCAAATGTGTGCTGATAGGGAAAGCTTAGGCCACCTATAGTAAGCGTACAAAATACATTCAAGACACTTTTTTTTTGTTTTCATACTGTAAATACATGCTACTTCTTTGTCTGCACAACAATGAACATTCATAAATATTTAACAATGCCCCGACGTGTGTAATTTTAAAATATAAATTACAATGTCACCCCAAAAATACTTGTTATTTACTTTAAATTTCAGTAGGATCTTATATAAAAAATACAGAGATCTGTAATCATTATGGTAGAATATTGAACTTTTCTTAATTTCTGTTAATGGGGAATTATTCTATACATTATAACATGGCCACAATGATGATTGTACATGCCATCACCTTGGGATACAGCATCACACAGCTCTCACTTGTCTGGACTGACCCAATCCTTTAACAATATTATTAAATATGTTTTCAATATTTTTTTCCCACAATAGTAATTTTCAAAGTAATGGAGGAAATCAAGGTAAAAGAGGACATGCGTTAAGAGTCCTTGCTCTACATGTTTTCTTAATAGAGGTTGTCCATGACTTACACCCATTCATTTAGCGACTGTTCAAAGTTACAATAGAATTGAAAAAAGTGACTTATGACTGTTTTTCTTGGTGGTTACTATTGCAGCATTCTCACATGGTCATGTGATCAAAATTCAGACACTTAGCTTATATTTATGACTGTTGCAGAGTCCCAAGTCTTGTGATCACCTTTTGCCAACTTCTGGCAAGATAAGTCAACAGGGAAGCCAGATTCACTTAATAATCATGTTACTAACTTAACAACTGCACTGATTCGCTTAACAACTGTGGCAGGAAAGGTCTAAAATGGGCCACAATTCATTTAACATCTGTCTCACTTAGCAATGGAAATTTTGGATCAATTGTGGTTGTAAGTTGAGGACTACTTATACACTGTATGATGATATAAATACATAATAACTATGATAGAAGCTGCTTCAGGATATAATAAAGAATATCAATTGCCTTTCTGCATTGTTCATAGGTCTGATGGTGCTCTTCTAGTCAGCTTCGGCAGAGGAATATATTATTCTGCTCAAACTCTGGTGTGATTGGGAGCATTGAATTCTCCCTAAAGTTTCATTTTTCTGTCCTTACTTCTTCCAGGTATGACACAAGACACGTTTTTGATGATGGCCTAATCTGTGGGTAGGTAATTATTGTTACGTATGTCAAGACCAGGGGTGAAATTCAGCAGGTTCTGGAGAACCGTTAGCAGAAATTTTGAGTAGTTTGGAGAACCAGCAAATGCCACCTTTGGCTGGCCCCAGAGTGGGGTGGGAATGGATATTTTGAAGAATCCTTCCCCTGCCACGGCCACCAAGCCACGGCCACAGAACCGGTAGTAAAAAAAAAAATGAATTTCACCACTGGTCAAGTGTAAGGGACGTGATGTCTCTGGCTGAGACACTGAGCTTGTTGATCAGAAAGGTCAGCGGTTCGGCAATTTGAATCCCTAGTGCCGTGTAACGGAATGAGCTTCTGTTACCTGTTCCAGCTTCTACCAACCTAGCAGTTCGAAAGCATGTAAAAATGCAAGTAGAAAAAATAGGAACCAACTTTGGTGAGAAGGTAAGCGCATTCTGTATGCCTTTGGTGTTTTGTCATGCTGGCCACATAACCACAGAGACGTCTTCTGACAGCACTGGCTCTTCGACTTTGAAACGGAGATGAGCACTGCTCCCTAGAGTTGGGAACGACTAGCAGATATGTGCGAGGGGAACCTTTACCTTACCTTATGTGAAGGCTGTGTGACCTTCCCAATATTGCTGAATCTTAATTCCCAGAAAAAACTACCAACAGTGAGGGATATTAAGCACTGAAACTTGGCAAAAGCTGGAGGACGATAGATTCCCTATCCTTGACTTACGACCTGCTTAGAAAATAAAGTATTTGAGGTGTAAAGGGGAAACATGTTGTGGATCGTACTTCAGATAAAACAAATTGCTGAAAAAATGGAAAATTGGTAATCAGCAAGATAAGAAGTGAGATGGTATGGAATGCAGGCATGCAGAATATTATGCGGGATAAGGATTATTCTAAATTACACAGGACCCATAGAATTTCAGTCTTTGGTGTACATACTCATCATATGTATGTACATTGAGAGCTTATGCACCGGAAACAAATTCCTTGGGTGTCTAATCACACGTGGCCAATAAAGAATTCTATTCTCTTCTGTTCTCTTCTGTTCTCTTCTGTGGCTGTGATCTATTTTCCTTCTTTCCATTTGAGCAAATAACTGAACTGTTGAAACCAAGTTACTGTCTACCTGGGTTTGAAAGATTTGACTGAAAGAGGTAGTGGAAAATAATATTCCAGATTTCTCCCCCTTTCTAAATTCAAACTATTGATGAAACTCAGTAATACAACTAAGCTTTGCACGTACAATTTATATATCCTAGGTGCCCGACTTTCTTCCTTTTATTCTGATGAATCAGAAGCACTTTTTCCTCTGAACTTCAATTTCTAACCTTATCAACTCTAAGTGTATTTGTGTATGTATGTCATGATACAAGCTTAACAGATGTGAACTCTGTTCTAATTCTAAGCCTCACTACTCTTCCTACTTCTAGAGTTAAGAAAGGGCTTACATGTGAGAAGGTATCCTCTTTTTTTGGTTAAACCAGATGATTTGGCAGCTGGCCATGGCCTAGTTTCTGATCCTCTGTCCAGGAAAACTTTTGATTCCCCCTGCCCCATCATTCTTCCGGCACCCAACTGTGCCATCTATGGATCTGTCTCACACGTTCCTATTTCTCTTATTCCATGAATTGGGCCATTAAATGTTTCATGGATTTCTAATACTCACAAACTGACACACTTTTGCCTAATTGTATTAGCATTATAAGATACTGAACTGAAACTGATAGATCTCAGGGACCTTCAAATATGGCCAATTTAAGAGTTGTGGACTTCAACTCCCAGAATTCCCTAGCCAGTTGAAATCCACAAGTCTTAAAGTTGCCCAGTTTGGAGATCCCCTAGTGTATCTTCAACACTTGCTCAAACATCATAGATCATAGACTTACAACAGCTCGTTTTGTGACCATTTGAAGCTACAATGGCACTGAGAAAAATGAATTATGACTGTTTTTCACACCTAGAACCATTGAAGCACCCCCATGGTCATGTGACCAAAATTTGGATGCCTGCCAACTGACTCATATTTACGATGGTTGCAGTGTCCTGGGGTCATGTGATCACTTTTTGTGACCTTCTGATGAACAAAATCAATGGGGAAGCCAGATTCATTTAACAACTTTGTTACTATCTTAATAACTGCAGTGATTCACTTAACAATGGTGGCAAGAAAAGTCATAAAATCAGCTAAGAATTCACTTAACAACTGTCTCACTTAGCTATATAAATTTTGGGCTCAATTGTGATCAGAAATCAAGGACTAGCTGTATTATTATTCTCATCCTTTCTATTACCTATCTCTTCCCACATGATTATCTCATGTTGCTTGTCTTTTTACAATTTATATTGTTCCGTTTGTTTCCTAGTATGATTTGATTGCTTAGCAGTAATCTACGACTGTCACTAAGTGTTGTATCTTGTGATTCTTGATGAATGTATTCTATTTTATTTTTCTTTATGTACACTGAGAGCATATGAACCAAAGACAAATTCCTTGTGTCTCCAATAAAACACCTGGTCAATAAAGAATTCTATTCTATTCTATTCTATTCTATTCTATTCTATTCTATTCTATTCTATTCTATTCGACATTTGAACTGATCACTTCAAACTTTCCAAGTTTTTTTTTTGTCCAGAGTCCTCCGAAGGCTTTGGTCATTCTGCATTGGCTTACTCCTTTGAGCACCATTTCCAGATAGAAGCTAATGCAGATTCCCAGCCTCTTATCAGCATAATGAGTGGAAACTGTACGGTTTGGGTGATTGCACAGATACATGATCAGCCAGTGAGAGGCAAGCTCATCGCACACCGTCTTGTTTAATTTTGCCTGAGGACAATTCATTATAATTGTTCAGGGTATCATTGCTTAGAAATGATTTCAGAGTCAGGTTGTTCAATTAGATGCTTATGCTCTTCTAGCTGAGGGTAAACAGATGCTTACATGAAGCTAATAAGGAGGCAGTCAGGAATATATGGCTCTTTATGTATCCTTTTCAAAATAGGCCTCCAGTTAATGCAATGCAGCTACTCTAACTTTAAAAGTACTGCAAAGGACCATATAGAGAGAGAGACAAAGGAATGAAAATTTCATCTTATTCCAATACACACAGAAATGATAATCTCTGGCCTTTATGGAGATAGGAAACAGAAACAACATACTTGTAAAGTTGGTCTGCATCTATTTATTTAAAGCAGTGTGTCGGGAAGGCTATATATTTATGTATATTCATGTCTGGAAAACAAAGGAATTACTATCAGTGAGGCATAAGGGCCGCCCCTTCTTCATGAATATTAGCTTCCTACTTAGAAATTAATTGCAATCAAGAAGCAAAAAAAAAAATAATTGACTAGATTTGAAAATATGAGAATGAATATTATCCCCCACAGCAAAGAGAAGCAGAAATGGTTAATGGTTTTTTTTAATGAAAAAAAAAAAGAATATATTTAATTTTGCCCTGATTTTGAAATGGGTTCTGGGTTTGATGCTTACAATGGGGAAAAATGAAATTGATTTTGTTTTTGTAAACTAGACAGGCTTATTATTATTATAGAAATGGTATGTACCTACTGTTGTGTAAAAGTTGTGGTTGTAATGTTACCTTCTACTGTGCTAAAGAGAGTCGGAAGTCGGTGCCTTTTTCTTTTCTCCCTTTACACTATATCCCTTCTTTTTCTCTCCCTATCTTCTTACTTTTTCATGCTTCCCCCTTTGTATTTTATACTTCAATAAACTAAAAAAAAAAACCTTAAATGTAAAAAAATAAAAAAGGAGAAGCAAAAGGCCCCAAATATTTGTAGTTCCTGTCAGTGCTAATATTCACAAAGAATTGCTGTCCCTCTGGAACAGTAACAGGTCTGGTCCCATCTATTGAAACCTGGGTAAACAACAAGAAAGGAATATACAGGCAGCCCTTGACGTACAACCACAATGAGTTCAAAATGTCCATTGACAAACAAGGCAGTTGTTAAGAGAGTTTGGCCCCAGTTTATTTTTTGTTTTGCTATATTTTTTGTTTTGCTATATTTTTTGTTTTGCTATATTTTTTGTTTTGCTATATTTTTTGTTTTGCTATATTTTTTGTTTTGCTATATTTTTTGTTTTGCTATATTTGTTATGTGATTCCTCTGGTCATTAAGTGAATCCGGTTCCCCGTCCCCCACTGACTTTGCTTGATGGAAGGCAGCAGGGAAGGTTAGAAATAGCGATCAACTGACTTCAGAGCAAGTGCAGCTATCATAAATAACATGCCAGCTGTCAAATCTTGATCACGTGGGAATGCTTCAACGCTTGTTGGTCATAAGTCACTTTTTTCACTGCCGTTGTTAAGTTCGAATGGTCACTAAATGAATGGTTGTAAGTTGAGGACTACCTGTATTGCAGGCTTAGACAATCAGTTCAGGAGGTGGCCAGCCTTGTTTTGAAACTCAATTTTTAACATTGTCTATGATGGCTCTTAAAACCAAACAAAGACCATCCTCTTATTGTCACAGCAACAAAGGCCTTAATTTTCGAGTACCTGTTTGTTTGAAGTGTGCCATTTTAAACATGGAATACAATGTGGTGAGTTAGTAGAAGACAAATGTTATTATATTCATGCTGGGCAAGAAATAAAATCATGGGTTGACCCAAGTTGGAAAGTAGCTTTTAGTACATGTACCCACGGCCTGATTCAATAAGGCTCAATGTGTTTTATATTGTTTATCTGCACTAGAGAACTATTCTCTGGCTGGATTCACATGACCATTAAATGGGAATATGACCATTAAATATCAGTCTAATACTTCAAGCAAACTAAAGCACCTTATTTCTGAGAATAGAATATAAACAGCAATCAATAAGGTCTTCTGTCAAGTGTTCTTCTTGGTCCTTTAGAGTTTTCCATCAAATATCTCTGAATTCTTGTACAGGGCATAGGAAATGGCCTTGGAGGACAGGAAGAAAAGCTGTCAACTAAGGCAACAGTCAAATAAGTTAATAAGGCCAATAAACAAAGCTGAGAAAACATTTCAAGCATGACCCTTCCTTGTTCACCTAACGACAGAGTGAGGGCGGAGGGAAGCTCATTCAGACTTGCAAGATTGTCTTATTATAGTTATTACAATAAATGTAGTCCTGACCCAGATAAAATTGATTTCTTATTCTGCTGTACCTTGCCAGGCTGACAGTGCTTGAGTTAAAAAGTTTCACAGATGTGGAGGAGGCATGGATAATGCAGTCATTACCAATAAAGCACAAATTTACACTAGATAAATTTTATCTTGTTAATCTATCTTGCTGTGAGAGCTTCGCTGGGGTGGGAAGGGAGGATGGATCTTGTCAGTCTTGGAAGGTGTTTTAACATTCTTTGGGGATTAGCTATCCTCTTCTAATAAATCTTGCTTATTCTTAGGAGATAAGAGCGGCACAATATAATCACAGAAGCAAAGTGAATTTTATCTGATACTGCAGCACATGCCAAGTGTCTTACTTCAAATAATCTTTAGGTCACCAGCAACAGGGGTGTGTATGGGTGGGAAGCAGGAGCAAAAAGTTGCCAATTGTTTTCCGATTTTTTGTGTGCCAAAGGTGGATTTTTCAAGAGGCAACTGGACTTTCTAGGTTTTTTTTTCCCCTTTGAAGACGTTTCCCTGGTCATCCAAAAAGCTTCTTTAGCTCAGATTTTTTGTTTATCCCCACTGAAGGGAATATATTTGTGAAGTTCGGTTGTGTTGCACCATGAACGTAAGGGATTTAAAAAAAAAAAAAAATCAAGCCTGCTTAATGGAAGACGGTTTGGTGTGCCACTGCTTTTTCCTAAGATCCGCATGCGTCTGAATGCAGACTCACCTGCCTGACACGGATTGGTGTTGGAAGGTGTCAAGGGGAAAAAAAAGATAAAGGCGACACAGTTCCTGAATACTTTTCACACATACATGTATTTCTAAGGCTAAAAAGTGGAGATGTTTCTTGGCACCTCTCGAAGCGCACAGTAGTGCCAACCCACAGACACAAACACATACTTCCACATACTGAAAGGTGATTTTTTTAAAGAGGCAACTGGACTTTCTGGTTTTTCTTTAAAGCTGTTTCGCTTCTCATCCAAGAAGCTTCTTCAGCTTCTAAAGACACTTTTTCAGCTTCTTCAGCTTTTCAAGAGCTGAAGAAGCTTCTTGGATGTGGATAGGCAAATTCAAGGTCCTTTTCAAACTCTTCTCATGTCCCAAACCCTTCTCATGTGCTTTTTCAAGACGCAAAAGGACTTTCGGGTTTTTCTTTGAAGATGTTTTGATTCTCACCCAAGAAGCTTCTTCAGCTCTGAGCTGGAGAAGTTTAGTTTAGTTTAGTTTAGTTTAGTTTAGTTTAGTTTAGTTTAGTTTAGTTTAGTTTAGTTTAGTTTAGTTTAGTTTAGTTTAGTTTATTAGTCTTTTATACCGCCCTACTCCCGAAGGTCTCAGGGCTGTGTACAGCCAAAGTAAAACAGATATATAAAAGTTAAAAGAAAGTGTAAAAATATTTTTTTTAAAATCTTGGGTGAGAAGCGAAACGTCTTCAAAGACAAAACAAAGACAGTCCAGTTGCCCTTTGGGGGGGAGGGGGGGAACACTTTTGGGACAACCATGACCTGCTGGACGATTGAGAATCTCCATAGAGACACTTCCAACTCGTCCGGAGAATTAGATTTCCCAGTCACTTCGGTCTTGGTGGGCGGCTCCCTGCCCTCAAGTGGGCGGACACCCCGCCAGCCACTCTCTCGGGGTCTGCGGGGGGCCAGCGCCCGATCACACTCGCGCCAAAGCGGATCGCGCTCACGCCTTCGGAGGAGCAACCGTGCGCTGCTCCCGCTCCGCGGACTCATGGCGACGAGCAACCCGCCGCTCCTGACCCCGCCGGGACTGCCCGTTTCGGTGGCCAGAGCACCCTCGGCAGCGGCGGGGGTCCCCATGCCGCCCACCTTCCTTCGCCCTCCTAGCTTCTTCGTGCGCGCCGCGGCCGCCGCGGCTGCAGCTGCGGCGGCGGCGGCCGCCACCGCGGGCAGCCCCTCCAGCTGCTACGCGCAGGCGGCGGTGGGGCTGGAGCGCGGCGTGTGTTACCCGCGCACGCCGAAGTGCGCCCGCTGCCGCAACCACGGCGTGGTGTCGGCGCTGAAGGGCCACAAGCGCTTCTGCCGCTGGCGGGACTGTGCGTGCGCCAAGTGCGCGCTCATAGCGGAGCGGCAACGCGTAATGGCCGCCCAGGTGGCGCTGCGCAGGCAGCAAGCCCAGGAGGAGATCGACGCGCGGGGCGGCGGCGGGACTCATCCCAACCAGCAGCAGAAGCGGACGCCTGTTGCGGTCCGCCTGAGCCCCGGGAGCCAGGCGGCCGCTGGCGCTGAAAGCGAGCCGGCTGCCAAGAGTTACTGCCCGGAGTTCCAGCGCGCGCGAAGAGGTGGGATTTCCCTCGATGTTTGGGTTAAAGTTCCATAAAAAGTGGTGGGGAGCGAAACAGAAAGAACCCCCCCCTCCCCCGCAAACTCAATCAACCGCGGCTGATTCGAGCTTAAAAGGGTTTTAAATCAGAGGTGGGAATTTGGTGGCATTTCAGTCAATCTGGTTCTTAAGAGCTTATGTCTGAACGGTGAATAATCCAGTTTGTTGGCAAATATAATTAAGCATCTCTTGTGGGAAACGAGAATCACTGGTTCTTTCCCCAAAGTTTTAAGTTTTAGATTTCTTCAGAGATCAGAGGGAGATCGCGGAGAATGATGGGGATGGTATCTTTGAAGTGTGTGCAGCTTGTACAGTAACGTGTTTTGATAGCAGTTTGGGATAGGACTGATTGAATTTTCTTTCTTTTTTGTTCTTAGTGACCTTCAAGGCAAATAATAGCCGTCAGTGAGTATTTAATGTGAGTTATTTTATAGACGAGTATGCAGCTCAGATCCTTTTTGGATTCTGAAGATTATCCATTACTTAATTAATTGTTATTTAAGATTAGGGAAGAAACACCTTAGGAAAGTAGGAATCATTTTGCTTGATGTAATAGATTGTAAAGTAGGAATCTGCCTTTCCTGTGGCTGTAGAGAAAGGAAGGAAGGAAGGAAAAAGAATCACAGATCGACTCTGTATATTGCTGCAATTGAAATGAACTGTAGAAAGAATCCATTGATCTCTGTAAGATGCATTCACCTAAATGGGCTTAGGTTGGCACAATACTTTATGTTAGAAAGAATATGAACTCTCTTTTTCGGCTCAAAATGTTAAAAACTCTATTTTTAATAGCATTATAGCTCTTCCATCTCAAACACATCCACATTCTGGCACTTCCCAGAATGTGTTAAGATTGTGGCTTTTCATCATGTTCCATAACATGGATTGTTGGAGAACTTTAAAAAGTTTCATTTTTAATCTTGGGCGCAGGTTGGCCACTTGCTTACATTTTAAGGAAAATATGAATGCTGGAAAAATATTTTATAAAATTATAATTCTAAAAATTATACAAAGGTATTATTAATGTTGCAAGCATTTGACATTGCATGTATACTACCAAAACAGAATATGTTGCTTGTTCCAAGGCAAATGAACTAAATCTATGAGCTGGCCTTCGTATGGGCAATTGTATTATATTTAGATACAAAGCACCAAGAAGTTGTCTTGGGAAAGCTCTTTAAAAGGTAATGGGTATTATACATTTCTTTTAGTGCTCTCATTAATTTAAATGGTCTTTCTGCAGATCAGCTTGTGCTGTAGGAAATCTGTGGAGGGAGGCAGAAGAACAAGTTGTATGGGAAAAGCATGGAAACATTATTTTCTTCTTTATGGATGACAAAAGCCCACTATCCAATTATCACAATTTACTTTCAGATACAGTTTGTAGGTTTTAAACATTTAGGAGCAACTTCACGTATCCTGTGTGGATATTGTTTCCATTTTACAATTTTTCCATGTTGTACCATTGTAGTGTTTCTATTTTTTGCAGTAAGTTCATTGTTTTGTTTCACACTCTGTACATGTGAACAATCCTGCTTGGATATTTCATAATAGGTGCCCCGAAAAATAGGATATATACATTCTATGCCATGCTGCTAGTAACCTGTGACTTGGGCACTTGCAGTAAACTAGGAGTTTATGGGAAATCTGTTTTATGTGCAATGAAAGGAAGAGTTTTTAAAGATACTGAATTGTGTACATAGAATATTGAATAAAAGATGTGATTCCATAACTGGTCATGCCTAGAGGCCTTAGGGTGTTTATATGAGAAAGCGGTAGGTGAATCAGATATAGTGTAATAACTTGAGTATTTCGCTGCATTTTTCCCCCATTAGAAGAGAAGATTCAGAAGTATGACTTCTACTGCAGTGAATCGGGCAGTTCTGTAGTCCGTTTGCTTACACCCTCTCTGACATCTTCTCCTGAAGCTGCTGGAAGTAATCAAGAGAAGCCATCCGAGACGCAGGCTTTAAGCAAAGAGATACCTTTATCAGGTCCTGACGAATCTTTAGAAGGAACTGACAGCCCAGCCTCTTTGTCTTCGTCGGACATAGAATCAGGAAATGAAAGCGAGTGTCCCAAGGATTTTGTTCCCTGTGATGCCAGCGTCCCTCCTGCTGCTGTTGCTGACGGTGCCTTAAAGCGCAGAGACCCCCTTAATATTCTCACCAAGGTCTTTCCTAATCACAAACCAAGCAGGTTGGAAAGAGTTCTGCAGCTCTGCAGAGGAGACGTAGTCCAAGCTATAGAGCAGATCCTGAATGCCAGCGAGCACAGGCCAGGATTCCGAGAGCTTGCAATCCCAGTCTTGCCCGAATGCAGTGCTTTCCAGAGACCTTCTGATTTTGGCCTCGGAGTAGATGTTGCAGCGCTCGGCAATAAATCAGCATTTGTTCCTCTTCAAACCAGCTCTGCCACTTCCAGGAGAGAGATGAATTTTTATGGCTTAAGCCCTAGACTGGGAATTGGACCTCTAAGAGTGACTTATTCTCCCCCAGGAAGAGCTTTACCTGGATTGATGGCACCATACCTGAGGACTGGCTTGTTCCCTGCTTTTCCTTTTCATCCAGTGATGGATTCTTCCTTCTCAGGAGTGATCAAAGATGCATCTTATTCCCCCAGTGAAGACAGGTTTTTCAGTACCAAGATGTACGCCAGGTTAAATGAAGAACGCAAATAGCGTTATGATCGAAAATTACTTTTTCTTATTCTAATTTGTTCAGTTGTGCCGATACTCATCAGAAGCCCGATTCTTAAATGTACTTCCAATAAAGAACAAATTAGTATTAAATCCTTCATTTAAAAAAAAAGAGGCTGCCACAGGATTCTTTCCCTAAAATCAGTTGAAATTGGACATATAATAATTTGAAAATGGAGAGATTTCAGGAGTGTCAACCATGAAAAATTATTAGAAGCAAAATTGATATGGAACATTATATTATATTTTAACATATAATTTCATCTCATTTGAATCTTTGGAAGAAAAAAATGGTGACACTTGGAGACGGAAAGTTGAAAAGCCAAGAGTAACGTGAAAAACTCCAGAAAATCAAAACTTTTGTCTTTTGCATTTTGAAAAGGATTGTCTTTTGCATTTTCAAAATATTTGATATGTTTCTTTTCTTTTTTTACTTGAAATGTAGTTGTTTGAAATCAAGAAATAGTTTTCCAAATATAGACTCTTGATTTTTTTTTTATGAAACAGTTCTTGAAATATTTAGTACATGTCTCTGATCAACTATTGTAACAAAATTGGTAAATGGATATAAGCAGTCTTTTTAGACTGAAGATATTACGCCTTAATTATGTTTGCATATGGATAGAAGAATTGAAGGAATTGCCTGGTTAAAAAATAATTTTGAATTATGCTTTAGAATAATGTGATTGAGATTCAAGCTCATGTACTTTTCTCTTAACATATATGAATAATCATGAAGACTGGAAAATCTTTTATTTTGCATTACTAGGTGTATTTACATTAAATCTGCCAACTGCATTTATACTGTGGCTGGGTCCACATATTATACTAAGCCATAGTTTGCTCAAACCATGATTTTTAATAGCCTGTAATCTCCAGGTTCATATAATGTGTTAAGTGAAAATGGCTTAGTGCAACACATGAATCTAGTCCAGGGTTTGTTTGTGTTAAACAGTGGCTTTTTAAATAATGGTTTATTAAATAACCCACACGTTTATTTGCAAACAAGGCTTAACCTAAGACAATGATGGCCATCTTACCAGCCATGTGGGGCTTATAGCACCCATTTCTGCTAAATATTGGTCTACCAAAACATGGCAGAAATATGACCACATTTCAGTGGCCTAGTTTTTCTGGGGTGAGAGGACCCTCAAGATTAAGAGTAGGCTTAGACCTTTCTGGTCATATTCCCATCTATAACTTCCCTGTAACTCTCCCCTCGTAAAGAGACAAATTTAACTTGTTTTGGTGGGGGGTTTAAGAGTGGAAATAAGAATGTGAGGTATCTGGGAGCCAAACTGCTTCTATCGTGAAATTCCCATGCAATCAAGCCAAACCAAACAAACTACATTATGGTGTAACCAGAATGGGTTCCTACCGGTTCAGACCGGTTTGCCCAAGTAGATAGTAACTCGGCTGGCCATGCCCTCAAACCAGTTCTATGCCTATGGCGCCGCCATCTTATTTTTTGTTTTGCGCATGCGCAGAAGCATTTTTTACCTACTGCGTGCATGCCTGAAGAGCGTCCCTGAGCGAACCAGCAGTAGAAGAAGCCAATTATACCCACCTCTGGGTATAACAGGGTATGTGAATACAGCCCGTTACGCCATATGGTACATATAATACAGTGTGTTCCTTGACAGAAAACAATTTTGGAAATTTGAAGGGTTTTCTTTTTAGATTAGACATTTTGTCTGTGGAAGGAGAAAAGAAAAACAGATGACACTCAGGAATCATTTCTGTAATATGAAACTTTAATTTCTGGTTACCAGCAAATTGGCTGCGGCTTCTGTGGGATCTGTAGGCACACAATGGATTTCTGGTTCTGAAGTTTTAACTTCAGTATGGATGCTTATCAAGGGATGATAGAAGCTTTTGGGGAACAGATGGGTCACGTGTAGTAATATATGTGGATTAATAAAATAATGAATTAACTTGTAGGAAGGTGATAGCTGATTTGTTGATTTATGGGACTTTCCACTTCAAATTTCCACACTGTAAATAGGTTAAAAGCAAGCTTTTTAAAAAAAAGCACAAAATGATTCAGTAAAACAATTACTCTAGCCTACCTGACCAAAATACTACTTTTTGCATTTATAGATGGGTTTTATTAGTGGGTGAGGATTTATCTGTTTTAAATACATTCAAAATATGTTCGGTTATTGCCCAAAGAATCCCTTGTTTATATTACCTGAGACTTAGTATACTTCTTAAGATTTGGTGTGCGTTCATCTAGAAAGCGTTTGTTGTTAATTTGGGCTTGCGGCCCAGCCCTAGATACTAATAACTAATAAAATTATGAACATTTTATTATTTTATTTAAAATAAAATAATAAAATCTTTAACAAATTTGTGGATGGGTCTTACTCCCCTCGCTCCTTCACTAAAATGGCTCAACATTAATTTTGTCAACTTTTATTTCTTGTGCTCTGAAGATTTTCTTCAATGGAATTAGGTTCCAAAGTTAGTCATCCCCATCTTGTGGCTGCTTGCGATCATTACATGTTTAAAAAACATTCCCCTCCTTTTATTTTAGCTTATTTTAGCTATTAAGAGCTATATTTTGCATTCACTGAAATGATGAATTGAACAGCCCGTAAGTAAGCATTTCGCTCTCACAGCAGGCATGTGGATTTTTTTTTTTTTAGTTCAGTTAAATTTCATCCTAAAAGAATTGGAAAGAGTGCAGAACACCCATAGTAAAAATTAAAAAACTTGACCCTCTGAATTCCACTGCGGTGCAAAGTTTAATGTATTTTTTGTTAATGCTTAAGAAAATAATATGCACCCTTGTCTGTGTATGCTCATTAATGCCATTCAATTCAATACCAATAAGAGCAATTGATGAATGATCTCCAAATAACCACATGACCCTGAATATCATTTAATTGGGAAGAGAAAAGTTGAATTCCAGAGTTAATAAAGAGCATACCCATGATCTTAAGAGCTATTCTAGGTTGAATTGCAAAATAAAATGCTCATTTTTGATTTCTTCGGTTTCTAACCTATGGAGGCAGCAGTGGGATTCACTGGTTCACAAATGTGAGCACACACGCCTCGTCTGCGTATGCACACCGCCTTCTGCGCATGCGCAGTGCTCATGGATTATGTCGGGATGGGTGGGCGGAGCCTCCCACAGCTGGCGCTATTGGTTTGCCCGAACTGAAGAGAACCGGCTGAATACCATTTCTGTATGGAGGAAGCAATAAACCAAGATCTTCTGGAATGGCAGCTAGTCTCTCTGCTCGTCGCTTTCTTGCTTCTCGTACTGTATATTGTGTCATCTACTAAAAGCTTACCTTGGCAGAGACAAGGCAGGAATTTCACTAAGCACTAGTCGAACTGTCTCAAAACTGAATCCAAAGTCTTGCCTGGTAGGTTTTGTTTTTGATTTCTACATCAGAAAATAGAAGGCCTTGTTTTCTGCAGTGAAAAACATACACACTCATTCCCCCCACCCTCTGTTTCTAAGGGGGAAATGCACAGCCAGCTCTCAAATTAGGAGTTATTGTAGCTCTCCTGGTCAGAGGAAGGAAGAATGACATCCAAATAACTCCTGCCAGCCTTGCATATTCCATATCCTTCGCTGCCTGCTTTGCAGTCACATTTTTCCTGAAGGTGTGAAGGCCTCATCAAAGCCAGGCAAGCTGTCAGATAGCTTATTTCTGCGACATCTTCCCTAATGAGAAAAAAAAAAGTATGCATGCAATTGCTCTTTTTGAGATCTGGAGCTGGGGCTTATCCATTGAGGCATCTTAAAGTCTCTATAAAGTTGTGGGGGTGGGGTGGGTGAATCTTCACTTTTAAAGGGGATTGAATGTACCCATTGTGCTTGATTTACTTAACAAGGCTTCTTTCCTAAATGAGCCAGCATTACAGTAGGACAATTTCATCCAGGAACACAAGAAAGGGAATACTGACGGAAGACTTCACAAGAACTGATGTGATATAGTATTGAAACCCACCTTCTGTTTGATACTCAGCTATGCTAGCTATGTTTGATTCTTAAGATTCCTGAGCATGGTTAAGGATGGAAGGTCACCGGCTGATTTCAGGCGGGTCACACTCCCTTAACATTGGCACAGCGGCTTTAAGACGCTGGGTTTGTTAGCTGGAAAGTCAGCAGCCCAGGTTCAAGTCCCGAGCGCCATGCAATGGGGTGAGCTCCTTTCCTCACCTCAGCTCCAGCCAACCTAGCAGATTGAAAGCATGCAAATGCAAGTAGAAAAATAGGTACCACTTGGGTGGGAAGCAGTGGTGGGATTCATTTTTTTTACCTACCGGTTCTATGGGCATGGCTTGGTGGGCGTGGCAGGGGAAGGATACTGTAAAATCTCCATTCCCTCCCCACTCCAGGGGAAGGTTACTGCAAAATCCCCATTTCCTCCCAATTAGCTGGGACTCCGGAGGCAGAGAGTTAGCTGGGGGTGGGGCCAGTCAGAGGTGGCATTTGCCGGTTCTCCAAACTACTCAAAATTTCCGCTACCGGTTCTCAAGAATTGGTCAGAACCTGCTGAACACCACCTCTGGTGGGAATGTAACAGCGTTCTGTGCATCATGCTAGCCATATGATCACGGAAAAGTCTTTGGACAACGCTGGCTCAATGGCCTTGAAACAGAGATGAGCATCGCCCCTTATAGTCGGCAATGACTAGCGGAGTAAAATACACAGGTGACTCCTTTACCTTTATGCTCTCTTAACAACTTATAAGGTGTTTTTGTATGTGTGCTACTTTATGTTCTTAAGGAAAAGTCTGGATATAAATTTAACAAATAAACTTCTGCTAGGCCCATGATGGCGAACCTATGGCACGCGCACGCGGAATCATTTGTCAGGGCATGCGAGGCTTGCCCTGTCAGTGGCCAGTGTGCCATTTTTTTCCTGAAGCCTCCGGAGTGTGAAAAACCTGTCCTACAGGCAAACCGGAAGTTCAGGAACAGGCTTCCGGTTTGCTCATAGGGCCGATTTTAGCCCTTTGGAGTCTTCAGGGAAGCTCCTGAAGCCTCCGGAGGGCCTACGGGGGGGGGGGGAGGCTGTTTTTGCCCTCCCCAGGCTCCTATAAAGCCTCTGGAGCCTAGGGAGGCAAAAAAAAGCATGGGGGGAGCAATGGTTATGCCCACATGCGCTCTGTGGTCGCGCATAGCATTATGGGTGTGGCACGCCTATGCACGACCTCCCTGCGCTCCCCCTGCTTTTGGCACGCGAGCCAAAAAAGGTTCGCCATCACTGTGCTAGGCTGTATTTATACTGAGGGAAATACAGAACACTGGTAAAAAAAAAGATGTCATAAAAAGTCCTTCAGCAATCGGTAGCATTATGACCTGCCAGAGCTTCATCCAGACTGATGAATTCCTTGCTCTATATACTCAGAAGAGGAGGTGATTTGGCAGCAGGAACATTGACATGGTGAATCTACAGGTAACAGAATCACAGGTACCTTTGAATAGCTGAGGTCTTGTAGCAAGGAAACGATTCGTCTTTTTTTTTAAATCTAACACACTATAAATAAGACCTAAGTATGAACTAACCAGGTGGGAGATACTTATGTGGACAAGATTTTTCTCTTTGTTGAAGCTACACATCTTTTGTGACTGCATTTTCTTTTGTGACTTTACTTGTTAACTATGCCAATAATCTCTTGGCTTCAGTAGTATCTCCTCTAATCCAGGGGTCTCCAACCTTTGCAACTTTAAGTCTGAAGGGCTTCAGCTCCCAGACTTCTCCAGCCAGCAAAGCTGGCTGGAGAAGTCTGGGAGCTGAAGTCCTTCAGACTTAAAGTTGCAAAGGTTGGAGACCCCTGCTCTAATCCTTCTGCTGTGGTTTTGGGCAACTCCCAAATGTTCTGGAAATATTTGACTCTTATTATTTTCTCTCCCAGACTTGAATTTCTCCCCTATTTCCCTTTTTTCTGTTTTAGAATTGGCAGATGCTCCCTTGGATATATTTATGGAGAGTTGGTTCGGCAAAAGCTACTGCCACACACTGCCTTTTGTATATTAAAGTTTGGGTAATAAAACTAATAAATAATCAAATCCAAGTGCTCCAGTAGATTGACAGCATGTTATACAAGGACGCATTTCCTTGAGATAATGAATAGTCGCCCAGATTCAGTAAAACTGCTTGTCAACTAAATATGAAAACAGTTCAAGCCATGTTCTTTGGGGTGGTAACATATTGCTTTGAAAACGCTGAACAAAAAGTGTAAAAAAAAAGATGTTTTGGATTTAAAAATCCCTTTAAATTAAGGATTTGGAGATAATACTGAGGATATCATAGACTGCGGTAAGAACCAGACGGTCATTCCTGCCAGATAAAATAGGAACGAAATATTGTTCCCTTAGGACAGTGATCAGCAACTCAAGCCACATACTTTTGGGCATGAGAAACGAAGAAATGATGGATTTAAAATAGGGTTACCCTTGACAAGACAGAGAGAAATGGAAGAAAAGGAAGACAACAGATAAGATGGATGGGATGAAATATATCCTGGGATGGGAACGTCCTTGGCAGAGCCATAAATTATTACTAAAACAGGTCCAGACAGTGAGCACTTATCCATGTTGTGACCAGGAAATTATCTCAAATCCTTCAAGTAATTTGGTATAAAAGGTAAAGGTTAAGGTTGGCCTCACACATATGTGTTAGTTGTCCCTGACTCTAGGGGGTGGTACTCAACTGTGTTTCAAAACCGGAAAGCCAGCACTCTCTGAAGACGTCTCCGTGGTCATGTGGCCGGCATGAGTAAACCAAGGGTGGGTTCCGGCAGGCACCACTGGCAGTTCTCTTATGAGCACACCAGGCTCATTGATGCATGCTGCATGCACTTGCACAATGCAATAAAAAAATTCTGTATGTGCAAAAGTAAAAAACAAGTTGGTGGCACCTACATCGCAGCCCAGAAAACTAGTTCGGGGGTGTGGCAGGCCTGGTTTCGCCAAACCGGTCCGAATCGGTAGGAACCCACCTCTGATTTGTACCAGCAAGGATATTTCTCCCAGTGGCCATAAAAAAATAAAAATAAAATAAAATAACGCAGGGAACTTCTGTGAGTTTCCTCTTTGCTAAAACTGCCAAAAACTAAGCATGATTTCCAAGGGGACACTTACTTGGTTCTAAATTATTCCTGGAGTGTTGATTATTTTAATTGCTCATTAGGAGTCTTATCTGCTAAACAAACTAAATTATTGTCTTTTGGGGGTTGGTATCCTGCGTCTCCCAATTAAAAGTAATCAGAGCAGAGGACCCCCCGATGAGACCGAATAAGAAGAGAGTTGATATGTAGCATCTATAAACTGGGAATTGAAACTGGGCTGCTGTTTTCATTGTCGCTGGACATCAAGAATATATGGGGCCGTCCAGTGCACCTTCTAGAAAGTTCTAAGAAAAGCTGGAACATAGAAATATGCTATAGGGCAGGGATGGCTAACCTTTTTTGGCTCCCATGCCAAAAACGGGGGAGCGCAGGGGGGGTTTGAACATGGGCATGCCACACTCAATGCTTTGGGCATGCCCCCCCCCATGTGCATGCGTATGTGACCAGCGCCCAGCCCCTCCCACTTTAGGCATGGTTTTTTTTGCCCTCCCCAGGCTCCAGAGGCTTTCTAGGTCTTCTCCCCTCTGCCCTAAATGGACTATATACACTTTGCACTTGTCACTTTTTACCCTGGACTCTGTTTTAGATCTATTTTAGACTTGCACTCTGTCCCCTAGGTATGGACAACCTCTGTGTTTTTAGTATGTATTCTAGGCGTGATCTCCTTTGCCTGCGGGAGTCTCCGCTCTCGCAGGCCTGGCCCCTTAGTCTAACACGGGCCCACCTCGAGGATGGACTGATTGCTCCTGAGAGGTGGGCGAAGCGCAAACTTAGGGGGTTCCTTTTTAATTTTTTAATCCAATTTTTAGGGGGTTCCAGGGAGGAGGGAGGGGATAGTCAGGTGGGGGGACGCCAAATTATAAGGCCGGCCGGCGGAAGTAGAGCAACAGAGGGGGGGGAGGGGGGTCATTTCCACTGAGGTATTTTCCATCAAGTCGGTCTTGGGGAGGGGCAGGGGTGGTGGGAGACGGGATGGACACCGGTTGGGGGATCGTGGCCGCTGGTTACAGGCGGTCACGCGCTCCGACCTCCCATGCTCCCATCGCAGGCTAGGTGGGCAAGAACCACAGACCCGGGGCCCTAGGCTGATGCTATGCAACACCAGGTCCGTGGTACAAAAAGCCCCCCTCATCCATGACCTTGTGTCAGAGGGGGACCCGGACCTGGTAGGCATTACGGAAACCTGGTTGGGCCACGAGGAAGGACATCCCCTCGTAGAAATGTGCCCACCAGGATACCGAGCCTTCCATCAGCCTAGGGCCCTAGGGAGGGGTGGGGGGGTGGCGATTATGGTTAGGGAAGGTCTTGAGCCAAAGGAGACCACGATCCCTCAGACGACCGGGTGCGAGTCCCTCCTTGTGAATTGGGGCCTAGGGAGGCAGTTGGGCGTGTTAGTTGTATACCTGGCTCCTCGCTATGCAACAACAGCCCTGCCCGAGCTCCTAGAGGTGATAGCCGAGGTGGCGGTTGAGACCCCCAGACTTTTAGTCATGGGGGACTTTAACCTGCCGTTGGCAGGCGAAACCTCTGGTGCAGCTCGGGAGTTCATGGCTTCCATGACAGCCATGGACCTGACCCAGGTAGTTGTAGGCCCTACCCACGAGGGCGGACACACCCTGGATCTCATCTTCATCTCGGGACAGTGGAGTAGTGATCTGGGAATAGGGGATTTAGTCATCACACCCCTGTCATGGACAGATCACGCTCTCCTTTGGCTCGACTTTCCGATCGCTGCACCTCACTGCGGGGAGGCGGAACCGGACATTCCTATATGGTTCTGCCCCAGGCTCCTGATGGACCCGATAAGGTTCCAAAGGGAGCTTGGGCCAATTCCTGTGGACTTGCCCCGCGACTCGACTGAGGACCTAGTGGCCGCATGGTTAAGTGCGGCCACGGGGGCCTTGGACCGAGTCGCGCCCTTGCGGCCTCTCTTGCGGCGATGAACCACCTGGGCTCCTTGGTTTACCGAGGGGCTCAGGGAGATGAAGCGCCACAAGAGACGCCTAGAGAGCAGATGGAGATCATCTCACTCTGAAGCCGACCGAACACTAGTGAGAGACCATATTAGGACTTACTTAGTGGCAATAAGAGTGGCCAAACGTGAGTATTGTGCACTCTTATTGCATCCGCAGATAACCGCCCTGCCGCCCTGTTTGGGGTGACCCGCTCCCTCCTCCAACAGAGGCCGCGGGAAGCCCCTTTACAGGGTCGAGCAGAGGAATTTGGGACTTATGTGCAGGAGAAAATCATTCGGATTCGGAGCGAGTTACCCTCCATCGACAGTGGCCCAGTCGAGCGTGCCGAGGCTGTTCTTGTGACACCATCATGGGAGGAGTTTGATTTTGTTACTACCGAGGATATGGACAAGTTGTCAAAGAGACTTAGGGCCACCACATGTTTATTGGACCCGTGTCCCTCCTGGCTTGTACTGGCATCCTGGGAGACGACACGAGGCTGGCTCCAGGGCATTGTCAACGCATCTCTGAGTGAGGGGTCCTTGCCCGCCGTCTTGAAAGAGGCGGTAGTAAGGCCCCTCCTCAAGAAGCCGTCCCTTGGATCCAGCATTATTAGAGAACTATCGTCCCGTCTCCAACCTTCCATTTTTAGTGAAGGTTGTTGAGAGCGTGGTGGCTCAACAGTTTCCGCGACACTTGGAGGAAGTTGATTATCTAGACCTGCGCCAGTCCGGCTTCCGACCCGGGCACAGCACCGAGACGGCATTGGTCGCATTGGTTGATGATCTCTGGAGGGCGCGGGATAGAGGATTTCCCTCTATCCTAGTCCTATTAGACCTCTCAGCGGCTTTTGATACCATCGACCATGGTATCCTATTGCGCCGACTGGGGGGGTTGGGGCTGGGAGGCACCGTTTTGCGGTGGTTCTCGTCCTACCTCTCTGGTCGGTCGCAATGTGTGTTGGCCGGGGGGCAGAGGTCGGCCTCGAGGCCCCTCATATGTGGGGTACCTCAGGGGTCAGTCCTCTCGCCCCTACTGTTCAACACATATATGAAGCCGCTGGGTGAGATCATCCGTGGTTTTGGGGTGGGATATCATCTGTACGCTGATGATACTCAGTTGTACATATCCACCCCAGACCACCCCAATGATGCCGTCGAGGTTATGTCCCGGTGTTTGGAGGCCGTACGGATCTGGATGGGTAGCAACAAACTCAAGCTCAACCCGTCCAAGACTGAGTGGCTGTGGCTTCCGGCGCCCCGATTCAGCCAGATTATTCCAACTCTGGCCATTGGGGGTGAAACACTGGCCCCCGTGGAGAGGGCGCGCAATTTGGGTGTCCTCCTGGACTCCCGGCTGTCTATGGATGACCATGTGGCAGCCGTGGCCAGGGGGGCATTTCATCAGATACGCCTGATGCGCCAATTGCGCCCCTTACTGGACCGGGGTGCCTTATGCACAGTCACTCATGCACTCGTCACGTCTCGACTCGACTACTGTAATGCTCTCTACATGGGGCTTCCCTTGAGGTGCACCCGAAAGCTACAGCTAGTCCAGAATGCAGCCGCGTGGGTGATTACGGGAGCGCCTAGACACTCCCACATAACACCGATCCTGCGCGAGCTGCACTGGCTTCCTGTGGTCTTTCGGGTGCGCTTCAAGGTTCTAACGACCATCTTTAAAGCGCTCCATGGCTCGGGGCCTAGTTATATGCGAGACCGCCTCCTGCCCCATGCATCCCTCAGACCGATATGCTCCCACAGAGAGGGCCTCCTCAGGGTGCCGTCGGCCGGTCAATGCCGACTGGCGACACCCAGGGGAAGAGCCTTCTCTGTGGCGGGACCAGCCCTTTGGAACGACTTACCCCCTGAACTCCGTACCATCTCCGACCTCCGCCTCTTCCGCAAGTGTCTGAAGACACACCTATTCCAACTAGCCGGCCTAGCGTAGCCTCCAATTCTGACTCATAGATAGTTTTAAAATGGGGATTTTAATTCGGTTTTAGCACAGGTTTTTTAGTTGAATAAGTTTTTTTAAAAAAAGTTTTATATGTTTGTATGTTTTTTAATATGCCTGTGCGCCGCCCTGGGTCCGTTTGGAGAAGGGCGGGGTATAAATTCAATAAAATCAAATCAAAATCAAAAACAGCCCCCCCACGCCCCCGGGGGCTTCAGGAACTTCAGAGAACCCAGAATTTTGGGAATGCTGACTTCTGCTTTGCTCATAGAGCCAACTATCAACCTCTGGAGCCTTCAGGGAAGCCTCCTGAAGCCTCCGGAGGGCAAAAAATGGCCTCAAAAGAAGGCCGAAGTTAGTTGGCCAGCACGCGCATGCGCGCTGGAGCTGACAGGGCAATGCCTCGCGTGCCCTAACAAACGGCTCCGCGTGCCATAGGTTCGCCATCACGGCTGTAGGAGACTTAATTAAATATTGCATTTAAATTGCATTTCATGTTTTAAGGCAAAGTCCTCTTGGATGTTATCTATATAAATAAAAATGTAAAATAGTTTGTACGAATCCACTAATCTCAAAAAGTACTGGACCAATTTGCCTCAAATTTTGACACAACGTAGCCAAGGACCTCCGATAATAGAATAGCTAATCATTTTGTGCTTAGCACACTTGTATCATGTGTAAAGTAAACACAAAAAAAAGTACTAACTGAAAAATGTGTTTACTCCCTGTAACTCCGCCTACCAACAGTCATTAACTACGGAGGCCTCTTATGGCCAAACTGTCAAACTATTCTCCAAAGCATCTGAGGGCAGAACAAGAAGCAATAGGTGGAAACTAATCAAGGAGAGAAGCAACTTAGAACTGAGGAGAAATTTCCTGACAGTTAGGACAATTAATCAGTGGAACAGCTTGCCTCCAGAAGTTGTGAATGCCCCACCCTGGAAGTCTTTAAGAAGATGTTAGATAGCCATTTGTCTGAAATGGTATAGGGCAGGGGTCTGCAAAGTCGGCTCTTTTAAGACTGGTGGACTTCAACTCCCAGAATTCCCCAGCCAGCTAGATAGGGGAATAGAGAGAGGGGGTTGCCACAAAGAAGAGGGAGTCAAATTATTCTCCAAAGCACCTGAGGGCAGAACAAGAAGCAATGGGTGGAAACTAATCAAGGAGAGAAGCAACTTAGAACTGAAGAGAAATTTCCTGACAGTTAGAACAATTAATCAGTGAAACAACTTGCCTCCAGAAGTTGTGAATGCCCCAACACTGCAGGTCTTCAAGAAGATGTTGGATAGCCATTTGTCTGAAATGGTATAGGGCTTCCTGCCTAGGCAGGGAGTTGGACTAGATGACCTCCAAGGTCCCTTCCAACTCTGCTATTGTATTATTGTATTACAGTAGGTAGGTAGATAGGGGAATAGAGAGAGGGGGTTGCCACAAAGAAGAGGGAGTCAAATTATTATCCAAAGCACCTGAGGGCAGAACAAGAAGCAATGGGTGGAAACTAATCAAGGAGAGAAGCAACTTAGAACTGAAGAGAAATTTCCTGACAGTTAGAACAATTAACCAGTGGAACAGCTTGCCTCCAGAAGTTGTGAATGCCCCAACACTGCAAGTCTTCAAGAAGATGTTGGATAGCCATTTGTCTGAAATGGTACAGAACAAGAAGCAATGGGTGGAAACTAATCAAGGAGAGAAGCAACTTAGAACTGAGGAGAAATTTCCTGATAGTTAGAACAATTAACCAGTGGAACAGCTTGCCTCCAGAAGTTGTGAATGCCCCAACACTGCAAGTCTTCAAGAAGATGTTGGATAGCCATTTGTCTGAAATGGTATAGGGCTTCCTGCCTAGGCAGGGAGTTGGACTAGATGACCTCCAAGGTCCCTTCCAACTCTGCTATTGTATTATTGTATTATAGTAGGTAGGTAGATAGGGGAATATATAGATAGGGAGAAATACAGTAGGTAGGTAGGTAGGTAGGTAGATAGAGGGATAGATAGGGAGAAATACGGTAGGTAGGTTGGTAGGTAGGGGGATAGATAGGGAACAGCACAGTAGGTATGTATGTAGGTAGGTAGATAGGGGGATAGAGAGGAAGAAATACAGTCGGTTTGTAGGTAGGTAGGTAGGTGTATAGATAGGTAGTGAGAAATACAGTAGGTATGTAGGTAGAGGAATAGAGAGAGAGAGAGAAATACAGTAGGTAGGTAGGTAGAGGGATAGAGAAGGGGAAATACAGTAGGTAGGTAGGTAGATAGAGGGAGAAAGGAAGAAATACAGTATGTAGCAGGGGTGGGTTTCTGGGGGATCGGCCAGGATCGCGCGAGCCCGATGGTAAAATTTAGAGATCCTGGCCGATCCCGTTGGACGATGGACCCGGAAGTTACTTCCGGAACACGTGGCTCGCTCCGTCAAAACCTCCGTTTGAAGCTCTTTCTCTGTTGGGGCGGCTGGGGGGGGGGTTCGCGCAGGCTAGCGCGTCTGCCTTCCGCCACCCCTAGCCTGCCAGGCTTCAAAACTAAAGGGCGGGGGCCGGGCCTTGAAGCTCTTTCGTTGTTAGCATGCTAGGTGCGCGAAGGCCCCCCCGCCCTCCCCAGCCGCGCCAACAGGGAAAGAATTTCAAGGCCCGGCCTGGGCCCTTTAGTTTTGAAGCTGCCAGGGCCGGGCTGGGCTTTTCGCGCTTGGCGCGAATGCAGAGGCTTGGGGGGGGGGGCTTCACGCCGAGGCAAGCGCGCCCGGCTGGAGCGCACGAGCCACCCGCGAGCGCCATGGCGAGCCGGCGCGGGGCGCGCTGCTGCTGTCGCTGCTGCTGTGCGGGCCGGGGGCGCGGGGGTCCCGGGGCGCCGACAAGCAGGACAGCCTCCGCAGGGCGGCCAGCGGCGTCTACCAGGGCGCCAGCGGCCTCCTGGGCCAGGAGAACGTGCGCGCCCTGCAGGTGAGCGGCGCCCGGAGAGTCCCGGGCAAAGGGGAGTGGGGGGGAAGGGGAAGAGGAGGGGTCTGGGTAGGGAGGGGGGTCTGTCCTTGGGGGGGGGAAGGGGTGCAGAAGGGGGTCCCTGACTTTGGCGTGGGCGGCCAGGAGGGAGATTGGGGAGGGAAGTAAATAACTGTGGCCGGCGGGCCGGTAAGGAAAGTTGCTGCGGCAGCGCCCAAAATCCGCTGGCCTGCTGTCCGCGGTTGCTCGCTCGCTCGCTTGCTCATCTATCCGACACCAGGTTCCTTCGTCCGGTGGATGGGTGAGAGAGAGAGCGAGTAAATACAGCCAGCGGGCTGGCGGGCCGGTCAGGCTACTTCCTGGAGCTGAGGAGGTTTGTGGGGGGGGGAGACAGACAGCAGAGAGAAGCACAGACACACAGAGAGACAGGGAGGGAGGGGGGAACCAGAGAGTGACAGACACACACAGAGAGACAGAGAGTGGGAGGGAGGGAGAGAAAGATAGAGACACAGAATGAGTGATTTAAGTGCCTGAATGCGAGACAGACACACACACACACACACACACACACACAGAGTGACAGATGGGCAAACAAAGGAGAGACAGAGAGAGAGAAAGATAAAAAAGAAGGTGGGAGAGAGAGAAAGAAAGAGAGAAAGAGAAAGAGAGGGAGAGAGAAAGAGGGAAAGAAAGAGAAAGAAATAAAGAGAGAAAGAGGGAAAGAAAGAAAAAATGAGAGAGAAAGAAAGAGAGAGAAAGAGGGAAAGAGAAAGAAAGAGAGAAAGAGAAAGAAAGAGAGAAAGAGAAAGAAATAAAGAGAGAGAGAAAGAAAGAGGGAAGGAAAGAAAGAGACAGAGAAAGAAAGAGAGACAGAGAAAGAGAGAAAGACAGAAGGAAAGAAAGAAAAAGAAAGAGAGAGAGAGAGAGAGAGAGAACTTATGACCACAATTAAGCCCAAAAGTTTGGTTGCTAACCAAGACCATTGTTAAGTGAGTTTCACATTTTCCAAATTGGCCACTCCCACCCGGTCACATGGCTGGCAAGGCACTCCCACCCGGTCACATGGCCGGCAAGCCACTCCCACCCGGTCACATGGCCAGCAAGCCACAGAATCTGTTCCAAAAATTTTGAAACCCACCCCTGGTATGTAGGTAGGTAGAGGGATAGATAGAGAGGGAGAAATACAGTAGGTAGGTAGGTTGGGGGTTATATGGTGGTTGTGTGTATGTGTGCAGGTGTAGATCTACACACAGATTGGTTGGCCATTTAACCAGACTGGGCCACAGCAACGCGTGGCCGTGTATAGCTAGTTATTAATATTATGGTTAATAACAACAGGAAAAAAATACAAAAAATGTTCACAAACTGGTGTTCTCCTAGTATGCGGCAGTTTGATTCTTAAGATTCCTGAGCATGGTTAAGGATTATGGAACTTGAAGTCTAGCACTTTTGGAAGCACCAGGTTCAGGGTAAATTTACTAGGATAAGCAAATATATCTATGAGTGTGTATGAATCTGAATAGGCTCAGAGGAACATTTTGTCTCTGGAATTCTCAGAATCTTAAAAATACCCTGGTTTATAATCAAGACACAGAAATGTTAGAACAGAGGTTCCCAAACTTGGCAACTTTAAGACTTGTGGACTTCAACTCCCAGAATTCTCCAGCCAGCTGGAGAATTCTGGGAGTTGAAGTCCACAAGTCTTAAAGTTGCCAAGTTTGGGAACCTCTGTGTTAGAGGTTTGAATCCTCCCTTCAGAAGTTTGTGTGGCTTAAAGCCACAATGCCCCAAGTACAGGTAGTCCTCGACTTACAACCATTCATTTAAAGTTAAAAGAGCATTGAAAAAAATGATCTCTTTTTTTAAATAAGTTTTTCATTGTTTACAAACATATCAATGCGTGAACATCTGAGTGTCATACATTTTGATTCAAATAAAATAGTATTAATCATATTTCATTTCATTTAGCAAGCTTATATAATTCTAGTAATAATACACGTATTTATATTAAATTATAATATTTCATTATTCCGTTTTTCAATATTTTAGTGCGCTATTTTTATGCCAATCACCCTATTCTGATTTCTGACCAATTTTCACCCTTACAGCTATTGCAGCTTCCCCATGGCCGCATGATCAAAATGCAGATGCTTGGCAACCGACTCGTATTTATGACGGGATAGGGTTAGGGTTGACAGTTGCAGTATTCCAGGACATGTGATCCTATTTTGCAACCTTTGGGCAAGCAAAGTCAATGAGGAAGCCAGGCTAAATTAACAACTGTGTTACTAACTTAACAACCATAGGGATTCACTTAACAACTGTGGCAAGAAAGGTCATAAAATGGTCCAAGGTTTTAGTCTCAGTTGTGGTCATAAACCACGAACTACCTGTAATTTGCTACCCCTTACATTCTATGAAAAAGACAAGCAATAGTAATAACTTCTCCAAAGTCACAATTAAACTGAAGATATGAGAACCAGGAGACAAAAGATCCTTGCTCACTAGATTCAGCATATTGACAAAGCAGGGGTTTCAAATGCACAAAGACCTCTCCCTCCCCCGTTATATTACGCAGCCCTCAACACTACTTGAGAAAGAATAAGTCGTACAGGGCATAATTCTCTTGGCTGGCAAGGATTATACCAAGAGAAGAATTGCTCCCCATGTCAGGGTTCCGAAGGATGCCCGAATTAACTAATGAGCCTTGAGCCAAGTTTCAAAAGAAATCCAGTTATTTATTAGGAGCAACATGTCAGCACATACCCGAGTGAAATCAGCTCTGCCCCATCCCACGTAGTTTACGAAGCAACTGTGACCCTGTTTCCCCCCTTCTCCCAGGGTGTGTCATAAATCACATTTTCCAACAGAATACTTTTTCAGGCTGTAGAAAGCATGCCTCTCCAGCTGGCTCTGATAACCTGAGAATCAGCCTTGAGAAATGTATGCATGGAATGTGCTTCTGGTTGTGGCTGCCGAGCTGCTCTGTCAGTTCTCTCCCCTCCTGCCTATGACAACTCGAGAGTAGGCCAAGAATGCTTTACGAGTGGACACCCTGCCCATTTTAGTGACTGTAGCATATTGGACAAGCGCAAACCTAGATGGACTGAAGGAGACAAGGAGAGAGGGTTTAAGGAGGCTGCCAGCTGACCAGAGGCCCAGATCAAAAGAAGTTGCCTCATATATGCATCCATAAGGACTTAGAGTTGCCCACAACAGCTCATGGCCATTGCTGCATACCTGTGCTGAGAAGGGGTTGAATATACGTTAGAATTAGAATTAGAATTCATTAAATGTATATACCGCACCTTCTCCCTACTGGGACTCAGGGCGGTGTACAGGCAGGTAAAATTGATAATATAAAACATAAAATACAATTAAAAATACATTAAATAGTTGGCCTGTCCTAAAACCCCTATTAAAACCCCTGCTAAAACAAATTAAAAACTACGCCAGGCCGGCCGCACAAAATAAATAGGTCTCCAAGGCCCGACGGAAAAGGTGTAGGTCGGTGATCGTCCGTAGGTCAGGGGGTAGGTCATTCCAGAGGGCAGGGGCTGCCACAGAGAAGGCTCTCCCCCTGGGGGTCACCAGCCGACATTGTTTAGCTGACGGCACCCTGAGGAGGCCCTCTCTGCGGGAGTGAACTGGTCGGTGGGAGGTATTTGGTAGCAGGAGGCGGTCTTGAAGATAACCAGGTCCCTTGCCATGGAGCGCTTTGAAGGTGGTTACTAGTACCTTGAAGCGCACCCGGAAAGCCACAGGCAGCCAGTGCAGCTCGCGCAGGAGAGGTGTCACCTGGGAGCATCTAGAAGCTCCCAAAATCCCCTGCGTGGCCGCATTCTGAACTAATTGGAGCCTCCGGGTGCATCTCAAGGGAAGCCCCATTTAGAGAGCGTTGCAATAGTCCAGATGGGAGGTGACGACGGCTTGAGTGACCGTGCATAGAGCGTCATGATCCAGAAAGGGGCGCAACTGGCATATCAGGCGAACCTGATAAAAAGCCCCCCTGGCCACGGCTGTCATATGATCTTCTAAAGACAGCCGCAAGTCCAGGAGGACGCCCAAGTTGCAAGCCCTCTCTGTAGGGGCCAATGACTTGCCCCCAATAGCCAGAGATGGCACCAACTGGCTTTATCGTGACGCCGGAAGCCAAAGCCACTCGGTCTTGGAGCCTCTTTCTCCCCATCCAGACTCGCACGGCCTCCAGACACCGGGACTTAACTTCCACCGCATCGTTGGGGTGGTCCGGGGTAGAGATGTACAGCTGAGTATCGTCAGCGTACTGATGGAACTCTACCCCGAAACCATGGATGATCTCACCCAGTGGCTTCATATAAATGTTGAACAGGAGAGGTGAGAGAACCGACCCCTGTGGTACCCCACAGATGAGGCACCTCAACGTCGACCTCTGTCCTCCTGCCAACACAAATTGCGATTGGTTGGAGAGGCAGGAGGAGAACCACCGTAACACGGTGCCCCCCACCCCCAGCCCCTCCAGCCAGCGCAACATGATATCATGGTCGATGGTATCAAAAGCCGCTGAGAGATCTAACAGGACCAGGATAGAGGAACAATCTCTATCCCGAGCCCTCCAGAGATCATCCACCAACGCGACCAATGCCGCCTCTGTGCTGTACCCATGCCGGAAGCCGGACTGGCATGAGTCCAGATAGACAGTTCCCTCCAGGTGCTGAGGGGGCTGCCGCGCCATCACACTCTCAACAAGCTTCGCAAGAAATCGAAGGTTGGAGACAGGATGGTAGTTGGCCAACACAGCCGGGTCCAGGGAGGGCTTCTTGAGGAGGGGCCTCACCACCGCCTCTTTCAAGGCAGCCAGCAGAAACCCCTCACTTAAAGAAGCGTTGACAATTCCCTGGAGCCAGCCTCGTGTAACCTCCCGGGAGGCCAGTACCAACCAGGAGGGACACAGGTCCAATAAACATGTGGTGGCGTTCAGCTGCCCCAGCATCCTGCCATGTCCTCAGCAGTCATAGGATCGAACTCTTCCCAGATAGTGGACTCAAAACCTGCCTCCGTCGGCCTGTCTGAACTAGTCCAATCGTTACAGATGGGCCGATGCAAACACCTCCCAAATTCCAACTGTGCGTCTTGTGAAGGTGCACAGTGGATTGGTTGATCCAACTTCCTGTTTTGTGCTTTGCTGTTTGAGTTCTCCAAGCCAGAACCTTAGTATTCACAGACATGTGACTGCAACAGCTGTACAACTTGTGTACGAATACCTTCCGTCACGGCATCACCGTGCAATGCCGGAGAAGTCTACTTGATCCTACTGATTATATATCGTGCCAGTTCGGCCAAGCAAAATGGATAACAATAGCAATAGCACTTAGACTTGTATACTGCTTCATAGTGCCTTAAAGCCCTCTCTGAGCAGTTTACACAGTCAGCATATTTCCCACAACAATCTGGGTCCTCATTTTACTAAACTCGAAAGGATGGAAAACTGAGTCAATTTTGAGCTGGTTAGGATCAAACTCCTGGCTGTGGGTAGAGTTAGCCTGCAATGCTGCATTCTAACAACTGTGCCTCCATGGGTCTTCCTCTATTGGCTGAGAAGGAGCTTGGCTTTTAAACAGGGCAAGCCAAGGGTCGTGGCAGTCTTAGTGTTCACAGTGAAAAGGGGGGTAGGCAAATGGCTGAAGAGCCATAACCCCAGCAGTTATGACCTTGCTCCCTCATACTGCGAGTGAGGAGAGGCCCCACATTTGGGATGGTGCAAACCACAAATTCAGGGACCCTTTCAGAGGTGGGTTGCTTCCGGTTCAGCCCGATTCGGCCAAACCGGTAGTGGAACTCAGGCCTGGGTCACAGAACTGGCAGCGGCCCAGGCCTGCCACGCCCCCAAACTGGTTCCTTTGCTGCCACCACCATTTTGATTTTTAGTGGCTGTTGTACATAGTTCACTGTAAATTGTTCTGTGAATGCACGAAGAACAATTTACGAAGAACAGTTGAACAGTGCATGCGCACACACTGCGTGTCTTGCGTGTGCACGAGCGGTTTGCAAACCAGTAGTAAAACTGGCAGCAACCCACCCCTGGAGACTTTGCGTGGAATTTCAGCTCTTGTGTATTGAGTCTCTTTTGCATAGCCAGAGTCTTCCGGGTTGAAGCTTTTGGTAAGCAACTGCTCCTCGTGTATTGTGAATCTCTTGGACTTATGATTTCCCGCCTGTGTTGGGTTCCATTAACGACAAATTCCTTCCGCTCTTTTGTAGTTCAGCTACACCATCTGCAGTTGAATGAAAGATGACAACAGGCTTGAGGGGAATGCCAGTGTTTGCAGAAACACAAATACGTTTTTATTAAAAGAAACTGGCGGGCTGGGACTGCAATCACACCCAAGACTGAGCATATGGCGCACGAGCAGATTGCTGACTTGTGGAAGATGGACACCATTTTATCTGTAGCCTCAGCTGTTAATGTCTAAGAGACCTTCTAGCAAGAAAGCAAATGCAATTCTCTGGTGTTTTGAAAACGATGCACCTGTTCAAAATGCCACATTGCTGGCTTTTAGACACAAAATGTCTTACTGGATAACCTCCAATTCTGTGACGTAGGATGCAGATCTGGCAGAGGCAGCTAAGCCAGCCTATTTTCATAATGCAAACAATCCGGAGATCAGGAAACCCAACTGTCACAGGTAGTTAATTATTGGCTCATGCTCTAAGAGTCACAGCGTTGATGTGGATATCCGCGTGCCAAAAAGTGGCCTCCAAGCTTCAAGCCATTTCACGGGTATTAGCTGGTTTTTGATTGCTACTTTTTTTTAAATCATCACCAAACAGGATTAAATTAGAAACAGGGAGGCGGGTGTAAAACCCATGGTCCATTACAAATCCTTTACGTCAGCAACCCATTTATTTTCCAAGGTTCTTGAATGCAATTTAATTTGGAACTCTCTTTTCTGACAGCATTGCCCTTGTGGTTCTGAGTTTTCCTTCCAAGAGGTGGTGGAAAAAATAGCCAGTTGTCTATTCATTTATGCTGGATAACATATTTTGGAGTTTGAGGGGAGGGGAATTGGGGGAGCACTGTTTAATAAGTCACAGTCTATCTTGCTAAAAGAACTGCAAAAAGAAATTACATTTTAAGAAAAAAAAGTGTGAAACTGATGCCTTCTAGATGCAACTCTCATTAGTAATACTTCTTTTGAAAAATAAAAAAACCTTGCATTTCTATTATGCCACTCAAATTTAAAACCTGAGGGTGATGAAGAGCGTTAAGTTTTTAAATGCAGCCAAATTCCATTTGTAGTGTGCCATTTAAATTATCTCATTTAAGCTGTTTATTGACAAACTAAAACAAACATGGTGAGGATGAGATGCATTTCAGCATTCCTATAAACTCACTGAATGTAAAATGACAGCTGGTAAAGGAATGTAAACCTGGTAAACCTCAAGATTTAGACTGAAGCATGCTTTGAAGAACTTGTATTAAATACTGACAACACCTAAATGTTTATTATTTGTCTTAGGCCCTGTTGTTTTGATTGATTTTTGCAGTTTATTAGATCATTTTAGCCTAGGACAACTTGCTGCAGCCAATTTATCACAGCCAATGTGCCACTGCCAACTCGCTGTGGGACAACTCTCCGCAGTCAACTTAACTGTACTTTAGACCTGTTTCTCTCATAATAATAACAACAACAATAACAACAACCTGATCAGTGGGTGCAGCAAAATTCCACAAACTGACTACCTACAATGCCATGACCGCGTTGCTAAGATCATTCACTGGAAATTGTGCCAGAAGTTTGGATTTGCCACTGCCAGCAAAAACCACTGGGAACATCAGGTTGAGAAAGTTTTAGAGAATGAGAAAGTCAAGATCTTGTGGGACTTCAGAATTCAGACTGACAGGCAGTTGGCCTACAACACATCTGACATAACAATAGTTGAAAAGAAAAAAGTATGGGTCATTGATATTGCAATACCTGGTGATGCACGAATTGAAAATAAGCAGCAAGAAAAAATCACAAAGTACCGGGATTTGCAAATTGAAGTTGAGCGACTGTGGAAAAATAAATCGTGTGTTGTCCCGATTGTAATTGGAGCCTTTGGAGCAATACCTAAAGGGCTCCCTCGCTATTTGGAAATTCTAAATTTACTGGACTTGAACATTCTGACTCTACAAAAAACCACCCTACTTGGAACAGATTATATCCTCCGACGTTATCTTGACAGTTCCTAGGTCCTTGGTTAGGACTCGAGCTGTTGAGCTACCAACCAGCCCCAAAGGCTGTGAATCTCACCAAAGATTAACCGCAGAATAATAATAAATCCTCCGACGTTATCTTAACAGTTCCTAGGTCCTTAGTTAGGACTCGAGCTGTTGAGCTACCAACCAGCCTCAAAGGCTGTGAATCTCACCAAAGATTAACATAATAATAATAATAATAATAACAATAATAACAACAACAACAATAATAAAAAATTATGTTGAATGTATCATGGAGAGTTGTCCTGCGGTGAGTTGATCATAGCGAGTTGGTTGCAGCAAGTTGACTGTGGTAAGTTGTCCCGCTGCGATTTGGTGGCTAAGACACAAGAGCAGTTTCCCCCCCAATACCATCACTCTGCTTAACAAATAATTCCCTCACCACTGTCAAACTATTCACTAAGGCTGCAATACTATAACTATTAGTCTTATCGTTCCTATCATCCATCTCCTCCCACTTATCACTGCATGACTGTAACTTGTTGCTTGTATCCCTATGATTTATATTTATATTGATTGTTTCCCAATTGCTTATTTGTATCCTATGACCAGTGGTGGGTTATGACTAGTACGCCCCGGTATGGGCGTACCAGTGCCAGCTGGGAACACCAGGTACCATTCCGGTATGGTGTTCCAGAGGGTCCACTCGCCCGCCTGTGCTCCTTATTGCTATTTGAGCTGTTCGGGGCTTCCGCACACATGCAAGGAGCGTACGGCGTCTGTGCAACGCTCCGCTGAGCAGCTGGAGCATCGCTGGTGGTAAGTATGTATGTGTGCGCTTCGCTCATGTGCGTGTGTGCTGTGCGCATTCATGTGGTGAACACCCGGCCTTGTTGCACTGTACTGGTTGCACCGGGATCTGGAACCCACTGCCTATGACTATCATTAAGTGTTGCACTTTATGATTCTTGACGAATGTATCTTGTCTTTTTATGTACACTGAGAGCAAATTTCTTGTGTGTCCAATCACACTTGGCCAATAAAGAATTCTATTCTATTCTATTCTATTCCATTCCATTCCATTCCATTTCTTTTCAGCACAATAAAATTATTTTGTTAAAAAAAAGTCAGGGCAGTGCGTAAATACCTCTTTGTTCCAACCAACAAATGAGGATTTTGTGTAGACAAAACCCCCCATCATCAAGGCAAAGCAGCTGATCTAAATGGATCAACTTAGGCTCAGTAAGTTGCTGTGTGAAGCACTGTTTGAGGCACAGCATCTTGTCAATACAACATGGTGTGGCTTTGTAAATATCCACACTGTAACACTTAAGCCCCTTCATCAAGGGAATAGTGATGCTCATCTAACTGCTTTTTAAAAAGAATCCCGTGGGAAGGGAAAAAAATCAGCCAAATTAGCTTAACTTTAATTTTAAGCCAGTTAGCTTTAGCTTTGCTAGGGTTATGTGTTTGCCAAAGTACAGTCAGTTTGGTTTCTTCAAACATCGTTTTATTTTATTAACCTTTTGGATTTCTCTGAGGAAATCAGCAACCTGTGAAGAAGGTGCGTGGTACACAACCACAGATCAGTGGAATTAAAAAAAACCCTGCTTAGATTAAAAAAAAGATGCTTATTTATACTAGTTCAATGTTGGCAAAAGGGATTAAACATTAATATCGTTGTATTAAGCCTGTGGTAGGCATAAAAAAAATGCACTGCCAATCGTCTAAATTGGGGGAGGAGGGAAGCTGAATATTGACTATTTGTGACCCTGATCCCCCCCCCCCCTTGGTGTAGCCATGGTTGGCTGAAAAGGGGGTGTAAAAACACCATCTCCTGGTTGCCAAATGATCCCTTCCTTACGTAGGAGATAACAGTGAGGCTGAATGTTAAGAGATGGGGAATGAGAAAAAGAGTGATTTTTTCCCCTGCAATACAAAACTCAGTCATGGAATTTGCTGAGGAAATGCCAAACAATGGCTACCAATTAGGACAGCATTAAAAGAGAAGATTAGGTGCACTCACAGAAGAGAAGGCCTTCAGTGACAGCCAGAAAACAATATATAAAGATAAAGGTTCCCCTCGCACATATGTGCTAGTCGTTCCCGACAATGGGGGCGATGCTCATCTCCGTTTCAAAGCCGAAGAGCCAGCGCTGTCCAAAGACGTCTCCATGATCATGTGGCTGGCATGACTAAACGACGAAGGCACACAGAGTGCTGTTACTGTCCCACCAAAGGTGGTTCCTATTTTCCTACTTGTATTTTTACGTGCTTTCGAACTGCTAGGTTGGCAGAAGCTGGGACAAGTAACGGGAGCTCACTCCGTTATGCAGTGCTAGGGATTCAAACTGCCAAACCGCCGACCTTTCTGATCAACAAGCTCAGTGTCTTAGCCACTGAGCCATTGCATCCCAAAGCAATATACAGACAACTTTAATACTTCAAAGGATACAGTTCAGCTTCCTAACCGTTCCAAAGCAACGCTGTCCTTCTACTGTGGTCTCAACTTACTTGTAATCTTTCCAAAGAAAACTACTTAACCACTGTAGGAAAAGACTCCTTGGTGACATCATCCTTTCATGTGTTTCTTCAGGGCTCTTCATAGGATCCTTAGACATCTCCGCAATTTCTTTTTCTTTTTTTAAATCCCATTTTTAATACACTCTGAACAAGAGCCTCGGGGCTAAAATGGCCTGCATTCCTTGTAAACATTCAAAAGCATCCCAATTTGATTGTTGTCATTCTTCAAATCTCTTTTGGCAAGTGCTTTACATTTGGGAGATGGGGAGAAGACTTCCCATAGCATATGTGAGTCTCTTCAGAGGCCATCCTGACTAGAGAAGGATGGAAGCACATCTATAGGGCCTCAGAACACATCTATAGTGTTATGTTCTCCGCCCACGCGCAGACAGTCAGTCTGGGGAAATCTCTGCCCACGCGCAGACAGTCGGTCTGGGGAAATTTCTGCCCACGCACAGACAGTCAGTCTGGGGAAATCTCTGCCCACGCACAGACAGTCAGTCTGGGGAAATCTCTGCCCACGCGCAGACAGTCAGTCTGGGGAAATCTCTGCCCACGCACAGACAGTCAGTCTGGGGAAATCTCTGCCCACGCGCAGACAGTCAGTCTGGGGAAATCTCTGCCCACGCACAGACAGTCAGTCTGGGGAAATCTCTGCCCACGCACAGACAGTCGGTCTGGGGAAATTTCTGCCCACGCACAGACAGTCAGTCTGGGGAAATCTCTGCCCACGCACAGACAGTCAGTCTGGGGAAATCTCTGCCCACGCACAGACAGTCAGTCTGGGGAAATCTCTGCCCACGCACAGACAGTCAGTCTGGGGAAATCTCTGCCCACGCACAGACAGTCAGTCTGGGGAAATCTCTGCCCACGCGCAGACAGTCAGTCTGGGGAAATCTCTGCCCACGCACAGACAGTCAGTCTGGGGAAATCTCTGCCCACGCACAGACAGTCAGTCTGGGGAAATCTCTGCCCACGCACAGACAGTCAGTCTGGGGAAATCTCTGCCCACGCGCAGACAGTCGGTCTGGGGAAATCTCTGCCCACGCACAGACAGTCAGTCTGGGGAAATCTCTGCCCACGCGCAGACAGTCGGTCTGGGGAAATCTCTGCCCACGCGCAGACAGTCAGTCTGGGGAAATCTCTGCCCACGCGCAGACAGTCGGTCTGGGGAAATTTCTGCCCACGCGCAGACAGTCAGTCTGGGGAAATCTCTGCCCACGCACAGACAGTCAGTCTGGGGAAATCTCTGCCCACGCGCAGACAGTCAGTCTGGGGAAATCTCTGCCCACGCACAGACAGTCAGTCTGGGGAAATCTCTGCCCACGCGCAGACAGTCAGTCTGGGGAAATCTCTGCCCACGCACAGACAGTCAGTCTGGGGAAATCTCTGCCCACGCGCAGACAGTCAGTCTGGGGAAATCTCTGCCCACGCGCAGACAGTCGGTCTGGGGAAATTTCTGCCCACGCGCAGACAGTCAGTCTGGGGAAATCTCTGCCCACGCACAGACAGTCAGTCTGGGGAAATCTCTGCCCACGCGCAGACAGTCAGTCTGGGGAAATCTCTGCCCACGCACAGACAGTCAGTCTGGGGAAATCTCTGCCCACGCGCAGACAGTCAGTCTGGGGAAATCTCTGCCCACGCACAGACAGTCAGTCTGGGGAAATCTCTGCCCACGCGCAGACAGTCAGTCTGGGGAAATCTCTGCCCACGCACAGACAGTCGGTCTGGGGAACCAGGGCTGACCCGGAGGTTTGTGAAACTCTGTAACAGCCAGTCACGTCTGATTGGCCGAGACGCGAATGGCCGGCCACACTCCCTGTCTGGGTTTCGTTTCTTCCACACTAGAGAAGCCTATAAAAGGCTATCGTAGTTGTAAAGTGCCAGTTGCAATAATCTAACGATGTTCCTGCATATAGTTCTGCTGTTTGTAATAAACCTATTTGTGACTAAGCCTGACTTGGACTGAGTGCCTCGAAACTTAACATATAGGGCCTCAGAACACATCGGTAGGGCCTCAGAATGGAAATTTCTAGCATTAAAGATTGACTCAGATGTCCTTTGTAACAATTCATTGCATCGTGTGCCCCTCCCCCCCTCTGGTATTTTTATGCTGAAATAAGGGGCTTCTAAGTCTACTCATAGATATTTTGATGATTATTAATGATCCGAAGCAGCTATTGGCTTGACTTCCATCAAACAAGACTCTTATTTAATATTAGGTAGAATAAAAATGAAGGATTTATTGATACTAATCTTTTAAAATGTCAATAGGCATGTGTCTGTCTTAGAGGACCATAAGCACTTTGGTTTAACCAACTGTTCTGTCTTAATTAAGATATTTAAATGTAAAGTAATCTGTGTGGACAGGATGTATGATGGATTCAGATCTTTACTTTATGGTTGCCCAGTTTTCATCAGCTAATTGCAAGGCCTGTCAGCTGTATCTAAACTGAAATCTCATCTCTATTGCCAGAAATGCTTGTCCAGGATATATATCTAATTGAATAATAGTGGCCTTCACTGAAACTTTTTTACAATTAGGAATTGCCAAGAACTCCTTGTGCTTGGCTAGTGTCCAAACCAGAAGGCCATTCTGTTTCCTGAAAATCACATGAAAAGCAAGAGTTTTAAATGGTTTTGCTGAAATGCCCTCTCTGGTTTCACTCCTAGGATTCTTTTTACACTGGTGAAGTGGATGTCTTTTTGAAAGCAACTAGGTTTCTGTCAGGCCTGGAAGCCATCTTTTGCATTGGGCCTTCAGGCCTGCCACATTTCTTGCTGTGGGAAATTGGAAGGGGGGGTGTTCAGAAACTGATTCAAGATGGCGGCGCGCTTAGGTGCTGCAGCTTTGAGCTCCTGGTGTCACCAGGAGTTAGGCAAAAACTAGCCTATACCCACAGGGAGTTATTCAGTTATTATTAAAGATTGGATCTTCTAGTCAACTCGATATTACCAGCGACTTCCAGCAGTCTCATAATATACCGAGTGACATAGTAAGACTGCCAGGCTCTCCATGGATCGTTGTTTGGCCTAGGAGCCGAAGCAGAAGCAGGGATGCAGAGCAGGTTTGCTAGTTCGATTACGGAAGCATCCTCACAGACCAGCATTACCAAGCATTTCCTACCCAACTCTAGATCCTTTGTCCACAAAACCGATGAACTAGAGCTATGGATGGCAGCGAATAAGCTCATTTGTGACTGCTGTGTGATGATCATCACAGAGACATGGCTTCATCCACTTGTACCGGATGCGTCTGTGGAGCTAACTAACCGCACCACACACCGCTTTGACAGTAACAACAACTCTGGTAAAAGCAAAGGTGGAGGACTGTGTATTTACACACATAATAACTGGTGTACTGAGATCGTTTCCGGCTTCGGACGCGGATGGACGTGGATCCTTCACGTTCGCCGCTGTGTTGCCTCAGCTGCGCCCTTGGGCGCGGGGGGGAGTTTTAAAACCCCCCCCTCTGCATGGGCGGCTTGCGGCGGGCCCCCATCTCGACGGCTGTCGGGGGGGCTGCCGCCTCGCCCTAGGGGCTGAGGAACTTTTGCGGGGGGAGCTTCCCTTTCGCCGAAGGAGCTGGAACATGGAGGATGTCTAAAGGAGCTGAAACTTCGGGGCTGAATGGCTGCGCCGGGGCTCCGGATTAGAAAATTGGTATGTGCCTTATCTGGACTGTTTTTTGCATTCAAAGTGAGGAAAAGAGAGATAGGGGGGGGAGTTGGAAACAACCCCCCCTGGAATTAAAGCGGCAGTGTGAAAGAATCCCGCGCTGCGGAGAAAGCGAAAGTGGCTTCCGTCTGATTTATTGGAAAAGGAAACTGCTTGTTAAAGAAGGGATTGCTGTTAAACAATGTATCCTGAGTCTCGTTACATTTTAAACTGATTGTTTCGACTTCTACTTTCTCCACCCTGTCGGCAAGGCGGAAAGATGGCGTTTTCTTTGTTCCCAGGACAGAACTTTTCTTCTTTGAGAGTAAGCATTCCTCTATTTTAACAGAACTAGACTAATTTCAAAATATATAAGAAAAGGACTTCTCCTGTGTCTCTCGGTGTTCTCCTCCTTCGTGAAACCTTCTGCTCCTGTTTGGAAAGTTTTTTTCCCCTTTTTTTTCTCCCTTTTTCTCTCTGGATGTTGCAAATTTAATTTGAATTCCAGCTGCTTTTGTCTCGGACTTCACAGACTGCCCGCCCAACAGCGCCATTTTTTCTTCCCTTTTCTTTTCTCTACGCACTGGCATTTAAAACTTTAATTATGGCTTCGAGGAAACCCCCATTGAAACCGAGTTCTGCTCCAACATCTACAAGACCCAGTCCATCCTCTCAATCAAAGATTTCAGCAATGCTTCAGAAGGAAACAGAAATTGAGGATCCTAAGTTATCAAGTTCTCAGCCATTAAATGTAGAGGAAATTTTCAGAGGATTATGAATGAAATGCAACAAATCCGGAAAGACAATTTAAGCACAAGATTGGAATTATTGGAGGCGCAAAGAGAAATAACAAATAATAAACAAAAAATTGTGGGGCTGGAAGGGGGGGCGGTTGAGATGAAGGAAGAGATAAAAGACTTTAAGAAAGAACTTTCAGATATTACTGGTCAAATGTCTAAAATTGATTTTGAACGTATGTCTTTTTTTTTAAGATTTCAGAATGTTCCTGAACTACCGAATGAAAATTTAAAAGAGGTGATGGCTACTATGCTAGGAGATTACATTAAGAAAGATAAGGAATTTATTTGGGGGGACATTGATTTGATTTATAGAATTAACTCAGCATTTGCCAGAATAAATGAGGTACCCAGAGAGATACATATTAAATTTATAAGAAGGTCAACGAGAGAGGAGATACTGAGAGCACAAAGAGTGGGTCCTTTGATGTATCAGCAAAACGAGGTGGCCATATTGAAGCAGATCCCAAAGAAAATAAGAGATATAAGAAAGAATTATTCTTTCTTAACTAAAAAATTGTTTAAAAAGGGGGTGTGGTTCAAGTGGTTGATGCCCGAAGGGATGCTGGTATTTTGGGAGGGGGGAAGAGGTAGAATTAAAACAGTTGAAGAGGCGCATAATTTTCTTAAAAAACATTCCTTAATCCTGGATGACGATGAGATGGGAACGGGAGGGGCCATGGATCCGCCTGATGGTGGGGGGGAGGAGGAAGAGACTATAGCAAAGAGGCTCAGATCGCATAAATAACTTGTTATATTTTCTTTTTTTATGATGGCAATTCCTGCACGGATGTCAATAGTATAAAGTAATTGAATGCATAAAATAATATGAAAAGTTATGATTTTAAAATGTATGTACCCCTTCCTTTGGATAATTTTTCTTTTTTAATGGAATATGTACGAAGACCCGGAGGCGGTCATCAAACCCGTTGTGGAAGCTCCAAAATATTATCTGATACCTTACCTATCCCTTTCCTGTTAAAAATTGTTAAAACCAATAAAACTTTTTTCAACAAAAAAAAAATAACTGGTGTACTAACAGTAGAGTTGCTTATACACACTGTTCTGCAGACTTGGAATTCTCAACTGTCATTTGTTGGCCATTTTATTTACCTAGAGAGATTTCTGTTATAGTTATCACTGCTGTCTATATTCCACCTGATGCAAATGTTAGCACAACGCTCAAACCAATTTCATTGTAATTGTATTACAATGACAATAAAGATGATGATGATGATGATGATTATGATTATTATTATTAGGACTGGGATAGATATAGTCAACATAACATTCCTTTCTCAGGGAGTCAAGGACTTCTTGCCCTGCACCTGGAGTGGCGTGACTGGGAGGCATCTCTAGTTGGGATGGTGCTTGATTGGACCATGTAATGTGCCAATATACATAAAATGGAACTTAGAGGAAACTCAAGCCTTGGAGTCTTCTTTCATTAGGGGTGTTACTTGGAATCCTGGCAGTTTCATTTTGAGGGGACAACAGATAAGAATACAGGCAGTCCTTGACTTACAACTACAATTGAGCCCAAAATTTCTGTTGCTAAATGAATAAACTGTTAAGTGAATTTTGCCCCATTTTACGACCTATCTTACCACAGTGGTCAAGTGAATCACTGCAGTTATTAAGTTAGTAACATGATTATTAAGTGAATCTGGCTTCCCCACTGAGTTTGTTGGTCAGAAGGTTGCAAAAGGGGATCATATGACCCCGGGTTACGGCAACCGTCATAAATATGAGTCAATTGCCATGTATCTGAATTTTGATTATGTGACCATGGAGAAGTTTGTAATGGTCGTAAGCGTGAAAAATGATCATAAATCTTTTTTTTCAGTGCTGTTGCAACTTTCAATGGTCATGAAACAAATTGTCGTAAGTCGAGGACTATCTACTGTATATTCTAGTTTTATTCAGGGGCGTCCCAAAGACAGCTGATGACCCCTCTAATAGATGTGGCATCCACCCTATTTTTTACAAGCATGCTAGTTAGAGGTTCATGGGGTACTTTTTCAAACGCCTGTCTGAAATTTGGATAAGTTATATCCACAGCTTTACAATTTACCTGATTAACAAACAGCGGAACAGGACTAGTCTCTCATACCGGCTGTTTACCAACTTACACTAAATTCTAATAATTACGGTGTCATTTTCAAAGAATTTACATATCTATTACTTTAATGAAACTTAGAAAATGTGACAATAACATCTTCGGTCTCAAACCATAAAAGTCTGTTCAGCTATTTTAAAAAAAAGCTAATCTAAATCCTCCGCAGTTTATTGGCGATTCAGCATCATTTGTCATGACGATGTTGCAAGAATTTCATTTCTTAAACATTAGATACGCTATTGTGGACCTGAAGAAGTGGAATGCCTGAATTTAATCAGATAAATCTGTGAGTTAGTTATACTCAACTCCTTGGGACTTGTCTAACACAGGATTGCAGTATTTCTATGCAGGTAGTAGAAAACCTCCACAAATAATGAGGTTTCAGGAAGTTTCAGAATCGCCATGGGTTTGTCCCAGGGACCCCTCAGCTCTTTCCAAACAGATGGTCATACATTTGATCTGGTATCTATCTCAAAGCAAATGAAGCAATGTTTGAAGACATAAGAGGTAGACCTTTGGCAAAGGCCTCTTGGTTGCTAGGAGACTTAGTACTGCTGAGAGATGTCTGATGGATCCAGATAGATTCCAAGGGATACTTGGGGATGTTTCCCGCTGTTTGATGGCTTCCCTTTGTGTGCCTGATTGATCTTTGATGTACAAAAGCTACCACAGAATCCATATTACCTTTCTCTTTAAGGATTGTGGTTTACTAAAGAATTTTGGAGGATAAAGTGGCACAAGAGATTTCTGAACCCTAATGGAAAAAATTCAGGAGTTAATTTGATTAGACACGAGGGAGAAATTATACATAGTGGTTGGATGGAGTCCCCGAAGAAGTAGGTGTGAGCTTAAATGGATTCCAGAGGATGGTACAGCCCAGGAAGGCCAGGGGGAATGTTGTCCATGGGGTCGCAATGGTCAAACATGACTTCGCAACTAACAACAATAGCACAGAATGGTAAAAAGGGCAATAAAACTTGCTTTTAAGACAATCCTTGTCTTTCGTTGTGGCAGGACGCCCAAAGCTTTTCTTAGGGGTTAGTGTGAAATCCTAGGGTGCTGTTTTGTTGATTATATCACTCCAATTTGCTCAGGCCTTGATTGTACTTGATTGGCCTATAGAGATGACTGGAATGGTGTGTTTTGTAATTATCTAAGATTAATTCTTGCTGGCTGACTCTGAAGCAATTCAGATGATGACTTATGGGAAGGGCGGGGTAGCGGTTTCAAGAGTACAATAAGGTAAAGGTAAAGGCTCCCCTCACACATATGTGCTAGTCGTTCCCACTCTATGCAGCGGTGCTCATCTCCATTTCAAAGCCAAAGAGCCAGTGCTGTCCGAAGACATCTCCGTAGTCAAGTGGCCGGCATAACTAAACACCAAAGGCACATGGAACGCTGTTACCTTCCCACCAAAGTGGTCCCTATTTTTCTACTTGCATTTTTTACATGCTTTTGAACTGCTAGGTTGGCAGAAGCTGGGACAAGTAACGGGAGCTTACCCCGTTTTGTGGCACTGGGGATTCGAACCGCTGAACTGCCGACCTTTCGATCTACAAGCTCAGTGTCTTAGCCAGAGACACCATGTCCCTTCAAAAGTACACTACTTCTACTTTTATGGGATAATTTCCACTGAAAAGTTCCCCTTTGTTCAACTGCCTTTCGAAGGGCAGTTAAGACTCAGCTATTTCATGGGACACTTAATGGGTGGACAGCAAGGAATAGCTTCACCAGATGCCAGTTAGGGGTGGATATATTTGTAACATTTTCAAAAATAATCTTTAGGGATTTATGCAGCTTTGTAAACTGCAAAAAATCTTTCTGGATTTAGCAGTTTAAAAATGCATTGAATAAACAAACAGATGAATAAAAATGCAGCAATTACGGTGCTTTTAAACAAATTTCTTTGGAACAGATGTTTTTACTGGCTACTTGAAGCAGGACAGTTTTAAGTTATTTTTCCTAAGAATTTCTTTCTTTTTCTTCTTAATATTGAGTGTTCCCTATACAGTATTAGAAGAGATGCCAGGAAAGCATCCTAGCTTCTCAAGCTGTGCAGTGACAGACTTCTCCCACAGAGAGGCATTCCTGGATCTCAGTTTCATTGTGTGTCCGCTCTCAGTGCCAAAAAAAGAGGAAACATGGAGGAGGAGGAGGAGGAGGAGGAGGAGGAGGAGGAGGAGGAGGAGGAGGAGGAGAAGGAGAAGGAGAAGGAGAAGGAGAAGAAGAAGAAGAAGAAGAAGAAGAAGAAGAAGAAGAAGAAGAAGAAGAAGAAGAAGAAGAAGAAGAAGAAGAAGAAGAAGAAGAAGAAGAAGAAGAAGAAGAATTTGTATTTTGAAAAATGACATTCTATGGCCCTCTGGTTTTGCAATCCAATGCAAAAAGCCCCTCTCCCAATGCTGGGATTGTTTTCAAAAACAGAATTTCACTTTTATGGTTAGCTTTTTATCATTAACACCTATTTATTTAAGCTGTTTGGATAGACATGTATCTTAAGGCACTTCTAGGAGCCAACAGCAATAAAACTGAAAACAGAAGAACCTGGGGCCACAACCACATTTCCCTGATGGAACCCACCTTTTCATTTCACCCTGATTTCGCTCTACCCCAACACGAGAGAGAAGAGCTGAGCCTTGAGTGAAGTCTAGAAGGATAGAAGGGCAGATCTCAAATGGGAGGGCAGGGGCTGCAATGGAAAAACCAGTTGCATGCTGAGGAGTGCCAATACTTTTATTTTATTATTTATTTGTCGAATTTATATAACCGCACCCTCTCCCCGAAGGGACCCGGGGCGGTGCACAGGAAGTTAAAACACACAGTATCACAATATAAATAATTAATACCAAATTAAATAAATTATCCCTGTGCTAAAATTTAACAGGTTAAAACATAATACATTATTTTCACCTCATTTATTTGCATATGATTCTCTAAGAAACATTGAACAGAGGGGATTTGCAGCTGGAGAGTTTTGGGAGTTGAAGTCCACAGATCTTAAAAATTGCCAAGGTTGGATACCACTGATATAGAATATTGCTATACAAACTTCCCATGAGAGTTTCAGAACTCTCTTGGAGAGTTTCACAACTATTGCAAGCTACAAAGAGGTGTGCATTCTGATTAATCTAGAATCTACCAAGGGTGAAATGCTCTGAAGTCTGCTACCGGTTCGTTTCGCATGCATGCGTACCGCAGGCACTACAGCGCAGCGCTGAAAAAGGACATTTAAGAAGCCTTTTCTGAGTCTGCAAAGGTAAGTAGAACAGCGAGGGGGGAACAGCTGTGCAACACGATTTAGATTCGCTAGGAAGCAGTATTTCCTGTTCTCTAGCGAATATAAATCATGCAGCACAGCTGATTGCTGCACAGCTGATCATTGGAACGTAAAAAAAATGCTACCAGTTCGGGCGAACCGAGACTTCCGATGATCAGCTGTACAACAATTTCAAATCGCACAGCACAGCTGATTGTCACACAGCTGATCGTTGGAGCTACCAGTTCGCCTGAACTGGTAGAATTTCTTACCACCGGTTCAGGCGAACCGGTCCAAACCAGTAGCATTTCACCCCTGGAATCTATCAATAAATTCATGAAGATCTTAAGTTACAGTAAGGATGATCTGAGAAGAACTGGTCTTTTAAGCTTCATTGATTTTATAAGCCACAACTAGCATTCTGAATTGTTCCGTGATCTTATTGGCAACAAGTCTAAATTGGACGTGGTATGGTCCTTTCTACTGTGTTCAAGTAGGATGTTTCATTGTGAACTAGCCAAAACTGAGCCACAGAAAGTAAAGTTGAGTACATAGCCATAATCCAGCCTTGATATGACCAAGTCTTGATCTAAAGCAAGCTTTCTTCTTCTCCAGAAATGCATACTGCTTCCAATGGTTTATTTGCTAATAATAACTAAGCAAGGAGAGAAGCAGTCTAGAACTAAGGAGAACAATCAACCAGTGGAACAGCTTGCCTCCAGAAACTGTGGGTGCTCCATCACTGGAAGTTTTTAAAAGGAGACTGGACACCCATTTATCTGAAATGGTATAGGTTTTCCTGCTTGAGCAGGAGATTGGACTAGGAGACCTCCAAGGTCTCTTCCAACTCTGTTGATGATGGTGATGCAGTGAATGGTGTATTCAACCAATAAGCCCAAGTAAGCATATTATTTCAGAATCCTTCTAAGGTGATAGTTGGTTTTTTTTAGAGTTATCACAGTACCAGTTCTTTGGAAACAATTTTGTTGCAGATGCTACCGCTGGTTTTGTGTTTGTGTATCTGTATATGTTTAAACATCAGTACCATCATTAACTGTTGCCTATGGTTACCCACATCTTCAAGCAGAGATGTGTTTTGTTTTCGAAAAGACAATTCTGCATTGCCTGAAACGGTTTTCATCGGGGCTCAATAGTAAGTACAATAGAAGTTAAGTTCTATTTTTGGCCAGGACTGCATCAATCTCTTAATGAGTCAGAAGCCCCCCAAAGAGATTTTTAGTACCATCTTCCACTTCTTCACATGGGTTGTTTAACATTTGGCTTTGATGCAATGTAATTGAATGCATGCTAACTAAGTCACAGTCAGCTCAATATGTGAACATAGAATGTGCTCTTGGTCCATTTCTGTTTGGAAGTAAGTCCCATGAAATTCAATAAAGCTTACTTCCAAAGAAATAGTATACATACTATAGAATGTTAATCTTAACAAGCTGAGAGTGAAAATAAGTATCAGAATATTCAGAAGGAGGATATTGCTAGTTAATTCTTGCCTATTGTGTAGTTGTTTTGCTGAACTTATTTAATTGCCATCGTGTTTTACTTTTTTAAAAATATTATATTCAAAATATTATATTTATAATCCTAGTGTTATAAACTAGAGGAAGGGATGGAAAGAGTAGAGGAAGGATATGATAAATAACGAACTGTGGTGGCATAGTGACTAGAATGCAGTATTGCAGGCTTATTCTGCCAACTGCCAGCCGGTCGATCTTCAATGACTCAAGGTTGACTCAACCTTCCATCCTTCCGAGGTTGGTAAAACAAGGACCCAGACTGTTGGAGGCAAGGTGCTGACTCTATAAACTGCTTAGAGAGGGCTGTAAAGCAGGGGTCCCCAACCTGTTTTGCACCAGGGACCGGTTTCATTTTAAAGAAAATTCCGCAGAGTGGCCGGTGTAGAGGGAGAGCGGGGGGGGGGGGGAAGGGGGAAGAGGCGGCACATGTGCACGCGGGGGGTGGGGGAGAGTCAGCTCGCTCACCTCTCTAGGGCCCCCAATGGTGCGAGCGGCCACGCCTGCGCTTTCCCGGCCCCGGCGCGCCCTCTTCCCAGGGGGCTGCTTTTTCCTCCTCTCCGGCCCTGCGGCCCGGTTCCTATCAAGCCATGGACCGGCACCGGTCCATGGCCCAGGGGTTGGGGACCCCTGCTGTAAAGCACTGTGAAGCAGCATATAGCTGTAAGTGCTATTGCTAGTGCTAAATTAACCAACTATCACAAAATAGGTAAATTTGAACATCATAATCTGTTTGAAACCAAATGCTAATTTGTAGATGGTCCACATGTAGACTGGCCAAACTTTCTAAGGATCTTTCCTCATTACTAAGTATGATGTTCTCCTTTCTTCCTAATTTAACGAGGCCCCCATAATTGAGTCATATCTCGGTGTGCATAAGCTATGTCTGAAAAAGAAATTGAGTGGTAGCATGTTCTGATTGAAAATGAGTAAAAGCAGAGGTGACTCAATGCACACAGATCAATATCTAAGGAGTTATTTTTATCATAATTGATTTTTTAAAAAAGCCCAAGTAAGTTAGGAGGAAGGCAGTGAAGGTAGATGCTGGATTAGGTTTTGTTTAGAAATTGAAGAAAGGAGAAACTTTATCCAGTGTCAGTAATTATAGGTAGGTACAGTATGTCCCTCCCTCCATCCTTGGACTTGAATTGTTTTTTCAGAAATGATTAAGGTGGATTAAATCTCATTTCAAGGCAAGAAATTGTGAGCTAATTCGTCCTGAGCAGCTGCTTCAAACTTGAAAGTAGGAGCAGCCACTATAAAGCTTTGCTTGGTTTTTTGGCATAGGATGTTCAGTGAATGAATCTAATCAATTGTGGCTTAAACACTACATTATCATAAAGCAAACTATAGTTTAGCCTGCTGGTCTTTCAAAAGGCAACTGGGTTTTGTTTTTCTCTTCTTCATGAACTGAAGAAGCTTCTTGAATGAGAAGCGAAAGGCCTTTAAGGAAAAAACCAAGAAAGTCCAGCTGCCTTTAAAAAAAGCACCTTTGGGATAACCATGACCTTGATGACTGAGAATCTCCATAGACGGTTTACGGTTTATTGGATTTATATACCGCTCCTGTCTCCAGATGGACTCAGGGCGGTGCACAGGGAATTAAAATACCACAATAACAACAATACATACCATACAATAATAAAATAAAATTAAATTAGAATATCCTGTGCTAAAAATTAAGCTAAAAATATTAAAATCTCAACCCATCCCCTAAAATCCCAGTTCTAAAATCTAAGCTAAAATATAGGCAGAAACGAACTCTAAGCAAGGCCAGCGAGATGGAACAAGTGTGTTTTTAATGAGCGGCGAAGGTCCGTGATGATACGAAGTTCAGGGGGTAGGTCATTCCAGAGGGTTGGACCCGCCACAGAGAAGGCTCTTACCCTGGGTGTCACCAGCCGGCACTGACCAGCTGATGGCACCCTGAGGAGGCCCTCTCTGTGGGAGCGGACCGGTCGAAGGGAGGTATGTGGTAGGAGACGGTCCGGCAAATACATATACTTAGGGGTGCTATGAAATAGAACCTAGATAGTAAAACATGAAAAATGCTGAGGAAATCTACAGTCACATCCAGCACCAATGAAACAAAACAATTTTTTTTTAAAAAAACAGAAAACTTTCTTACATGCAGATTAATACTGTTTCTTCTACTCCATTCTGATGCCAGGTTATTAATTCTGTCACAAAATAGTCTCATTTGCCAGTGAGGATAGACTTTTGAGACATGGACATGGGAGTAATAATTGCAGAAGAAAAGTTTGCAGCAAGGAAAAAAAAATGATTTTGACATCATTGTTCTTTCAGGTATAATAATATATTTCCAAATACATCATCTGTTAGAAACTTCAATCAAAGAATTGTGTGGGATTTAGGAACGGATTGTAATTTAAGAGTGTGCCACTGCAAGACTGTAGGGAAACTGATATGCTAATATTTGAATTTAGATCTTAATGGTACCTAAGGATTTCGGAGGAAGTGAGGAAGATATTTTAAAATCAATTCCATATGGTATATAGATACGCAGATGTGTAACAATATTGTAAATTGTTGAAACAACTCTCGATTTATTTTAATATATTTTTAAAATATTGTATTCATGTCATTTATTTGCAGTACTGTGCTTCCTATAATTTGAGATTTAGATAGAACTTGGACCATAGAATCATAGGGATGGAAGCAGGGGTGGTCTGCTCCCAGATTCGCCTGGATTCAGGCCATCCTCTAGCGAAGATTCTGTGCGGTTTGGTGAACCCTCCAAATCCCACTCCTGGCTGGCCCCACCCACTCCTCCCCTCCCAGAAGTCTCCACGCAGCCCGTTTTGGATGCCAGATATGTGCAGGGCCCATGTGGAGGCTCAGGGAGGGTGAAAAATGGGCCTCCTGGAGGTTGTGGAAGGCCAGAAATGGGCCCGTTTCTGGCCTCCAGGGAGCTCTGGAGCCCAGGGGAGGTCATTTCCACCCTCCTGGAGGCTCAAGGAAAGCCTCTAGAGCCCGGGGAGGGTGAAAACGCCCTCCCCACCATGGTGCAGAAGGCTGACTAGGCCACGCCCACTATGGCCACACCCATCCAGTAACCAGGCAGATAATTGCTAAACTTTTTGAAGCTCACGCCTGGATGGAAGGGACTTTGGAGGTCTTTTAGTCCAACCCCTGCTCAAGACAGGAGACCTTAGATCATTTTGGTCAAATGGTTGCCTGGTCTATTACTGAAAACCTCCAGTGAAGGAGCACCCATAATTCGAGGAGGAAAGTCATTCCATTGTTTAATTGTCAAGAAATTTATCCTTAATTCTAGGTTGGCTCTCTCTTTAATAAGCTTCCATCCATTAATTCGTGTCCTCCCCTCTTGCGCTTGGGAGAATTAGTTGGTCCTCTGTTCTGTGTGAAGAGGTTCAGATACTAGAAGAGAGCTATCATGTCATCCCTAATTCTTCTCTTTGACAGGCTAACCCAGGGGTCTGCAAAGTTGGCTCTTTTAAGACTGGTGGACTTCAACTCCCAGAATTCCCCAGCCAGCATAGCTGGCTGGGGAACTCTGGGAGTTGAAGTCCACCAGTCTTAAAAGAGCCAACTTTGCAGACCCCTGGGCTAGACATACTGAGCTCTCCCAAATTTTCATCATGTTATTTAGCTTCCAGACCCCTTATCATCTTTGATGCTCTCCTCTGCACACTTTCTAGAATCTTCGCATCTTTTTTGTATTATGGTGACTAGAACTGCTTGCCGTAGTCCAACTGTGGCCTTACTATTCAGGATTTTATTATTTCATCATCTTCCAGTCACCCGAGGCAGGATTTTAATCCTATCTTTCAAATAGCCTATATAAATGTGTGGTCTATACTTACAAATGAGCACATAAAGACACACACACACACACCACACCACCCACACCACACACACTGTATTGGAAGATCTACCCACAGAAATGGACATATGTGGCCATAATTTTCTAAGTGGGAGGATATAGGAGCAGCAGAATTGCCCAGTGTGTGTGTGTGTGTGTGTGTGTGTGTGTGTGTGTGTGTGTGTGAATCTGAGCATGGAATAAACATACAAATTTATACTTTATAAAGTTATGAAACAAACAAAATAAAAATAATTTGCTTTCCAAGTCTCTCAGTCCAGATTTCCTTGAGCATAAGATAGGAATGTCTTAAATCAGTGTTTCTCAACCTTGGCAATTTTTCCAAACACGTGGACTTCAACTCCCAGAATTCCTCAGCATGCTTGCCTTCCTAAGCTTGCTAGCTAGTGAAATCTGGGAGTTGAAGTCCACCCATCTTAAAGTTGCTAAGGTTGAGAAACATTGGCTTAAATGATAAGTGCAAGGTACCCTTAGAAACTGTTTATACTGAGCCAGATTATTGATTCATCTTGCCTTGTACTGTTGACACTGAGTGGCAGTGATTCTCCAAACTTTCATGCAGGTTTCTACGTTCTTCCAAATTCTACCAGGAGCCTTTTGGATTCCATGTTTTCTTGGTAGTAAAGGGAGTCAGTTGGCTGAGGTAGTTTGTATTGTATTTGTATTTATTAGTTTGTTGAACGTGACAAGATAGCAGGTATAAATATAAACACGGATATGAACAAAAGAAATGAATACAAATAGATGGGGCAGTAGGAGAGGGACATGAGGCACACTGGTGCGCTTATGAACCCACCCTAGTTTAGGAAGGGGAGGGAAACTATGCAGTGAGTTTCATGATTAAACATGAGGAGTATCTCATAGAATCAAGCTGACCCTGATATTCATTTTTAATGTTCTAAATGTGATATTCCTTTTGGCTTATGTTTGTTATCATTACACTTCAATGTTAAAACTTAAAGGTTTCCCTGTCAGTCGTGCCCAATACTAAGGCACGGGCTCATCTCTGTTTCTTGGCCAAGTAAACCAGCATTGGTTACCAGCAGATAATTCTGTGGTCATGTGTCCAGCATAGCTATAGATCAAAGGAACATGGAATGCTGTTACCTTCCCACCAAAGTGGTACCTATTAATCTACTCACATTTGCATGTTTCAAACTACTCCAACAACTCCAGCAGGAGCTGGAGCAAGTAATGGGGACTCACCCCATGGTGCGAGAGCTCGGGTCTTGAACCTGGGTTGCCAGCTCTCCAGCTGACAAGCTCAGAGTCTTTAACCACTGAGCCATTGTGCCCCATGCTTTAATTTTACCACACTTTTATTACTTGCGATTCCGTTCTTTTGAATTGGCTGGTTCTGTAAATATCTAGAAAGATAAATTGTGTCGTTGTTACTCCATGAAGTTGGAAGTTTCCTTTTTATATTCCAAAATAATTTTATCCTTAGATTAAGGGAGTTTCTTTCTAGCTTATATTGATCATTATCCAAACAAACTCGCTCACTTGAAAGGTACGGCTCCAACTGCATGAAAGCTAAGCCGATCTGATGGGTTGATACCAGCTAGGGAAGCATAACACTTCGGTATTGACTGACTATTTCTTTTGTGTGAAGAATAATCACAACCATAGTTGCAGCAATCATACAAACCAAAAAGAGCAGGCAAGTGGTGAGAGTATAAGCAATAAATGTGGAGATATAGCCAATCAAAAGTATTACCAGGGATGCAGTTTGACTGTTCAAAGATAACATTGGATCCCAATGGCTAACTGAGAGATTCTAGCTCAACCAGATGTCTACGGGAATCCCACAAGCAGGAGATAAAAGCAATAGCCTTCTCTTGCTGTTTTCAGAATAACTGATACTCAGCTACACAGAGCCTTTGATCCTCAAGTAAATAGATAGAGCTAAAACGACTGGTAACCCTTCCTCATGTCTATGTGTAATCCATCTTTTAAATCCTCTAAGATGGTAGCCATGACTACATCTTACAGTAGAGACTTTCATAGTTTTATTGCGCATTCTAAACTACATTTGCTTTCGTTAACAATGGTCAAGTTTGTTCCTGGGAGATTTCTATCAGCATAGATTTTTTTTTGTCATAAATTGTAGAAGTAATTCATTTTTTCAAATTATGGCTAGCTTTGCTGTTTCCCAGCCGTGCTCTGTTGAAATTCTGCAAATGACAAGTACTTTGAATTCACATAAAACAGGGAATAAATACACGGTGTATCTTCAGCAGCTAGAAAATTGTCACGTGCTGATTCTCTGTAGCTATTCCAAAGACCTCAGAACAAATGAAGCCATTCTTTTTGGTTTGTCGGTTCTAGTAAAACAAACAACATCAAAGGCCTCTCTACAATTTCCTTCCAAGAGCGAAAGTGAGAATGAGTGAAGATAACTATACAATGAAAGATGAGAATTGTATTGCAAGTTGTGTTAATGGGAACCTGGTCTCAGGTCATATAGGCCTATCTCTTCCTTGGCAGTACAAATGCAAGAATAATACACTGACTGACCTCTGACTGCCCTTTTGTGACATGTCAAAATGGCTGCTTTGCCTTCTCTAATGACAAGAGCGCCTGCCACTCGAAGCTGACCTTTGAGCAAATCATGAGTTTTGAAAGCCATCTCAGTCCCAAACTGTGAATGGATATTAACTAGACCAATCTCTAATTTTCTCTACTTTCAATTCCCTGATGGTTTTAAATGAGGAAGATTTTTTTCTCTCCATCTCATGATGAAGCAAACACTCAGAGTAAAGTTCAAGTTGTTTGTGCACAACTGTACTGACCCACAGCAAAAGCTGCCTGGATTTAAAATGTTCGTTTATTAAAGTTCACAGAAACAGATGCTCAGTGAGTTTTGGTTCATTATTCAGTCATTGGCTATTAATGCATGTTATTGCTTCCACTCAGCTTCATTAATGCTTCCCATTATTTGGCAAATCTTTCAACATAGTTTGATTGTATCGTATGAGGAAATTTATCTAATTAGGCAATAAAAAATTCCACCCCCATTGTTGTATTATTGCATTACATGAGCTGCATATGCTTCCTGAAGTTTCTTCTTTTGCAGCCCTTCTCCAAATTGGTTATCTGCCAATCTGAAGTGGGAAACACATTAACCCATTCAAGACTTTCTTGAATTAAATTCTCACTTAGCGTTTTGCCCTTTATTTTATATTCTTTAAGTTCTTTAAACCATAATTTAATTTTCCTTCTCTATGTGGGGATGAAGTTTTATTCGCTAGGCAGTTTTTCAAACTTGTTGCTGAGAAGGTCTCTTGTAATTTTGAAATGATTAGAAATTGTGGGAAATATTTGTAGCTCAGGTGGTGGTTTGTTCTCTGAGCTTGTTCAGTTTCTGAACGTTTCATCACCAGGCTAGGTAACATCATCAGTACTTCAGTTGAAGTGTTTTAATTTTAGTTCTCTTCTGCTTTTAAAAAAAACCTGAAATAAGACACTTCAACCGAAGTTTTGCTGATGATGAATTTGTGTTTAGCGCAAATTCTAAATCAAGAGAATGACCAGGAAAAATGATTTTCTTATTGGCTGTAGAAAAGAGGCTAATAATCATTTTTTTTTTGTCCTTCAAACTATTCCCCAAGCTTCCTTGAGCAGCCAGTCTTGCTTTTTTACTTAGGAAAAAAAAACCCTTTGGTTTAATAACAAATAATCGTGTGTTAAGAATATTCTTCCATCATTTAAATTGAGACTAATGATTCCACTCTATTCCAAGGCAAATATTAGCCTCTCTAAATTGCCACATCCATCCGGATCGTGAGAGAGATTTTTCCTCCCTTCTCTTAAAGGAGAGAGAGAGAGAGAGAGAAAAACTGGTTCAGCTTCAGCATCCCATAATTCATGTGCAGCACCAGGGAAACAACTGGATGAGTTTTTCTAATTATGTCCTGTTCTGAGGTTTGGTGCTGGAGGCATGAACGGAGAAACCACAGATGTGAGACATTGCTTCAGCTCCTAGCGCAGACTCACGAACAGATGGAAGGTCAAAGATTTTAAAAGAAAATACTGCTAAGCTCGAGACTGGCAGAATATAGAATGACAAGCAGGACTGTGGTGAAATGGCTAGATTGATAGACTGAGTGCTTATGGGCATACAAATTGACATGACTATATAGATATCCTGACTACAACAGATACTATGATGGATGGCTTAACTTGCCTCTTTAAATTATGTTACATCTCTTCAATTCTCCAACCCCCCTCCTCCTTCTTTTTTCTTCCTGGGCACTGGTAGATGCTGCTGAGTACTCTGCAGATTGTTTTCCATCTGTTGTCCTTCAAATGTATGTGGATTAACTTAAATCTGTTGGTGAAGGAGCTGAAATGGAACTTTAAGAAAGTTTCCAGATGGTTAAAAAAAAGTAACTGTCTGGGTTGTATTTTCTGGGTTCTCTGTTTGTTCGTCCATGGTCAATAATATAAAATGTAGAATAATAGAGTTGGAAGGGACCTCGGAGCAGTGGTGAAATTCAATTTTTTTAAACTACTGGATCTGTGGCCGTGGCTTGGTGGACGTGGTAGGGGAAGGATACTGCAAAATCTCCATTCCCCCCCACCCCCACTCCTGGGGGAAGGATACTGCAAAATCTCCATTCCTACCCCACTCTGGGGCCAGCCGGTATTTGTCGGTTCTCCGAACTACTCAAAATTTCTGCTACCGGTTCTCCAGAACCTGTTGAATTTCACTCCTGCCTTGGAGGTCTTCTAGTCCAACCCTCTGCTCTGCAGGAGCTCCTGTACCACTTCAGACAAATGGTTGTCTAATCTCTTTTTGAAAGCCTTCAATTCAATTTCAATTTCAATTTATTAAATTTATAAACCGCCCCACTCTCCCCAAAGGGACTCGGGGCGGTGCACGGGAAGTTAAAATAGAATAAAAGACACACATGACAATAAATAGTAACTAAAAATAAATTAATACCCTGTGCTAAAATCCTAAAACCATTTAAAATCCTAAAAACTTTACCCTTAAAAACCGAATTAACAGAATTAAAACTTCAGTCTAGAACTAATGGTGTGGATTAGGCCAGGCCGGCGAGATGGAAGAAATGCATCTTCAGACTTCGGCGGAAGGAGCGGAGGTCCGTGATAGTTCTAAGTTCGGGGGGTAGGTCATTCCAGAGGGTCGGGCCCTCCCTCAGTGAGGGCCCTCCCTCAGTGAGGGAGCACAACTTCTGAAGGCAAGGTGTTTCACTGGCTGATTGCGTTCAATGTTAGACATTTCTACATAGTTTTAGATTGCTTCTCTCCTTGATTAGGGTCCATCCATTGTTTCTCGCCTTGCCTTTTGGTGCTTTGGAAAATAGTTTGACCCCCTTCGTCTTTGTAGGAGCCCCTTAAATATTGAAACAGTGCTAGCATGTCACCCCTAGTCCTTCTTTTCATTAGATTAGACATACTCAATTCCTGTAACTGTTCTTCATTTCTTTTAACCTCCAACCTTCTATTTATTTTTGTTGCTCTTCTCTGCACTCATTCTAGAGTCTCCACATCTTTTTTATATTGTGGTGAGCAGAACTGGATGCAGTGTAGTTTTACTAGGGCTTTCTAAAGTGGTACCAATCAGCATTTTTCTTTTACTTTATGAGCACTTGGCGATAGGCATCTATTATAATACGGATTATCACTTGTGTGATTTTTACCGTGGTTTTGGAGTACGGTATCATCAATATGCTGATGATACCCAGCTTTTCATCTCTACCCCAAACCACCCCAACGATGCCTTCGATGTGATGTCCCGATGCCTGGAGGCTGTGCGGATCTGGATGGGAAGGAACAGGCTCAGGCTCAATCCCTCCAAGACTGAGTGGCTGTGGGTCCCGCCATCCCAATTTGTCCACCTGGCACCAACTTTGGTGATAGGGGGAGAAATTTTACCCCTCTCAGAAAGGGCCCACAATTTGGGAGTCCTCCTGGATACGCGGCTTAGCTTAGAAGAACATCTGACAGCCGTGGCCAGGGGGGGCTTTTACCAGGTTTGTCTGGTACGTCGGTTGCACCCCTTTCTGGATCAGGATGTCCTGTGCACAGTCACTCATGCCCTCGTCCTTTCTCGCCTGGACTACTGTAACGCGCTCTACATCGGGCTGCCCTGGGCTGCCCGGGCTGCCCTTGAAGAGCACTTGGAGGCTTCAACTAGTCCAGAATGTGGCCGTGCGGGTTATCATGGGGGTACCTAGGTGCTCCCATGTCACACCCCTTTTTAGGCAGCCTGCACTGGTTGCCGGTTTTTCACCGGGTGCGATTCAAGGTACTAATTATGACCTTCAAAGCGCTCCATGGCTTAGGCCCATGGTGCTTGCAAGACTACCTACTGTCACCGGTAGCCTCCCATCGTCCAGTACGATCCCACAGAGTTGGCCTCCTCAGGGTGGCGTCAGCCAGACAGTGTCGGCTGGCAACCCCCAGGGAAAGAGTCTTCTCTGTGGGAGCGCCTTCCCTTTGGAATGAGCTGCCCTCGGAGCTTCGCATAATTCCTGACCTCCCATCCTTCCGGCGCACCCTAAAAAGCTGGCTTTTCCAGCAAGCCGGCCTGGCCTGAACAAAATAACGTATTAATTTTAATTCCAATTTTAATTTATTGATAATGTCTATTAATTTATTACTTATTGGATTTTTTATTTAATATTTTTCTAACTTTTGTATTATATGTCTCTTATGTTGTAACGTCACCCTGTGTCCTTTGGGAGAAGGGTGGCATATAAATCCAATAAATCTACAATCTAACTCAGAAAGGTGGCCAAGTGGCAGAGGATATTAATCTGAGCTTGATGGGATATGTATGTGAAGTCCAAAAACTCATTATACAAGGCCTCTCAATGTTGGGATTGTGCCCATTGGAACACCAAACAAATACATAAATGAACAACTCACTGCTTTTTCATGAACCACCAAGCAGCTGCTTGATGTAGCTAACTTCTCTAAGAGGGCTGGTACTGCCATGTGTGCTTTTTTTAAATTAAGCTACACAAGATATTGCTGTATAGATGCTCTTAATGACGTATGGTGGAAAAATGAACTTTTGGGGGCAAATGACCCAGACTGAAAGATGAAAGGGGGACCTAGCACAACCTGAATTTATGTTCCAGATACTTTAAAGAACATTGTTTCAATTAAAAGAATAGTGAAAATCAGACAATTACCAATATCCAGTTACCCGCTGCAAACAATGCAGTAGCAAATTTTGGTGATTCCTTTTTGTTGCAATGATTAATGGCTAAACTGGCTGTGTACAACTTGCAGTGCCTATTTCCTAAAATGATTTTTCAAAATCTGGAACAGAGGTACATCATCACCCCCATGAATAGGAAAATATTGTATTTCTATGGGAAGAAAACAGCAGCTTTAAACCATTCATAGAGATTCCTTATGACTGCAGGAGTATAACTTTATTGCTTGTATCTTTACAATTTATATTGATATTGATTGTTTCCTGATAGCTTATTGGTACCCTATGACTATCATTAAGTTTTGTACCTTATGATTCTTGAACGAATGTATCTTTTCATGTCTTTTTATGTATACTGAGAGCATATGCACCAAAGACAAATTGTGTGTCCAATCAGACTTGGTCAATAAAGAATTCTATTCTATTCCTCTCTCAAGTAGATTAAACAGCAAACGATATTGTTCATTTCTCTAGAATCCTTTTTCTATTAACATAAATGATATAAAGATTCCAGTACAAGCCAGTCTTAAAAAAAAACCATGCAGGGCTATAGTACTATCCTAAAATAGATTACTTTTTAGGCTATAGTGAGCTAGCAAAGGAATAATTTTCCAGTTCTGTTCCAATGTGGGTGGGGGGGGGGGGGGGTGGCAAAAAGGAAAAAATGTTTTAGGAAGTGGAGAATTACAGTACTGAAGAAATAGGAGCTAATATTCTGTTCCCCATCAGCTTCTTTTGTTGATTTCTGGAAAATTAAAAAGGGAGAAGTGAAATATTTACTGAAAAGTGACCTAGTGAAACAGGCTTGTAGTTATAGGGAGCCATTTCATGCTCTGGGATAGTCCTGCCCCCACCTTTTCTTCTGTCTTGCAAAAACTTTATCTGAAAAACAAACTCAGAGATTTAAAAAGAGATCTGTTTCTATTTGGGAGGGAGGTGAGATTGGAGTTATTGTTATTTTCAGCAAGCTGATTAATGATTTAATGAATTCAACCTATGATGAAATCATTTTTCCTTGAAATACTGCATCGGTTTTATCCAGTAACTGTAGCTGAATCACTGTTTCCTAGAATAATATTTAGTCCAAGATGGAAGAGAACAGCTCTTAAAAATTGAAATCTGACAGAACCCAGAACTTACTTGGAATGTCCATAAAAACATTTGTTTATTGCTTTCTACTTTGATTTTTATTTCCCCCTTTCTATTTAGGGGGAGAATTTAGAATAACTTACATAGCAACACATTTTTAAATCATTTAAACATCAAGCCAGGAACACTAGGAAAAAATGCTCATTAGATTAAACAATGGATAAGAATTTGTTCTTCTCGAGATAAGAAATTTCCCATTGATTACAGGATGGGAAAGGAAGTGAATTAAAAACAGATTTTGACGGACATAGTAATAAATGATCCTGGGCTCCAGTGGTGGGTTCCTACCGGTTTGGACTGGTTCAGCCAAACCGGTAGTAGTTTGGCGGCTTGGGTCGCTGGAACTGGCAGCAACCCAGGCCTGCCACGCCCCTGAACCGGTTCTCTGGGCAGAGCTGTAGGTGCCGCCATCTTGTTTTTCAGTTCTGTGCATGCGTAGAACAATTTTAATTGCACTGCGCATGAGCACACTGCGTGCATTAAGGCCATGCGCGCAGCATGTACATGAGCGAACCAGCAGCAGTGTCTTCTGGAACCCACCCCTGCTGTGCTCAGTAAGGTGTAGATATATGGAAGGCCCTCAGAATCTTAAAATATCTCCTGTTCCAGCTAGCAAAGCCCATCAGACCCAATAATTACCGAAGAACTGCCATACAGGTGGCAGGTTAATTACTCATTAATGCTCAATTAAAAGTAATTATGGAAATCCAGTCCTTTGACCGCTGAATCCATGAGGTAAAATTCTCAGGTGAATGACATCTGTCATTTAGTAGTTGCTCCTGCATTTGTTTTGTCTGGATTTAACGCATACTTCGGAACTGGGAGCAAACATTCCAGAATGGTGTTTTGTTGTTCCTCATCGCACACAAATGTGGAGCTAGTACAAGATAGCCACTCTGGTCTTTGAGGAATTTTATTAACTGTTTTGTTTAGGAGCCGAACCATAGACAGAAAGAAGACTCTTGAGAATAGAAAGTTCAGTTTTTTCAATGTGAAGATGGAGAAATCCTGCTTCTTTATGGAGTTACAGCAGCTGCTCACATCTATCACCAACCTCACTGTGGAATATATCAAGTTGATTTCTAAACAGGGTCTATGCCAGGGCCACGCATTTCTCTGAATATTCTATTGTACTTCATTTGTCAATCATTTTAAAACACTATATCTCATGTGTACATACCTTAATATACAGGCTGCCTCAGAGATATTGCTGATTTGGTTACAGAACACCGCAATAAAGTGAATATTGCAATAAAGCCGGTCATGTGTTTTGGTTTCCCAGTGCATATAAAAGTGATGTTTACACTGTATTGATGTCTATTAAGTGTGCAAAGCATTAAATCTAAAAAAAACCCCAACCCTATGATGTACATACGTTAATTAAAAATACTTTATTGCTAAAAAATGCTAATCATTTAAGCCTTCAGCAAGTCATAAATATTTTACTGGTGGAGAGTGTTATTAAAAAAAATGCAGTATCTGCAAAGCGCCACAAAATGAAGCACAATAAAACGAGGTACAGGTAGTCCTTGACTTAGGGCCACAATTGAGCCTAAAATTTATGTTGCTGAACAAGATGTTGGTTAAGTGAATTGTGCCTCGTTTTATGACTTTTCTTGCCATAGCTATTAAGCGAATCACTGCATTGATTAATTTAGTAACAGGGTTGTTAAGTGAACCTGGCTTCCCCATTGACTTTGTTCGTCAGAAGTTTGCAAAAGGTGATCACATGACCCCAGGACATTGCAACCATCATAAATAGGAACTATTTGTCAAGCAACCAAATTGTGATCAGGTGACCACAAGAATGCTGCAACAGTTGTGTGAAAAACTGTCATAAGCCACTTTTTTTCAGTGCTGTTGTAACTTTGAACGGTCACTAAATGAACTGTTGTAAGTTGAGGACTACCTGTATGCCTGTACACTGTTTCTTAATACACTTTCCTTGATAAGCATTATTTTCACCTTGTTAAGCACTTCATTAAAGTTTTTTGGCATGTTATTTCCCCTGGGTATAGGGCTTCATCTTTTGCAAATAATTTTCAAATCCTGTGAATAAGAACCGGTTTGCAAAAGAGTCACGAGCGATGTACTTTTGGAAAATGAGTGATGCCAGGAGGCTTCAGCCTATGAAATGAAGCGATACCAGCATGGTTGTGGTCTTACATTGGAGTTCTGACAATAGAGAAGACCATTGGTGTCATTTTGATGCATCGAGATCTAATGCAGTGGTGGGTTTCAAAAAATTTCGCCACTGGTTCAGTGGGTGTGGCTAGGTGGGGGGCATGTGACTGTGTGGGCATGGCCAATTTGACATCATGTATGCACATACAGTCACATGACCCCCCCCCTCAAGTCACACCCACTGAACTGGTAGTGAGAAGTTTTAAAATGATGACAAAAAAATGTGGGACACTTTTTTTTGGAGCGGGGGTACCCAGCTGGTGTGACAGCCTGGCTCAGCGAACCAGCAGGAGCATGGTGCTCCAGCTGCAATCATGGGGAAGGCCCGTCAGAGATGAGAAGGGGTGCTCCTCCCATGGCCGTCGCAGAAGCCACCCGGCTGAGTGACTCCTTGCCTCCCCAGGCCAGCCCCGCCCCATACCATGGCATCCGACTTTGTCCGGCTGGCTGGTGGGAGCAGCAGCCGCACCAGTCAGGCTGCTGACTCTCAAAAAGGTGGGTGAGAGGTCCCCCCCCCCCCAGCCACTGGCTGCAGGGTGCCAAAAAGTCCTCCAGTCACTGCTGCCATCTTTGTGCACGCACAGCTTTCTTCTCACCAGCCTGCCTGCAGATGGCTGGAAAAGAAGCCTCCGATCCTCTGGCCCTCAAAGAGGCGGCTGAGAGGGTTCTTTTCCAACCAGCTGCTGGCCACAGATTGCATGCTCAGCTTTCTTCTCACCAAGCTGATGAGCTTCTTCCCAGCTCTGGTCAACTTGCCGTCCGAGGACTCTGGACCAGCTGCCACAGAAGGTAAGTAGCCTGCCCCAAAGAAAGAGGCCGTGGCTCACAAGCAGGACTAGGGCCGGGGCTGTAGGGAGGGTGGGGCGATGAGAGGGCAGTGGCTCCAGGACACGGCTGGAGCTGGGAAATGGCACATTCTCTGACCCAGCCGATGTGAGCTGCAAGAGGGCAGTGGGGAGAGGGCAAGACTGAAGCTGGGGATTGGCACATTCCCCGACTTGGCCAAGGTGAGCTGCAAGGGTGCACTGGTGAGAGGGCAAGGTCAGAGCTGGGGAATGGCCAGCGGCGAGAGAGCAGCAGTTCTGGCTCCTCAGAAAATGATACATCCCTGAGGCCCCAGCCCCCGACCCAAGGCAAGTGGGCAGCATGCTTACTTATCTTTGGTGAGCTGAGTAGAGCATGTGAGGTGCAGAGGCAACTGGCGAGGAACATAGCTGGAGGCTGGGCCGCGTGGCAAAGGCATATATAGGGCTTGGATAGGCAGGATGAGCGGCAAACGAGCGAGTGAGGGTAAGGCGGATGGGGCGAGCAGCGGGCAAGACGAGCAAGCAGTGGGCAGGCGGGCAGGGCAAACAAGCGTGGGTGGTTGAATGAGCTGCGACTGGGGGACCAGTTTGGGGTGTGGCCAGCCTGTTGTCCTTACTGGTTTGACAACCCAGGCTCAATTACCACTGCCAGTTTTCCTGAACTGGTATGAACCAGTAGGAATCCACCTCATGTGTGATGCTTATATTTCTTGCTGAATTATTTTCTTTGCTTTCCTTCCTTACTTTATTTCGAGTAAACAACCACCAGCTTTTTCCCTCTTCAGTGTTAATATGTCCTCTGGCTTGTCTCCTAATGTGACATCTGATAGTGTTTATTCAATATTCTATTTATTCCCACCATCTATAGAACTGCAGCAATATATCAAGCCATATTTTTATTTAGCCCTTCAGGAGTTTCAGCGTATCTATTTTCATTGGGAAAGACCAGTCCATTTTATTTGGAGGGTTTTTAAAATTACTTTATTTACTGTTCTGCCCTTAACCTGTCCTTCTGTTCAAGATTTTGGTATCTTAGGCCTCTCAAAAATGCATCTTCTACTCAAGTAGTTCACGTATCTCTTTTAGGTACTCATTTACTTTAAATTACAATACTAACCTATTAACAACAAGAACATCCCAAGTATTTTGAATTCGTAATTATCTGTTTCTTAACTAATTCGAGCATCCATCTGTGGTTAAATGCTTCATTTCCTGCTTTACCTTAGTTTTCCTCCCTCCCAAGGTTCACACTCTTACCACAGTTCGAAATTTAATTTCACACCTCCTGTTTTCAGCAAAATAGATGGTATTTCCCCCCCCCCCCCAAACACGAATCATTGCTTTTCTCAAAAATGTTTTGTCAGCAGTGGAATCTGAACTTTAAACAGCATATATATTTTAAATTGCAGATTAAAAAGATTGAAAATTTAAAGCAAGGAACCCAGGGGTGGTATTGATTTACCTTCCCTACCAGTTCGCAAATGTGAGCACACAACCTTCGCGCATGTGCTTTTAGAGAAAAAAGGGCCTAAATGGGATACCATAGAGCTGGGGTGAGTGGGTGGGGCCACCTGCGATTTCCGCTACCAGTTTGGTCCAAACCGGTATAATACCACCTCTGAAGGGAACCCTGTAACAGAAAGTTGCATTATACAGGTAGTCCTTTACTTACGAGCACAACTGAACCCAAAATTTATGTTGCTAAGTGAGACATTTGTTAAATGAACTTATCCCCATTTTACAACCTTTCTTGACAAACTTGTTAAGTGAATCACTGCAGCTGTTAAGTTAGTGATACAGTTGTTAAGTGAATCCATCTTCCCCATTGACTTTGCTTGTCAGGTTTCAAAACATGATCACATGACCCAGGGACGCTGCAACTGTCATCAACATGAGTGGCCAAGAGTCTGAATTTTGATCATGTGACCAAGGGGATACAGTCGTGTGAAAAATGATCATAAGTCCCTTTTTAAGCGCCATTGTAACTTTCAACAGTCACTAAATGAACTGTGGTAAGTTGAGGACTACCTGTGTATTCCCATCCATTGTGGTGAGATTCCCATCCAATGGCCATTCGAATTCTCATATCCCATTTTTTCCGAGCTGCTTATGAACATTCTCTTGCTAATGAGCATGCTCAGTTGTCATTGGGAAGTTTTGCATAGTAGCTGGCAAATAACAGCTCCTGCATGCTTTCTTTAGGTTTTTATTCAATTTGATAATAGAGAATTAGCGAATTTCAGTGAAATTCTTTAATTGTGGAGAGTTCAAGGGGCTATGGTCACCGTCTGGTCTTTCCTGAAAATTTATTCTTCCAGCAGTTACATCTTTTGCTCAGTGAAATGTCAAAGAAAGGCATCAAATGGGACTTCTTCTCACCTTGGTGCAACCGCTAGGGGAAGTACTTCCCTAGAAAAATCATTCGAGAAATTCTCCTTCTCCCGGTGAAATTTCTGGAATTTGATAGAGAATGTCGCAAGCTTTTCATGTGCCCAGTTCTTGCTTCAGCACTTTGAGGTGGTTTAGATAGGAAGTTTGGTCTAATACACAGGTGTCAAACTTGGCTGTCATGTGATGTATCCTAACATTTTTTTCCCTTCGTGGAGCTGGGGTGGGTGTGGTCTATGCAGGATGCATCCAGCCCGCAGGCTGCCAGATTGACGCCCCTGGTCTAGCAGTTAAAGCACCAGGCTAGAAAACTGGGAGACTGTGAGTTCTAGTACCACCTTAGGAATGATAGTCAGCTGGGTGATTTTGAACCAGTCTCTCTCTCTCTCTCTCTCTCAGCCCAGCTCATCTCACAGGGTTGTTGTCAGGAAAAGGGGAAAATAGGAGGAGAAAAGGAATATTAGATATGTTCGTCACCTTGGGGTTATCTATAAAAATAATAAATGTGGTTGCCTAGAGGTGGAGTTGTCACCTCACAATCCGGAGGCTAGGTAGTGACAGATATTTCTCTCTCTGGTCACAGTGAAAAAATATCTGCTGCAAACACTGTATAGGTGTCAGGAAGGACATCTGGCCAGTAAACACTTGGCTCCATTCAGTTATCCTGACTCCACCTTGATGCAAGGGATTACAGGGACATTAAAAGAAAAAAAAAAGCAAACAATGAAGCAAATAAATAAATAAACAGACCATGGGTACCAACACTACATTGACTGTAAAGTTATAGCACCACAATCTTGCAGGTCTGAAAGCAATGTTCCCCTTCCTTCCCTTTATTTTCCAGAGAACTAGGTGGGTCTTTTCTGATATACTTTCCCCCCCATCTGCATCCTTCCTTTGGATTCAGATTTTTCTCTCTCTCAGACCACTGTCTATGCTGCAGCTTTTTCTCCTGCCTCCCAAGGCTATTCTCACAGCCCATTACATCTCGTCATGCCTTATTAAGTAAATGAAATAAGATAAAAATAAATGTGCTGCCGGTAACCTCTGGGTTTTCCAGATTTTGCTGGCATTCTCTCTTTTTTGTTTTGCAGTGTCCCTGAATTGCCTCTGTTTCTCCAGTATCTACTATATCTGAGTTCAGTATTAGGGAAGGCGATGAAGAATTGCATTAAGGCAGGGGTCTGCAAAGTCGGCTCTTTTAAGACTGGTGGACTTCAACTCCCAGAGTTCCCCAGCCAGCATAGCTCTGGGAGTTGAAGTCCACCAGTCTTAAAAGAGCCGACTTTGCAGACCCCTGCATTAAGGAAAATTGTACTAGGCTAGGGGTGTTTTAAAAAAGGGGACTAGATGGCTTTCAATGGGCTACTAGGAAAAGAAAATCTCGACTCCTCTTTTAAAAATAGGATTTCTTTTTAAAAATAGGAAGGACAAAGGTGGAGATAGATTTTAATTAAAAATAGACCCTCACGTACTGTATATGGATTTCCACTTTTAAAAGTATGTTCATCCGAATCAGCACCACATCAACTAACAACTCTCCCCCTTGCATAAATTAAAAAGCCCTTAGTGACACAGCCACATGAATGCATTTAATATGCTATCTCGGGGATTCCCAACCTCAGGTCCACAGTCTGGATTCAGTCTGCAGTCCATTGGCAACTGGGCCGCAAGCGGCAGACGAGTGCGTGAAGCTCCATTTGTGGAAGTGGCTTGTTGTGCGTGTGAAACCTTCCCCTCTCCCCCTATCTGCCTCTACTGCCACAACTGCTGGTCCAGGGACCCAGAAAAGTTGGGGACCACTATGCTATCTACTATTCCTTGAGCTGACCAGAAAGGGATTCCAGAGAAGATGTGCTGTCCCAGTTGCTCAGCCCCATTCCTGCCACAGAAATGATGGTGATGCCCTTACTGCAGCAAGAGGATGGTGATGTCCTTACTGCATATCAGTGGTGGGTTTCAAATTTTTTAGAACCTACTCTGTAGGTGTGGTCTATTTTGTGGCTTGGTAGTCATGTGACAAGGTGGGAGTGGCCACCTTTTAAAATGTGGTGAAACTCATTTAACAACGCTCTTGCTTAGCAACCAAAATTTGGGACTCAATTGTGATAATAAATTCTTTCTTTCTTTCTTTCTTTCTTTCTTTCTTTCTTTCTTTCTTTCTTTCTTTCTTTCTTTCTTTCTTTCTTTCTTTCTTTCTTTCTTTCTTTCTTTCTTTCTTTCTTTCTTTCTTTCTTTCTTTCTTTCTTTCTTTCTTTCCTTCCTTCCTTCCTTCCTTCCTTTCCTTTCCTTTCCTTTCCTTTCCTTCCCATTGGGTCACTGGCAGCGGTGGGCCAGATTTACTTCCAGGTACGCCGGTGGAACCCCCTCTCACCGGTTCTCTAAATTTCACCAACCGGCTCTCGCGAGTAGGTACGAGCCTGCAGAAACCCACCACTGCTGCATATGTATACACACACACACACACACACACACACACACACACACACACACTTTGTTTAATTGGATCCAAGTCTTGAAAACTCTGGAGAAGTCCCTGCCATTTCCTTGGCAAAGTTTTCCACTTTCTAAAGAGAGTGATTACGGTTTCAGGTCCTCTCCTAAGAAATGTGGGGTGCGATGGCTCAATAGTTTAAGGATGCTGAACTTGTCAGCCAGAAAGCTGACAGTCTGGTTTCGAGACTTGAGCACTGAGCAATGGGGTGAGCTCCTGTTCTTTGCCCCAGCTCCTGCCCATCTAGCACTTCTAAAGCATCCAGATGAGAGTAGATAAATAGGCACCACTTTAGAATAGAACAGAATAGAATTCTTTATTGGCCAAGTGTGATTGGACACACAAGGAATTTGTCTTTGGTGCTTATGCTCTCATCTATATAAATAAAAATGTAAAATAGTTTGTACGAAACCACAAATCTCAAAAAGTACCCGACCGATTTACACCAAACTTTCACACAATGTAGCCAAGGACTTCCGATAATAGAATAGCTACTCATTTTGTGCCTAGCACACTTGTATCATGTGTAAAGTAAACACAAATAAAAGGTAGTAACTGAAAAATGTTTTTACTCCCTGTAACTCTGCCCACCAACAGTCATTAACTACGGAGGCCTCTTAGGGCCAAAAAGGCACTGGAGTCAAACTATTCTCCAAAGCACCTGAGGGCAGAACAAGAAGCAATGGGTGGAAACTAATCAAGGAGAGAAGCAACTTAGAACTGAGGAGAAATTTCCTGACAGTTAGAACAATTAACCAGTGGAATAGCTTGCCTCCAGAAGTTGTGAATGCCCCAACACTGCAAGTCTTCAAGAAGATGTTAGATAGCCATTTGTCTGAAATGGTATAGGGCTTCCTGCCTAGGCAGGGAGTTGGACTAGATGACCTCCGAGGTCCCTTCCAACTCTGCTATTGTATTATTGTATTACAGTAGGTGGGTAGATAGGGGAATACAGAGAGAGGGTTGCCACAAAGAAGAGGGAGTCAAACTATTCTCCAAAGCACCTGAGGGCAGAACAAGAAGCAATGGGTGGAAACTAATCAAGGAGAGAAGCAACTTAGAACTGAGGAGAAATTTCCTGACAGTTAGAACAATTAACCAGTGGAAGAGAAATTGCCTCCAGAAGTTGTGAATGCCCCAACACTGCATGTCTTCAAGAAGATGTTGGATAGCCATTTGTCTGAAATGGTATAGCCATTTGTCTGAAATGGTACAGAAGACGAAGCAATGGGTGGAAACTAATCAAGGAGAGAAGCAACTTAGAACTGAGGAGAAATTTCCTGATAGTTAGAACAATTAACCAGGGGAACAGCTTGCCTCCAGAAGTTGTTAATGCCCCAACACTGCAGGTCTTCAAGAAGATGTTGGATAGCCATTTGTCTGAAATGGTATAGGGCTTCCTGCCTAGGCAGGGAGTTGGACTAGATGACCTCCAAGGTCCCTTCCAACTCTGCTATTGTATTATTGTATTATAGTAGATAGGTAGATAGGGGAATATATAGATAGGGAGAAATATAGTAGGTAGGTAGGTAGGTAGATAGAGGGATAGATAGGGAGAAATACGGTAGGTAGGTTGGTAGGTCGGGGGATAGATAGATAGGGAACAGCACAGTATGTATGTATGTAGGTAGGTAGGTAGGTAGATAGATAGGGGGATAGATAGAGAGCAAGAAATACAGTCGGTTTGTAGGTAGGTAGGTGTATAGATAGATAGCGAGAAATACAGTAGGTAGGTAGGTAGAGGAATAGAGAGAGAGGGAGAAATACAGTAGGTAGGTAGGTAGAGGGATAGAGAAGGAAATACAGTAGGTAGGTAGGCAGATAGAGGGAGAAAGGAATAAATACAGTATGTAGGTAGGTAGAGGAATAGAGAGAGAGGGAGAAATACAGTAGGTAGGTAGGTAGAGGGATAGAGAAGGGGAAATACAGTAGGAAGGTAGATAGAGGGAGAAAGGAAGAAATACAGTATGTAGGTAGGTAGAGGGATAGATAGAGAGGGAGAAATACAGTAGGTAGGTAGGTTGGGGATTATATTGTGGTTGTGTGTATATGTGCAGGTGTAGATCTACACACAGATTGGTTGGCCATTTAACCAGACTGGGCCACAGCAATGCGTGGCCGGGTATAGCTAGTTGTACATAAAAGAAAAAGATACATTCGTCAAGAAACATAAGGTGCAACATTTAATGATAGTCATAGGGTACAAATAAGCAATCAAATCATATTAGGAAACTATCAGTATAAATTGCAAGGATACAAGCAACAAAGTTACAGTCATAAGTGGGAGGAGATGGGTGATAGGAACGATAAAAGATTAATAGAAGTACAATTCTATTCACCGAAAAGAAGATTGACTTATGCTTCACATAAGTAGCATTCAAGTTGGGAAAGAGTGATGCCAAATAGAATGGAAAGTGATGGCATTAGCAACTTTACACTTGCTCAGGGCAGAGTGTAGCTGCATTGGTGTTGCTTCATAACTTGATAAGCTCATTGGACACTGCCAGTTTTAGAGAGGCGAGAATGACCATCTCCCATTTTGTGATTATTGGCTAAGTTTGTAGTCATAAAAGTTCATAGAGTGCCTGTGATGGTGTGATTTAAACTTTATTGTTTTGTAGGTGCAACATGTGTAAAAAAATATTACGGGTAGTCCTCAACTTGTAAAAGTTCATTTAGTGACCATTCTAAGTTATGACGGCACTGAAAAAAGGGACTTATGGCCATTTTTCACATAACCGCTACAGTATCCACCATGGTCACATCATTAAAATTCAGACACCTGGCAACTGACTCGTATTTATGACAGTTACAGTGTCCTGGGATCATGTGATCACCTTTTACAACCTTCCGACAAGCAAAGTCAATGGGGAAGCCATGTTCACTTAACAACTGTGTTACTAACTTAACAGTTGCAGTGATTCACTTAACAGCTGGCAATAGCTTTCTTGTGGCAAGAAAGATTGTAAAATGGGGAAAGCATCACTTTTACACTGTATGACTTAGCAACAGAAATTTTGGGCTCAATTGTGAGCTCAATTTTGTGAGCTCAATTGTGAGCTCAATTTTGGGCTCAATTGTCAAGGATTACCCTCCTCCTCCTCCTCCTCCTCCACCTCCTCCTCCTCCTCCTCCACCTCCTCCTCCTCCTCCTCCTCTTCCATATCTGTCATCTGACGTTGACGATCATGTTGGCGATCCTATTTTTATCAACAGCAACTCAAAAAAGTGCTACTGAGTTTTGTCAAAACAGTTCCTTAGATTTGGAAGCCAAGATGTTTTTCTTCTGCCTGGACCTCATTTGCCTTCAATCTTTCCTTGTAGGATTAAGTGGAGTATGCTATATTTTTCCGGGTGTTGCATCGCATGTCCAAAATATTCTAACTTTTGCTTTTCAATGGCTTTGATGATTTTCCTTTGCTCTTTCAAGCGGCTTATCACCTCCTCATTTCTGAAAGGATTACCTGTAGAACAGGGGTTCCCAAACTTGGCAACTTTAAGACTGGTGGACTTCAACTCCCAGATTTCTCCAGCCAGCTATGCTGGCTGGAGAATTCTGGGAATTGAAGTCCACGAGTCTTAAAGTTGCCAAGTTTGGGAACCCCTGCTGTAGAACATCAATTCAATACTTGTGGCTGCCACATTGACTTTTTTAAAACCATGCATTGTGGAAATCCCTAGTTGTAGTTTTTCTCTTCTATGCCAGTTCTGTTTTTGGATATTAATTTGCTTGACCCATATAGATTAACTACATGCTTTGGGTGCCTGGCATTTCGGTCCCTACCATCTCCCTACTGAGAGTTGTTGCCAATCTAACAAAAAGTGATCTAGGTGGAATAATGGTCTGATTTAATGTAAGATGGCTTCTTGTACCTCTTGCTTAAAAGTAAAGGTAAAGGTTCCCCTTGCACACATGGAAAGTCTTGAGCCGAGAGAGACCACTGTGCCACAGACTACCGGTTGTGAGTCCCTCTGCGTGAAGTGGGCCTAGGGAGGCAGTTGGGCGTGCTGGTTGTATACCTGGCTCCCCGCTATGTAGCAGCAGCCCTGCCCGAGCTCCTGGAGGTGATCGCTACGGTGGCAGTTGAGACCCCCAGACTTTTAGTCATGGGGGACTTTAATTTGCCATCGGTGGGCGAATCATCCAAGGTAGCTCGGGAGTTCATGGCTTCCATGACGGCCATGGACCTGACCCAACTAATTTTAGGCCCCACCCACGAGGGTGGACATACACCGGATCTCATATTTGTCTCTGGACAGTGGAAGAGTGATCTGGGTATAGGGGATATAGACATCACGCCCTTGTCATGGTCAGACCACTCACTTCTCCGGCTCGACTTTCCAACCACTGCCCCCCTCCGCGGGGAGGCGGAACCTGGGTTACCAATTTGGTTCCGCCCCAGGCGCCTGATGGACCCTGATGGGTTTCAGACGGCGCTTGGGCCATTTCCTGTATCCCTGACCCATGCCCCGATCGAGGACCTCGTGGTCGCATGGAATACTGCGACCACGGGAGCCTTGGATCGGGTCGCGCCCTTGTGGCCTCTCTTGCGGCGGCGAGCCACCCTGGCTCCCTGGTTTACCGAGGAGCTGAGGGTGATGAAACGCCGCAAGAGATGCCTAGAGAGAAGATGGAGGTCTACCCGTTCTGAATCCGACCGAACACAGGTAAGAGCCCATTTACGGACTTACATTGTGGCGCTGAGAGTGGCCAAATGTCATCATTGTGCCACTCTCATAGCATCCGCAGAAAACCGCCCTGCCGCCCTGTTTAGGGTGACCCGCTCCCTCCTTCAACAGAGGGTGCGGGAAGCCCCGCTACAGGATAGAGCAGAGGAATTTGTGATTTTTCTGCAGGAGAAAATCGCTCAGATACAGAACGAGTTAGCCCCCATTGATGGCCCAGTGTGATGCCACGAGACAGATCTTGTTTGGGAGGAGTTTGACTCCGTTACTTCCGAAGATATGGACAGGTTATGTGGGCGACTGCGAGCCACCACATGTTTATTGGACCCGTGTCCCTCCTGGCTTGTACTGGCATCCTGGGAGGTGACACGAGGCTGGCTCCAAGAGGTTGTCAACGCATCCTTGAGTGAGGGTTCCTTGCCTGCTTCCCTAAAAGAAGCTATGGTGAGGCCCCTCCTCAAGAAGCCCTCTTTGGATCCAGCTTTATTAACCAACTATCGTCCAGTCTCCAACCTTCCCTTTTTGGCGAAGGTTGTTGAGAGTGTGGTGGCACAACAGTTTCCACGTCACCTGGAGGAAGTTGAGTATCTAGATCCGCGCCAGTCCGGCTTTCGGCCTGGGCATAGCACCGAGACGGCATTGGTCGCGTTGGTCGATGATCTCTGGAGGGCCAGAGATGGAGGTTGTTCCTCCATCCTGGTCCTATTAGACCTCTCGGCGGCTTTTGATACCATCGACCATGGTATCCTATTGCATCGGCTGGGGGGGTTGGGGGTGGGGCACCGTTTTATGGTGGTTCTCCTCCTACCTCTCTGGCCGATCGCAATTTGTGTTGGCAGGAGAGCAGAGGTCGACCTCGAGACCCCTCACATGTGGGGTGCCTCAGGGGTCGGTTCTCTCGCCTCTCCTGTTCAACACATATATGAAGCCACTGGGTGAGATCATCCATGGTTTTGGGGTAGAGTACCATCTCTACGCTGATGACACTCAGCTGTATATATCTACCCCAAACCACCCCAACGATGCCGTAGCGGTGATGTGCCAGTGCCTGGAAGCCGTACGGATCTGGATGGGAAGTAACAGACTCAGACTCAACCCGACCAAGACCGAGTGGCTGTGGTTTCCGGCTGCCCGATTCAACCAGCTGACTCCATCGCTGGCCATAGGGGGCGAACATCTTGCCCCTGTGGATGGGGCGCGCAACTTGGGTGTCCTCCTAGATGCCCGGCTGTCCATGGAAGATCAAGTGACAGCCGTGGCCAGGAGGGAATTTTACCAGGTACGCCTGGTTCGCCAGTTGCGCCCCCTATTGGATCGGGACGCCCTTCGCACAGTCACTCATGCTCTCATGACATCCCGACTGGACTATTGTAACTCTCTCTACATGGGGCTTCCCTTGAGGTGCACCAGATGGTCCAGAACGCAGCCGCGCGGGCAATTCTGGGAACCTCCAGGTTTACCCACATAACACCGCTCTTGCACGAGCTGCACTGGCTGCCTGTCATCTTCCGGGTGCGCTTCAAGGTATTAGTCATCATTTTTAAAGCGCTCCATGGCTCGGGACCTAGCTATCTGCGGGATCGGATCCTGCCTCATACATCCTCACGGCCGATTCGCTCCCACAGAGAGGGACTTCTCCGGGTGCCGTCCACTAGACTTTGTCAGCGGGCGACGCCCAGGGGAAGGGCTCTCTCTGTGGCGGGCCCAGGCCTCTGGAACGACCTTCCCCCCGACATTAGAACGACCACGGACTTCCGCTCCTTCCGTCTAAAACTAAAAACACATCTTTTCTGCTTGGCCGGCCTAGGGTAGTCTCTCTCTATGGGGTTTTAGTTGTTTTAACTGGGAATTTTAGTATGTTAATGGGGTATTTTAGCACAGGTATATGTTTAATTTGTTTTTAATGTGTTTGTATATTTATTGTTTTAGTTTTCCCTGTGCACCGCTCCGAGTCCCTATGGGGAGAGGGAGCGGTCAACAAATTAAAATTATTATTATTATTATTATTATTATTATTATTATTATTATTATTGTTGTTGTTGTTGTTGTTGTTGTTGTTGTTGTTGTTGTTATTATTATTATTATTATTATTATTATTATTATTATTATTATTATTATTATGTGCTAGTCGTTCCCAACTCTAGGGGGCAGTCTTCATCTCCATTTCAAAGCCAAAGAGCCAGCACTGTCTGAAGTCGTCTCTGTGGTCCTGTGGTCGGTATGACTAAATGCCGAAAGCACACAGAATGCTGTTACCTTCCCACCAAAGGTGGTCCTTATTTTTCTACTTGCATTTTTACATGCTTTCAAACTGCTAGGTTGGCAGAAACTGGGACAAGTAACAGGAGCTCACTCTGTTACGTGGCACTAGGGATTCGAACCGCCGAACTGCCGACCTTTCTGATCGACAAGCTCAGCATCTTAGCCACTGAGCCACCCTGTCCCACCTCTTGCTTGGTGGTATGGATTTAGCTTATTTGTTGCCCCATTACAGGCGCTACAAATAGAAAGATGGTCAAATTGGAATAGGAACTTGTCGCTTCATCACACCTAACTTTTGGGCAAAAGAGATGTAGATACAAACTAAATCCAAGTATACTGAGTTGTGTAAAAAAACAACAACAACCAGCCTGTTTCTCATTATATTAGAGAGATTGGATTTTATCCTCTGCTAGTAGAGAATGTGGTAATGTAGAAGCCGCTCTGTGATACAGAAGCAAAGGGGAAATTAACCCCCACCCATGCCATCTCTGTTTTGTAAGCAGTATCTTGCAATCTAAAGGAATCTGTCAAATTATGCAGCAGCAAATGACATCTTTCCACTTCACTAAAGGTAGACTGAACACCTGCATGCAAGGCACTGAGTATACCTGAACATTTTTCACAGGTTGCTGAGAATTCCATATTAAACCATCTGTAGCTCTGAAGATCCGGTAGCTCAAAATGATGTCTGGGAACAACCAAGGCTGCGTGACTGAACAGACGTGTTCTCTCTCTCTCCCTCCTCCCTCCCATTTCTTTCCTTTTATAATCCACATTTCCAACAAAGACACAACCCTGTCGGGGTGTATAGGTAATATGGAAGAATAGATGGGAGGGTCTCTTGAGAAAAAGAAGGTGTCGAGCAGACAGCCCTCAGAGAAATAACAAAGATTGAAGGTGACATCCTAAGAGAAGGAAATAGAAAGTAGAGAAAGAAAAGAGTGTGCAAAAAAAGAGAAATAAAGGCTATTGATTGAACCACAATTTTAATTAATTTAATTTATTTAGATTTATAGAACCACCCTTCTCCATAGAAATGGACCCAAGACGGTGCACAGGAAATTAAAATCTATAATTTTTTTTTTAATATTTATATCCCGCCCTTCTCCGCAGAGGACCCAGAGCGGCGCACAGGAAATTTAAAAAACATACAAAATACAAAGATAAATACATAATTTAAAATATAAATTAAACTGTCTTGTCCTATGCTAAAAGCCAAATTTTAAAATACCCAATTTAAAACTTTCTAAAAAGTCCCCGTGGGAGGTTAGGCTATAACAATAACAATAAATACAGAAAAGTTATTATTATTTAAAAGGTTATTATTATTAAATAACAATAAATACAGAAAAGTTAAGAATAAATTAAACTAAAAGCCTGTGCTAAAAATCCCAATTAAAATTCTAAAATACATTTACTCATTGGCTAAGCTAGACCGGCTTGATGGAACAGATAAGTCTTAAGTTAGTTCCCCCATTTTTATGGTCTGATTCTTTGGGTATTCCTTTCAAATCATATAATTTTTCCATTTTTCAGAAGCATAGAATAAGGTAAAGGTTCTCCTTGCACATATATGCTAGTCGACTCTAGGGGGCAGTGCTCATCTCCGTTTCAAAGCCGAAGAGCCAGCGCTGTCCGAAGACGTCTCCGTGGTCATGTGGCTGGCATGACTAAATGCCGAAGGCGCATGGAAGGCTGTTACCTTCCCACCAAAGATGGTTCCTATTTTTCTACTTGCATGTTTATATGCTTTCGAACTACTAGGTTGGCAGAAGCTGGGACAAATAATGGGAGCTCACTCTGCTACACGGCGCTAGGAATTCAAACCGCCAAACTGCTGACCTTTCTGATTGGCAAGCTTAGCGTCTTAGCCACTGAGCCACTGCATCCCTTGGACATAGAATAGAATAAAACCTTTATTGTCACTTTAAATGTACCCTAATCAACATAGATTAAAATGAAATTTCGTTGCATTCAGGTCTCAAAAGATATCCATTATGCATATACTCACATATATTATATGACACAGAGAGAAGCAATGCAGTCTAGCCCGGATGTACACATAACCAATTTCATTGTAATTTTTACAATGACAATAAAGATTATTATTATTATATACATGGCAAAAAAAATGAAATTTGCAAGTTTATCTGATGGATGCCATAGGGAACAAAACTGTTACAGAATCTGGTAGCCCTGCTAGAAATATTTTGAAACCTCCTCCCAGAGGGGAGTAACAGAAGCAGACCATGAAGTGGGTGTGTGGGGTCTCTAACAATGCACACAGCATTTATAAGCAGTATCCAGAATAACAGGAAATGAGCTTTCTATAATCTTCTTGGTTGTCCTTACCACTCTCTGTACGGACTTTCTATCTGAGGCACTACTGCCACCAAACCAAACTGTGATGCAGTTTGTTAAATTGCTGTCTATAATATCCCCACTTTTTCTTAGGGAAAGAAGAAGCAAGTGTATGAAGAGAATGTTGGAATCTTTGGACAAAATTTAAAAATATAACTTATAATGCATTTTGACCTGAGGTCAGGTAGTCCTTGACTTACGACCATAACTAAGCCCAAAATTTATGTTGGTAAGCAAGACAGTTGCTAAGTGAATTTTGGCCCATTTTACGATGTTTCTTGCCACGGGTTGTTAAATGAATCACGGCAGTTGTTAACTTATAACATGGTTATTATGTGAACCTGACTTTCCCTTTGACTTTGCTTGTCGGAAGGTCGCAAAAGGGGATCACATGCCCCCAAGGCACAGCAACAGTCATATGTATGAATCAATTGCCAAATGTCTGAATTTTGATCATGTGACCAGGGGGATTCTGCAATGGTCATAAGGGTGAAAATGGTCATGGGTCACTTTTTTCGGTGGTCGTAACTTTGAACAGTCGCTAAATGAACAGTTGTAAGCCGAGGGCTACCTGTACATAAATAAATAAAATAACACAGCTTTCCCACTCAATAAGCATCAGGCAATGTGACAAGGAAACCCACTTCCTGCAGCATCTTTTCCTCTTGTTTTTCCCCAGACGTTTAGCTGGTGTTCCTAGAAACTTTGGCAGTTTTTATTTTTATTGATGTGAGTCCAAATAACAGATCTTGAGAAGTGGAAAATGTTTCATGCCCCAAATTTGTTGTGACTATTTGTGTGGTCTGCAGTGCACATACAGGTTTGTTAAGCTCCTCTATTGGTGCTACTTCATTTTCGCTCCCAGCTGTTCAATTAATTTCAATTAGATTTTCCCTCGGATTCGGAAGCTGTTTTGGAACAATAGCCCAAGCGATCCCTATTTTTGCTTTCCTCCTTGATTGCTTCTGCCAAGAATACCTGAAATTTGGAAGAGAGGAGGTAGGGAGTTAAAAGAAGCTGGCGTCTTTTAAGATTTATGAACCCGTAAATTTAGAAATGCCACTTGGTTATTGCTGGGGTGTTCTGGGGAACGTCTGTCCAAGCATCTTGATGGCACGCAGGAAAAAAAGAAAGGCGGTCACCTGTTTATGAATGAGTACCGAGAAATGGATTCAATTAATCATGTTGGCCACCGGACAAACAATTGCATAGCCGATGATATGCCTGAATAAGGAAATCATCTCATAAAATGCCTTCCCACGACAGCTCCTCACCCCTCACGATCGCATCCCAAATAGCTTTTTTGAAAAGGGGACAGAGAACCTATTGAAACAAAATATTAAACAGCGCCCATTTGCCATTTTCCTGCAGGGATCTGGCCAGTCCTGCTTGGACTGGATATTACCGTATGTGGTCACTAAAGAGCTTGTATTGAATACTAGCTGTTTCCGGCTATGCGTTGCTGGGGCCCAGTCTGGTTAAATGGCCAACCAATCTGTGTGTAGATCTACATCTGCACACACAAACACGTACACACAACCACCATATAACCCCTAACCTACCTACCTACTGTATTTCTCCCTCTCTATCGACCTACCTACCTACTGTATTTCTCCCTCTCTCCCTCTACCTACCTACCTAACCTACCTACCTACCTACCTACTGTATTTCTCCCTCTCCCTCTCTATCCACCTACCTACCTACCGCATTTCTCCCTCCCTCTCTCTATCCCTATAGCTGCCTACCTACCTACCTACTGTATTTCTCCTTGAATCTTATGGACAGAGTCATTATGAGATAATACCTGTGGCCCACTGCTCTCTCTGTATCCATCTACCTACCTTTTTTTTTTTTTACAATTTTTTACATTTCCGTTGTGTGTACCTGGCACAGGTGTGACACCTACACAATCTATATATATATCATTGGTGCCGTATTCAAAAGGAATGTCGTGTGAAAATTTGGAAGCAATCACTGCAGTACTTTCAGAGATTAGCAGTTTTGAACAAACTCTTGTTACATTTTTATTTATGTAGATTATTATATAGATTGTTAATTTCTCTTGAAGCTCTCTCTTTGCAATTAGTAATTTCAAGCACTTTGGCTTCAAGAAGGTTGCCCCATCCCAATTTGGGAACAGAAATTAGCAGGTATTTCAGAGTTGGATCTACTGAATGCCCCTTTCTTGGGTTGATGTACGGGCATGCAAATCATACTCCTCTATTGGTATATAGTTTAAATTCTTGCTGTCAACTTTTGTCATAGACCTGGAATCTTAATGCATACTGTGCCCAGTCAGAAATGCTTCAGGCAGCATTGAATGAACTGAAGAACGTGTTACAGGCTCATTGCTATGACAACCTATGCCCATGATAAAGGATATACTGTATGTACAGAAAACTCCATCAGCAGTAGAGATGGGTAGCTGTAATAGGAATATTTAAGATGAGGGGAAACGGCATTAGAATTATATGAATGCTTGATTTGAGATGCGTCATTTTTCTAGCTGGATCCTGTATGTGTTTTTATACTATCCTCAGTGGATCAATCACATTGGCTAGGGGAGGGCTTTCTCACGATGGAGAAATCAGCGATGTAGGGAAGGGATAACATGCCACAGTACAGATCTAGAAGCGTTCTCCAGAAATAATGATTGATGGCGTTATCTGCTGGAGAATCGACAGACCCTCTTTGCTCTGGAAGGTAACAGGATGGTTACAAGGCTTTCATACTATATTTGGGCAGTTTAGCCTGTGCAGATGGGAATCCACACCATTCACGGCATATACTAAAGAGAAGATCAAAGAACATGAGGCAGAGCCAGAAGGAAATGGAAAGAGAACATCAGACAAATTCAATAACGCCAATTAACAATGGTTAAGGCCACCAGAAGAGCAAGAACCAACATCTGAAACAGAAGAGGAAGGAGGAGGAGGAGGAGGAGGAGGAGGAGGAGGAGGAGGAGGAGGAGGAGGAGAAAAAGCGGAAGCAGAAGCAGAAGCAGAAGCAGAAGCAGAAGAAGAAGAAGAAGAAGAAGAAGAAGAAGAAGAAGAAGAAGAAGAAGAAGAAGAAGAAGAAGAAGAGGAGGAGGAGGAGGAGGAAGGGAAGGAAGAGGAGAAAAAGCAGAAGTAGAAGAAGAAGAAGAGGAGGAGGAGAAGGAGGAGGAGGAGAAAAAGCAGAAGCAGCAGCAGAAGAAAAAGAAGAAGCATGGGAAGAGTGAAGACATTTGAAAAATAAAAAAGTGGAGATTGGACTGCTTTTTCCCATTTCCTTTGTTGGTTTTCTTACTTTCTTCTCGCAAACTCCAGAAGCTTGGCTATTGAGAACAAAGAGAGGGCCTCTGGTGTCACTGCTAGACTATGACATATGGGTTTCTTGGTGTTCTCTGAGCTTGGTTGTCTTCTTGCAGTGCATTGGTGCATTGATGATGTTACCTAGTTTGGGTAATGAAATGTCTGGAAGAGAACAAGCAAGCAAAAAAGGAGCCTTCAGTTCAACCGTGAGCTACAAATGTTCTCCTTTATTGGGACTATAGCATGCATTGAACTCCCACAATCCACAATATCTAGGAAGATGGTCGAAACCAATTTATTTTGCCAAACCTTTAATTGCTGACCATAGTGATAGTCAATTTTAAAATCGAGTTTCGATTTTAATCACATTCAATTTCATTACTATTTTTTTTTAAAAAAACTTTTAAGTTTATTTTAGCCTTTTGAAAGGCATGAATCCATTTTTATCTCCCAGCTCAACATGATGGATTTCCTATTTTTACAATTAAAAAGTAAGCCCAGTATTTTTTAAATTCACATTTTGCATTATAGGTAGTCCTGTAAAAGTAGTCATATTCCAACCGTTTGTTTAGTGACCATTTGAAGTTACAACAGCACTGAAAAAACTGAATAATGGCCATTTTTCATACTCCCATTGCAGCATCAAAATTTGGATGCTTGGCAATTGGCTCATATTTGTGACCTTCTGACAAGCAAAGTCAATGAAGAAGCCAGATTCACTTAATAATCATTTTACTAACTTAACAACTGCAGTGATTCCTTAGCAAGTGTGGCATAAAAGGTCGTAAAATGGGACAAAATTCACTTAATAACAGTCTTGCTTAGCCACACAAAAAAAATTGAGCTCAATTGTGTTGACTATTTACATTTCTCATATTCATAAATAGGATTTCTGTCACCATTTCTGATTTATATTAATGAGCCAAATCTCCTCTTCTGAATTTTGCATGATTCCAACTTACCTGAAATGTAACAGGCATTTTCCTCCCAAGAATGCAATGTTCCATAGTCTTGCATCTCAAAAGTTCAGATTTTCTTGATCAAATTTCCCCCCAAACCTAGCTATTGTATACTGAGCTGCCATCCATTTTAATTTTTATACTCTTGCATAGGACTGATGGGACACACAAAGACCTACAGTTGTACAATTCAAGTTCACCTTTGCGTTGAGCATGCCAATATCACCGTGGCCATGGCGGGAGGGATGCAGACTGAAGGGCAACACAAGGGGACGTTTAAAAGAAAACAAAGCAAACACCATCACCTTATGCTCCAGAATCGACAGCAGCATAGGGAGCTATTAGGAGTTGGGCAGGAGAAAGACAGATCCCTCCCCCTCATCTTGCAGACTCTATATACCTCTTTTTATACCTATATTTTATACCCCTTGAATAATTTTATACCTCTTGAATAATTTTATACCCCTTGAATAATTTTATACCTCTTGTATAATTTTATACCTCTTGAATAATTTTTAATTATGGGGGCGATGCGACGCTCCCATGTAACACCCCTCCTGCGCGAGCTGCACTGGCTTCTGGTGGTTTTCCGGGTGCGATTCAAGGTGTTGGTTACCATCTTTAAAGCGCTCCATGGCTTAGGAGCTGGGTACCTATGAGATCGCCTTCTGCCACCGAGAGCCTCCCACTGGCCCATACGCTCCCATCGAGAGGGTCTCCTCATGGTGCCGTCGGCTAGACAATGTCGACTGGCGACACCCGGGGGAGAGCCTTCTCTGTGGGAGCACCTGCCCTCTGGAACGAATTGCCCCCGGAATTAAGAACTATCCCTGACTTACGCACCTTCCACCGCAGTCTCAAAATCTTTCTCTGTCAACAAGCTAGGCTGGCATAAAGTGTGTTTTTTAAATTTTAAATTTAAATTTTTAAATTTAAATTTTTATTATTTTAATTAGGGTTAGTTTGGGTTTTTTTCCACGTTTCGGCCAATATTTTAATGATGTCTTTTAATTATGCCTTTTAAAAGCTTTTTTTAACTTTTATATATTTGTTTTGTATTTTGGCTGTACACCACCCTGAGTCCTTCGGGAGTAGGGCGATATAAAAAAACCAATAAACCTAAACCTAAACCTAAACTTTACATCAGGAGTCCTTACAGCAACTTTTATGTTCAATTAGATATCAATAATCTCAAGTTTGCAGTTCAAAGGCAGAGTGAAGAGTTCCTGGCATTTGGCCTTTAGACAGTGACTCAGAGGAAGAGGCTAGATGAAATAAAATGTCAGTATGAAAAAAATGTCCGGACTTGGGCAACCGTGAGAAGCTGCTCAACAGCGAAAGGGGCAGTATATAAATCAAATGATAGATAGGTGATAGATGGAGGGATGGATGGATGGATGGACAGCTAGATAGATAGATAGATAGATGATAATAGATGATAGATGATAGATAGATAGATAGATAGATAGATAGTTGATAGATGATAGATGATAGACGATAGCTAATAGCTGATAGATAGCTGATAGATAGCTGATATATATATAACTGATAGATAGTTGTTTGATAGATGTTAGATAGCTGATAGCTGATAGATAGATAGATCAGTGATGGCTAACCTTTTTTGGCTTGCGTGCCAAAAGCTGGGGGAGCGCAGGGGGATCGTGCATGGGAGTGCCACACCCATAATGCTATGTGCGTGACTCCCTGCTTTTGATGCACTTTTTTCGCCCTCCCCAGGCTCCAGGGGCTTTCTAGGAGCCTGAGGAGGGTAAAACAGTCTCCCCCCCACCTCCAGAGGTTTCAGGAGCTTCCCTGAAGCCTCCAGAGGGCGAAAAACAGCCTCAAAAGAAGGCCTAAATCAGCTGGCCAGTACACACATGCACGCTGGTGCTGACAGGGCAAAGCCTCGCGTGTCCTAAGAAATGGTTCCGTGTGCCATCTGTGGCACCTGTGCCATAGGTTCGCCATCACTGAGATAGATAGATAGATAGATAGATAGATAGATAATTGATAGATGATACAGTAGATAGATAGATAGATAAATAGATAGATGATAGATAGATAGATAGATAGATAGATAGATGATAGATAGATAGATAGATAGATTAGATAGATAGATGATAGATAGATAGATAGATGATAGATAGATAGATAGATAGATGATAGATAGATAGATAGATAGATGATAGATAGATAGATAGATAGATAGATAGATAGATGATAGATAGATAGATAGATAGATAGATGATAGATAGATAGATAGATGATAGATAGATAGATAGATGATAGATAGATAGATAGATGATAGATAGATAGATGATAGATAGATAGATGATAGATAGATAGATAGATAGATAGATAATTGATAGATGATAGATAGATAGATAGACAGACATTCTAATCAGCAGATAATTGCTGCTGATTAGAAAGCTGAAAATATTCTTACCTGCAAGGTGCTTCAGGTCTATCGCATTTCTCCAGCTGTTACTAGCTTTCTGTATTCCTTAATATTCACCAGTGAAGTTACACCAATGTATCTTATTGTGTTTAATGGTTGGCTAAACCAGATCAGGGTGATTACCCCTAAGGGACTCTTAGTAAACCTTGCTTTAACAAGCTTAAATCTATACTACTGTCAAGCGCTAATTGCCCCGTTAGGCTCACTTTGCATGGCTGCTGATTACTAAGGGGGCAGTGGCAGTACCTAGGAAGAGAAAAGCAAAACAATGCATGCAAAATCATGCATAGTGAAATAGAGCCACAGGCTGGGGAAAGGATGGGAACTACAGAAAAACAATTCAGCAAAAGATCAGAGCTCCAATTATATAAATAGAGCAGGACCGCCAACTGTTACTACTTCCTGTATATCAGCATTTGTTGTAGGCATACAGAACATATTGCTGTTGCCACGCTAAGATAGTAGTAACAGCTTTCCCTTATTTTTGTTATAATTTGAATGTCTGAAGAACAGCTAATTGGTCAATGCCTGGTTTGATCTGTCAAGCCAAAATCAAAATGGCCTTAGTGTTTAGGAAGCCTAAACACTACGAGCTATGGTGGTGCAGTGATTAGAATTGCAGCCAAAGTCTGCCCACACCCAAGAGTTTGATCCTGACCGGTTTAGAATTGGCCCTGCTTTCCATCCTTCCGAGGTCAGTAAAATGAGGGCCCAGATTATTAGGGACAATATATTGACATTGTAAACTGCCCAGACAGTGCTGTAAAGCACTATAGAGTGGTATAGAAGTCTAAGTGCTGTTGCTATAATTTGATTTTAGTTGGTGCATTAGCCAAAGTAGCTGAACTACAACTACCAGTACCTTGAGCATCCACTGTCAATGGTGAGAAATGTTGGCAGCTGTACTGTACGGTTTCTCCATGTTAAACTTTGAAGTCATCCATTTGTCTTTGTCATCTATCTCTTTGCAGGCATAGCCAGAAAACAGGATTAAAGCTACGCCCATCCATTCTTTTGTTTCTAGTAGCATGAAGTTCACGTGTTTCTCAGTAATGGCTTTCTCTTATCTTTGCTACCGGTTTGGAACCAGAAGTGCGCATGAGCAGAGCGTCCGTGATGATGTCTGGGTGGATGAAGCCTCCTGTTGCTGCTACAGGTTTGCCTGAACTGTGGCGAACTGGCAGAATACCACCTCTGGTGTTTCTGCTTTGAACACATTCCCTCCCTCCCTCCCTCCCTCCCTCCCTCCCGTAGACTTACCATCACAATTGGGACTACCGATTCTAGTAATTGAGCAAAATGATAATTAAGTGAGACAACCCCAGAGGTGGGTTCCTATCGGTTCGGACTAGTTTGGCTGTGTAGGTAGTAACTTGGCTTGCCATGCCCCCGAACTGGTTCTATTAGCAGCGCCCCAGGCACCACCATCGTGCTTTTTGCTTCTGTGCATGCAGAAGCTTTTAACTACTGCACATGAGCATATAGCACGTCCCAAGCGTGCACCTGCCAGAAGCGCACACCTGCCCGAATAAAGCACATGCCTGACCAAAGAAAACACCAGCCCACCCGAAGCAAGTGTGCCCACAGGAAGCGTGTGCCCGTGTTAGGATAATTATCCTGATGTTGGGTTGACAATATATATATAAGCCAGGATTATTAAAGGGCATATGTATCTTTAAAGACTATGTGGAATCTGATTGGCTGTGCTTCCCAGCTTAATCATAAAAAGCAGCAGGAAACACAGTTCATCCCTTTTTTGCTTCCTTTGCTTTTTGATTGCCACTGAGGAAGGAGCTGAAACTGAAGATGGAAGAAGAATCATTGTTTTGACTGACTGTAAGATAACTGGTTTTGGTGAAGGACTGTTTATTGTTGGAGGAGTTAGTATCACTATTTGGAAGAAGTATTTTAGTTACATCAAGAGTAAAGACTATTTATTTTTCTACTATCAGTGTTTGAGAGTTCTTGTGTGGTTTAAGCAACGTATCTCTTGCTGTCCGGTGTATGGCACTATTCCGCCTGTTTTTTTTTTTCCAACGGGGGTGTATTATCCCTAACAGCCCGCCCAAAGCGCACACTTGTTCGAAGCACATCCGTGAGTGAACTGGCAGTAGCAGAAGCTGGAACCCACCCCTGGACAACACATGGCTGCTTTGCTCAGTGACTGCAACCTCAGCAGTTCCAGTCGTGGCTGCTAGGGGGTCACACCACTTGTAAAATGGAATAGAATAGAATAGAATAGAATAATTTTATTTGTAGACCGCATCCTCTCCCCAAAGGGACTCGGAGCGGTGCACAGGGAAATTAAAAATACCAATAAATATACATAAATAGAATAGATAAAAGACAAATTAAACAACGATTATCCCTGCGCTAAAACCCCCAATTTTAAAATTAACTAAGATCCCCTAAACCCTATTAAAAGACGGAAGACTAACCTAGGCCGGCCAAGCAGAAAAAGTGTGTTTTCAGTTTTTGACGGAAGGAGCGGAGGTCCGTAGTTGTTCTAATTTCGGGGGGAAGGTCATTCCAGAGGGCTGGGCCCACCACAGAGAAGGCCCTTCCCCTGGGCGTTGCCTGCTGGAATGCCAGTGGAAAAGCATATCCCTGCCCCACCACACCTGAGAGGCTCAAGCCCTTTTCCTGTTGCAGCAAGGAGGGTCAGACCCTCTCTCTGCCCCACCATGCATGGTTACCTTTGCCTTTTTCTGGGAGGGGGTGGTGGCTATTTTTGCGATTATTGAAAGACTGCGTCTTCAAATTCTGTGACTTGGGGAAGGGTCTGTCCAAACTATCACAAGAATGATTGCATTTGCCAGCCTTCCCAGCTTTCAGAAGGGTGGTCTTGGCTAGCCTTCCTAGGGCTAGAATTAGTGATTTTTAACTTGGGTTTTAATTATGAATTTTTAGCACGGGTTCTTAACTTGATTTAATTTATTTTTAATCATATTTGATTGTATTTATGACTTCTGCTTTTATTATTCCTGTGCACTGCCCTGAGTCCCATTAAGGAGAGAGGGCGGGATAGAAATATAATAAAATAAAATAAAATAAATAAATAAAATAAATAGAAAGCTAGCCAATGTCATCATTTTGAAGGCTGCAAATCTTTCTAGCTTTCAGTGCAGTGGCCTTCACTGGAACGAGGTCTAGAAATCTTTTTAACCTTCAGAATGATGCCCCAAAGGTGCTTTTCCAAAACCAACTGAACTTTCTTGTTTTTTTTCCCTTGAAAATGTTTCACTTCTCATCCGAGAAGCTGCTTCAGTTCTGACTCAACTGTCCAAGTCAGAATTGAAGATTCATTTGCTTGAATGAAAAGCAGAACGTTTTATGGAAAATTTAACAAGAATCTCTGGTTGCCTTTTGGAAAAGGACCGTTAGGACCTGGATGATTGAGAATCTCCATAGACCTTCAGAACTATGGTGTTTATTAGCTTTTCCAACAACCTTCAATGCATAGAAGAGGATGCCTCAGCCAGGATTTGAGGATTAGAAACAGGATTTGGATCTTAGGGATTGATATCTAATTTTTGTAACCTGGCAGAGGGGATTCCTCCATGCATGGAAGGAAGTGTTTTCACTGGGCTGCAGAAATGGGACTTGAATCTTTGGGATCCATTCAGCAGGCACCTCTTTCAGCTGGTGCCAGAGATGACATGAGCAGCAGCTTCCAACCTTCACTGCCGTCTTCCCCATTGATCTTCTGGGGAAGCAGGCAGAAATGATTGCAAATGGTGATCACATGCTTGGCACCAGTTGTAAGTGTGAATAAATAATGCCAAACACCAGGATGTGGTGTACAGGGGTCCAGTGCGACAATTTACGGTGGCCAAAAGTGCTTTATAGGCAACCTTTCCAAGGCTGTCATAGTTTGAATAGTTGTTAAGCGACTGTTCGTAGGATGAGGGCTACCTGTAAAATATTAAATGTATTTGCTTGTGGCAGCCAAGTCTTATAACATAAAATCTGAGCAGGAGCCCTTCTGATTGGTTGGTGTATAGGTGTTGATATGTAGCAGAAGGAAATCATAGATATTTTGACCTAGGCTTCCCCAAAAAGCACGAAGAAGATTCCTGGTCCTGACAAAACCCCATTTATTACATGAATATGAATTCCTCCCATTCACATTCAGCAAAGGCCTGGTAAACAATCTTTCAAAAGTGAATTTATGATCACAGATATTGTCTAGCTTGGAAAGTTATAATGTAAATATTTTCCAAACGCAGTGCAGTGCAAGGAAACACTTGGCACAGAGTCTCTGAGATTCACAGACAGATCTTCACACTCCTGAAATGAACGAACGAATGAACAAATTCTTTCCTGCAAAAGCCCACTCCCCTTTCGCTCTTCTTTTATCTCTTATGGGAGGGGCCATTCACCATCCACCTGTGGTTTTACTCCCAAGTTGACCCTGATTTCTGAGCTGTTTTTTTCTTCTGGCAATTCTGGGAACGGGCTCCAGCTGTTCCTCTACCTCATTGCTGTCTAGCTCCGAAGGCAGCTCAGAACTGCCAGATGGCCTTGACCCCCCCTCTGCGTCCGACACAGAGCCCTCGTCTGAGCCTTCCCCAGCTTCCAGGACTGACCCCATGTTCCTTCCCAACCTCTTTACTGTCCAAATCTGTGGCCAGCTCTGCTGGCTGCTGGCAGGCCACACCGATGGGAATGCTTGCAGACCAGCTCTCTGGAGAGAAAGAGATGGCAAATGGTAGGTTTAATTTTCACAAATGTGTTACAGGCCAGAGTAGCTTTATGTGGTAAATTCAGGATTGCTGAGAGAAACAAGGTGTAGAACAAAACAGAAACCCAAAGGAGAGACAGCTAAAAGGAAGATTCAGTGGAAGCAATGGGGTGGAAAAAATAAGTCCTGAAAAGGATAAATGAAGGAGAAGAAAATTTGAGAGCAAGTGCACAGAGGAGAGGGAAATAAAGCAATAAGTAACAGATGACGAATAGTTCGATTACTCATCTCCAGCCATATCTGCACCCTGACACAGCCCATGTTCAACTAGACATGGGATGTATTACAGAGAGATTGCTCTTCACACGCGGAGAGAATACTAACACTGTACAGTGCACAATAGGGACTTGAATAAAACACTGTTAGATTAATTACAAAATATACAGCACCGCTCCAATATTTGACATCTAATACAGGATGGAGAAATTGGGTTAGATTAACCCAATTGATCTTGGTCCAGCAGCTGAGTAGAGCAGAGGAAATATTGAGTTTAGTAGAGAAAATAGAGAACAATGGCAAGAATGCTGCAGTTTTTAAACAAGGGGACAGGAAAAGCTCTAGTACAGGTAGGTCTCGACTTACAACCACAATTGAGCCCAGAATTTCTGCTGCTAAGTAAGGCAGTTGTTAAGTGAGTTTCACCACATTTTATGACCTTTCTTAAAAAATCACTGGGGTTGTTAAATTAGTAACACCGTTGTTGAGTGAATCTGGCATCCCCATTGACTTTGTTGGTTGCAAAAGGTGATCCCTTGAGCCCAGGATACTGCATCCGTCATAAATATGAATCGGTTGTCCAGCGTCTGAATTTTTATCACAGGACCATGGGGATACCGCAACAGTCGTAAGTGTGAAAAATGATCATAAATCACTTTTTTCCCCAGTGTTGTTGTAATTTTGAACGGTCACTAAACAAACTGTTGTAAGTCAAGGATTAACCTGTAGAAGGGAATGGAGTTGAATGTGCAGTGGAGAAGATTTTGCCATGGAAGGATTGCAGAAAGAAGTTATAGAAAGACAATGGAGTGCCTTCCACATGTCTGAAAGTTTTGTATCCCTTATTAGTAACCTTCTTTCCCAGTCCTTGGTATACAATAGCAGAGTTGGAAGGGACTTTGGAGGTCTTTTAGTCCAACCTCCTGCCTAGGCAGGAAGCCCTATACCGTTTCAGACAAATGGCTATCCAACATCTTCTTGAAGATTTGCAGTGTTGGGGCATTCACAACTTCTGGAGGCAAGCTGTTCCACTGATTAATTGTTCTAACTGTCAGGAAATTTCTTCTCAGTTCTAAGTTGCTTCTCTCCTTGATTAGTTTCCACCCATTGCTTCTTGTCCTGCCCTCAGGTGCCTTGGAGAATAGTTTGACTCCCTCTTCTTTGTGGCAACCCTTGAGATATTGGAACACTGCTATCATGTCTCCCCTAGTCCTTCTTTTCATTAAACTAGACATACCCAGTTCCTGCAACCGTTCTTCATATGTTTTAGCCTCCAGTCCCCTAATCATCTTGGTTGCTCTTCTCTGCACTCTTTCCAGAGTCTCCACATCTTTTCTACATCGTGGCAACCAAAACTGAATGCAGTATTCCAAGTGTGGCCTTACCAAGGCATTATAAAGTGGCATTAACACTTCACGTGATCTTGATTCTATCCCTCTGTTTATGCAGCCTAGAACTGTGTTGGCTTTTTTGGCAGCTGCTGCACACTGCTGGCTCCTATTTAAATGGTTGTCCACTAGGACTCCAAGATCCCTTTCACAGTTGCTACTATTGAGCAGGGTACCACCTATACTGGTAATTATCCATCCTGTCCACTCCTTAAACCAACCAGTGGTTCCTCCAACTTAGCAATGGGGGTTGGTGGGTGGGGGGCAGCTAAACTGCCAGCTGGTTACTGCCCAGCCTTTCCTTGTTCTTCCCTCACTATGGATTACTTTGACAGCTAGAAAAATGGTTGCTTGAATACCTAGTTGGCTACTGTGCAGAGGGAATACCAAAAACCACACTATATCAATGACTCAGGAGGGTGAGAGGATGGGTGCAAGGCAGTGGTGGGTTGCAGGCGGTACACCCCGGGACAGGTGTACCGGAGCCTGCCCGGAGCACTGGGTACCATTCCGGTATGATGCTCCGGAGGGCCCACCAACCCGCCCTCACTCCTTATCGGCACTGTCCGCACTTCCGCGCACATGCATGGCATGTACAGTGGCTGCATGATGCTCCGCCGACCAGCTGGAGTGTTGCAGAGGCTTGCAGAAGAGTCATTTGTAGCCAGAGTATGAGTGTGGGTGATGCTGGGCCCGTTCCAACCATACTGGTTGGAACAGGATCTGGAGCCCACCACTGGTGCAAGGGCAGGAAGTGGAAATTCTAGGGTTCAAGAGGTGTGCTCTATTAGGAGCTACTCACCCTACAGTCCTAGTGGAGCTGCCTCTGAGTCATTTTATGCCCTTGTAGCAGTGGTGGGTTTCAAATTTGTTTAGAACCTACTCTCTAGGTGTGGCCTATTTTGTGGGCGTGGCTTGGCAGTCATGTGACAAGGTGGGAGTGGCCAACTTGTAAAATGTGGTGAAACTCATTTAACAACGCTCTTGCTTAGCAACCAAAATTTAATTCTTTCTTTCTTTCTTTCTTTCTTTCTTTCTTTCTTTCTTTCTTTCTTTCTTTCTTTCTTTCTTTCTTTCTTTCTTTCTTTCTTTCTTTCTTTCTTTCTTTCTTTCTTTCCTTTCCTTTCCTTTCCTTTCTTACTTTCTGCCTTCCTTTCCTTTCCTTCCCATTGGGTTACTGGCAGCGGCAGGCCAGACTTACTTCTGGGTCCGCCGGTGGAACCCCCTCTCACCGGTTCTCTAAATTTCACCATCCGGCTCTTGCGAGTAGGTGCGAGCCTGCAGAAACCCACCACTGCCTTGTAGGGACACAGGAGAGTGGTCTCAGTTTGGTATGGCCCTCACAGTGCAATGGATTGGGAGAAGGAATAGTGTAACACATTGGTTTCAAAAACTGGTGGGAATTTCTACATATTTTATGGATCTCACTTCTGGTTTGAGCGTGTAATGTAGGAAGAATCATAAGACCTCCCCACATCCCTTTATTTCCATGACCTCAGGGAAGGCAAAGAAAAACCATCCACAGCAGCTAAAGCAATCCCTGCCTCCCAGCCAGAATTCCCAGTTAGAAGACTGAGACAGGTGGAATTGACAGGATTAAGTCAGAAAATACAAAGCCACACATAATATATATTCCCCACCTTCCCCCAAGGCTAGTCTTATCCTGACCGCCGCCCAGAAAATCAAATAGGGACAATTAGAATGCAGAAAGGCACATTATAAATCTAATCCAATAACCCTACTAGGCATCAGGGTTATCTCAAAAGTCCAAAAGGGTATAAAAACCACTCTACTCACCATGGCAGGCTGTCAGCCACCCCAGAAACATGCTGCTGTCACGGTTGTTTTGGGCTATCAAATCAATGGAGACCTCCTTTCCTGCAGCCTGCTTCCAATTTTTTCCAGCGTTTTTCTCCTGGCTTGGAACTGGACCAGATTTTACTTTCAACAATTGGGTACCCCTAGCTCAGTTTTAGCCTTAGAGCTGCCCCTGTTTTCCCCTCGCCCTGCTCCAGAGTTTCAAAGATGACACATTATTTAGGAACAGTATTTTTTTTTCTCTTCACATCATCACAACAAAAAGGAATGTATCTTTCTTTGGAAGTGGGACTGTTGCACTAGGAATGCATTTTCTCAATAAAATAAACCTCAGTAACATCAGACCTACTGGATTTAACTCTCTCTACCATTTAATAATTTCAAATAAGCTTCCAGGAAAAAGCAGTGCTGCTTGCCCTTTTCGGAAATTTTTTTTTTGGTACCGCTTCTGAATTTTCAATCAGATATATGACTATCTGGCATGAATAGCAAAGATGGTTAAGGAAGACTGTCTGAGTCAATCAGCCCTTCTTTCTCCGATGTTCTGAATATCACTACATTTCTTATTTAATAATAATAATAATAATAATTTAATTTATATCCCGCTCTCTCTCCCCGAGGGGACTCGAGGCGGGGCACAGGCAATTAAAATACAAATGAACCACAGACAAATACAAAATACAGAATTAAAAATAGATTAAATAAATCCTGCGCTAAAACCTATAAACTAAACTAAAAATTACCCCTAAAAAACCCTAACCTAAAAAGAGACTACCCAAGGCCGGCCAGACGAAAAAAGTGTGTCTTTAATTTTAAGCGGAAGGAGCGGAGGTCCGTAGTTGTCCTGATATCGGGGGGAAGGTCATTCCAGAGGGCTGGGCCCGCCACAGAGAAGGCCCTTTCCCTGGGCGTCGCCCGCTGACAAAGTCTAGTGGACGGCACCCGGAGAAGTCCCTCTCTGTGGGAGCGAATCGGCCGTGAGGATGTATGGGGCAGGATCCGATCCCGCAGGTAGCTAGGTCCCGAGCCATGGAGCGCTTTGAAGATGGTAATTAACACCTTGAAGCGCACCCGGAAGACGACAGGTAGCCAGTGCAGCTCGCGCAAGAGCGGTGTTACATGGGCAAACCTAGAGGTGCCCATAATTGCTCGCGCGGCTGCATTCTGGACCAACTGAAGCCTCCGGGTACACCTCAAGGGGAGCCCCATGTAGAGAGAGTTGCAATAATCCAGTCGGGATGTCACGAGAGCATGAGTGACTGTGCGAAGGGCGTCCCGATCCAATAGGGGGCGCAACTGGCGTACCAGGCGAACCTGGTAAAACGCCCTCCTGGCCACGGCTGTCACTTGATCTTCCATGGACAGCCGGGTATCCAGGAGGACACCCAAGTTGCGCGCCCCATCCACAGGGGCAAGATGTTCGCCCCCTATGGCCAGCGTTGGAGAGAGCTGGTTGAACCGGGCAGCCGGAAACCACAGCCACTCGGTCTTGGTCGGGTTGAGCCTAAGTCCGTTACTTCCCATCCAGATCCGCACGGCTTCCAAGCACTGGCACATCACCGCTACGGCATCGTTGGGGTGGTTTGGGGTAGATATGTACAGCTGGGTGTCATCAGCGTACAGGTGGTACTCTACCCCAAAACCACGGATGATCTCGCCCAGCGGCTTCATGTATGCGTTAAACAGGAGAGGCGAGAGGACCGACCCCTGAGGCACCCCGCATGTGAGGGGTCTCGGGGTCGACCTCTGCTCTCCTGCACGCACAAATTGCGATCGGCCAGAGAGGTAGGAGGAGAACCACCGTAAAACGGTGCCTCCCACCCCCAACCCCCCCAGCCGATGCAATAGGATACCATGGTCGATGGTATCGAAAGCCGCCGAGAGGTCTAATAGGACCAGGATGGAGGAACATCCCCCATCTCTGGCCCTCCAGAGATCATCTACCAATGCGACCAATGCCGTCTCGGTGCTATGCCCGGGCCGAAAGCCGGACTGGCGCGGATCTAGATAGTCAACTTCCTCCAGGTGACGGGGAAACTGTTGTGCCACCACACTCTCAACAACCTTCGCCAAAAAGGGAAGGTTGGAGACTGGACGGTAGTTGTTCAAAAGAGCTGGGTCCAAAGAGGGCTTCTTGAGGAGGGGCCTCACCATGGCCTCTTTTAGGGAGGCAGGCAAGGAACCCTCACTCAAAGATGCGTTGACAACCTCTTGGAGCCAGCCTCGTGTCACCTCCCAGGATGCCAGTACAAGCCAGGAGGGGCACGGGTCCAATAAACATGTGGTGGCTCGCAGTCGCCCACGTAGCCTGTCCATATCCTCGGAAGTAACGGAGTCAAACTCCTCCCAAACAAGATCTCTCTCGTGGCATCCCACTGGGTCATGAATGGGGGTTAGCTCACTCTGTATCTGGGCGGTTTTCTCCTGCAGAAAAATCACAAATTCCTCTGCTTTACCCTGTAGCGGGGCTTCCCGTTCCCTCTGTTGAAGGAGGTCGCGGGTCACCCTAAACAGGGCGGCAGGGCGGTTTTCTGCGGATGCTATGAGAGTGGCACAATGATGACGTTTGGCCACCCTCAGCGCCACAATGTAAGTCCGTAAATGGGCTCTTACCTGTGTCCGGTCAGATTCAGAGCGGCTAGCCCTCCATCTTCTCTCTAGGCATCTCTTGCGGCGTTTCATCACCCGCAGCTCCTCAGTGAACCAAGGAGCCAGGGTGGTTCGCCGCCGCGAGAGAGGCCGCAAGGGCGCGACCCGATCTAAGGCTCCCACGGCCGCACTATTCCATGCGGCCGTGAGGTCCTCCATCGGGGCGCGGGTCAGGGATACAGGAAATGGCCCAAGCGCTGTCTGGAACCCATCCGGGTCCATCAAGCGCCTGGGGCGGTACCAGATTAGTGACTCTGGTTCCGCCTCCCCGCGGAGGGGAGCAGCGGTCGGAAAGTCGAGCCGGAGAAGTGAGTGATCTGACCATGACAAGGGTGTGATGACTATATCCCCTGTACCCAGATCACTTTTCCATTGGCCCGAGACAAAGATGAGGTCCGGCGTATGTCCACCCTCGTGGGTGGGGCCCTGAATTACTTGGGTCAGGTCCATGGCCGTCATGGAAGCCATGAACTCCCGAGCTACCACGGATGATTCGCCCAACGATGGCAGGTTAAAGTCCCCCATGACTATAAGTCTGGGGGTCTCCACTGCCACCGTAGCGATCACCTCCAGGAGCTCGGGCAGGGCTGCTGCTACATAGCGGGGAGCCAGGTATACAACCAGCAAGCCCAACTGCCTCCCTAGGCCCCACTTCACGCAGAGGGACTCACAGCCGGAAGTCTGAGGCACAATGGTCTCTCTCGGCTCAAGGCCTTCCTTAATAATGACCGCTACCCCACCACCCCTGCCTAGGGCCCGCGGCTGATGAAATGCGCGGTAGCCTGGTGGGCACATTTCAACGAGGGGGTGTCCTCCCTCGTGGCCCAACCAGGTCTCCGCAATTCCTACCAGGTCCGGCTCCCCCTCTGACACAAGGTCACTAATGAGGGGGGCTTTGTTGACAACGGACCTGGCGTTGCAAAACATCAGCCGCAGACCCTGGCTCTGTATTCCCTGGCCACCTAGCCTGCGGGGGTTGTGGCACCCAACCGTTTGTAACCAACGGCTACGTGCCTCCAACCGGGAGGAAGGAACTTGTCTCCCCTCGGCCCTGCCCCTCCCCACGACCCTCTGGATGGGGAAACCCTCCACCGGAATGACTTGTGTTTCCCCCCTCTTAACGGAACCATCCGCCTCCCTCCGTCGTCTGCTGGCTCGGCCCGTTCCCTTCTGGCTAGTCTCAACCTGTCTAAACCCTCCCCCCTCCCTGGTACCCCCTAAAATAAACAGCAATTTTTAAACTAAAAAACCCCTACACCTGCGCTTTCGCCACTTCTCCTGACTTATTAGTCCCTCATCAAAGTGTGCCCTTGATAACACAGCGGGCCATACCTGCGAGAGGGGGGACTCCCGCAGTAGGATTAGGTCTGCCCTTGAATATATTACGGGTCACATCAACAGCAGGGAATCAATTGGGTACAGAGATGTTTAGATGGTCAGAATAAATATTAAATATTAAATAAGATGTTAAAATATATATTCAATAAATATTAGAAAGATGTTAAAATTAATTAATTCCAGTAAGTTAATGATACGGTATAGAAAAGTTAAAATCCTGGGTATGATGGTCAATAAATAGTCGCATAAAGTGCACATGATCACATAAGTGCACTATCACAGGCGTGGCCTTAGCAAGTCCAGTCCAGTCCCACTCTTCCAGAGCCTCAGGCCTCAGCCAAAGATGGTACATGGTTGGGCCCCTTGCAGGATCTCCCGGCCCCCCTTGTGGGTCCTGGTTTAAGTTGGTTTAAACAGAGTCAGTAGGGAACAGGGCCTCAGCCTGGATCTTCTTAGGCCTCGGCCCAGCTGTTATGCGGCCTCCCGGCTCCCGGCTCCCGGCTGCTAGACCTCCGATTTTCCACTCACCGGTACTCTAATGGAGTCGGCCAAATAAAGGAGTCCAGATTGGGTCATCTTGGCTACGGCCCTGCTGTTATCGGGCCTAGATCGTCCTCGCCAGGTGTCCCTCCCAGACTGGCATCCTGGCCTTCCGCGTCCTGGCCCCCCATGGCCCTCCGCACTCGGCAGTCCCAGCTTGCCTTCTGTCCAGCCTGGCGTCCCGGCCTCCGGCAACCCGGCCTCTCACGTCCTTCGGCCTCCGACAGTCGGCACGCCTCGGCAGACCTTCTGGCAAGCCTCCTGCCCAGCCTCCTGCCCGGTTTCCACCTCTCTAGCGTCCAGCAGGCCTTCCAGCAGGCCTTCTGCCCGGTCTCCAGCACTCCGCTTTCTCCCCCGCTTTCTCCCCCCGGCGGGCTCAACAAGCCCGGCATCGGCCCGCCATCGGCCTGACGCCCGGCGTCTCCAGCTGACCGGCGCCTTCCGGTCAGCAAAACCCCCATTCTTGGCCGTCAACTCACCCTGGGAGGCCGTCCATGGCCTCGATGGTAAGCCAGGGTGGTCACTTACTGGGCCCGACCCTCAAAGCTGGTAAGGAGGGTCGGGCGGCATCTCTTTTAACCAAAAGCCCCCGCGGCCCGCGCGGAGCTCAAAGGCAGACCGCCATCTCTTCGCGCATGCGCATTATATCTTTGTGTCAATTCCTCCTTCTCCTCCAAATGCTGAAACTTACCAATGTTCCAACAGATTAAAAACAAAATGTCACTTGGCCCTTTGACCCTGGTGGTTCTTGAGTTCATTTGTGTGAACCAGGCAGCCATTCCACCTGGATTCCAAATTTTCTTCTTGAAGGGGTTCTCAGCAGGCCATGGTTCTGGAGCATAGATGGTCCTCATCACACTTATTTTTTGTTTTCCTTTTTAAAGGGATTAAAAAAAAAAGAAGGAACAAGTATGTGCACCGCATGAATTTTGGGCCTCTCTTAATCATGCTGATTCTTTCTTCTTTCTTCTCTTTTGGCTGCTAGTTAAAATAATAATAATAATAATAATTTATTAAATTTGTTGACCGCTCCCTCTCCCCGAGGGGACTTCTAGTTTACTTTGTTGTTAAGGGAAACAGCTGAAGAAATCCAGAGGTGGTATTCAGTCAGTTCTGACCAGTACCAGTAGTGTAAATTTTGAGTAGTTCAGAGAACCGGTAAATACCACCTCTGTCTGGTTCCGCCCATCTATTCGCTGCCTCCCGAGTCACAGCTGATTGACTGAGTCTTCTTTGTTGCCTTGCACAAGAAAATGGAGCTGGAAAGCAGATTAGTGGGGTGGGGAGGGAATGGGGAGTTTACAGTATCCTTGCCCTGAAGCAGTGGTGGGTTTCTGCAGGCTCGCACCTACTCGTGAGAGCCGGTTGGTGAAATTTAGAGAACCGGTGAGAAGGGGTTCCACCGGCGTTCCTGGAAGTAAATCTGGCCCGCCGCTGCCAGTGACCCAACGGGAAGGAAAGGAAAGGAAAGGAAGGAAGAAAGGAAAGAAAGGAAAGAAAGAAAGAAAGAAAGAAAGAAAGAAAGAAAGAAAGAAAGAAAGAAAGAATTTATCATCACAATTGAGTCCAAAATTTTGGTTGCTAAGCAAGAGCGTTGTTAAATGAGTTTCACCACATTTTAAAAGGTGGCCACTCCCACCCTGTCACATGACTGCCAAGCCACGCCCACAAAATAGGCCACATCTACAGAGTAGGTTCTAAATTTTTTTGAAACCCACCACTGCCCTGAAGTGAGGTGGAAATGGAGATTTTATAGTACCCTTCCCCTTACACGCCCACCAAGCGACGCCATGCCCACATAACCAATAGTAAACAAATTTGAATCCCACCACTGAAGAAATCCAGGGCAAATCTTCAAATAAGAAAATTCAGGCAGAAGAATGAGTTAAGATACTCATAAAAGTGCAATGCTAATGAAGTAACACCCCCTTCTGTCTTTTTTATTGAGGGGCAGATGTGTAGCAAATGGTCTTGTGTCAGCAATGACAAACTAGGTTGTTTCATCCTGGGTCATTAGGATCCGGCAATAACCGCAGAAAATGAGGCAAGTGAAAACATGGGAAACATGACTATTAATGGGGAAACAATGGAATTCAGCTGTAACTGCAAAGCAAAATAGAAGACACACCACCTCTGTGTATTAATTGCTTACAAATGATACGATGTATGCTTGCTGTACTCTGCTGTTTTAATTTGTAACCACTAATTGTTTTAAGAACGTGAACCGTTGCATTGAAATGAAAAGATATGACACTCCAGTACAGAGATTAGAATGTCCTTTTTAAGCCTTTCCCTAGTCTCTGGGGCTTTAATCTGGATTAAACCTAATTCATCTAAATTATCTGTAATTTGCATAGAACCATAGATGTCTGCCCCTAATCACAATGACGTCAAAATTATTGGGTGGTGGGTTGGTGGGGAAGGTGCTTAGGTGTCATCATTTAGGAGCTAGGCAGGCCTGTACGTACGTACGTACGTACACACACACACACACACACACACACACACACACACGAGAATAGCCTGCAGTCTGTTCAGCTCCCCAAAGTTCTTTTGGTATGCATTATTTACATGTTATTAATATAGGACTTTTGCTTTACTTTACTATTTTACTGTTGCCAATTAGCCTGGTAGGGCACAGAGTTCTTAAATAAAGAGATTTTCTGGGTTCATGCCTCTGCTATAAATTCAGATCTTTTAAATTTAAATTATAATGCCTTGGTGGGGCCACACTTGGAACACTGCATTCAGTTTTGGTCGCCACGATGTAAAAAAGGTGGAGACTCTAGAAAGAGTGCAGAGAAGAGCCACCAAGATGATTAGGGGACTGGAGGCTAAAACATATGAAGAACGGTTGCAGGAACTGGGTATGTCTAATGAAAAGAAGGACTAGGGGAGAAATGATAGCAGTGTTCCAGCACCTCAGGGGTTGCCTGAGTCAAGCTATTCTCCAAGGCACCTGAGGGCAGGACAAAAAGCAATGGGTGGAAACTAATCAAGGAGAGAAGCAACTTAGAACTGAGGAGAAATTTCCTGACAGTTAGAACAATTAATCAGTGGAACAACTTGCCTCCAGAAGTTGTGAATGCCCCAACCCTGGAAGTCTTTAAGAAGATGTTGGGTAGCCATTTGTCTAAAATGGTATAGGGTTTCCTGGGTTGGATTAGAAGACCTCCAAGGTCCCTTCCAACTCTGCTATTGTATTATGAATCTTCACATATGATGTTCACTGATATGTAGTTTACTTTTCTGCTGTCATATATACCAATAAGTAATGTTGTGGTGGCTCCAGAAATAATACTGACCTAAAGAAATGCTGGTGATTGAAGTAAATATTAATGCTGTTGTGGCCCGCCAGCAGCCATCAGAGTTGGCAGCAGGGTTGGACAATGAGGAGGTTGGGGAGGAGCATGGGCCAGTCCTAGAGACTGGGGAAGGCTCGAACAAGAGCTCTGCGTTGGAGGCAGAGATGGGGTTGAGGCCATCTGGCAATGATCAGGGCCTATGGAGCTAGACAGCAATGAGGCAGAGGAACAGCTAGAGTCTGTTCCCAGTGTGCGCATGCGCAGAGCTCTAAAAGAAAAGAACAACTCAGAAATCAGGGTAGACTTGGGAATAAAGTTACAGGTGGAAGGCAATTGGACCCTCCCATGGGAAATAAAAGAGGAGCGAGAGGGGAGGGAGCTTTTGCAGGAAACCATTCATTCATTTGGTTGTTAGATTCGTTTCAGGAGTGTGAAGATCTGTCCGTGAATCTCAAAAACTCTGTGTCCAGTCTTCCCTTGCACAGCACCTCATTTGGAAAATATTTACATGGCAGCTTTTCAAGATAGATAAGGTCTGTAGTCATATTCCTTTGAAAGACTGTTTGCCAGGCCTTGCTGACTGGGAATGAGAGGAATTCACATTCATTTAATAAAATGGGTTTTGTCAGTATCAGGACTCTGCCACGTGCTTTCTGGGGAAGCCTAGGTCAGAACAAAAGCCAATAAGGAACCGAAGCACCATGACCAAACTGGAGACCTAGAAATGCCACAGAGTTGCCACGGGATTAAGATAGCTCAGATTCTTCTAATTTAAGATCCTGAGAATAGGTGGTGATTATAACCTCCATGCTGCCATTCATTTCTAATCCATTAAATTGAGGTACCAAGGCGATATAAACACATGGACACGTTTGAGAGTGAGTTCCATACAGATGAAGAAGCTACCATTTTAAGACTGTTATGTAAGGGAATAGGGACTCACTAACCAAGTTCTGGAAGCATAAAAAGGTTCAGCTTAGACTTCTGAGGAAGCAATGGTTCCTCAGCTCCGTTAGGAGCAGAGCTGATGACTGGTGGAAAAAGTTGGTGAATTAATCCGACTTCCTCTCCGGATAAAGGGGAGGACTTGAGTTCACCCACAGAGCTCCATACAGATGGTCCCTGTGAGGAGACCTTAAACTTAGTGGTCTCTATTGTGTTTCAGAGCACTGGCCTTCTGGAGAGATAGCTTTGTCAAAACTACAGTACACAGTTCAGAGTCTAGGAGGGAGACTGGATTTGCCCACCTTCTTCCTTAGTCAGTTTTATTAAACATGTAAGTTGCTTTTTAGATATTAAGAACCTTCAGAAGGGCAACTTTTTATTACAGCTGGGTGATATTCTTTCAAGCCACAGCGAAAGAAGTTTTAGCGTACGTTTAAAATTTGAAAACTTTTATATTTGGAAGTAAGCAGCAAAAAGGTGATTGGAATGTTGATTTGGGAAAGTTTTAAAATGAACTAAGGGGCCACATTGCCTGGCAATAAGATTTTGAAATAATTACAAGGATACTTCCTGCAGCTTGTTTAAAATCTTATTGAAAATATATGAAGATTTTGAATTTAAGTGTAAGAAATATATTTCTGGGAAAATGTTCTGGATGAGAGAAAAACATGATAAGAGCAGACCTTGAAGGTTGGTTACTAGAGGCAACCAGGAAGAATCGAAGATTATAATTAAAGGAGAAGGCTCACTAATACAGAATGGAGCAAAGTATTTCAACTTTGGAAGAATTCAAAGAAATTTGACAACAATGTACCCAGAACTTTCAGTATTTTATAACATTCTCTTTTTTCTGCAATATCTGTCTGATACTTTAAAAATGGCTTCAAAGGAAGAGATAGAAGAGGATATAACTGAAAATCAGGCTATTTTGAATATGGATTTAAAATTTGCAGGTTACAAGAATGATTCTGACAACGATATTACACATGACCTACTAGTGAAACCAACTGAGGTTTTAATAGTTAAAAGGGACACACAAATAATAAACCAGAACACATGTGGATTTTAACTCAGAAAAGTTAGTTGGACAATTTTCTTACTTTGGGTTTACAAAAGTGATGTGTTATAGTTATGAAGGAATTCTTGGGAAAATAAATAAGCCTTTGAGACATTATTTAAATGGAAAAAAAACTATGAAGACTATTAAAAGTAAAAGACAGTTTACAAAGTTGGCTTCATCCAAGGTTAAAATGTATATGATTTGTTCCTAGTAGATTTTTAATGGGTTTTCTTGATTATGGTTGAATTTTGAGACTTTATAATCATAAACCATGCTTTCCTGCAAAATCCAGAACCTGCTTGCCATTTCTCTTTGGCTGCCTACACATGTCCTTTTAAACTTTCTACAACCCATCTATTGACAGGACATGGCAGACATGAAAATTAGAATTTAGGATGTTGAACATGCATTATGGAGACTTGAATATGAAGCTCCCTTTGACTGTGGGGCTCCTCAAGCGCTTTGGACTAGCCCAGGGGTCTGCAAAGTCGTCTCTTTTAAGACTGGTGGACTACAACTCCCAGAAGTCCACCAGTGTTAAAAGAGACGACTTTGCAGACCCCTGGACTAGCCCATCCCTGGCAGCCCATCCATTTTGCAAGGTTATTGTAGTGGGGACAAGAGTAGGGATACCTGCACTTATAGTATTTTGAGCTCTTGTTATCAAGTCAAGCTAAACTATGTAAATGCTGTGCCAATGCCAAACCATTTCTGAATTCAGAGCCTTTTTTTCTCTTTTTTCTTTGCCTCTTTTCCAGACAGAAAACTGGGAAAACATGATAAGAATGTCTAGTCTGGAAGATAATCAGTGTGTTGACATAATGAGGGATGCCATGTCAGACAGCTCAAAACATTTTCAAAACAGGCCACTCAAGAAAATGAAGTCTTTCTCTGCACCATTTGCTGCTTTGTCTCTTCTCCCCACCACCCCAATCTTCCCTCCTCCTCTAGAAACTCATAGCCTTCAAAACAGCACTTTGGGAGTGGCGACTTTCATCAGTGAAACCCTGGCTGGATCTCTAATCTCTCCTGTGCCTTCGTCTTTCGAGAGTCCTGGTTGAATTCAGCTTGGGTGGAGTAATGTCTAGCCCAGGGGTGGGCAAACTTTGCAACTTTAAGTCTGAAGGACTTCAGCTCCCAGAGCTGAAGTCCTTCAGACTTAAAGTTGCAAAGTTTGCCCACCCCTGGGCTAGCCCGCTGAATGATGATTAGAGACCAAATTTCAGACAAGATCCTCTAGTTTAGCCTACTTCTAGAGGTATTGCGAGAATAATAATATATAATAATAATAATATTTTATTTATAAACCGCCTCCTCTCCCCAGAGGGACTCGGAGCGGTGTACAGGGAAATTAAAAATACTAATATAGAATACATAAATAGATAAATAGATAAAATACGAATTAAACAGAATTATCCCTGTGCTAAAATCCCCTATATTAAAATTATGCTAAAATCCCCTAAAATCCAATTAAAAGACGGAAGACTAACCTAGGCCGGCCAAGCAGAAGAAGTGTGTTTTCAATTTTTGACGGAAGGAGCGGAGGTCCATGGTTGTTCTAATTTCGGGGGGAAGGTCGTTCCAGAGGCCTGGGCCCGCCACAGAGAAGGCTCTTCCCCTGGGCGTCGCCCGCTGGCATAGCCTAGTGGACGGCACCCGGAGAAGTCCCTCTCTGTGGGAGTGAATCGGCCGCAGGGATGTATGGGGCAGGATCCGATCCCGCAGGAGCTTTTTGGAGGCAAATCGCAACATAACTGTACCCAATACGAATGTGTATTCTGCTTGCATGTATTTTCCCATAATAAGCATGCCATGCTTTGGCACAGCAGATTCCATCTCTTTTCTATTCTTTTTATGCAGCTAACTATTTGTTAGTTGTATTAGCAAGAAGCCAGTTGAAGAGAGATGCACCCCTTCTAATATTATTACTGTTATGGCCCGCCAGCAGCCAGTGGATCTGGCAGCTTATTTGGACAGTGAGGAGGTTGGGGAGAAGCATGGGCCAATCCTGGAGTCTGGGGAAGGCTGTGATGAATGCTCTGTGTCAGAGGAGAGAAGGGGTCAGGGACATCTGACAGTTATCAGCTACCTTTGGAGCTGGACATCAATGGGACCAGAGGTGCGTTGCTTCCAGTTTGGACCTGTTTGGGAGAACTGGTAGTGGTAATTGGGCGTTGGTTGCCAAACTGGTAGTGTTGGCTGGCTGGCCACGCCCCCAAACCGGCATGCTCCGATGCTTGCCCTGCCTCATCTTTGCCACGTGCATCCACACAACTGCCTCCTAATGCCTATACACAGGTAAGCAGCATGAGATTCTCAAGGCTTCACAACCACTGCTTCTTAAGTGGGATTTAGCCTCCCCGCCTCCTCAATGCATGGAGGCAGGAGGCAAGAGTTTCGTTTGCTACCTGCAAGCTTTGGAGGGGGACACAACAAGCAACCAAGCGACCATGCCAGGATCTGCCGGCTGCCTCTAATTTGCAGTTTATTCATGACCAGGTTTACTCAAGAGCAGGGTGCTCGGGAGCCAGCAGATTGCTGGCTTGCTCGCTTGGCTGCTGCCCCCTGGAGCTCACAGGCACCGAACAAAACCACACACTCTTCGGACCCTCCAGTTCTCCTGAGTTCAGCTTGGCACAGTTCAGGTTGCTGCTTTCTTTGGCCTTAAAAAAAAGTTTTATAGTATATTTTATTTCCCATCTCCAATCCGAAACATAAATTTGCCAAGTCACGCTCATAAAATAAGCCAGGCTCACAGAACCGGTAGTAATTTTTTTTGAAACCCACCCCTGAGTGGGGCAGAAGAACATCTGGAGCCTGTTCCCAGTGTGCACATGCACAGAGCTGCCAGGAGAAGGGAACAGCTAAGGAACAAGGGTCAACTCAGGAGTAAGGCCATAGGTGGATGGGAATGACCCCTCCCATAGGGAATAAAGAGGAACAAAAGGGGAGTGGAGTTTGCAGGAGACAAGTAGTTCAATTCATTAGGGTGAAGATCTGTTCCTGACTTCTGGCCAAGTATTGTCTGCTACAGAGTGGCCTTTGGAAGATATCGGCCTGGCAGCTCTCCAAGCCTGATAAAGGTCTGTAGTTGTGAAATCTCTTAAAAGACTGTTAGCTGGGACTTTGCTGGAGAAGAATTCACTTTAAACTAAATAAAAGGGGTTTTATCAGGACAAGGAGTTGGCTTCGTGCTTTTGGGAAGCCTAGGTCAGAACAATTATCTCCAAGTGCCTCCGATGGCACAAGTAGGGACCGCATTTGTTCCTTTAGAATAACCACTGGAAGGTAGTATGGGCTAATGGGTATCCAAGTTCTCATTCGTATTCCTTGAGCTTCAACCTGATGTAAATTCACGCCAGGCAGCCTGAGCCAGCTCTTTAGGCACATGCACACAGACATAAATTTACGTGTTAGAGTTGTTGTTGTTATTTTTTTTTTTACATTGATAAACTGGAAATGAACAATTTCCTAGCATTTAAGGATGGAACCCTAAGATTAACATAAAAAAGGCATAATATTTGGGCAGAATATGTTTTCTGTGATTGCAAGTTTATACAAGATGATACGCAAAAACAATATTTAGTTTTCATCTCCAAGGTTGGTGAAGTGGAAACCATGCAATTTTCTGTTACTGCTTTGCAGCTTTCTTGACTCTAGGATAGTTCTTGTGGAAAATGGACCGACATAACTGCAGAGACATAGGTTTTTTTTTTAAATGTCAAAGAGGAGATTTTGATAATCACAATTTGGCATCTTTAGAGTGTGCTGTATTATTTCAAGACCATTTTTTATCAAAATCATTATAGAATTCTGTCTCTGTTTTAGGATGATTAGCAACGACTCCTGCACACCCATATTCTTATAAAGGCAATCTAGGGGCGGCGGGGTGGGGTGGGGTGAAATACATGATCACTTTTTTTGCTGAGAGTTGCACATTTGTACAAACAATTTTCTATCCAATGATCCTGGACTACATGAGTGATGGGTTAAACCAGTGATGGCGAACGTTTTTGCCCATGCAGAAATGGAACACGCAGTGCGGAAAAGCCAGACCTCCGGGTTCTAGTGCGCATGTGCGCCTGATGATCAGCTGGCCGGTGCCCATGTGCAGGGCAGTTTTCAGCACTGCCGTGCACACAAAGGGATCACGCTCTGGAAAAGCCAAACTTCTGGGTTCTAGCATGCAATCAGCTAGCTCACTCACATGTAGACTCTGGTTTTCGGCACTGCCGCATGTGCAAAGGACAGCTGATTGTCTCACGCACATGCACGCCACAAACCCGGAAGACAAAACAGACAAGGCTGGGCATGCTGGGTAACATGGCTTTCTGTTGTGGCTTAGTCAGCTCCGGATGAACTGCTGATGGATTCCTCTAGTGAGGAGTCCTATGAGTCTGCTCTAGAGGAGGAGGCTGAGAGTGAGAGAGCAGAGAGCCCGGCTAGGCATCAAGAGACACCTGGGCTTGGTGTAGTGGGGAGGAGGAAACCCAGTTTGTCCCTGATGTAAGGCTTAGAAGGATCGAGAGGAGGCAGTGTCAATTAGAAGAGAGATGCAACCAGAGGAGATAATGAGTATCAGCTGCCTAATTGACCGACCCCTCCCAAGAGGCTTTAAAAGAAATCCTCTGTGAAGAGTAGGTTTGCAGGAAACAACGTATCATCTGAAGAGTCAAGGCTTTCATGTGTGTCAAGTTCTTTCGTTAAGAATCTTTAGGCCTAGTCAAGGTCAGTCCGGGCAAGCTGCCAAGTATCAGTCAGTTTAGTCAATGGTCTTGTGAAGAAGGGAGTCAGAACAGCTTTCTATGCCACTTTGGGCACGCATGCCAAAGTTTTGCTATCCTGGGGTTAAACTATGCCAGGGGTAGATAACCTTTTTATGGTCAGGTACTATATTTAAGAGCAGTAGCCCTTCCTTCCTTCCTTCCTTCCTTCCTTCCTTCCTTCCTTCCTTCCTTCCTTCCTTCTAGTGAATGGAGTGGACACCACATGGGACTTTGGAGGTTATCTAATGCTGAATAGTATGTTGCTCTAAATATACTAATAGGAGACATATCTCTTGCTTGTTGAAGGTGAGGGAAACCAACCTAACCTCTAAATGGGAAAGAGGTACTTAATAGTCTCCTTCCCACTCTAACATTCCAACTCTTAGTCAGGGATGAAATCTACTTACCTTCACTACCGGTTTGCCAATGTGAGTGCGTGCCCCACCTCTGTGCATGCCAAGAACCTTCTGTGCATGTGCAGAGCATCAAAAACAGATGTGATGACATCCAGGCAGATGGGCGGAACCGGCTACCGAGCGCACCTGCAAAGGTAAGTAGAACAGCAGCGGGGAGGGGGATTCACTGTGTCACGCAATTTAGATTAGCTAGAAAGCAGGAAATTCTAGCTAATATAAATCGCGTGTCACAGCTGATCATCGGAAATACCAGTTCGCCCGAACCAGGAGCATTTTTTTACTCCCAGTTCAGGCGAAACTGGTTGCATTTTTTACTACTGGTTCAGGCGAACTGGTCTGAACCAGTAGCATTTCACCCCTGAAACATGATTCTTAGTGATCATGTATAGTTTTCTCACTTTTTCCAATTTTCGAGGTTTGTACCACATATTAAAGCATCAACAAACTGCACAGGCTCTCTTTGTACGATATGTATTTCCATAGTTTGTGGTTCATGGGAATACAAGATGGAGTTCAGTTGGCGTAGAGGGCAAGAAAATGTCCCTCCATGCTGGATTGCTCTTAGACTGGCTCTATCTGGACCAATCTCACAGTGGCTGCATTTGAACAAATTGCTTAATTTGTATGACAGGCTATGCTTGGTTACTGTTTTTGTGACTCAATATGTTGCATTACCCAACCCATTTGTTTGTGATTGTAGGTATTGTAGATATACCTAGAAAAATGGGTTAACGGAGTAACCAAGGTAGACCTAATGTCCAAATTCAGGATATTTTTATTTGTGAAAGATTAAAGACTTGTTATCCTTATGCTAGAGGCATCTCCTGATGAAACTTTATGTTCTTTCTTTCAAGTACATTAAAAATCAATAATATCCAGTTTCATTGTTAACCATATTCCACCCCCCCCGATCCTTCATAGTCTTTCCAGCTTCTGGAAATTCAAAAATTAATGCTGGTTAGATCCAAGATTTCTTTCATACTTCATGTCTTCCATTTCACGCATCTCCTGATTTCTCTTAACGTGATTATCCAACATTGATTTGTATCAACGTGCATTAAAACCTCTTAATGGAAAAGCATAACACATTGGGATAAACACGGGGGGGGGGGGAGGCGTTCCCTTTTATGTTAGAATATATATGTAAGAAGGGAAAGATGCTAGAAGAACGGGTGAAAATAGTCTGAGGATCTCACCGTTTTGCTCTGCCGGCTGTGAATTTGGTAATTGAAAGAAATGAGCCCTGTGTGTATAAACCTCCAAAGATCTAGAAATCAGAGAATCGTAGAGTTGGAAGATACCCTATGACAGTGATGTCTAACCCTGTTATTGTTGTGTGCCGAAAGAGGGTGTGCAAGCGCAAGAGTGTGCGTGATCACACCCATAATGCAATGTGTGTGCATTGCATTATGGGTGTCCTCCCTCTCTGTGCATGCATGCGCGACACCCCCCTCCCTCTCCCCCTCATGCATGCATGACCCTCCCATGCCCCATTCTGGGCCTAGCAGGGCTCCCTGCAGCCTCCTGGGACCAAAAATGGGGAATGGGGGGGTGTACTTCATCCCCCATGTTTCCTCCCGCTCCCGCACTTGCATGTGCCCCTGCCCCCATGCATGCGTGCGTGTCTCCCACACGTCCCCTACCCTCTGCACATGTGTGGTAGAGACCTGAAAATCAGCTGGCTGGTGAGAGGCACATGCCGAAGCTGAGCTGGGGTGATGGCTCGTGTGCCCACAGAGAGGGATCCGTGTGCCACCTGTGGCACGCGTTCCATAGGTTCGCCATCATGGCCCTATGATGTAGTAACAAGATCCACTACAGCATCTCATGACCATCCAGTCTCTATCTGAAGACCTCCAAGGATTAACAACTCCCGAATTCATGTAGCACCTTGTTCTGCTGGCTCATGAAGCATATAATCGAGATCTTTCTCATGACATCTTGACTTCCTTGTTGTTTTAAATTGCTCCTTCTGGTTCTGTTCTCTGGGGCAAATGGAGAACAAGTTCATTCCCTCTTGTACACGGCAACACTTCAGATATCTGAAGAATATTATGGCAATAAGTTGTATTTTCTGTACCCTATAACACACGCCTATACTTTATTCCTCATAGTTTCCAAAATCTTCATCTATGTGGGTAGCCCTCTTCTGAATTCACCCCAATTTGTCCTCATTACCAAGCTGTCTTTTTTGTGGATCCTAATACCCTCTAGGATGTGTAGAATCAATTATTTGGGCCTTTTTTTTTAAAAGGTCTTTTGAGATGCTGAAGGGGCGAAATGTGTATTTTAAGCCTGCAGGTGCTTAAAGCACTCATTCTATCCCTTAAAACTCCTGGATCCCTCTCCCCAGGTAAATAATGGCACCACTCATTTCGGACGTTCAAGTTCTTCACCTGCCGTGAAAAATGTGGCCCAGCTTTTAATCAAACAGAGTCACACAGCTTTCTGCATGGACATTTTGTGCATAGATTAGTGCATCTATGGTCAAAGGTGCAGTCAGTGGGATGGGGCAGATGTATGGGCTGCAACAGGACTGGAATTTTCTAATGTTAACTGATGCTTTCCTTCTACCATACATTCCTGAATAAAAGAGGGTTCAAGTAAACCGGCCCAACCTAATAATACCCATTCTATTTTATTGCCAACTAGCCGATAACCCGACTGTAAAGTATCCTAACAATGCCTGCTTCATAATAAGCAACCTGATATTATAATACGAAAAACAGTGATTTATTAACAGCTTTATTAGGCATTCCTCATTAGGCATTTCTTATTTGCAGCCATCTTTTTTGCTTTCTTTATCTGCTTCTGAACTTTGTCCGCGTTCCTTTCCTCCCTTCAGTCTGTGTCATAAATCACATTACCCAATAGTTTCATCCATCTCAACCCAGCTACTGTAATCTGAGACCCGGCTCCGCCTATGCTCTGCATGGAATGTCAACACAGAGAGTTGACATCGACATTGCCCAGGTATTTATTTATAGGGAGAAAATGTCCAGACCAAACATAATTTCTAATGTTGGATTTTCCCCCTTACCGGAGGCAGCTCCCTTGTGGCATACTGTGAAGCTGTTACCATGAAAACTCCACTGTGCTGCACAGTGCAAGCCATTTTATGGCAGTACAGTATAAATCATTTTAAGGTGCAACAGGCTGCATCTTAACAGAACACCCCCCCCCCCCGAGGGGTTTTAGGGGTGTCTTACCCCCATAATATTTTTGTCCAGAGGGTAAGTAATCTGCTTTCCAGGTTTGGTTGAAATTGCTTGAGGCATTCCAGAGTTATGCTGGAACACACACACACACACACACACACACACACACACACACACACACACACACACACACACACGTTTTTAAATATATAGACTTCTGTGTTCATTAGCCCTTCCATACTGAACCTGCCCATACTAAGACCATAACTCCTGGCTTTTTTTTTTGGAGTACCATTTGTTGATCATCAAAGGCTCATGTTATCCGTGATTACATGCACCTTCTCTTGTTTCCGCTATGTAGCTGTTGCAGTTTGTCCTTTGGCTAGCGGTGGTCAAATACGTGAAGCAAACGCACTAAACCAAATTGTGTTTGGGACCAAGGTAATTTTGCCCACAGGAACATCTTCAGCGTCTCATTCGCACCCTTTGTTCCAGGTAACAAGTGATGTGCCTGCTATTGCTTCTTTTCAGGCGCCACAATAGGGCTTTATTCGCTATCTTTTAGACCACTTCTCATCGCCACTTCATCTCTGCCTTTCTCCTAATTTATAGCATCAGGACGTGTCTCTGCAGTTTTCTTTTCCCAGAATAGCACTGGCTCGGCCATTTGTCACACCGAAGCCTCTGATTCTACGCAGTGTGGTCTTTCAGCTGTGAACGGGCTACATTGTTTTCTCTGACATAATGAGGCCAGAGACTCGTCGCTGGGCTCTGCCTGCTTGGAATATTTCATAAAAGATCCAAAAAGAACAAGATTAGAGCACAGAAGCAGCCAGGCCCTCCTTTTAATAATTTTTAGCTAATCAGACACTTGAAGATGTTAAGGACTGCCATAATAAAATTTACAGCTGTGTTTTTAAATCACTAACCCGGGATCTAGGAATTAACCTGACAGTAGTAGTAGGAGGAGGAGGAGGAAGAGGAGGGAAGAGAAGAAGGAAGAGAACGGGGGAGGAGAAGAAGGAGGAGGAGGGAGTGGTGAAGAAGAATGGAGAGGAGGAAGGGGAGGAGGAGGAGAAGGAGGGTAAAGAAAAAGGAGGGGGAGGAAGAGGAAGAGGAGGAAAGAGAAAAAGGAGGAGGAGGGTGGTGAAGAATGAGTGGGAGAAAGAGGGAGGAGTAGGAGAAGGAGGTGAGTGAAGAAAAAGGAGGAGGGAGAGGAGGAGGAGGAAGAGGGAAGAGAAGGAGGAGAAAGGGGAGGAGGAGGGTGGTGAAGAAGAATGGGGAGGAGAAGGAGGAGGAGCATAATGAGGGTGAAGAAAAAGGAGGAGAAGGAGAGGGAAGGAGGAGAAGGAGGAGGAGGGTGATGAAGAAGGAGGAGGAGGAGGGAGAAAGAAAAAGGAGGAGAAGGAGGAGGAAGGGAAGGAGGATGACGAAGAGGAAAGAGAAGAAGGAGGATGACGAAGAGGAGGAAAGAGAAGGAGGAAAGAAGGAGAGAGGAGGAGGAGGGAGGAGGAAAAGAGGAGAAAGTGGAGGAGAAGGAGGAGAAGAACCAGGAGGAGGTGGGAAAAATTATTTCTAAAGAAATATACATAAAAACTATTTATTTATTATTATTTATTTGTTAAATGTATTTGCCACCCATATTGCTATGGAGCTACTCTGGTCAGTGTACAGTTAAATGGGAAAAATGATAAAAATGTAAAAATAACAATAGTAAAGGAATAAAACCATAAAAATAAACAATTGGAGTACAATGTTCTGAAGTTAAAAAGATAAGCACAGGGATAGCCAGAGGTGCAAAGGGAAAATGGGGTCAGTTAGCTAGGCCGGCAACCACCACCAGTGATGCATCATCAGGCCAACCGGCAGAGCCAGGCCTTGTGGAAGGATAGGAGAATGGGGGGGCCAAACCCCTCCCAGGGGTGGGGAGTGGGGGGGCAGGATGTTCCAGAAGACTAGTTACAGCAGAGAAGGCTCTTCTCCTGGATCCCATCAGTCAAAGTTCCTTGACCAATGGTGCTTTTCCAAAAGGCAACTGGACATTCTTCAGTTCAGAACTGAAGATGCTTCTTGGATGAGAAACGAAACATTTTCAAGGAAAAACAAAACCTAAGAAAGCCTTTTGGAAAAGCACCTTTGAGAGAACTCTGACCTGGAAGATTGAGAATCTCCATGGACCTTGACCAGTGGGATCCTCAGTGGCTTGAGTAGGGTGGGCTTGTCTGAGTGGGATGTGATGGTTCAACATGGAAGGCTTTAAAGGTCATAACCATGAACTGCACCAAGAAGCAAAGTAGCAGCTCGCAAAGCAGTAGTTTAACTTCTATTAAATAATCATCTCCTCTCCTATCCCCCTCTCTTCCCAACTTGGTCAAGAAATTTGGCAACTCCAAATTTCAACAAACAAGTGCTCTGTCCTACACATTGGCCAAAAAAGCAAACAAACCAGAACACCAAATATAAGTTAGGTGGAAACAATCTCGTAGACAACCCTCACTCTGTCTAGGACCTAGGAGTACTTACCTCTAACGATCTAAGCCCCAGAGCTCACTGTAACAGCATTGGCATAAAGGCATTAAGAGTTGTTAACCTTATTTTCTGAAGCTTCTTCTCTGGTAACATTGCACTGCTATTTAGGACATAGAAAACCTTTGCCAGACCAATTCTCAAATACAGCTCGTCTGCCTGGAATCCACACTGTATATCAGACATTAATACGATTGAACGAGTCCAGAGGTACTTCACAAGAAGAACCCTCCACTCCTCTACTCACAATAGAATCCACCAGGATTGAAATGTTGGGCTTGGACAACCTGGAACTACGCCGCTTTAAGGTCTGACTTAAGCATAGTACACAAAATTGTCTGCTACAATGTCCTACCTGTAAACGACTACTTCAGCTTCAACAACAATAATACACAAACAAACAATCCATACAAACTCAAGGTAAACCTCTCCAAACTCGATTGCAGAAAATACTTCAGCAACAGAGGGATCAGTACAGTGGTGGGTTTCTGCAGGCTCGCACCTACTCGCGAGAGCCGGTTGGTGAAATTTAGAGAACCGGTGAGAGGGGATTCCACTGGCGTACCTGGAAGTGAATCTGGCCCGCCGCTGCCAGTGACCCAACAGGAAGGAAAGGAAAGGAAAGGAAGGAAGGAAGGAAGGAAAGAAAGAAAGAAAGAAAGAAAGAATTTATCATCACAATTGAGTCAAAAATTTTGGTTGCTAAGCAAGAGCGTTGTTAAATGAGTTTCACCACATTTTAAAAGGTGGCCACTCCCACCCTGTCACATGACTGCCAAGCCACGCCCACAAAATAGGCCACACCTACAGAGCAGGTTCTAAAAAATTTGAAACCCACCACTGGATCAGTACCTGGAATACTCTAACCGACTCCATTGTTACATCCTCCAACTCTCACATCTTCAACCTTAAACTGTCTACCATGGACCTCACCCCATTTCTAAGAGGTCTTTAAAGTGCACCAGCGTGCTTACCGTCCCTGCCTTACTGTCCTCATTTATCTGTATCTACTTCCTTTGTTCATGTTTATGTTCATTCTTATTCCTGTTATCTTGTACACGTTTGACAAACAAATAAAATAAAATAAAATAAGATTCTTTCAGCTTTGGGGTTTTTTCTTTGCTTAGTGATTTTTAACATTTCTTCATGCCAAGTCCATGGAATTCTTTACTTGCAAAAATGGAGTAGGTTTTTCTCTCTCTCCCTGTGTCTTTCTGTACATTTTCTGTAAAAATTGTGGAGGAAAGAAAAAATATTGGAGATGACTGATGGGGCTTGCCCTTTCTTTAACTTTAAAAAAAAGACCTTTGAGCTCATCTCTTCATAGCACTGTCTCCATTTAACAGCTGCTTCTTTTTAGAAAAGTTGCCATTATTACGAAACCATTATGTGATCGCCAGAGTTGTCCATTTCTCGGTTGGTGTGGTTGAGTTTTCAGATCCGGCACATTTCTGAAATTATTTTTTATAAGTTTGAGGGGGGGGGGGGAGAATCGCTGTATGAGAGAAAGAGTAACAAAAATATTATTGTTAACTGCTGAGGACTTTTAGTAAGGGGAGAGGGTGAGGGAAGAGTGAACTAGTGCAAGAATACCTGTAATGACTTGAAACTGCCACTTTGGGCTTTAAATGAGGTATGCAAAATAATTTCTTAGCCCATCTGTGATTCCAACACCACCACCACCCCGTGGAGTAAGACGATCCACCAGCTGCTTGTTACCTGTGGCCGGTATTCCGCTCAGATTTCCTCTGGGAACATATATCACAAAATACAACCCTGAAGGAAATCTAGGACAAACTATGATTTAATCAAGAAAACAGCTGCCAACTGAGATAAGGCTTCCATGCTGTTTTGAGTGCACGGGATGGCGACTTTTGCAAATAATGCCCTCAACCACCTTCAAGGTAAGGCAATGTCTCCATCCTGTTCTTAAAGTTCTTGCAGATGCAGGATGTCCCAGTTAATCGTAGACAACAGACATGGGCCACTTTTTGGTGCCTAGGAAGTGCAGTGGGCTTGATAAACAACGGTAGAAATATTTAGAACCATTTGTCTTGGGGCTTATATAAATTTTATTGTTTTTCTTACTGCCAAAGCTCAGCAGGAAATGGAACTCCCTTTTAATAATGCTTTGCAAGTGAATTTTGGTGACACCGTTTCTAAGAATTTTATATGAATGAAGCCAGAAATGGATTGTTTCAGAACCTCCATTTTTAGGTCCCGCTTTTCGCCATTCCCAGGCTCCGGAGGATTTCCTGAAGCCTGCGGAGGGTGAAAACGGCCTCCCCCAGCCCTCTGGAAGGCTGAAAATCAGTTGGCTAGTTTGCATATGTGCACTGGAGCTGACAGCTCTCATGCCAGCAGATATGGCTCCATGTGCCACCTGTGGCATGTGTGCCATAGGTTCACCATCATGGATCTATACTGTTGCTATATTTCATCAATTAGCCAGAGTTCACAGGATTGGTCTAGCCACCGAGATGGGATCCCTGTAGAGCAGTGTTCCTCAACCTTGGCAACTTGAAGATATCTGGACTTCAACTCCCAGAATTCCCCAGCCAGCATTCGCTGGCTGGGGAATTCTGGGAGTTGAAGTCCGGACATCTTCAAGTTGCCAAGGTTGAGAAACACTGCTGTAGAGTATCATCAGGTTCTCTGTTTTTCTACCCCAGAATCCTTCACTTGCATCCAGAAGTAAAACTTGGGGAACAGATGTTTGGCCAGAAATCGACAGCAATTAGTTTGGCATTCTAAACTGGGACTTTTAGGTCACCTTGATTTCATTGGGCAGGCTAACATCTGTAAGAAAAAGGAGACCAATCATTGTTCTGGCTTCCATCTGCAATAGCCAGATTGTAGCCTTCTGCTACATCTCCTCTGCCAATTACTCCTTGGTATTGTGCTCATTGACCTTGCTCTGAAGTGAACCCGCTCTAGCTCACAATACCAAGCCATTACATTGTATCGAGGTTCTCATGGTTGTCCCATGTCCCAAATTAGATTTTCTTGGGGGGTTTCCCCCTTGAAAATGTTTTATTGCAATTTTTCTTTCCCCCCCATCATACATACTTTATGGACAGAGTGTTGACCGGGTCACATGGGAAGCAAAATATTTTCAAGGACACCCCCCCCCCCGCCCTTCCAAAAAAAGTCTAGTTGCCTTTTGGAAAAGCACCTTTGGGATTACCAAGCCATAACATATAGCAGTACTTCCCACATTGCAATCCCAGAATTTGCATATGAAAACAGGTGACTCGATATAAAGGGCGCCCCCCAAATCAAACCCATGGATACCAATTCTTTTTTATGTGCCAAAGGAGTATTTTTTTTACAATCTTTACGCAAAGAAACGTCACCCTTTTTAATTCCAGTTAGTTCCAGTTGGCAGCTGGAGTTGTTATATCTGTGTATGGAGCTATGTGGGGCTGCCATCTATAACTTTCCCAGTCTTACCATAAGTAGATGTCTTACCATAAGAACAATTTTAATTGAACTGTGCATGCGTGTGTGTGCGCAAAGCGTACACACGATCGAACCGGCAGTAAAGCCGGCCGGAACCAGGGGTGGCTCCCTGCCAGTTCTAACCTCTTCTATAGAAGAGGCTCCACAAATCTACAGTTCCGTTTAGAACTGGTTCCAGCTCCCTCCCTCTGCCCATCCGCACATCATCAACATGAAGAGTGAGAGGAGGAATTCTGGGAGTTGAAGTCCACAAGTCTTAAAGCTGTCAAGTTTGAACACCCCTGTGTTTTTTCCCCTAAAGGGTTAGGGGTGCAAGGGTCTTGTAACTTGACAGCTTTAAGACTTATGTGCTTCAATGGCAGAGTTTCTGAGCCAACATTTGGTTGTTAAGCAAGATTTCCTTGTTAAGTGAATTTCACCACATTTTACAAGTTGGCCACACCCACCCAGTCACATGAGTGCCAAGCCACTCCAAATCGATCACATGGCTGGCAAGCCACTCCCACTTGGTCACATGGCCGGCAAGCCACTCCCACAAAGCAGGCCACAACTACAGAAGAGGTTCTAAAATTTTTTTAAACCCATCACTGGCCGGAACCCACCCCTGATTCCCTGCATATATAAATGTAGAAGAGTGATGCGGTGTCCTAGAATTAGAGCTCTTGACTCACAATCAGAAGGCTGTGAATTTGATCCTAGATAGAGGCAGATATTTCTCTCTCTGGGCACAATGAGATTTTTTTTATTTTTTTATTTTTTATTTTTATTAAATTTATACCCCGCCCTTCTCCTACAAAAGGACCCAGGGCGGCGCACAGGTAAATTAAAACACAACGTACATAAATAGATCAATTATTAAAATCCAATTAAATTAAATTACCCCGTGCTAAAACATTTTAAAATTCTCTAATTAAAATTTATAACTAAAAAGTCCAGATCAGGTGTTTATCCTAGGCCGGCTTGTTGAAATAAATGCGTTTTCAGACGCCGGCATAAAAGGCGGAGGTCTGTGGTGGTACGGAGTTCAGGGGGCAGGTCGTTCCAGAGGGTTGGGCCCGCCACAGAGAAGGCCCTTCCCCTGGGTGTCGCCAACCGGCATTGCCCGGCTGACGGCACCCGGAGAAGGCCCTCTCTATGGGAGCTATGAGAATATATCTGCTAAATAAAACTCTGCATTGGTGACAGAAATGGCCTCCGGCCAATAAACACTCAACTCCGTTCAGTTGCCCAGACTCCACCCCACAAGGGATTATGAGGACATTAAAAGAAGATATATAAATGTAGAAGATTTTAAAATGTTCCTTAAAAATGAGCGTTCAAGGTAAAATGTATGATGGCTAAACTTTATCTTGGCTATGACGTAAAGCTATATTTACACAAAAGTAACTCCCATCGAATACAACCAGCCTTATCTCAGGGAGGGCATGCACAGGATGGTACTGAAATTACCATGTTTCACTCTCCTGTTTGGATATGGCTCTGCTGCCTTGTTATTACTATGAATAACAAGCAAGGTGGTACCTTGCTCAATAGCAGTAACTGTGAAAGGGATCTTGGAGTCCTAGTAGACAACCATTTAAATAGGAGCCAGCAGTGTGCAGCAGCTGCCAAAAAAGCCAACATAGTTCTAGGCTGCATAAACAGAGGGATAGAATCAAGATCACGTGAAGTGTTAATACCACTTTATAATGCCTTGGTAAGGCCACACTTGAAATACTGCATTCAGTTTTGGTCACCACGATGTAGAAAAGATGTGGAGACTCTAGAAAGAGTGCAGAGAAGAGCAACAAAGATGATTAGGGTACTGGAGACTAAAACATATGAGGAACGGTTGCAGGAACTGGGTATGTCTAGTTTAATAAAAAGAAGGATTAGGGGAGACATGATAGCAGTCTTCCGATATCTCAGGGGTTGCCACAAAGAAGACGGAGTCAAACTATTCTCCAAAGCACAACCAATGGGTAGAAACTAATCAAGGAGAGAAGCAACTTAGAACTGAGGAGAAATTTCCTGACAGTTAGAACAATTAACCAGTGGAACAGCTTGCCTCCAGAAGTTGTGAATGCCCCAACACTGCAAGTCTTCAAGAAGATGTTGGATAGCCATTTGTCTGAAATGGCAGGGAGTTGGACTAGATGACCTCCAAGGCCCCTTCCAACTCTGCTATTGTATTGTATTGTATTGAATTGTTGAATGTTTTTATTAGCCCTAAACACAAAATCACTGATATGTAAACTCTCAATGTTTGAAGTTTTAAATGAACTGTTGCTCACACGGCAATGATATATGGTAGCGCACTTTTATTTGTGATATCCCCTCTTCTTAAATTGTGTCTCTTTAAAGTGCCTCGAGCACAATGCATTTCATGAGAAATACAGTTTATTAATGTGTCACTTTTAATGCGGAATATAGATATTATAGGCAAGTCATATAATAGGCCTGATGTACGGAGATTTCTTTCTTCTTCATTTTTAAACGCCTCCATTTCAATGTCAGACTGTCTTGTATGATTAGGAAAAAACCGATAAAGCAGCTTTTTAAGGACATTGCAGGTCAAATTAGAAACTTCTAACTGCTTAGGCTTCTTTATTGTTGAATTGAATAGTAACATCACTTATAGTTCTTTAAATGTTCCTTTCTGAAACAGTAGCAGTACGTTTATTATAGTCAAGAAAATCCTGCATGAGAAATGGTCTTTTGTTTGCTTCATAGTTTTTAATAGATTGGGTTTTAATTGCTTATATTCAAGTATTATTAATAATATTCAAAGAAATAAAGTGTAAAATAGGTAAAAGTTCATGTCCAATCATATCAAGAAGCCAGAGTGATTAAAAAAACAGTTACTGGTAGTTCTAGTAGATGAATTTGCATCTCTTTTCATTGCAGAATATAATGCATAGAGTAGACACCTATGCCTGAATAGGTATTTATAAAAGAACATCATGCTGAGGAAAATTTATTCCTTCAGTAGGAATAAATGTTTAAACCTTTGGGATAAATTACAAGCCAACCCCCGTAATTAAAGACATTCCCAAAGGTGTATACTTGGCCAATCAGCCAAGCAGGGAAATCAGAATCAGAATAGAGTTGGAAGGGACCTTGGAGGTGTTCTAGTCCAGCCCCTTGTTCAAGCAGGAGATCTGACCTATACTATTTCAGACAAGTGACTGTCTAGTCGAGGGGTCAGCAACCCGCAGGTCTGGAGCCACATGTGGCTCTTACATCCCTTTGCTGTGGCTCCTGGTTGCCAGTTGGCGCCACAGTTTTGAGAGGAGCTTCTGGTTTGGGGGAAGGGAAGGGAAGCATGGTGCACCAGGAGGAGACTCTATGGCAAGGGGTGGGTTTCAGTTAGGACAGGTAGAGGAAAAAGGACACCACTCTAGGTGGAGACTCTATGTTGGGGAAACCAGACTTCCAGCTGGCAGGGGAAAAGGACATCGTGCTAGGAGGAGACTCTATGGTGGGAGAATAGGACTCCCAGTTGACCCTAGAATTGAACCGGAAATTAAAACCTTTGTGGCTCTTTTAGTGTTTAAGGTTGCCGACTCCTGGTCTAGTCTCTTCTTAAAAACCTCCAGTAATGAAGCGCCCACAATATCTGTTCTGCTGGATAATTGTCCTCACTGTTAGGAAGTTTCTCCTCAATTCCAGATTGCTTTTCTCTTTGATTAAATTCCGACCATTGTTTCTTGTCCTGCGGTCGGGCGCTTTGGAAAATAAATTCGCCCAGCTCTTCTTTGTGGCAGCCCCTCAAATACTGGAATACTGCTATCATGTCCCCTCCCCCCAGTCTTTCTTTTCTCTAGAGTAGCCAAACCCAAATCCTCCCATGAAACATGCCACAAGTAATGGAGAACTTTGACTAGACTGACATCAACTGGGAATCAAATCCTGCAGCATATGGGAAATTAAACAGGTTCCTGATGTGCTTATCTGTCAACTTTGTCATAAAACAGGTAGAGGGACAGTTACATTGGACTTAATTCTTACTAACAGGGACTAAATGGTTGAAGGAGTAGAAGCTATAGGAACATTGGGAAAGAGTGACCTTGTCATACATGAATTTACCGTAATGCAACCACAGTTAATTGAATCAAATCAGACTAGCATTTTAGACTTTAAGAGTGCTGATTTCAACAACCTAATAAAAGGTTTAGGAAGGATTCCATGAAGGGAAATCCTAAAATAAAGAAACATACAAGGTGAACTCATCAAATTTGCAGATGACACCAAACTTGGGAGGTAGGGGGGGATTGCTAACCCTTTATAAGATAGATTCAAGATTCAGAAGGCTCTTGACAGATATTTGAGCACTGGCCCCTACATAACAAGATACCAATAGTACTTAGACTTATATACCACTTTACAGTGCTTTACAGCCCTCTTTAAGTGGTTTACAAACTCAGCATATTGTCCCCAACAAATTGGGTCCTCATTTTACCCACCTCGGAAGGATGGAAGGCTGAGTCAACCTTGAGCCTGGTGGGACTTGAACTGCCAAATTGCAGGCAGTCGACAGTCAGCCTGCAGTACTGCACTCTAACTACTGCACCGCCAAGGCTCTTGCAAGATGCAAGATGCAGTTCAGTGGTGAAAAAAGTAAGGCCCTGTACTTGGGCAATAAAAACCAAATGGATAGGTATAGAATAGCTCTTACCTGGCTCAACAGCAGTCACTGTGATAAAGATCTAGGTGTCCTACTAGACCACCACTGAAGCATGAGCCAGCAGTGTGTTGTTGGAGCTTCCAAAAAAGTCATTTCCCCAAAACTCTCTCGTCTGCATTTACAGAGGGGGAGCATCTAGATCATGAGAAGAGATAAATACTGCTTTATACTGCACTAGTGAGGCTACACTTAGAATACTGTGTCCAGTTCTGGTCACTGCAGTAGAAAAAATATGCTGGAAAGTGTGCAAAGAAAAGCAACAAAGGTGAAAAGGGATCTGCAGGCCAAGCCATATGATGAATGGTTGGGGGTGCTAGATATGTCTAGCTTCTTGAAGAGAAGGGGGTGACAAGATAGGAGTCTTCCAGTATTTGAGGAGCTGTCACAGAGAAGAGGGATTGACTTATTCTCCAAAACACTGAGGGGCAGGGCAAGAAATAATGGGTGGAAGCTTGTTAAAGAGAGATCCAACCATGAACTAAGGAGAAATTAATCAGTGGAATGGCTTTCCTCCTGGACTTGTGGGTGATCCATTACAAGAATAGATTGGACAGTCATTTGACCAGGATGATATGAAATCTCCTGCCTTGGGTTGGTCTAGAAGACCACTAAGGTGTCTTCCAACCTTATGATTCTATGTTCTGTAAAAACTATGAAAGAGGGCCTCCCAAGAGTCAGTATTAGGACTAATGCTGTTTCACTCATTTATACACTATTTCAAGAGTATAACACTGGTATGTTTCTGATGCAACTTAACATATTTAGGATAGCTTAAACCAGTGGTCGGCAAACTGTGGCTCTTGAGCCACAAGCAGCTCTTTGGCCCCTCGAGTGCGGCTCTTCCCCCACCCTCATCGACAGCGGGACTCCTTGGGTTCCAGGGACGCGGTCCGGCTGCCCCAAGGCCAAAGAGGCAGTCTTAGCCTCCCTAGCTGGCATGCCGGCCACTCGGTTGCTTCCCAGGGGCTGAAGAGGCTCTGTGGGGATGGAGGGTGAGGGGGGAGACAGACAGACAGAGAGAGGCACAGAGACAGACAGAGACAGAGGGAGGGAGGGAATCAGAGAGAGACTGACAGACACACAGAGAGACAGAGAGAGGGAGGGAGGGAGAGAAAGATAGACAGAGACACAGAATGAGTGATTAAGTGAGTGAATGAGAGACAGACAGACAGACAGACAGACACACACACACAGAGTGACAGATGGGCAGAGAGAGGAGAGAGAGACAGAGATACAGAGAGAGAGAGACAGACAGACACAGAGACAGAAAGAAAAAGAGAGAAAGAGAAAGAAAGAAAGAAAGAAAGAAAGAAAGAAAGAAAAAAAGAAAGAAAAAGAAAGTGAGAGAGATAAAGAAAAAAAGAAAGAACTTATGACTACAATTGAGCCCAAAATTTTGGTTGCTAAGCAAGACCGTTGTTAAGTGAATTTCACCACATTTTCCAAATTGGCCATGCCCACCCGGTCACATGACCACCGAGCCACTCCCACAAAATAGGCCACACCTTCTTCTGGCTCTCAAAAGAAATTTCAATCATTTTATTGTTGATATTTGGCTCTGTTGACTAATGAGTTTGCCCACCACTGGCTTAAACAATACCAGAAAGCACAAATTGATTCCTTTGACTAATGTGGGCTATGAGTAATACGTGATGCCTAGTGAGAAGTAGAAATAAATCTAATTTCCTATGTAACTGTACCAATTCCATTCAAACCAATTTGCTGCCATGAGGTATAGTATTGAGTGCCCAATTGGGTAACTATAAAAGGGAATTAGACAATTAATCGAGGCTAATCTGTCAATGGATATAAATCACAATGGCTTTACTTTTTCTTCCGTTACTGTGGCCATATAACATTCATTGCTAATTACCGAGGAATACAAGTGGGAATTGTTACTATGGTCATACCTGTTGAGGAACTTCTATAAACTTCTGCTTGCCAAGCATAGCATCAGTACATTGGTTGAATGGACTTTTGACCTTTTATATTTGCAAATTGTCTTACTTTCTCAGATGCTCATGGTTGCAGTCGTGATGTATTGCACCCTTAGTTCACTGAAACCGATTTCTCAAGGGACAGAATTGGATGGCCACAGTCTCTGTCTTGTTTCAGGCACACCTGAAAGCTGGCATCAGCCAGAGCATAGAACAACTCAAAGAAGTAGCACTAGGTCAGAAGAGTAGAGCAGAGCAGAACGGAAGAATCGAATAGAATATAACTTTATTGTCATTTTAAATGTACACTAATCAGTATACAATAAAATGACATTTCATTGCATTCAGCTCTCAAAAGGATAACCATTATGCATATACCCACATACACAGATGTATACATATACATGGTGGGAAAAAAGGATTCCTGCGAATGTACAAGATGGATGGCCTAAGGAACAAAGCTATTACTACTACTATTACCATTACCATTACCATTAGCATTACTTCTACGTCTCCTCCTCCTCCTCCTCCTCCTCCTCCTCCTCCTCCTCCTCCTCCTCCTCCTCCTCCTCCTCCTCCTCCTCCTCCCACTCTATTAGTTCTTTCGCCCTTCCTCTTGTCCAGTGTGGGTTGTTGTTGAAGCTTTGAAGCTTCATGTTCAAAACAATGGAATCCATTTCACTCCACACATCAAAAGTTTGGTTTAATTTGCATTGGGAACAGCACACAGGAATGCCAACTCAGAAATTTATGCTCCTAGTTACTTCGCCAGAAATGCAAATCAAGTAATTACTTGCAACCACAGTTGATTCTATCTGCAGGAATATGAGATGGGCTGGGCTCTTCAAACATCTTTACAGTGTTTCACCTTTGCAACAAGCTTTTTGAGCAGGATATAACATTTGTGCTGGGAACAAATCAAACTATAGGCAATGGTAGAACATCTATGTATGGAAACATGGATCTGATTCAATCATGGCAAAAATGGTTGTTGTTAGAAGTTGACCACAGAGGGAGTCCGACACAGGTAGGCACCAAACAAAGCCGTTAATTGGCAACAAACAGTAATACAAAACACAGAATTGAAAAAGTGTTGTAGATAGGGTCCTCCCTGCCTGACAGCTATTTATAAGAGAGCTGCCAGGCAGGGAGCCAATCAGGAAGCCTAGCAACCCAAGTCTAGCCAGTCGCGTCTCAGCCAATCAGACGCGACTGGCTGTTGCTGGCTGTCAAATGCTGAGGTCGAAGACTTGCGGCCAGGCGTAAGTCAAGGACCGGTCGCAAGTCGAGGACCTCAACAGTTGTAAGCCTGATTTACTATAAGTATAACAGGACATCACAGAAAGGGTGTTCTAAACCAAGATTGTGTTGAACTTCTTGAACTTTCCTGTGCACGGAGATTGTGTGGGTCCACGTAACTTCAACATTTCTTCAGATTTTCTTTGGGTAGTGTTTTTGACTTCACTGTTTCAATGAGTGGGAATATTATCATTTTTTTCTGCCACACATTTCTTCTTTGCTCAGCAACTGCATATACTTCTTGACCGCAGAGGGACGTGGTGGCTCAGTGGCTAAGACACTGAGCTTGTCAATAAAAAGGTCGGCCGTTTGGCAATTTGACACTCTAGCACTGTGTAACGGAGTGAGCTCCCATTACTTGTCCCAGCTAGTGCCAACCTAGCAATTCAAAATTGCATAAAAATGCAAGTAGAAAAATAGGGATCACCTTTGGTGGGAAGGTAACAGCATTCCGTGCACCTTTGGTGCTTAGTCATGCTAGCCACATGACCATGGAGACGTCTTTGGACAGCACTGGCTCTTCGGCTTTGAAACAAACATGAGCACCACCCCCTAGAGTCGGGAACGACTAGCACATATGTGCAAAGAAAACCTTTACCTTACTTCTTGACTCAGAGGGGAAAAAGAGCGAGACACAAGAAGACTTAAGCAGAAGACTGGAAATAGGATGTACAATGAGACGCTGTCCCCATTTCTGTGGTAAATATTTCACCAATGCAAGTTACCCCCAAATGTATATTTTTCCCTTAAGAAAAGAACACCGTTTTTAGTTAGTACAGCTTCAGAAATGATGCTGACAAGGGACTCCGAATCTTGTGTGAGCTATGTACCTCTTTGCTATTCATTTGAGCCAGTGGTTTTTAGTTGTATGCTGGCTGGGGAGTTGATGTCCACACTTCTTAAAGTTGCAAAGTTTGGAAAACACCATTTTAAGCTGTTAGGACTCCTTGTAAGCTTTTGGGTTAACCTGAAAAAATGGTGTGGCTGCAACAAGAGAGGTATTATGAACCAGCTTTTTAAAGCAGAGACAACGCCTTTGTGAGGGGGGAAGAGATACTTCTTTAATGAGCAGAGAGGTGGTGTCTTCACAGTTGCAAGTGTTCCCTAGTACTTTCTCTAGATCATGGGTGTCAAACTCACACTGTCACATGATGTTTCACAGCATTTTCCCCTTTGCGGAGTTGGGGTGGGTGTGGCCTGTGCACGGCGCATCCACCCCGCAGGCCACCAGTTTGACACCCTGCTCTAGATCCTTTTTGAAGCGTGCCCAGGCTGATTGACGAGAAGGCTCTCAACAGGATGAACAAGTCTTAATTCATGAATTTATTTATTTAAGAAAATGCGTATGGAGCCTGGGGAGGGTGAAAAAACTGCGCCAAAAGCAGGGGGTCACGCACATAGCATTATGGGTGTGGCACGCCCATGTACAACCCCCCTGCGCTGCCCCCGCTTTTGGCACGCAAGCCAAAAAAGGTTAGCCATCACTGACCTATACTGTACCTGTGCCTTTCATTTTTGTTGCCTAAATGTAGAACCTTACTCTTTTCGCCACTGAATTTCATTTGGGTTCCTTGGGTTTGTGGTTCCCATATGACTAGTATCAAACAGAACAATTCTTAGAAGCCTTCTTAATAAATTCCAAAATAGCGACTTTTTTTAATTGAATGCGTAATCCATCCTTTGCAATATACTTCCCATTGTTGAAGAAAGCTTGAGGAAGTGGCATAAACAGGAGCACCACTCAAGACATAAAAGAAGAGCCCATGAAAAGGGGTATGTCTCTACATCTTTGATCCTAGCCAGGTACAGGTGCAAATATCACTGCAGACTAATCACTGTGAAATGATGATCTTGTGAACTCCACAGACTTCAAAGAGCTACACTGATTTTGCCTGCATTAAGGGAGAAGCAACTTACTATGGCAATTTGCCTTTAAACTTCATTATCTTGTCAGTGTGATAGCAAAGGCACATTGTCCATATTGTTGACTTCGGTATAATTAAATGTGGGGGATTTTTCTTCCTTCAGAAAAAAAGAAATCAAAGGGGTCTCACTGTCTTTTTATTATTTTCTAGTGTACCTTTGCAAGCTACACATTATGTGAAATGAAGCATACAATTCAATACAGCTGACCTTGACTGCTGTTCAATTTAGTTTAAGATCCGTTCTGAAAAACGGTTGGTATAGATAGTATATGATAAATTTGAGACGGATGTGAGATGTTTACATTGGGAGAGCTAAAGGATAACCTCCTGCAATACAATTTACCACTTTTATTGTGCCACTAGTCTTAAGATAGAAATGTTGCCTGTTATTTTTCTTTTTAAAAAATCCACATGCAAATTTACATTGAATTATACGTTAAAATACACGTTAACATCCTCTTCTAAATCTGAATTTCTAGACATATTATTTCCTTTGTGGAAAAGCAATATAAAGTATGATCTCTGCAGGTTTATTTTGCTTTCTTTGTGTTAAGAGGTTTGAGAAATATGAAAGCTATTAGCTAACTGAGATCCTGGGTATAGATTAGTCTAGGACAGGGGTCTCAAACTCAATTCACCTGGGGGCCGGTGGAGGCAGAGGCTCGGTGAGGCTGGGCCGCATAAGGGATTCCTTATATTAATATTAATACTAATATTAATACTAATATTATACTTTCATATCACGGTGGGGGCCACAAGATACCGTCCTGCGGGCCGCAATTGGTCCACGGGCCGCGAGAATGAGACCTCTGGTCTAGAAGAACCTTTTCTAAAGATCAATACAGGCTGGGATCATGAGATTTGAGTCCCAAACTATTCGCATCTGGTTAGAAAAAGGAGTTCGAAGCAGGGGTGGGATTCAGCCGGTTTGGACCGGTTCAGGCAAACCGGTAGCTCCGATACGATCAGCTGGGGAGCGAAGTGGTTCACTCTGATGATCATGTTGGCCTGCCCACCCGCCCCTCCACTTTACTTGCCTATATCCTCTCAGCTGAATCGTGTGGCAGCATGGATTGCTGCGTCTCAGCTGTGTTCCTCCCCAGAAATAACATGGAAGGTAAGTTTTATTAAAACTGCTGAGGTGCGTGGAGCATGCGTCAGGCATGGGCGCACACAGAGTATGTGCAAGCCCGCAAAGCACACATTCACCGAACCATTTGTTAAACCGGCAGGATCCCACCACTGATTCTAAGGATATATACCAGAGAGTTTGTCTCAAAATGTTGTATAATTTAGGTAAGCATCTTTTAGTTTTTTCTTTCCCTAACTGTTGCCTTGCCATATGTGGTATGCAAATGTTCATCAGTCCCAACCAATGTAGTGAATCGCTGGCCTGATGGGCATTTTAAATGTGTGTGCATTTCTAAAAAAATCCAGTTTATTTTGCTTCCCCTTTGCAAAGGCAGTTTTCAGATCTAACACTCTGTCTATAGCAGTGATGGCTAACCTTTTTTGGCTCGCGTGCCAAAAGTGGGGGGAGTGCAGAGGGGTCATGGGTGGGCGTGCCACACCCATAATGCTATGTGTGTGACCCCCTGCTTTGGCGTGCTGTTTTTGCCCTCCCCGGGCTCCAGAGGCTTTCTAGGAGCCTTGGGAGGGTGAAAACAGCCTCCCCCCAACCTCCAGAGGCTTCGGTAGCTTCCCTGAAGCCTCCAGAGGGCGAAAAACTGCCTCAAAAGAAGGCCTAAATCAGCTGGCCAGCACACATATGCGCGCTAGTGCTGATAGGGCAACGCCTCGCGTGCCCTAAGAAATGGTTCCGCGTGCCACCTGTGGCACCCGTGCCATAGGTTCGCCATCACTGCTCTATAGGATTTATAAAAATTAAAAACAATTTTCAAAGGAGATCAGGCTTCCACTTGTGGTTATTTTTGCATGACAGCCAAAGAATCACTTCCAATTTAAACACACACAAACACAAACACAAAGAGCATCCTACCTATGAAACATAGGGCCTAAACCTGACACAGAGCTTTTGAACCTTTTTCTTACCTGCTTTTTGGAATGAGCATATGACGTACAATCTCAGTGATGGAAAAAAAGTTCTATCTCTCAAATCCCTCTGTAAGATTTTTTTTTTGGAGGAAATGGACAAAGATTATCCAGGATTTGTCCATCCTTCTCATTCCACCACAAATTCTTGGTTGAAAACCCAAAACCTGTTCCTAGAAATACGTTACGCTGAATTTGGTTTACATCCTTAATTGAAAAGATACCAATCAGGGAAGGTGAGCCTTATTACATTTTCCAAATATATATTACCAGCTTTCATTGGTCTTTGCCCAGCTTGCTTCCAATACATCAAAGTTCAGATGGGGAGAAATAGACGCAGGGACGAAAAATAAGCTTCAGCAAAGTCAGACCTGCCCTTTATCCCCTGTCTTGTTTTATATTGGAGTTGAGCAGATCGGAGTTTAAATGAAGAATTTTGTCCCTTCATATCACCTTCCGGCCGCCAGCTTCCTTTCCTCATTTATGCGTTACTCTGACAGAGGAAGCATCTAAGGCAACGATACATTTATCATGGTTGAAAGCAAGTGGCAAAACAGCGAGGAATGTTGTCCCAGATTGTGGCTTGATCTACTCCATTTTGATTTGCGAGATGTGCAGCGTCAGTCTTGGGAGAGTTGTTCGGGGAGTAAATAACATCTGCTGCACGACAGGCTGGCAGAACCTATTTGTAGTATAATTAAACAGCAATCATTTTGTTGGAGAGTAAACAAGAAGATAAACAGTCCATGAATTAACAAGTACCGCACCAGGGCATTGTTGGTACGTTTGGGTTTTTTTCTCTCTCTCTCTTCCTTTTCCTCAGTATAGAAGATTCTAAAACAGGGGTGGGCAAACTTTGCAACTTTAAGTCTGAAGGACTTCAGCTCCCAGAATTCTGGAAGTCTGGAAGCTGAAGTCCTTCAGACTTAAAGTTACGAAGTTGGCCCACCCCTGTTCTAAAATATACTTGCCATTTCTTTCTACAAAGAACTCGATCCAGTGTCCCATTGGAAGACACATATCTAGGCCGAGGCATAACTAATCTAGCAGTTTTCTCCTGGGATAGATCCTTATTTCCCTTCAACCCTTCCTCCTTTTTTCCCCAAATGAAGGCAAATGCATGTGATAATATTGCAGGATCCAATCTCAGTTGGTCATCGGAAACCAGAAGTTTATACTTCCAAGCTTTTTGACTTGTGCCTTTGGAGCACATCCTCGGGAAACATCTCACCAGGGTGGGCTTCAAAAATTTCAGCAACGGGTTCTCTGCCCAGTTGCTGGGTGGGCGTGGCCATGGTGGGCGTGGACTAGTCAGCCTCCTGCACCATGCGGGGGGGGTCCCCTTCCCCAGGCTCCGGAGGCTTTCCTCGAGCCTCTGGGAGAGTGAAAACTGCTTCCCCGGGCTCCAGAGACCCTCTGGAGGCTGGAAATGGGTCTGTTTCTGCCCTTCTGAAACTTCCAGGAGGCCCGTTTCCCCCTCCATGTGGCTTCTGCACTTACCGGTACTTCGCATGCAAAACCAGCCACATGGAGCCTCCTGGGAGGCATGGGGTATGTGTGGGAGGAGAGGGGCAGGGTGGGCAGGGCCAGCCAGGGCTGGGATTTGGAGGTTCTCTGAACCGGCCATAAAGTTAGCTACAGGTTCTCCCAAACCCGGGCAAACCTGTAGCAGCCCACCCCTGGATAGATCCTTTATTTTGAAAAAAGTTTTATTGGGTTTTATAATTTTTTTAACAAATAGGGTAAAGGTTAAGGTGTAACAAGACATTTTGAGAACTTTCACGTCAAAGTCGGTGGCTCCTTCCGAGACTTCATAACAAAATACAGATAATACATTTAACTTACATTTGTACTACAAAGTGGAGAGAAATACAAACATATCATTGTAAAAGAACTATGCTAGCAAACATGTATAAACATCCAAACAATATTATAGTATATTAAAATAAAGTCACTTTTGAGATCTAAGTCTTTTGGCAATTGTATCTTCTTTTCCCTGGCCCCCAGTGGGCGGGGCCGCGGCACCCCCTGCTCCCCCATTTTCATCCTCCAGGATGGAGGAATGTTTTTCAAAAAAGACTTCCGCCTCTGCAATTGTTTTAATTCTTACTCTTCCTCCTTCCCAAAATACCAACATTCCTTCTGGCATCACCCACTTGAACCAGACCCCCTTTTTAAATAATCTTTTAGACAAGAAGGAATACTTCCTTGTTATCTCTCTAATCTTTTTCGGGACCTGCTTCAAGATGGCAACCTCATTCTGCTGGTACATTAAAGGACTGTCTCTCTGCGCTCTCAGGATCCTTTCCTTGTCGACCTCCTTACAAATTTAATATGGATCTCTCTGGGTACTTCATTTATCCTGGCATATGCTGAATTTATTCTATATATCAGATCAATGTCCCCCCTAATATCTTCTTCCTGGATAGATCCTTATTCCCCTCCAATCCTTCCTACTTTCTTTCCCAAATGAAGGCAGATATACGTGTTCCAGGATAATATTGCAGGATCCAATCTGAGTCGGTCATCGGGACCAGAGATTTATTCTTCCAAACTTTTGGACTTGTGCTGGAGCCCATCCTCGGGAAAGGTCTCACTTTCCAGAATTTATTTATTTATTTATTTTATTAAATTTATACCCCGCCCTTCTCCAAGAGGACCCAGGGCGGCACACAGGAATTTAAAATACAATACAAAATCAAATAAAAAATTTAGAAAACTTATTTGATACCCATCCTGTGCTAAAAACAAATTAAAATTAAATTAATGTGTGCACTAGGCCTCTTCTAAGCCTAGTATTTATGTGGTGCCTGATTATGTGTGGCTATTAGTTGGTTAATTGGGAGTTGATGGTTGATTATTAAGTTGGTAGTTATTGCCCTCCTGTTGACTGACAAGGGGTCCATTTGCCAGACTTCAATCAACAGGCACCCTGTCAGTCAACTGGAATGTTGATGACAAATATCTTGACAAAAATATATCTCAAAATGTTTAATCAATCAGATACAAAGGTTAAATATGAAAATGCTGATTCTTGTCAGACCCAAATTTTGCATTAATGTTTCACCGAATTTTCTTCTGCAGCAATTGTGAATATGGAGGTTTTTTTAAAAAAAAAATCCTTTTATTTCATTAGATTTAGATCCCCTCTGACTCCAGGGTAACTGTGTCGTCATTTTTTAAAATCCTTCTGGTTTCCCTTTGGAAAAAAAAAAAGGTAAACACGTTTCACAAAGGATATGCATCTTAGCCTTATTTTATTCCTTAGCTGAGTAATTCCACTTTATGCAGAATCCAACTGTTGCCTCCATCAAGGATAAAGGTGGACATTTTTGAAAGACAGAAGGTCAGTCCAAGAGCACAGAGTTAACATGAAAAAAAAATCCTGGTTGGTTCAGTGCCTGACAGCTCTTGGCAAGTTTTAGAAACAAACTCCTTTCAGAAAACAGATAGTGTAGACCGAAGAAGGTCACCCAGAATCTTCCAGATGTTTTAGACTCTATTATTCTCAGCCAGTGCAGCCAAGATTCAGGATTTATGGAGTTGCCATCATAAACAGCTGAAAGATGTCATGTGGCAGGCTTAAAGTGGGTTCTTACTGAGTTAGGAGTCCACATCTGTTATTTGGTGTCCTTCCTATAGTATATAAATATATATAAATACTTGTGTATACTGCTGTACTGTACTACTTTACGCCATGAGGATAGTAGCCCTTATTACACACTCACATACAATACGTGTTATGTGTTATTTCCAAAATATTTGTATGTAACCTTAAAAGAAAATGGCACCATTTGTGGCATCTGAGTTCAAGGACTGTACGCACACACTCATAAATATGGATTGCGATCCTAGAAACTTCCAAAAATTCTGATCAAGTTTTAATACAATAACAATTATTACACCCATAACTGGAGAATAATAATCTCAGCTACAATTTCATTGTCATAAATGAAACAAAATCATATGTAATTTTTGTCCCTGTTCCACCACCTACTTCTTGGCTGATGCCTAATATACAGTTTAACTCATGGGTGGCTGCTGCTGGTTCGCACTGGTTCGGGCGTACTGGTAGTTAAGATTATGCACAGTTCGGCAAACCGGCAAATGCTGAACTAGCCCCACCCCACTCTGCTCCACCCCTCCCAGTCACTCCTTATCTCATCTCACCTGCCTTGGCCGGTGGCTAGAGTTATGCCTGTGGCCCAGCTGCTCTCTGGCTCCGTCGCTTGATTGCCCAGACCAGGCGGTCCCTGTGGCACAGCTGACCTCCATGCCTCACTCGCTTGCCTGCCTTTGCCACAGCCTACCATGCCAGCCATGCATCCCAGCTGATCTCTGTGCCTCGCCCTCTCTGCTCATCACTTGGCTGAAGGGCTGCATCGGGGTGCACATGGCGAGGCTTGGCCATGTTTTGCGCCTGGCTCTCGCCATCCTTCAACCCACATGCTGTCCGCTTACCCTCCACCTTGGCTTGGGTTCTGCATTTAGGCCGTGATGGGGAGACCGCCACGCTGGGGCTGAGACTGCTGCTCCTCTATGGGGAGCACATGCAGCCCTGAGACGTCCGCCTGCGCACCCGCCCAGAGTGCTGACACTGGGTGCTGTCCCCATTGGAATCTGAAGGGCAGGGTGCTTGGGCAGACACAGGCATCGGAAACTCTGGAGCTCACCTTCGGGATGGATCAGTTCATTCAAACCAGGCTTTGCTCCCAGGGAAGGGCTCTGTGGCCACACATTTCAACGACTTTTAATGAAACCTCCAATGCAGTGGCCAAGATCCAATCCTGAGCTAAATAAACCCAGTTCTCCCCTCCCCACCTGTTGCGTCTGCTTCATCCTTCTAAATTGGGCCTAAAGCCTGAGGGAGAATGAGAAATTGAATGGGTGGGAGGGGGGGAAGGACAGCGTTTTCATGGCACTGGGACCTTCTGCGAGAAGACGGCGGGTAGGTGAGTCCCTCTTGCACTGTGAGATGTGGTACCTATTTATCTACTTGCATATAACATGCTTATAAACTGCTAGGCGGGCAGAAGCTGAGGCAAGTGAAAGGAGCTGATTCTACCACACAGTGCTTGGACTCAAACTGCCAGAGGAGAGACCATTTCCAGTAACATTAAGGCATTCAGCTATCATACCCCATTGTACTGCTCCTGAACATGCACTCCTGCAGTTAGGTCTAGCCATGTTTCTGCTCTTAGTGTTTTCTTCTTTGAACCCTTCTCTGCTCTTGACCTTGCAGCTTAGGTCTGGCTTTTTATCTGTCAGGAAACGTTGTGGCAGATACTGTCATAAGTTGTGGCACAGCCTGGTCTGCTTGCCTGCCATGCTTATTTTTGTGCCTGACTGAATGAAAGTGGAAGAACGATTATGAGGAATGTTTTCCTTACGGTACTTAAAATGTCCCACTGCTCTAGTGAAAGTGTAAGATGCAGTTCTATTTGTAAACAACTGAAGCGTAATATCTGCAATATATCTTGTAAAGGTATAATCACTGTCAAAATGACAAGGCGGCATCAGAGGAACTGACTGCAGTAATTGACAGAAATGGTGATCAGGCTCCAAAACTGTTTTCTGATTGCATATTCATGATCCTTCCCTATAATATACAGCAGTTACTGTGTGAGTTATTCTAAGTGGCTGTTTTAACATCACTAGACTGACACTTTGTACTCTGAGATTTGCAAGTCTAATCTCAAATAGGGTTTGCTCTCAAGATGTCTAACTCTTGAAATGCGGACTTAGCTGGGAAGCACATCAGAGAACATACAGGCCAGTGGTGGGTTTCTGCAGGCTCACACCTACTCACAAGAGCCGGTTGGTGAAATTTAGAGAACCGGTGAGAGGGGATTCCACCGGCGTACCTGGAAGTAAATCTGGCCCGCTGCTGCCAGTGACCCAACGGGAAGGAAAGGAAAGGAAAGGAAAGGAAGGAAGAAAGGAAAGAAAAAAGAAAGAAAGAAAGAAAGAATTTATCATCACAATTGAGTCCAAAATTTCGGTTGCTAAGCAAAAGCGGTTAAATGAGTTTCACCACATTTTAAAAGGTGGCCACTCCCACCCTGTCACATGACTGCCAAGCCACACCCACAAAATAGGCCACACCTACAGAGTAGGTTCTAAAAAAATTTGAAACCCACCACTGATACAGGCCTAAGAACAGCTGCTCCATTTCTTCTTTCACTGGTGGGTGATGGTGGTTAAAACTCTGCAGGTTTTTCATTCTACTCCCCAACGTATCCTTGTGACCCTTGCTTGCACACTCCAAGCCTCAGTTCCAATGAGTCAAAAGCTAGGCTGACTGTTGGGGGCGCAGTGGTTAGAATGCAGTACTGCAGGCCACTTCTGCTGACTGCTGGCTGCCAGTTCGATTCTTACGGGCACAAGGTTGACTCAGCTGTCCATCCTTCCGAGGTCGGTAAAACAAGGACCCAGAGGCTGACTCTGTGAACTGCTTAAAGAGGGCTGTAAACAGAGGTGGTATTCAGTAGGTTCTGGCCAGTTCTGGAGAACCAGTAGCAGAAGTTTTGAATAGTTCAGAGAACCGGTAAATACCACCTCTGACTGGCCCTGCCCCCATCTATTCTCTGCCTCCCCAGTCTCAGCTGATTGGGAGGGAATGGGGATTTTGCAGTAACCTTCCCCTGGAGTGGGGAGGGAATGGGGATTTTACATTATCTTTCACTTGCCACGCCCACCAAGCCATGCCACGCCCACCAAGCCATGCCACGCCATCAAGCCATGCCACCAAGCCACACCCATAGAACCGATAGTAAAAAAAATTGAATCCCACCATGGCTGTAAAGCACTGTGAAGTAGTATATGTCTAAGTTCTATTGCTATTCATGATCCCTTTACCAAGTCACCTGATTTTTGACCTGCCTCACTCTATCTAGACCAGGGGTAGTCAACCTTTTTATACCTACCGCCCAGTTTTGTATCTCGGTTAGTAGTAAAATTTTCTAACTGCCCACCGGTTCCACAGTAATGGTGGTTTATAGAGTAGGGAAGTCAATTAAATTTAAAAAAAGGAAAGTATCAGACAAAACCCCTACCACCCACCATGAAAGCTGGAAACACCCACTAGTGAGTGGTAGGGACCAGGTTGACTACCACTGATCTAGACCAAATTGAACAGAATGTGGTGTGATAGTGAAAGAGATGCCTCTGTCCCATATCAGTAGAGATGGAAAGATTCCCATTGTTTCGACTGTGGTGCTGATATACAAACAATTAAACTTGTTGTTTAAGATTGGCCATATATGTTCATTCACTGGTTCCCTAGAAGATCTCCATAAAGCAAGGCCAGAGGGTGGATAGCAGAACTGGACATCCTGTTGTGAGGACACTGCTCTATCCCTGTAGATGTTTTGTATATAATTATGTGGACTGTGTGTATATGTTGACTTGTTTTCTGGATGTTCTCATCATACACTAACTAGCAATAAATAACAGGTTAGGTACAAATGGGACTTTTCTCAAGTTCTGGAGGAGTTTACAGAAAACTGGAGGCTTCTTAATATTTTAGGGTTCAATCACCACAGACCAGCAAGGATGTTTTTTATGGTTATGGAGCAAACTATGACTCCAGTTGTAGCATTGACTAGAGTCTACTTGTATCAGTATGTAGTAAAATAAGACCCCAAAACTAATCCATAAAATTATATGGAAGTAACATATAAAGGAAGAAAAATGCTAACTTACCATTTTCTTCTGCTCTGATTTTTCCCTACATCATTCAACCTGCTCTCATTTTCCAGTCACCTGGGAATTGTGCTTGTTTTTCCCCCTATCCCTACTCAACCTGAATGCCCTTTCTTCCCTGCATTTATGCCACGTAATTTCTTTTTATCTTATCGCCAACCCCTTGTATTTATTTTCTCTATACTTAGCCTTTCATAAACTCCATATGTCTCTGAAGAGATTTTATTAGAAATTGGTTTCATGCATGACTTGGGAATAAGTTTCATGGAGCTTCGTGGACCTTCTGAGTAGCAAATTTAAAATTAAGTTTAATTAACTGTGAGGTGTTCAAGCTTCCTCTGGTACATAGTCATACCGAAAGGCAAAGGAGCAATCATCTTACCAGCAGGGACCAGAATTTCCTTCAGCTTCATCTACAGATTTGAAAGCCTTCATCTGAAACTGTCCCACATTAGTTGACTCCACAGGAAGACCATATAGGAAAAAAGCCAGGACTCTGCTGCATCCCCCTGGAGTCCCTTCATTATTTCCCAGTTCCATTTACAACATAGTTAGAACATATTTTGTATGATGAGGGGAGAATATGCCCCCCCCCAGTGGTGGGTTGATGCCGAGATTACTGTTGGTTTGGTGTGAGTGCGTAAACATTTGCTCTGCTGCATGTGCATTTGCAAATAAATAAGTAATACACAAAACATAAAAAGAAATATTGTGCAATTAAAATTGTTCTGCACATGCACAGAACCAAAAATCAAGATGGCACCGCCGAAGGAGAACTGGTTTGGGAGCATGGCAGGCCTGGGTCACTGCCGGTTCCAGCGACCTACGCCACCAAACTACTACCGGTTTGGCTGAACCAGTCCAAACTGGTAGGATCCCAGCACTGGGGCCCCCAAAGCATAGATAGCCATCACGTCTTATTCAATTCCTTTTTGCCATTGCATTTTGAAGTGGAGAACACATGCAGACTATATTGCGAGCCCTAAAATAAGCACATTAGAAACAAACCCTATGTTTTTCTTTCTGTGTCTTCCCAAGAATGAATTTTGGTGCATGTGTTTGATGTGGCTTCACCTAATCTGTGGCCCTCGACCCCCTTCCTTCAGGTTTTCCGGGTGCGATTCAAGGTGTTGGTTACCATCTTTAAAGCGCTCCATGGCTTAGGAGCTGGGTACCTACGAGATCACCTTCTGCCACTGAGAGCCTCCCACCGGCCTGTACACTCCCATAGGGAGGGTTTCCTCATGGTGCCGTCGGCTAGACAATGTCGACTGGCGACACCCGGGGGAGAGCCTTCTCCGTGGGAGCACCTGCCCTCTGGAATGAATTGCCCCCGGAATTAAGAACTATCCCTGACTTACGCACCTTCCGCCGCAGTCTCAAAACCTTTCTCTTTCAACAAGCCGGGCTGGCATAAAGCATGATTTTTAAATTTTTAAATTTAAATTTTTATTATTTTAATCAAGATTAGTTTGGGTTTTTTCCACGTTTCGGCCAATATTTTAATGATGTCTTTTAAAAGCTTTCTTTTAACTTGTATATATTTGTTTTTATTTTGGCTGTACACCACCCTGAGTCCTTCGGGAGTAGGGCGGTATAAAAAACCAATAAACTAAACTAAACTAAACTAAACTAAACTAAACTAAACTAAACTAAACTAAACTAAACTAAACTAAACTAAACTAAACTAAACTAAACTAAACTAAACTAAACTAAATGTTTGCTCATTCCAAAATGCAAAAGACCATATTGCTTCTCCTCGGTGCCATCTCCTCCATGCCACCTTCAAGATTGGCAACCATTTTAGGATCTGTAATGCTTGGCTTGCCTTATTTTTTTCCCCTTTACATTTTTTGTGGGGGTGTTTTAAATTTAAATTATGCGCATTGCCTTTAGCATGCCATTCAAAAGCAATGCACAGCTCTCGGCTGCCAAAAAGTTATACAACCTCCTTAAAGATATTTCTACAGCATGAAGAACTTTGAAGAGGCCAACTGAGTCTTATTAGTCGAAAAGGCAATTTGAATCCAGGTGTGCCCCAAACCAATGCACAAGGAGGCATCTCAAACAATTTCAACTGAACATCTCAAAATAAATAAATACCCTCAACCCAGAGCTTTCGTTTTATGGGGACCGAGCATTGTTTGTTGGTTCTCATCAGAGGTGGGTTCCTACCAGTTTCAGACCGGTTCAGTCGAGTAGGTAGTAACTTGGCCAGCCACGTCCCCAAACCCACCTCTGGTTCTCATCCAGCCCATGACTGACATATTTCTGTTGCATACTCAACATCTGATAAACCAGGGCTTAAAATAGAGGGCGTCAGCATATAGATATTGCCCTCATTCAGATCCTTAAATTATTATTTTCAGAGCCAAACGTTGGTTTTCATTCAAAATAAGGCGAAACCTAAAAGGACATCAATGTCATGGGCTCAGAAATAATTCCTTTCCCTGTTCACTTCTAGAATAGTGAGATACACTTGACCGTATCTAAATCTTCCTATTAGAGAGGCAATACAGAAGACCAAACAGCTGCTGAAATGTCCAGCAGAATTAGTGTGCTTGCACATCTGCCGTCCTTATCCCTGTGTAGATCTTTCTACATGTTGACTAAGACAATCTCTGTGCCAACATAAGGCTTGAAACCAGATTTTAATATCACCTGAAATGTCCTGTGAGAGGCAGGTGGACATTTAACAGAGTAGAGGAGTAATATTAAATGGGGGGAAAAAATCCACATGGCAGTCCCCCCCCCCCAAAAAAGGTAAGATGGTACTTGTAGTGGTATGATCAAAGCCCCCAACCCTTTCCTGACATTGTAACAGAATAACAGAGTTGGAAGGGACCTTGGAGGTCTTCTAGTCCAACCCTATACCTAACCTGGTGAATACCACCTTTGGTCATGTGACCACCTTTTGTGACCTTCTGATCAGCAAAGTCAATGGGGAATCCAGATTCCCTTAACAACCATGTTACTACAATTGCAATGATTTGAGTAACAATTGTGGCAAGAAAGGTTGTACAATGGGGCAAACCTCACTTAATAACTGTCTCGCCAAAATGTTGGGCTCAATTGTGATCATATGTCAATAACTCCCTGTACTGTAAGATTTCCAGTCCCTTGAAAGACCAAGTGTCAACCAAATTTAGAAATGACCTAATGTAATGTAATGTAATGTAATGTAATGTAATGGTTTCAAAGTATTTTTAGCAGAAGTACCTGATTCTGTTCCTTATGCAAGATTCATTTTTCTCGCCATGTACATATATACAACAGAACTAGACTGAGTTGTTTCTCTGTGTCATCTAATATATGTGGGTATATGCCAGAGGTGGGTTTCAATTTTTTTTAGAACCTCTTCTGTAGGTGTGGCCTGCTTTGTGGGAGTGGCTTGTGGGCCATGTGACCGGGTGGGAGTAGCTTGTCGGCCATGTGACTGGGTGGGTGTGGCCAACTTGTAAAATGTGGTGAGACTCACTTAACAACACTCTTGCTTAGCAACCAAAATGTTGGCTCAGAAACTCTGGCATTTGAAGCATGAAGTCTTAAAGCTGTTAAGTTACAAGACTCTTGCACCCCTAACCCTTTAGAAAAAAAACCCCAGGGGTGTTCAAACTTGACAGCTTTAAGACTTGTGGACTTCAACTCCCAGAATTCCTCCTCTCACTCTTCATGTTGATGATGTGCGGATGGGCTGGAACCAGTTCTAAACAGAACTGTAGATTTGTGGATCCTCTTCTATAGAAGAGGTTAGAACTGGCAGGAACCCACCCCTGGTATATGCATATTTATTTATTTGTCATGTTTATGTAGTGTATTTTGCAGGTGGTGGTAACCCTTTGAGAACTGTATGCAATGGGATTTCATTGTAATGTATGCTGATTAGTGTACATTTAAAATGACAATAAAGTTATTCTAAGTTAATTATAAGTTATTCTAAGTATTTCTTCCTATTACTTATATAATAAGGCTTAACAAGACTTTCCCCTAGTATACCCAAAGGAAGAATAATTAATTAGTAGTCTTTCTCTTCTTGTTGCTGGCACAATTCACGAAAATATCAGAGACTCGTAGTTGGCAGGTTCCAATGAAAGTATTAGCTTTATCCCATAAGCATCTTACATAAGTGGGAGCTTTGCTTATGCTTATGTATCCGTTGTCTGCTGTCCCTTTTCTTTGTTTTTTCAAGAGCACATTGAGACTATTCAGTGTGCATCCGATGACCACTTTTTCAAGATGTAATCATTTCATTAGATTGATCTTCCCTGCACATCTGTGCACTTACAAGGACATCTGTCTGCTTATTTACCTTTTGCAGATGCCAGCATCATCATAAACCTGTTATCTTCAAGGGTCTTTTACGGGCATGAAAGATCATCCTACAGTACTTGGGCCTCCTTAAGCCGCTTATATTACGGTAGCAGTGGTGGCAAAGCAAGAGAGTCACCATATGGTGGCAGTAGTGGGTTGTGTAGGTTTCAAAGCGAAGCCTCCAGTAAGTGTGAATTCACGGTAGAGAAAAAAAAAAGAGAGAGAAAGCAGATAAGCTCACAAATGCTAAGAGGATACTACATGTATGGTAGAAACTCTGTAATTAATTTATAATGGTGTCTCTTCACTAGAGTGGCTTGTGCAGGCTGTCTGTCTTTGTTTCTTTTTAATAATTTGTTTTGGCAGTCCCAAATAGCAAATTAAAAGCATCTGCAGAAGTTGCATTGAAAAGAAGAGGAAATATATCTATCTTTGCTTTTGGCAAAACCCTTGCCCCCCCCCCCCCAAGGAATATTTACTTTATTACTATTTTTTAAATCATGAGATAAATATTAAGAATCCAGTTATGTACATACCAACATACTTGTTATGGTATTCCCTCTTGGTATAAACTATGTTTTTTTTTATCAGGTTCGCCTGGTACATCAGTTGTGCCACTTGCTGGATCGGGAGGCCCTGTGCACAGTCACTCATGCCCTCGCCCTTTCTCGCTTGGACTACTGTAACGGTCTCTACATGGGGCTGCCCTTGAAGAGCACCCGAAGGCTTCGGCAGGTCCAGAATGCAGACGCGTGGGTTATCATGGGGGTACCTAGGTGCTCCCATGTTACACCCCTTTTAGGCGGCCTGCACTGGTTGCTGGTTGTTTTCCGGGTGCAATTCAAGGTATAAATTATGACCTTTAAAGCGCTCCATGGCTTAGGGTACTTGCAAAGCCACCTACTGCCACCAGTAGCCTCCCACCATCCAGTGCGATCCCACAGAGTTGGCCTCCTCAGGATGCCGTCGGCCAGACAGTGTCGGCTAGCGACCCCCAGAGGGAGAACCTTCTCTGTGGGAGCGCCTTCCCTCTGGAATGAGCTGCCCCAAGAGCTTTGCATAATTCCCGACCTCCGGTCCTTTCGGCGCACCCTAAAAAGTTGTCTTTTGCAGCAAGCCGGCCTGGCCTGAATAAAATAAATGACTCATTTAATTGTTAATTTTAATTTAATTTTTAAAATTTTATTGTAAATGTCAATTGGTTTTTTTTTTTTGGATATTCTATTTAATCTCCCTTTTAACTTTTGTAATATGTGTTTTTTATGTGGTACGCTGCCCTGAGTCCTTTGGGAGAAAGGCGACATATAAATCCAATAACCCCCCCAAAAAATTAAAATTTAGAGGGCAGAAAAGGAGGATTTTAACAGATTAACAGACCTTGTAGGTCATCTAGTCCAGGGGTCTGCAAAGTCGGCTCTTTTAAGACTGGTGGACTTCAACTCCCAGAGTTCCCCAGCCAGCATAGCTGGCTGGGGAACTCTGGGAGTTAAAGTCCACCAGTCTTAAAAGAGCCAACTTTGCAGACCCCTGATCTAGTCCAACCCACTACTCAAGCAGGAGTACACCAGTGATGGCTAATCTTTTTTGGCTCATGTGCCAAAATTGGGGGGACCGCAGGGAGGTCGTATGTGGGCCTGCCACACCCATAATGCTATGTGCGTAACCCCCTGCTTTTTGCACGTTTTTGTTTGCCTTCCCCAGGCTCCAGAGGCCTCCCCCCACCTTCAGATGCTTCAGGAGCTTCCCTGAAGCCTCCAGAGGGCGAAAAATGGCCTCAAAAGAAAGTCTAAATCAGCTGGCCAGCGCACACATGCACGCTGGAGCTGACAGGGCAATGCCTCGCGTGCCCTAAGAAATGGCTCCGCGTGCCACCTGTGGCACCCGTGCCATAGGTTCGCCATCACTGCCCTACACCATTTCTGACAAATGGCAGTCCAATCTCTCCTTGAAAGCTTCCAGTGATGAAGCTCCCACAACTTCCAAAGGCCAGCTGTTCCACTGATTGATTGTTCTCACTGTCAGAAAATTTCTCCTTACTTCTAGGTTGAATCTTTCCTTGATCAGTTTACACCCATTATTCTTTGTCTGACCTTTAGGTGCCTTGGAAAATAGGTGCCCTCTCCTCTCTGTGGTAGCCCCTCAAGTATTGGGATACTGCTACCATGTCTCTCCTGGTCTCCTGTCCCCTAATCATCTTGGTTGCTCTTCTCTGCAATCTTCTTTATTCACACTGTGGCTATGTTTAACATATGTGTAGAGTGCATCTGTTCCTGAAGATTGGAATAATGCTATTACAGGTACTCCTTGACTTATGATCACAATTGAGCTCAGAAGTTAGGTTGCTAAGTGAGAAATTTGTTAAGTGAGCTTTGCCTCATATTTCAACTTTTCTTGCCGCAGTTGCTAAGTGAATCACTATAGTTGTTAAGTTAGTAACACGGTTGTTAAGTGAATCTGGCTTCCCCATTGACTTTGCTTATGAGGAGGTCGCAAAATATGATCACCTGACCCGGGGCACTGCAACCATCATAAATACGAACTGGTTGTCAGGCATCCGGATGTAAATCATGTGCAATGGTCATAAGTGTGAAAAATGGTCATGCATCACTTTTTTCAGTGCTGTTGTTACTTCAAACGGACACTAAATGAACTGTTGTAAGTCAAGGACTACCTTCACTATTCCCCTATATAAAGAAAAGGTAAGGGTAAATGTAAAAACTGGAGGGGGGTTGCTTATTAAGTGCACTTATTAAACTTACTAAGTTCCATTACTAAAGGAAGATGTTTAACTGAATTCTGAACACCACAATTTGGCTCTTTAGTAGGTCACTGGAAATATATCACTGTGAGAAATTTTAATTTATATTCATTGATGGAGAGAAACATAGCATGCACAGGCTTGAATTATGGAAAGTTTTGCATGAAGGTGAAGTTGCTTTGTGGATAAATGTATTTATTTTATTTTAATTTTTAATTTTTTTATCCCATTTTTTATATTTTACATGAAGCATCCACAAGAATAAATAGAAAGCAAATGGTTCAATAGTGAGCAAGAAGAAAGACAAAGATTCCTCATGGCCCTCAGTTATTTACTTTTTTTATGAATAGAAGTAAAAATAATACTTTTGGCCATGTTAAATACGTATTGGTTGGGGAACGAGTACATATTTTTCAATGCAGATAATGTTGTGTGGTTGGCTGAGAACCCAGATGATTTGCAGAAAATATTAGATAGACTGCATGCTGCAACATGGATCTGAAAAACGAACATATCAAACATTAGGTGCCCCAAGGAGAGAAGCAACTGAGGAGAAATTTCCTGACAGTTAGGACAATTAATCAGTGGAACAGCTTGCCTGCAGAAGTTGTGAATGCCCCAACCCTGGTAGTCTGCAAGAAGATGTTGGATAGCCATTTGTCTGAAATGGTATAGGGCTTCCTGCCTGGGCAGGGAGTTGGACTAGATGACCTCCAATGTCCCTTCCAACTCTGCTATTGTATTATTAAAGCAAATCCATGTTTTAACATTTCCTCAGTTACACCTACTGCCTTACTACTTTTCAACATTCTCATAGCATTTATGACTTCCTTTTTATTTTATTTTTCTTGGGGCCCAACATTTATAGCAAACATTTCAGTTCCACTCTTTGACATGCCACTGTTATTCTCATATAAATCTCTAAAACTTACTTTGAAGCTTTCAGTCACTTCAATTTCGCATCAAATTATTTCACCACTTTTATTTTTAATTCTGTTCACTTTTCCGTGGGCTGCTAGCCTAGCAGTCTTCACCCATTTCCAAAACAGTTTTCCATCAAAATCACTTCAATTTTCTCTGCATTTTTTTAATTGAACCATGGCTTTTCAGCAATCTGTTTTTTTTCTATATACATTATAAATAGATTTCTCTTATTCCAAGCTTTTGCCACAATCGTTCTTGCATGTTTTTGTTTTCATCCATAGCCTCTTTCACTTCATCATTCAACCAGGCATCTATTTTCATACTTCTCATGTGCATAACAACATAATTCTTTTCACTCTGATCCAAACACTTTATTTATGTTGACTTCCCATTCATTCTATGGGAATAATTTTTCATACAGGGTGCATCAGGAGTCTGCAGGGAGAGGGGTCAAAAAATTCAATATGACAGTTGCTTCTTTCTAGGTGAGATGCATGTATATAAGAGGCAGAACTTTGATTGCATGATCATGGCTGCCATCTTGACTTCTATGGTATTTCCCTCAAATCTCCTGTAGGAGATGACCATGCTGAGCCAGAGGGAGGGGTCAAACGCATCAACAGTCTCGAGTCCCACAAGATATCTAAAGCCAGCCCTCCATGAATGTATTATTTACCACCAAATTGCTTTAACTGTTCATAGTTCAGATTCTGGTAGAGAGCATAAGCTTTCAATAAATCTTTATACCTATTTCAGCTGCCTGGATCTCCTGACTTCCCTAGTGATTGACATCCCCCTGTTCACCTTTCTTCTACTTCTTTTCTTCCATATCCATTTTTCCTCATAATTCAGTCTTGACACTAACAAAAGTGGTCTGTCTTACCTTCAAAGTCACTCCTTATCTTGGTATTTTTCATTAATTATCTCAATCTGCCCTCCTAACTAATTCAATCAATTGTAATTTTAGTTTTGTATTTATTTCCTTGTAGAGTATATGCACATACATACATACATACATACATGATTCGACTTATCTTTAAACATTTATTTAAAACAATCTCTTTTCCTTGAGGGATATTACTAAATTGTCACTATTCTCACTGGCTCTCTGAACTGTCTAATCAGTTTTTATATGCTTTCCCACCAATCATGATACCTAGCAGGACAGTTCATGTCACGTAGCAGAACAATATTTTTTCACCTGTGTCACATTAATTCAAAATTTTGCTCAATATTTCCTAAACTCATTCATCATTCTTCTATTATCACCATTCAGGGAAATGTAACAAGCAACTATCACTCACCAATAGATTCCTATTTTCATATATATATCTACAATCACCCAGGTGATGTCAATTCATGCTTCTTGATATATGCTTTAGCCCTATAGCTTCATTTCCCCGGATGTATTCCTCAGTTTTCCACTGCGAGACTGTTCCACCTTCATTCAGAACTATTGCATCATTCTGTTTTCGTTGCACTGGCATTACCACATCTTGGTTTTATCCATCAGTTCATCTAGTAATCCTTTAATCCATTTATCTCTTACATTCCAAGTTGTTGTTATGAACTGTTCTGTCTCCTCTGATTCATCAAATTGTTAGCCTTGGTTGCCAATAGGCCAAGTCAGACCTGCATATCAGTAGGAACAGGTATGGGAGAAGTCAGGTGAGAAGATCTCAGATGCTCATAGGGCCCCAACAGAATAAAGGCCATTCACTTGGCTCTTTGAGAAGCAAAGTCACCAATGCTCTTAACTAAGCTGCATCTTCAGCTGGCCTTCTTAAGAAGCCCTCCCTTCAAATAAATCCTCAGTGTCAGATATTCAATCTGTATCCTTGCTTCATTTTCTACTCAAGGACTCTTAGTTTGTGACCCAGATTGGCTCTTGACTGTTGACATTTGACTGTTGGGTTGGTGTGGGTCACATCTACCTCTGTGTCCCTGCCTGAACCCATGCTATATTTGTTTTTTTAATGTCATTGACTTTGGACTGAACTCCATGCTGCCCCACCATGATAAGCTGTCAGATATGATCTCACCCTCCTGTATATTTCTTGGGGTGTGGATACATTTGCTTACAATACAATAGCAGAGTTGGAAGGGACCTTGGAGGTCATCTAGTCCAACTCCCTGCCTAGGCAGGAAACCCTATATCGTTTCAGACAAATGGCTATCCAACATCTTCTTGAAGACTTGCAGTGTTGGGGCATTCACAACTTCTGGAGGCAAGCTGTTCCACTGATTAATTGTCCTAACTGTCAGGAAATTTTTCCTCAGTTCTAAGTTGCTTCGCTCCTTGATTAGTTTCCACCCATTGCTTCTTGTTCTACCCTCAGGTGCTTTGGAGAATAGTTTGACTCCCTCTTCTTTGTGGCAACCCCTGAGATATTGGAACACTGTCCATTAGGCTTTGATCAATCAAAACTTTTGTCTAACTTTTTTTTTCTAAAAAAAGAAATTATAGACCAGATTACCAGACTTAGTCATGCCACTATCATGTGCAGTATTTCCTGCTAATGTCACTTTTGGCACATTTTGTTTGGTATGCCTCAAGTGTAACCCATGGTCAATTTTTCTCTGATGATATTTTAGATAAGGTACAGTTGTTAATTTAAAAACTGCCTTGCAAAACAATGTAATGTTATTTACATTCCACCAAAAAATAGATCCATGCAGTGTGTTGACATATATTCTAGGTACAGATGTGCCCCAACCAGAGGTGGTGTTTAGCAGGTTCTGACCAGTTCTGGAGAACCAGTAGCAGAAATTTTGAGTAGTTCAGAGAACCGGTAAATGCCACCTATGACTGGCCCCGCCCACATCTATTCTCTGCCTCCCAAATCCCAGCTGATTGGGAGAAAATGGGGATTTTGCAGTAACCTTCCCCTACCACGCCTACACCATGCCCACCAAGCCAATGGTAGGTCTCTGATTTAATCAAGAAGGATGGAGATCTCCTCAAGCTTTATACTAAACATTTTTTCCCTTTGACTTTCTAGTTGGAGTTCTTCAGTCAGATTAGAACATGTGTCCTGCACAACAATGCCATGTTATATGGTATTACTGTCAACCCTGAAGCATATCCCATAAAACTATTCTTTGAGGTATCTACCTGCCTTGGAGTTTTGTTTGCTGTGGGTATGTTACTTGGAACCCTGACAATTACTATTTTTCTCTGCAAGAAAGCAGGAGGTGGAGGTGGCAGAGGATGGAGGAGGCAAAGGAAGAAGAAGAAGAAGAAGAAGAAGAAGAAGAAGAAGAAGAAGAAGAAGAAGAAGAGGAGGAGGAGGAGGAGGAGGAGGAGGAGGAGGAGGAGAAGGAGGAGGAGGAGAAAGAGGAGGAGGAGGAAGAGGAGGAGGAGGAGGAGGAGGAGGAGGAGGAGGAGAGGAATAGGAAGTAGAAATAGAAGTAGAAGAATAGAAGTAGAAGGAGGAGGAGGAAGAAGCAGAGGAGGAGGAGGGGAGGAGGAGGAATAGGTAGTAGAAGTAAAAGAAGTAGAAGGAGAGGGAAGAGGAAGAAGAAGAGGAGGAGGGGAGGAGGAGGAGGAGGAGGAGGAGAAGGAGGAGGAGGAGAAAGAGGAGGAGGAGGAAGAGGAGGAGGAGGAGGAGGAGGAGGAGGAGGAGGAGGAGAGGAATAGGAAGTAGAAATAGAAGTAGAAGAATAGAAGTAGAAGGAGGAGGAGGAAGAAGCAGAGGAGGAGGAGGGGAGGAGGAGGAGGAGGAGGAGGAGAAGGAGGAGGAGGAGAAAGAGGAGGAGGAGGAAGAGGAGGAGGAGGAGGAGGAGGAGAGGAATAGGAAGTAGAAATAGAAGTAGAAGAATAGAAGTAGAAGGAGGAGGAGGAAGAAGCAGAGGAGGAGGAGGGGAGGAGGAGGAATAGGTAGTAGAAGTAAAAGAAGTAGAAGGAGAGGGAAGAGGAAGAAGAAGAGGAGGAGGGAGGAGGAGGAGGAGGAGGAGGAGAAGGAGGAGGAGGAGAAAGAGGAGGAGGAGGAAGAGGAGGAGGAGGAGGAGGAGGAGGAGGAGGAGAGGAATAGGAAGTAGAAATAGAAGTAGAAGAATAGAAGTAGAAGGAGGAGGAGGAAGAAGCAGAGGAGGAGGAGGGGAGGAGGAGGAATAGGTAGTAGAAGTAAAAGAAGTAGAAGGAGGGGGAAGAGGAAGAAGAAGAAGAGGAGGAGGGGAGGAGGAGGAATAGGAAGTAGAAGTAGAAGAAGTAGTAGGAAGAGGAAGAGGAGGAGGAAGAGGAAGAAGAAGAGGGATTCTGTATTTGGAAGCTGTTTCTTTCTACTAAGTTGCACTAATAGTTTAATGAGCGCTGGGTTGACTAATTCATAATGAATAATTTAACGGACAAAGTTAGCATTTCCTGCTTACAGAATTTCTTTCTAATGATTCATTATTTAAAAATTATGTAATCAACCATTTTAAAAATAACATTAAAAAACCCCCACAGATAAATGACTTGCCAATGACATTTTGCCACCAGCATTTGCTCCTGGGAACCTTATTCAGAAGTTGTAAATATCCAGAAAAATGGTCACACTGTGATTTCTTTCCCCTCCTCCCCATTTTATATATGATACTTTAGCAAGCTTGGTTGCCTTCTGAAGGAACATGTGACCATGGGATGCCAAATGTAGCCTTCTATGAATATTTAGGAGGACGTCCAACTTGGAAATTAGGTTTCTGCAAATATTTTTTTGTCATGAAACTATAAATGCATTGTTTTTTAAAATGCCAATACATATGCAAGTAGAAACTCAATATTTCTAAAACCACAGAATGCCTATACTCTATTAGCTAAGATGCCTGGAGGCATGAAGACAAATAGTTTAGAGGGTCCTAGAATTAAGGCAGGTTCTTCAGAGCTTCAGAGATTTGCAGAAAGGCATATCTGGATTCATTTTCTCAGCCACATCTCTCTCTCTCTCTCTCTCTCTCTCTCTCTCTCTCTCTCTCTCTCTCTCTCTCTCTCTCTCTCTCTCTCTCTCTCTCTCTCTCCCTCCCTCCCTCCCTCCCTCCCTCCCCCCCTCTCTCTCTCATTCTCTCCCTCTCCCTCTCTCTCTCTCTCTCTCTCTCTCCAAAATCTAACAATCCAACTGTGACTGCAGCCGACAAAAGAATGTGCCCAGCATCAGTGCCTCATCAATGTTCTAAAACAGGAACTAAGCACTGTGAGAGGATGTGCAATTAAGACCTTCTCTTACTTTGTTAATTATTCATTAAAATCACATTTGTTTTGTTACTCATCTGTTAGACTGACATTTGTTTCAATACTTCTATTTCGTTCTTCCCCTCCCACCAACCCCTTTTGATTCTTGGCTGTTGATTTTTCATTATCTGTTTTGAGATCTGCCATTATGCCTCAGGTATTATTTGCAAACTTCTGCATCAAACGTTCTTCTTTCTGACCTTCATTTTTTGCAAAAAATACTAGATATTGGGAAAATAAAGAACAGATGCTCTGTGGCGGTCGGTAAGACCAGCATTTTGTTCAAACCAGTGGTGAAATTCAATTTTTTTACTACTGGTTCTGTGGGCATGGCTTGGTGGGCGTGGCAGGAAGCATACTGCAAAATCTCCATTCCCACCCCACTCCAGGGGAAGGATACTGCAAAATCTTCATTCCCACCCCACTCCAGGGGAAGGATACTGCAAAATCTCCATTCCCACCCCACTCCAGGGGAAGGATACTGCAAAATCTCCATTCCCACCCCACTCCAGGGGAAGGATACTGCAAAATCTCCATTTCCACCACACTCCGGGGGAAGGATACTGCAAAATCTCCATTCCCACCCCACTCCAGGGGAAGGATACTGCAAAATCTCCATTCCCACCCCACTCCAGGGGAAGGATACTGCAAAATCTCCATTCCCACCCCACTCCAGGGGAAGGATACTGCAAAATCTCCATTTCCACCACACTCCGGGGGAAGGATACTGCAAAATCTCCATTCCCACCACACTCCGGGGGAAGGATACTGGAAATCTCCATTCCCACCACACTCCGGGGGAAGGATACTGCAAAATCTCCATTTCCACCACACTCCGGGGGAAGGATACTGCAAAATCTCCATTCCCACCACACTCCGGGGGAAGGATACTGGAAATCTCCATTCCCACCCCACTCCAGGGGAAGGATACTGCAAAATCTCCATTTCCACCACACTCCAGGGGAAGGATACTGGAAATCTCCATTCCCACCCCACTCCAGGGGAAGGATACTGCAAAATCTCCATTCCCACCACACTCCGGGGGAAAGGTACTGCAAAATCTCCATTTCCTCCCCACTCTGGAGCCAGCCAGAGGTGGCATTTGCCAGTTCTCCAGACTACTGAAAATTCCCACTACCGGTTCTCCAGAACCTGTCAGAACCTGCTGAATTTCACCCCTGGTTCAAACCATGATCATCTCTATGTGCTATGAAAGCAGATGTTGATTTAATTCAGAGTGGATAGATTGAGAAAGATCAACAACATTTAAGCCAGGGGGTTGGTGAAAGATGGTGTTTCTATAATTGCCTCAACATTGTAAATTATAATGTATCATGATGGAGAATTATTGCATTTATGGGTTAGTCCCGTGATTAAGACATCCATATTCCCATGGATTTAGGTGTTGCAAAACCTAACCCATGAAGGTTAGTCTTCTCATGGAGATGGCACCTAAAAATCTGCTTCAAGGCCAGTATGCCTCTGCAGAAAAAATTGGTGCCAGTTCTCTGATCCCACAGACTCATCCATGGAGCCTTGGTGGTGGGAACTCACAACACATTTTTACCCCTTTTCCCCTTTCTTCCACCCCCTTATAATTTCCACTGCCATGGGTAGCAGCATAAATGAAGATGTGTCAGAGCTGCCATCATACACTTGAGCTTCTCATTTGCTAGCTGTCAGTCTGCCATGAACTATGGGGGGAGTGAGTTAGTTGGAAGGAGAGCTACTTAGTACCTCCAAAGATACCACATCAAGGTCAAAGTCTTGGGAATGGAATACAATGACTCATCAACCAGCCTGCCTGTGGGAGAGATGGTTCCCAAAACAATTTATTCAAACTCAATTGGACAACGAGGCACCAGGGGAGGAGAGGAATTGGCTGGGGAAAGTGAACTGGGAAAGTTTACCATGCAAACGTCAGTTCTGGCTTTGCTATATTGTAATCCACTTGGCTTTTAGTAAAAGTATTCCTTTCACTACAAATGGAATCAAGGGTCGTGGTGCCCTCATCTTCTGCTCTCCGATGATAACTCCATGGGATCTAGGAATAGTGAGCAAAAGACTTAGTGGGTTTCAAAGAGCTCCCATGTGGCCATCCTGTTTCCCTTGCTTCTGGCCAAGACCCAAGCTTTGTTCTTCTTTGGTACCAAGATGACGACCATCTTCAAAGCGCTCCATGGCTCGGGGCCTAGTTATATGCGAGACCATCTTCTGCCCCATACATCCCTTCGTCCGCTCCGCTCCCACAGAGAGGGCCTTCTCAGGGTGCCGTCGGCCGGGCAATGCCAGTTGGCGACATCCAGGGGAAGGGCCTTCTCTGTGGTGGGCCCTACCCTCTGGAACGACTTACCCCCCGAACTACGTACCATCTCAGACCTCCGCCTCTTCCGCCAGCGTCTTAAGACGCACTTTTTCCAACAAGCCGGCCTAGCATAACCTCCCGTTCTGACTGTTTTTAGATAATTTTTAATTTGGGGATTTTATACATATTTTAGCACAGGGTATTGATTGATTTAATAGCTTTTAAAATTTTGTACTTGTTTATATTTGTTATGTCTTTTAAATTTCCTGTGCGCCGCCCTGGGTCCTTTTTTGGAGAAGGTGCGGGGTATAAATTCAAATAAAACTAAACTAAACTAAACCAAGGTAGAGTTCAAAATAAAGTCCAATCCACACACTTTTTATTTCAGCATCCTTTCTGAAGGCTTCTGTGCCCTTGAGATCAGCCCTATATCACTAATAGGGAACTGACTTCCATGTGATCATCGTTGCTTTGATACTATTGTTATATTGGGCTTTGAACCTTATGCTCTGTATGCTGCCTTGAGTTGAATAACAGTTAGGAGGCTATATAGGTAGTCCTCGACTTACACCAGTTCATTTAGTGACTGTTCAACATTACAAGGACACTGAAAAAAAGTGACGTATGACTGTTTTCATAGTTATGACCTCTGCAGCATCCGCATGATCATGTGATTAAAATTCAGATGCTTGGCAACTGATTCATATTTATGACCATTGTTGTGTCCCAAGGTCATGTGGTCACCTACTGCAACCTTCTGATAAGCAAATGGGGAACCAAGATTTACTTGCTAACTTAACAACTGCTGCGATTCACTTAACAACTTTGGCAAGAAAAATCATAAAGTAGGGCAAAACTCACTTAACAACAAAAAATTGGGGCTTAACTGTGGTCATAAGTCAAGGACTACCTGTACAACCCATCATGAATGTCATGATATAGTGCCGTGTTTCTCAAACCCATCAACTTTAAAATGGGTGGACTTCAACTTCCATGTTGGCTGGGGATTCTGGGAGTTGAAATGCACCCATTTTAAACCTGCCAAAGTTGAGAAACACTTACCGGTATGTAGTATATAAACCTTGGTAATGCTGATTTACACAATGCTGATTGAAACATAGCAATAGCACTTAGACCTATAACGGGCTGTAACGCACAGTGAAGCGGTATATAAGTTTAAGGGCTAAGCAATTTTATTTTTTATTTATTTTATTTTATTCAAATTTATACCCCGCACCTTCTCCAAAAAGGACCCAGGGCGGCGCACAGGAAATTTAAAAACATAACAAATATAACAAAATACAAAATTTAAAAAACTATTAAATCCCAACCCTGTGCTAAAATTTACAGAGTCAGCATATTGCCCCCAAACATCTGGGTCGTCATTTTACTGACCTCAGAAGAATGGAAGGCTGAGGTAACTTTGAGCCTGGTGAGATTCGACTTGCCAAATTGCAGGCAGCTGGCAGTCAGCAGAAGTAGCTTGCAGTACTGCATTCTAACCACTGTGCCCCCACGGCTCATTATAATCTAAATCTCAAAAATAAGATGTTCTTAAACAATATTTACTTGATTACAATTTTATATCGTACCATTGTTCATTGAAGGCAGATGTGGAAGGAAGGATGGGTTATAAGTGTATTATTGAATGCATTCAGATTGATAGCTATAATTAGACTGCAGGTATATGGATAATTATTGCCTTCAACAGTTTAATGAATTACAGCATCGGTCTGATACCAGTTTGTAGGAAGTAATGAACACATGGTAATTGAAATCCTTCATCAAGCTGTTTTCTTTTTCATTTCATTTTTGAAACCTGTTTTAATCATTTTCCCCTTCCGCTGTTTTTTCACCTGGAAGGAAGCAAAAAATATTTTTTCCACTCGGCTTTCATTAAAAAGGAGAGATTTTAATTCCATCAAACATTTACAAGCATGCATACACAGGCACACATGCAGAGATGATACAAAATGTATTTTCTATGGCTTCTATGTCTAAGAACATGGAAACGATGGTTGACTGTACTTTAATTTTAAGATAAGCTTTTCATGGTTCTGAGTTACCTTCCAGGAATTCCAGACAGCATTAAATATCTCTTCTGAGGCTGGAGAGAAACTTACAGCACTGAAAAAGCAAACTAAAATTTGATTTAAAAAGGGAAAGGGTGGCTCAGTGGCTAAGACACTGAGTTTGATGATCAGAAAGGTCGGCAGTTCGGCGGTTCGAATCCCTAGTGCTGTGTAATAGTGAACTCCCGTTACTTTTCCCAGCTTCTGCCAACCTAGCAGTTCAAAAGCATGTAAAAACGCAAGTAGAAAAATAGGAACCACCTTTGGTGGGAAGGTAACAGTGTTCCGTGCGCCTTTGGCATTTAGTCATACTGGCTATACGACCACAGCTTGGAAACGGAGATGAGCACTGCCCTCTAGAATCAGGAACGTCTAGCACTTATGTGAAAGGGGAACCTTTGCCTTTAAATCTTGATTTAATACTCCCTTTAGATCCCATATCTTACCTCACAGAGGCTTGAATTCTTCACTAGTCTTGGAATTTCTGATGGGAGAAAGCTACTTTATTTTAAATTAGTAAATGGGGAAGGGGTGATGCAAAGATTCAGTTTAGAGGCTTAATTCAATGCAATTCAATAATCCATGTCATTTGATGATTGAATGCTGTTGCTAAAATGCAAGTTTTTCAAGTTTCAAGTAAAAAAATGCAAGTTTTTCAAACCCATGATTTGGACTGAGTTTATGTTCTGAATCAAATTGCTTGACATTGCAAACTGAGACTGTCTTTTAAGGAAATTATTTGGAAGATTCGTTTCAATTCATCAGACTGATGATTTGAATTAGTTTGAGGAGGATTCACAAAGCTTTCCCAGCTTCACACTGCAACCCAGGAGTGGAACAGTACAATTTTCAAAGGTGATTGGTGCCCTGTCGGGTGGGGGTGGGGAGAGGAGGCTTAAAATCTGCAGGATGGCAGATGAAACCTCATAGGACCCTCCCCTTTCCAAGACATCTACCGAAAGAGCAGGGCTTGCATTGTGACACTCTTCCTGCCATCTTGCCAATCTTGCCACCCATCTATATATCCCTCTAAGACAGGGGTCAGCAACCTTAAACACTCAAAGAGCACAACGGGCCTAACTGGAGCCTCCCCCACAGTCAATTCTGGAGCCGGCCGGAAGTCCAGTTTTCCCACCATAGAGTCTCCTCCTAGTGTGGTGTTCTTTTTCCTCTACCTGTCCTAACCGAAAGCCCAATCAATTGTGGAGCTGACTGGAAAACACGCCCCTTGCCATAGAGTTTTTTCCTGACGCACTCTGCTTCCCCCCCTATCCAGAAGCCCCCTATCCTCTCAAAATTGTGGTGCTGACTGGTGACAGGGAGCTGCAGCAGAAGGATAAAAGAGCCACATGCGGCTCCAGAGCTGCAGGTTACTGACCCCTGTTTTACGAGTAAGAAGGCTTTGTGTTGAAAATAAACTTTACTATAATGCAGTAGAAAAGAAGCTGGTGAAAACGTTTGCGTTTGTAACAATGTAGTGACAATCTCCCAGACTTTCCACCATACAGGCAGTCCTTGACTTACAACAGTTCATTTAGTGACCATTATAAGTTACAACAGCCCAGACAAAAAGTGACTTATGACCATTTTCACACTTATGACCGTTGCAGCATTCCTAATGGTCACCCAATCAAAATTCAGACGCTTGGAAACTGATGCGTATTTACGACGGTTGCAGTGCCCCAGGGTTATGTGATCGCCTTTTGCAACCTTCTGACAAGCAAAGTCAATAGGGAAGCCAGATTCCCTTAACAACTGGGTTACTAATTTAACAACTGCGGTGATTCACTTAACAACTGAGGCAAGAAAGGTTATACAATGGGGCAGAGTTCATTTAACAAATGTCTCATTTAGCAACAGAAATTTTGGGCACAGCTGTAGTCATAAGTCAAGGACTACCCACAATGTCTAGAAAATCAGAACCAAATGTTTTTGGAATTGTCCCTACTTTTTCCCATCTCCACATCTCTTTTCCAAGCGCTTCCCCACAATAACAGAATTGTGATATACAGTAGCAGTGTTATAGGAGTTTCCGAGTGATTCAAGAGGCCCATGAAGTTTGTATTGGCCGCCTCCTTACGATTTGAACCCTGTATTTAACCAATTCCAGTGGCCCCTACACAAGATTTGCAGTCTTTTTTTTTTACTGTATATAAACAATATACCAGGTTTTACACCTTTCTAAGCATAGCCAGGCTTCCTATCAAACCGACATATGTAATTGGTTGACCCGACCACATCTGAGGTTCAAAAGCAAAAAAAGAAGGAAGAGGAAAAGTAAGGGGTGAGTCAACAATTTGGTACCCTGAAGAAATTGGTTGCGAAGGACCAATCCAGGCTGCATGAGGTTGCTCATTGGCATTCACCACCACTGCTAGACCATGAATGATATAAAAAAAACCCGACACTAGAGATGGCACGAAAAAACGCTAAGAGGTGAGACCAGGAAATTAGTTTTGCTGCAGATTCTTTCCTTTACAGACTTCCAGGTAGCTAAAATTTATTTATTATTTATTTTATTTATTGAATTTATACCCCGCCCTTCTCCGAATGGACCCAGGGCGGCACACAGGAACATTAAAACATACAAAACATATAAAACTATTTCTTTTTTTAAAAAACTTATTCCACTAAGGGCCTGTGCTAAAACCAAATTAAAATCCCCATTTTAAAACTATTTAAGAGTCGGTATTGGAGGCTGCGCAAGGCCGGCTAGTTGGAATAGGTGTGTCTTCAGACACTTGCGGAAGAAGCGGAGGTCAGAAATGGTACGGAGTTCAGGGGGCAAGTCGTTCCAAAGGGCTGGTCCCGCCACAGAGAAGGCTCTCCCCCTGGGTGTCGCCAGTCAGCATTGTCCGGCCGACGGCACCCTGAGGAGGCCCACTCTGTGGGAGCGTATCGGTCTGAGGGATGTATGGGGCAGGAGGCGGTCTCGCATATAACTAGGCCCCGAGCCATGGAGCGCTTTAAAGATGGTCGTTAGGACCTTGAAGCGCACCCGAAAGACCACAGGAAGCCAGTGCAGCTCGCGCAGGATAGGTGTTATATGGGAGTGTCTAGGCACTCCCGTAATTACCCGCGCGGCTGCGTTCTGGACTAACTGTAGCTTTCAGGTGCACCTCAAGGTAAAATATCTTCTGGTGGTGCTACCCTTGTGTGGTTTTTGCAAATAGAGTGTCTCTGCAACTTGTAGTGATGGATATATGCAGTACAGCAGGAGTCTCCAACCTTTGCACTTTAAGTCTGAAGGACTTCAGCTCCCAGAATTCTCCAGCCAGCTTTGCTGGCTGGAGAAGTCTGGGAGCTGAAGTCCTTCAGACTTAAAGTTGCAAAGGTTGGAGACCCCTGCAGTACAGCATATGCGCAGTTCTGTGCTTATAGAGATATGCTATTAAAGCAACAGCAAAACATCAAAAATTAGAGTGCTGTTTCAGAGTCTACCAGCCCCTGCAAGATTTTTTTTCATGAATCTTAATTTTTAAGATTAATCTTAAGAAATGGATCACGTCATAAAGTTTCATCCACGAAAGCTATTTGCCCTGACGCTTGTAACTCTGCCATAAGACACTGACTTCATTGTTTGGAGACGAGAATGCATTTTTTAGCATGATAATGTGGGAAGCAATCGCACGGAAGGCTGCATTTTTTCACATCAGATCAGAAATGCATTTATGTACTTAGTGGGGACTGAATCTCTCCAGCACTGTAGATGATCACTTCAAATGATCACACTGTTGGAAAGATTCCCTCACCAAACATTACTTTGCATGTGTAAAGCTGATTGTGAAAAAGGGGATTCAGATAAATGCTCTGACAGTTCTTCAATGTCCAGGAAACGTACATGTAGATATGACAAGAAGCCTTTAAAAACTAATAAGAAGGCTTGATGTCTATGGAAATTCTCAGTCATCCAGGTCATGCTTGTCCCAAAGATGCTTCTTTTAAGAGGACTTTCTGATTTTTCTTTGAAGACGTTTTGCTTCTCATCAAGAAGCTTCTTCAGCTCTGACTGATGGTGGGGAATGGAAAGATTCATACTCTTCAAACAAAAAGCAGGAAGTCCAGTTGCCTTTTGAAAAAGCACCATTGAGACAACCATGACTGGATGACTGAGAATCTCCATAGATATTTAGCGATGCACATTGGGATGAACACCAGTGGTGGGTTTCTATTTTATTTACCACCGGTTCACTTGTGGAGACGCAGAAGCGTCCAGGAGGTTAGGCAGAGTCTCCTGCTGCTGCTACTACTAGTTTGCCCGATCCAGGCCAAACCGGCAGCAGCCCACCTCTAATGAACACCCTTTGAATGGTGCAGGCATATGAACGGATTTCCAGATACAGGAAACATTTGCACTTCAGTTTGAGAAAGGATGCAAATGACCAGCTGTCTGCAAGGAGTATAAATCCTTCCACTCCCCACCATCCACTCAGAGCTGAAAAAGCTTCTTGGATGAGAAGCAAAACGTCTTCAAAGCAAAACCAGAAAGTTCAGTTGCCTCTTAAAAAAAAAAGCACCTTTGCTTTTAAGGCTCATAAAATTGCATGTCACATGTGGCAAGACTTTATTTCAATACAGAAGTGTTTATTCTTTCTCAGGATACTGTGAAGGCAGAAAATGTTGAACTGTTTTAAAAAACGAGCTTCTCCGAAAAATCAAACTCATTAATTTATAGAACTATGGACTGCCACAAGATATGGTAATTTTAAAGTATTTTTAGTCCATTCGTTAATGACTGCTAATAACCATAAGCTGGTTATTACATGCTTAACTGGGTCATGGGTGGCATATGAATATCTAAAATTAGTTAAGTGTGGGATTAGGAGAGCCAGCTTTAATCTCAATGGGACGCAGATGTATTTGGAGTCATACTCCCCTCTGCGAGCCAACTCAGATTTCCAAACTGCTACATCTAGTTAAATGAGAGCTGGCTTTAAAACTAGTCTTGAGCCATGCTTAAAGAGCCATGATGACACAGTGGTTAGAATCAGGGGTAGGTTCCTGCTGGCATTACTACTGGTATGGTGCCCAAAAGATTATGCGTATGTATGCACATTTGCACTAAAAAAGGTCTGTGCATGCGCACATTTTTTTTAAAAAGGGGGGGATACATTTTTTCAATGAAAATTGTTCTGCGCATGTGCAGAACAGAAAATCAAGATCTAAAGAAGCTAACCATCTAACTGCTGTGGTGTGATCATCACAGGTGCCTTAAAATTTCCTGAGGAGACATTGTTGAACTATATCTCGTTTTTTCCATGGCACCACAGTTGCATTGCGGGCTCTCGGCCATTCACCATTTAAGTAGCTTTGCCTTAGTTCTAGTATGGCCTGTCCTAATTCTGTTCAGGTGGCTTCATATTTAGTTGGGCAGCTGCATTCCTGAAAGTAGTTTTATTGAGTTGATGGTTTGCTGGTCAAGCTGAGGGAAACTATTCTGTATCATTAAGTAACAAGACTTCTGGAGAACCTGTTAAAAAACTGATATGCCATGGTTTGCTAGGCACCACTAGTAAATCTTTTTCCATTAAGAATGGCTTGCCACAGGGATCGGTTCTAGCCCCCCTCGTATTTAATCTACAGTATATACTAACTAGCAGTTTACCAGAAACCAATTCTGAAAAATGTTTTAGGTAATATAAATACCCCTCTCCCCACTTTTGGAGGGTAGTCTTTGGAACATAATTCAGACCTTGTTACAAATAACTCCTCACATCACCTGTAAAGGATTTGCTCTTTGGTTTTTAACCTGGTTTGTTTCACTGTTCCACATATGGATCTTGCTATGTTTTCCTACTGTAGAAAATCAGAGAATTTATTTATTTATTTTATTTTATTAAATTTATACCCCGCCCTTCTCCTAAAAAAGGACCCAGGGCGGCGCACAGGCATCATTAAAAAACATACATAGTACAAAATCCAAATTTTTTAAAACTAATTAAATAATTCCCTGTGCTAAAATACTAACACTCTAAAATTTAAAATTTAGAATATGATCTACCTGTGCAACCTGATCTAGGAATATGTGATTTCTCTTGCTCAAAATAAAAATTTGCAACACACTTGTCTTTGGTGTATGTAGCCTAATAAAATAAAAATGCATTTTATTTTTTAATATACAGGGAAAAATAAAAAAGAAGTTGTTCCTATACAATGATAACAACACAATGGAATTCATGGAGAAGATAAAGATTCAAATACCCTGGAATGTCTGAAAAAGATTTGGAAATGTATTCTTACAACATAAAGATTGAATTCTAAATCTTGAATGTTTTTTTTTTTTAATGTTGCTCATTAAACTGCATTTCTGAGCCCCAGTTTTAGAGGCCTTTTCCGATTAGTAATTTATTATTACCATTGAAAGTACTAAAATCAGAATCGAACCATAATTAATCATCCTCGCTAACAAATCACAGTTTATGTTAACTGCATTATACCTTCCTTGCATATAATGCTAAATGAGAGTGTCAAAGGAAGAACTTTATAAATGATAATAAAATCTTGATTTAATGGCTTAGTGTAAAAGGTATCTTGTTAAATCCAAATTTGCATAATTCATGTCAATTTATGCCATTGGTATCATTCTGAATATAGATAAAATTGCATAATTTGCAGTACAATCTTGATTTAAAAGACACCCACAATTTAATGGACATAACATTCAGTACAGAGTACTAGTAGAGTAACCCTTTTTTAATGGCTGAGCAATTTTTGGATAAAAAAAGTTGCTCAACCATTAAAAAAGATTTACTATTCTAATATTCTGTACTGTTATATACAATTGCATGTATTCAATAGAAATAATTGATTTACTTATTCTCAATATATCCATTTTGTCTGGATCAAGGTTAAGTTCACCTACATACATCTTTACAAGTTCAGGAATTCTATGGCTTCCTTGAGATAATATATATGAAAGGTGAGTGTCATCAGAATGAGGAGTTTCTCTTTGTGATTTCATGTAGATAGCAGCTACGTTGAGCTTGTCGGCTGGAAAGCTGATATCCAGGTTCGAGACCCAAGCACTGCATGACAGGGTGACCTCCCGTTACTTGCTCCAACTCCTGCCAACCTAGCATTTGAAAGCATGCAAATGCAAGTAGATAAATAAGTACGATTTTGATAGGAAGGTAATAGCGTTCCATGCACCTCAGTGTATAGTCATGTTGGCCACATGACCACAGAATGTCTTTGGATAATGTTGGCTCCCTCAGCTAAGAGACAGTAATGACCACTGTCCCCTAGAGTCGGACAAGATTGGACAGGGTAAACCTTTACCTTTATCTTTACAGACTCAAGGTAACACTTTACAGAAATATACAAAGCTGTGAATAGAACAAATTAGAACTAATCTCTTTTTATTTTATTTATTTTATTTTTTATTTTATTAGATTTATACCCCGCCCTTCTCCTTGTAAGGACCCAGGTCGGAGCACAGGCAATATTAAAAACCATACAAAATTACAAAATACATAGTTAAAAAACTATTAAATTAAATCCCGTGCTAAAAACCCTTTTAAAACCCTGAGAATTAATATTTTATTTTGATAAAATTCAGAAGCGGAGGGTTATGCTAGGCCGGCTTGTTGGAATAAATACGTCTTGAGACGCTGGCGGAAGAGGCGAAGGTCGGTGGTGGTGCGTAGGTCGGGGGGTAGGTCGTTCCAGAGGGCTGGGCCCACCACAGAGAAGGCCCTTCCCCTGGGCGTCGCCAACCGGCATTGCCCGGTCGACGGTACCCGGAGAAGACCCTCACTGTGGGAGCGGATCGGACGAAGGGATGTATGGGGCAGGAGGCGGTCTCGTATATAGCTAGGCCCCGAGCCATGGAGCGATTTAAAGATGGTCGTCAGCACCTTGAAGCGCACCTGAAAGGCCACATGTAGCCAGTGCAGCTCGTGCAGGAGAGGTGTTATGTGGGTTTGCCTTGAGGCACCCATAATCACCCGCGTGGCCGCATTAGTAAAACTTTATTCATTTTTTAAAGTACAAAGCTAACAGGAAACTAATAGTCAAGTGAGAATCAAAGTCAGAAGATAGAGAAAAATAGAAGATAGAGGTGAAATAAAAAAAATATAGAACAAAACAAAGGTATACAAAAAATAATGACTTCTGACTTCCTTTACAGTACACATAAATAAAACCTGACTTTAACTCTTGCTGTATAACTACAACATAATCTCCAGTTTTTAATAATCTAAAACTTACTCATAGTCAAATTCATTTGTCATGGCTTCATGTTTTCTGTTTATGTAAAAAGTTGAAAAGGGGTTTCCAATTGGTATTAAATTTACCATATTTTTCGGAGTATAAGACACACCGGAGTATAAGACGCACCAAGGTTTTGAAGAGGCAAATTACAAAAAAAGTAGTTAGGTAGATAGATGGATAGAGAGGGAGAGAAAGAGAGAGAAATACAGTAGGTAGGTAGGCAGGCAGGTAGATAAAGGGATATATATATAGAGAGAAATAGAGAGAGAGAGAGAAATACAGTAGGGAGGTAGGGAGAGAGATTGTGTGTGTAGGTAGGTAGGTAGGTAGGTAGGTAAAGGGGAGGAGAGAGAAATACAGTAGGTATGTAGGGGGGAAAGAGAGTGTGTAGATAGGTAGGTAGAGGGATAGAGAGAGAGAAATAGAAAGAGAGAGAGAAATACAGTAGGTAGGTAGGGAGAGAGAGTGTGTGTGTAGGTAGGTAGCTAGGTAGGTAGGTAGGTAAGGGGGGAGAGAGAAATACAATAGGTAGGTAGGGGGGAGAGAGTGTGTGTAGATGGGTAGAGGGATAGAGAGAGAGAAATAGAAAGAGAGAGAAATATAGTAGGTAGGTAGGGAGAGAGAGTGTTTGTGTGTAGTTAGGTAGAAGGATAGAGAGAGAGAAATAGAGAGAAATGCAGTAGGTAAGTAGGGAGAGAGAGTGTGTAGGTAGGTAGGTAGGTAGAAGGATAGAGAGAGAGAGAGAGAGAGAGAGAGAGAGAGAGAGAGAGAGAGAGAGAGAGAGAGAGAGAGAGAGAGAGAGAATATAGTAGGTAGGTAGGATCGAACTCACAACCTCCTGCTTGTGAGGCAAGAGCTCCACCTCTAGGCCACAATCTTTGCAGGCACACTTGGTAGCAGGATCCACCTACCCGCCTGGACATCATCACATCTGTTTTTGAAGCTCCTGCGTATGCACGGAAGGTGACACATGCACATGCACATATTGCTACTGAACCAGTAGCAAAGATAAGTTGATTTCACCCGTGATTGCATGTATTGTCTGCATCTTGCCCATCATGCTGTAATTCACTACAATATTTATTATTTTTTATTCTGTTTGAGAAATGAGCAATAATCTCTCTCTCTAATCTATCTACAGCAGGGGTTTCAAACTCAATTTACCTGGAGGCCGCTGGAGGCAGAGTCTGGGTGAGGCTGGGCCGCATAAGGGATTCCTTATATTAATATTAATATTAATACTAATATTATACTTTCATATCACTGTGGGGGCCACATGATACCGTCCTGCGGGCCGCCATTGGCCTGCGGGCCGCGAGAATGAAACCTCTGATCTACAGTATCTATCGACAGTATCCATCCATCCATCCATCCACCATCCATCCATCCATCCATCCATCCATCCATCCATCCATCCATCCATCTATCTATCATCTATCATCTATCATCTATCTATCTACCTATCAACTCCATTTATCAAACTATCCCACCTATATACCACCCACCCACCCACCCACCCACCCGTCTATACATCTCATTAATATTTTGATAAATAATTGTGATAGGATTTGAGCTGTCCAATATGCAAAAGCAATAGAACAGTTCAATACCCATTTTGATATCAAATTGGAACAAAATAGATGATAAATTATGCTGCTAAATTTATATCTCCTGCCCCTCTTCTGTAATAACCAGTTAAATGGATTTCATGCAGCCGCTAACAAGGTATGCTGAAAGTAGATTGGCTTAACAGTAACCAGAAGGCCAGCACTATATTGGGACTAATGTGAAGGAATGAGTTGCCCCAATTAACTAGCCTAGTAGTTAATTAACTACCCTGGAATCTGAATACCAAATTGAGTGAAATATCTCACTAAACAGAAGGGCTTGAATTATCTATCAGAAAATGACATTGAATGGACTTTCAATGTTACCTGGCCAGCCCCAATTTAATATTACTTTCTGAAGCAGAATTAATTTTATTTTTCAAATCTCAGTGGCATTTCAAGATCATACACCAAGATGTTGTTGTGTATAGATTGAAAAGTTTATTGAAGTCCATCATAACGATCTCCTAAGAAATAAGATAGCAGTTCTCTTCCTTCTCAGAGCAGAGGAAAAAAAACACCACAGCCTTGATTGCTCTTGTGTCTTTTCCTGTTGTCAAAAATGCAAGAAAACCTGTTGACACTTTTCATGGCATAAATAAAAAGATTATCACCTGAGAGGATAAGCACATCAAGTTATAGTGAAAGGCTCGGCTGCCAAAAGAACTTGCCATCCCAAACTCCTTTGATAGACATGTTTTTTTTAAAAAAAAATATGGCTGTTTTTCTTCATACTATAAACATTTATCTGTAAATTTAAAAAGTCCCAGATCTCACCTTCTGTTCTCTCTAACAATAAAAGGTTGGAGTTAAAAAGCCACACGCTGAAAAAAAACAAGACATGATGATCCTTTATCTAGATCATGAAATCTGTTGGAAAATCTGGAAAAAAAACAACCCTATCTGCTTCTGTGCTGCCACAATAGATTTTCCTTCTTCCGTGTCCATGATTCATAAGATCATTAGTGATCTTGGGGTCAGGGGTTTCCTGAAGCTAATGGCTGCCTAGGTTAACAGCCCTCCATGTTACCTCAGCCTTTCAACTTCTCCCGCCCATCATTAGCTGCCAGGAAATGCCTGACTCAGAGGTTATTATGGTTTAAATATCGCCTCGGAAAGCTTTTTATTACCCGCAATATATTTTGCTTTTGTGCTGCATTAGCAAGCCAAAGTATTAATATAATTAGCAATACAACAAATCAGGGAAAGGAGAGGAGATTTTCCAAGACATACACAGGTCCTAAAGAGCACATTTCTGTCTCTGGAGATCCATGCTATTGGATGGCTTCTTGAGGATATCCCAAAGTCTTGGTAAAGGACCACCAACCCATACCCCTAAATTAAGGTGACCAGATTTTAACATTGGTAAAGCGGGACACCATTGACCGGGTGGGGTGGTGGTCGCGGGACACCATTGACCAGGGGTGGTGGTGTTCTTGATTAAAAATTTGGTCTATATGGAGCAACAAAAATTTTCATAGAACGCAAAAATAGTACTCATATCCTGGTGAAATAGCCACATGACCGCCGAAAACCGTATATTTCTTTCCCATTCTCCCGCCATTCCCTAGCTTGTCGTGCATTCTTTCCAAAAATCAGGACTTTTAAAAAATGCTGTGGGATGCAGGACAAATTGTTAAAAACGGGACTGTCCCACCAAAAGCGGGACGTCTGGTCACCTTGCCCTAAATACAAATAGTCCTCGGCTTACAACTACAATTGGTCCAAAGTTTTTGTTGCTAAGCGAGACAGTTGTTAAGAGAATTTTGCTCCATTTTACAACCTTTCTTGCCACAAATTGTAGACTTTCTCAGTCATCCAGGTCATGGTTGTCCCAAAGGTGCTTTTTCAGGAGGCAACTAGACTTTCTTCTTTTCCTTTGAAGATGTTTCGCTTCTCATCCAAGAAGCTTCCGAGGACATAGAAGAAGCACTCCAAGTGTTTCAATGACCCTCTAAAATGATGCAAGGAATTTATGTCTGCAAGGAACATAAATCCTTCAATTCCCCACTATCCTGTCAGAGCTGAAGAAGCTTCTTGGATGAGAAGCAAAACGTCTTCAATAGAAAAACCAAGAAAGTCCAGTTGCCTCCTGAAAAAGCACCTTTGGAACTTTCTTGCCACAGTTGTTAAGTGAATCACTACAGTAGTTGTTAGTAGCAGTGATTCATTCATTCATTCATTCATTCATTCATTCATTCATTCATTCATTCATTCATTCATTCATTCATTCATTCATTTAATTTATATACCGCCCTTCTCCCTCTCGGGACTCACAATAAAAAGAGGAAATACAAAAGTTAAAATAGCAAATTAGTAAATATTAAATAGTTTGGCCTATTATTATAAAACCCAATACTAAAACCCAATTAAAAGACTATGACAGTCCGGCTGCACAAAACAGATGTGTCTTCAGGGCCCGACGGAAGAGACGTAGGTCTGCGATCGTGCGTAATTCACTTATCAACGGTGGCAAGAAAGTTCCAAAGGTGCTTTTTCAGTGAACGTGTCTTCCCCATTGACTTTGCTTGTCAGAAGGTTGCAAAAAGGGATCCCATAATACTGCAACCGTCATAATATGAGTCAGTTGCCAAGCTTCTCAATTTTGATCATGTGACCGTGGGGATGCTGCTACGGTGGTTAAGTGTGAAAAAAGTTCGTAAGTCACTTTTTTCAATGCTATTGTTTGACTTCAAACGGGCACTAAATGAACTGCTGTAAGTTGAGGAGGACCTTAGTCCAAATTGTTTCCCTTTACATGTTGCTTCTCTGCTGTGCAGTTTCACTGTTTTTGTTACTGCGCCTCAAAGAGAATAAATCCATAGGACCTAGCACCATATGCGTAGCCATTGTGAATCTGCCTGAACCCAATCTTAATCTAGGATTTTTTTCTTGTAATACGTAGCTAGCCAAATCCTGGCAAACTGGATATGGAAAAACACTTGCTTCCTGCAGTATAGTCCACAATTTAGTATACTGTCTCCATTCCAACAGTGTAATCCTATGAAGCCTGCTACTGGTTCAGTGAGTCTGCTATTGAGTGTGTGCTTTGCGTGCGCATGCACACCTGAGGCGCGTCCACACAGGACTTAAAAAGGTACATTTTGAAGCCTTCCAAGTCTGCAAAAGTAAGTAGGACAGCGAGGTGGGGGGGGGGGGGAATCCACTGTGTCACGAGATTTAGATTAGCTAGAAAGCAGGAAATCTGATGATTCTAGCTAATATAAATTGTGTGTCACAGCTGATTGTCGGAAATATCAGTTTGTCTGAACCGGTAGCATTTTTTACTACCGTTCAGGCAAACCGGTCCAAAACAGTAGCATTTCACAAATATAATAGGATTCAATAGGACTTTTCTTCAAGACTGATAGTCCTTGAGAAAAGTGTCCTCCATGAAATTATCCTGTTCTTTGAAAGAAGTCTAAATTAGTGGCCTTTTTAAGATCATGGGATAAAGAGAGTGTTAATTAAAAGCTTTGCAAAGAAATGAAGAGGAAGAAGAATATTGTAGAATTGGAAAAGGAACAGGAAAGGACAATCTAAATGATTAAGTGAATTCAGAAGCTTCTGTATAAGATTAGCGACTGAGTTTGGATATATATATATATATTTGGCCTGGGCGATATGTAGTCTTGAGGTCTGCCTCAGATCAAAAGATAATTTAGTCTTGAAAATGTGTCTTTAGAGCATTTTATAAGGCTCTGCCATTTTTCTTAGACTGAGTGCACGAATCTTGGGGGCTGTATGATAAAGAGCCAAGCTAAGTTATTGATGGATCAGCAGTGGGGAAAAAGAGAGAAAGAAATAAAAATCAGGAGTAATATAAAGAACTTTCACGCATCAATAAAAATAGAGTATTGAGTTGGGCCCAGTGGTTTGTCAAAGGAAGATGCTTCTTATATTCTTTATTCTTTCTTTTCTTCAGCGACACAAAGAGCAAAAGGATTCTAATAAACTTATTCTGTTTTTCTGATCTTAGTGTTTTTCTGTAACAAAAAAGGCATTATTGACCCATAAGATGGAGAAATCAGGGAATCACATAGTCTGCAAAAGTTGAGAGAGAGGGCAGGAGGGGAGAAAAAGAGAAGGAGGGTGAGGGAGGAGAGAGAGAGAGAGAGAGAGAGAGAGTATCCTGGAGGCTATGGAAGAATCATAGACTGGAAGAATTTAAAAATGAAGAGCAACAGATGCTGGAAGGATTCACTTCTTAATGCTTGCTCTTGAGATGCTCATGACTTACTGTACTTCTCCTTACCTGCTAGGGAATTCTCTTTTTTTTTTATATATGAAAAAAGTTTTATTGGATTTTATAAATTTTTTACAAATAAGGTAAAGGGTAAGTTGAGTAAAGACATTTTGAGAACTTTTTCATCGAAGTCGTTGACTCCCTCCGAGTCTTCATACATAAAATAGATGTTTCATTTAACATACATTTGTACTACAAAGTGGAAAGAAAGACTTCCTTCCGGTTTCCCGGAGGCGACGGTCGAGTCTTGGACTCGTCCGCCGTTTTGTTTCTTTTACTGCCCCCAAAGGGGCAGGGAATTCCTTCTAAAGGAATCCTGCCGTACGGTCGGCTTGCTGGGATTCCCCCGTCCTGACGGTGGTCGGGGGGGGGGGCGTCCTTGTCTTCGACCCAGGAATGAGAGAACATGCTGCGGGGGGCTTGGTTCCCTTCGCTGATGGAGGATCGGAATGTTTAACGCTTCGAGAGAGGACTGATTTGTCGGAGTCGGAGGCTTGGCTGAGACTCTTGGCTTCAAAGTGGATTGTGAGTGACTTTCTCCTTTTGCTTGCAACTTTTGCTTAACAAGGCGATGGAGGGGGGTGTTTTTGAAACCTTCTTCGGAACGGGAATTCTCTTTTATATGCTTCCTGAATAGAATCACAAACACATACACATCATTCTGCTTCTGTCTATTAACTTGTATATTAGATTGTGTCTATAGCAATTGCACAACTGGGATTTTTAGGACCAGCTCTGTAGTCTCTAGTAAAGGGGAGTTGCATTTCCTGTGTTTCGAAATTCTTCATTCAGAGCTCTGCACCGAGATTTTGATCTATGTAGCTTTTGTAATATAACGTGTGGTGAGTGATTGGATATTTTTTACCCGAGCTACATGAACAGCAAAACAAGGTCTGTTTATAAGGATTGGAGGAGGCTAAGGTTTAAAATGTCAGTTTGCAACCTCTGGGAATATCAAGTCATTTTGGTTGAGTCTACCTTGCTACTAGAATCAAATGAATGCCTTTGCATGATGTATGTCTTTTACTCCAGAAATTATTCCCTGAATTTACTGTAATTTTATGAACTGTTTATCATAAATTAGTCACATATTCCCCTCCCATTGGAGAAAATAATCCTATACAGAGAAATGGATTACATTCTCTGAATTTACTGTAATTTTGTGAGCATCTTATCATAAATTAGTCACACATTGACCTCCAGTTAGATAAAGTACCCAGTTTCCCTGAAAATAAGACCTTCCCGGATAATAAGCCCAATTGGGTTTTTGAGTACATGTACTCAAATAAGCTCTCAAAAAAAAAAATAATAAGACCCTGTCTGATTTTTGGGGAAAGACAGTATCATATAACAAGAAATGGGATTAGCCTCTAAGGATGCATTCCAAAGTATCAAAAACATATTAAAAAATTAAAGAAAATTTTTAAAAATTAAGAAGTTTAGGTAAAATAACTATTACTTCTTAGATGCATGTTCCTGAGTTCCAAATGGCAAGAAGCAAACCAGAAAGAGGGGGAGGGAGGTAGGGAGAGGGAGGGCATTTATTTATTTGTTGCTAATTTTATGTAGTTCAAGCATTGCTGTCTTCAAAAAAGGATTGGACTAACTTATGGAAATTGTGGGAAGAATCAATGGCTCTTAGCTTTGATGGCAGAAGGACTGTCTCTGAAACCACCTGCTGGGAGAATAGTGGACTCAAAAGAGGCTGAAAGCAGGTGGCTTTCAGAGGCAGTTGGTTAGCCAGTATGGGAACAGATGGGCCAGGGCTCTGATCCTGCAGGACATTTTATTATGTTCCTATCTTCTTAAACTTGGGGGCCCTGGTGGCACAGTGGTTAAGTGGAGCATTGCAGGCACTCTGCCCATAAGCCTGGAGTGTGATCCTGATGGGGCTGAAGGTCAACTCTATCCTTCCAAGGAGGACCCAGATTGCTGTCATTGTAAGCCACTACTAGAGTGCTGTAAAGCAGGGGTCCCCAACCTCCGGGCCGCGGTCCGGTGCCGGTCCGTGGCTTGATAGGAACTGGGCCGCAGTGAGCAGCACAACTCTTAGAAAGGGCCGGAGAGGAGGAGGAGGGAGGAGGGGGCAGCCCCGTGAGGGCAGGAGAGCGCAGATGCGGCCGCTCGTGCCATTGGGGGCCCGAGAGGGGCAAGTGAGCCGACTCACACACACACCCCACGCTCCCCCCTCTACGCCAGCCGAGCCATGGCCACCGGTCCGCAGAATTTTTTTAACATGAAACCGGTCCCTGGTGCCAAAAAGGTTGGGGACCCCTGCTGTAAAGCACTATGGGGTAGGTAGTATATACATCTAAATGCTATATGCTGACTCTGTAAGCTGCTTAGAGAGAGCTGTAAAGCACTGTGAAGCGGTACATAAGTATAAGTGCATAGCATTTAGACTTATATACCGCTTCACAGTGCTTTTACAGCCCTCTCTAAGCAGTTTACAGAGTTAGCATATTGCCCCCAACAATCTGGGTCCTCATTTTACCCTTCTTGGAAGAATGGAAGGCTGAGTCAACCTTGAGCCTGGAGAGATTCGAACTACCAAATTGCAGGCAGAAGACAGTCAGCAGACGTAGCCTGCAGTACTGCACTCTAAAAACTGTGCCACCACAGCTCTTGATGCACATGATCTTATTCATTCTTAGCTGCTAATGTATACATTTCCTTGCACATATTTTTTTTTTGATGTGGCAGATTGTTCCACTGGCTTACACTTTGTACAGTCAAGAAATTTTCTTAATATGTAGCCTGAATGTACTTTCTGGAGTTTTAACTTAACCTGTAATTCACCCAATGAATCTAGGTCCTCAAAAAAATCAAGACAGATGGAAGCAATTTTTTAAATACAACAGATAATTCATGTTTGTAATTTACTTCTTCCTCAAGGAAAAAAGTCCAGTTGATTTTTGAAGAAAAAAAAGCACCTTTGAGACAACTATGATGTGGATGACTGAGAATAAATGCTTTTTCCTTTCTTTTTCTTTTTACCTTACATTTTTTTTCTCGCTCCATTTCTCGCCCCTATTTTCCCATTATTTTCATTTTTCTTTCTATTTCTGTACTTTCTATTTTGATAAACTAATAAAAATTTTCAAATAATTTTAAAAAAAGGTGATAATCATATCTAGAGCTGTTCAAATTTCAGCTTGGAAAAAATGATAGTACTTCTACTTATCACTTGAAGAAATAGTAATAAAATGTATCTACTGGTACATTTTGGAAATTTATTTAGGAAATTTCTGGAAATTTATTTAGGGCTACTGGATCTCGGCTGCAAAAATATGGATAACCATTGGAGAGCAGCAAAAAAGATACCTACAAATCTAACTCCATGCTGTCACCTAGTGGTCATTCACATCTTTGCAATTTGGATACTGTAGGCCAGGGGTCCCCAACCTTTTTGACACCAGGGACAGGTTTCATGTAAAAAAAATTCTGCGGACCGGTGGGAGCCTCCAGCGGGTGAGTCGAGTCACGTGGGCCGCCCACACGTTTGGCAGTCACGTGGAACCCGAGGCTCACTCCGGCCCGGTTACTATCAAGCCACGGACCGGCACCAGTCCACGGACCGGGGGTTGGGGACCCCTGCTGTAGGCCTAAGATTATTAGCAAGTTTATCTAAGGAAAACTAGCACAGGATGAAATACAATTCATATATCTTGTTAGACTGCTTAGTGGTTAGATTTGCTAAGATGCCTTTCTAACTGTTTGGCCTTCTTTTCCCCTTGTTGGTTCTCAGTAAGGCAACAATCCATTTTAAGTATGTTTGCGTTATCAAATTTTCTTCCATTTTTCATTATAATTGAGCAGGTTAATTATTTGTTCTCCCCCAGGCCATTGATTTCCCTCTCAGTTCATCAGCACATCCACCCTCTATTAATTTACAGAAATGCATTCCCAGTCTGTATTTCATTTCTTCTAGGCTTCCAAAGGCTGCTAGGAGCTTCACGTTATGCCAAAGGCAAGGAGCTTTGCATATCTTGATAAAAGGGAGTACAAATGAGACAGAGCTTTTGTCTTAAGCAAGGTTTCCTGAATTAGACCCTGGAGGTGAGAGAAAAGTTTATTGTAAGAAGCTACTATAGAAAAGATTTGAATTTCTCACCAACTTAATTTAATTGATCGGGACAGAAGGAATCAAGGAAATCCTTTAGAAAGTGAAATCAAAGAATCTATTTTAAGGAGAAAATGTTCTGGTAAGCAAGCAGTCCAACTATCAAAGGTTATTTCCATGCGTGAGTTGATTTTGAGTGTGTGCTATGCTCCCGAGTACAATTTTCAGCAGATACTTGGGCTGACAATTTGATATGATTGCATTGTTGAACTTTATTGTATGTGCTGTAGAGTGTATGTGTCATGCCCCGTTGGAGCCTGAATCTGCAGGGGAAGGTGAGCTGGAACTGGAGCGGAGTGAGATTGAGGGGGTTTCTTTGTTGGCTTCCTTGGAAAATGGGGAAGGGCAGGGCCAGTCAGGCCAGGGCCTATCAGGGTTAGGACAGCTTGTAGGCAGGGGCAGGAACAGGGGCAGGATGACCAAGAGAGGCTAAGCAATGAACATGAGAGACAGAGCTCAGGTGATGAGCAAGGTCCGCCCCCTCCTGATCTGAGAGCATGGAGAGTGGAGAAAAGGTGAGAAAAATGCAGACTGAGCAGGCTACTCAGGGGAAGAGTGCACCACTCCTCTTCACAAGGCACACCTGGAGAACGAGACTTAAACGGACATTGTGGGGAGGAGCAGTTATCTCCTCCCCACATTAGGATGATTTGCCCTGCTGGATTTACTGTTGTGCATCCATGGTTACACAGCGCTGGGCTGGATTATTTGCCGCCAGAGGTTATTGAGATTATTTGCCGCCAGAGGTTTGACATCACTTCTGGGACTTGCCAGAAACATGGGAGCATTTTGGGAAATTTGGAGCAATAAAGGGGCAGTTTGAACTGCCAGCTGCCTGTGTGTTGTGCCCTGGATCATCACAGTATGTAACTATGAAAATATGTCTCTTCCCGTCTGGACTACTGCAATGCTCTCTACATGGGGCTCCCCTTGAAGAGCACCCAGAGGCTCCAACTGGTCCAGAATGCAGCTGCACGGGTAATTATGGGAGTGACGTGATGCTCCCATGTAACACCTCTCCTGCGCGAGCTGCACTGGCTTCCGGTGGTTTTCCGGGTGCGATTCAAGGTGTTGGTTACTATCTTTAAAGCGCTCCATGGCTTAGGACCTGGGTATTTACGAGATTGCCTTTTGCCATCAAGAGCCTCCCACCGGCCAGTACATTCCCATAGAGAGGGTCTCTTCATGGTGCCGTCGGCTAGACAATGTCGACTGGCGACATCAAGGGGGAGAGCCTTCTCCGTGGGAGCACTTGTACTCTGGAACGAATTGCCCCCGGAATTAAGAACTATCCCTGACTTACGCACCTTCCGCCGTGCTCTCAAAACCTTTTTTTTCCAACAAGCCGGGCTGGCATAAAACATGGTTTTTTAAATTCATATTTTTCTTAATTTTAATCAGGGTTAGTTTGGGTTTTTTTTCCACGTTTCGGCCAGGTTGACTATGTTTTTAAAAGCTTTTTAACTTTTGTATATTTGTTTTTATTCTGGCTGTACACTGCCCTGACTCCTTCGGGGGTAGGGCGGTATAAAAAACCAATAAACTAAACTAAACTAAACTAAACTAAACTAAACTAAACTAAACTAAACTAAACTAAACTAAACTAAACTAAACTAAACTAAACTAAACTAAACTAAACTAAACTAAACTAAACTAAACTAAACTAAACTAAACTAAAAGATGTCTATGACCTTACTACAGGTAGTCTTCAATTTACAACCTTACATTAATGACTGTTCAAAGTTACAACGGAATTCAGAAGAATGATTTACAAGCAAGTCCATGCACGTAGGGCTGTCTCAGCATCCCCACGATGATGTGATCAAAATTTTGGCACTTGGCAACGGGCATGTACTAACAATGGTTGCAGCATCCTGGGGTCATGTGATCACAATTTGTCACCTTCCCAGCTGTCTTTCAACAAGCGAGGTCAATGGGGGAAGCCAGCTTTGCTTTATGTCCACATCACTCCCTTAACTGCAGTGACTCACTTAACAACCATGGCAAAAAAGCTCATAAAATTGGATGTAGCTCACTTAACAACTGCGTTGCTTAGCAACTGAAATTCTGGTCTCAATTCGACCATATGCAGCACACCCATATATGTGCTACATATGTGGTGATAATTTTTGTGAAGTCTTCCGTGTAACCTAGTCCTCTCAGTGACAAGTTAAATTAGACCATCTTTAAAGCGCTCCATGGCTCGGGGCCTAGTTATATGCGAGACCGCCTCCTGCCCTATACATCCCTTCGGCTGATCCGCTCCCACAGAGAGGGCCTTCTCAGGGTGCCGTCGGCCGGGCAATGCCGTCTGGCGACACCCAGGGGAAGACCCTTCTCTGTGGCGGGCCCTGCCCTTTGGAACGACCTACCCCCTGAATTGCGTACCATCTCGGACCTCCGCCTCTTCCGCCAGTGTCTAAAGACACATCTTTTTCAGCAAGCCGGCCTAGCCTAACCTCCCGCGGGGACTATTTTTAGATAGTTTTAAATTGGGGTTTTTAAAATTAGATTTTAGCATAGGATCATAATTTAATATGTTTTTAAATTTTGTATTTATTGTTTTGTATGTTTTTAAATTCCTGCGCGCCGCCCTGGGTCCTTTGTGGAGAAGGGCGGGATATAAATGTGATTAAAATAAAAATAAAATAAATAAAGTCTTGTTGCTTATGAAATAATCCAGTTTTTCCTAATTTGGTGGACTTTAGCTATGCTTGTCTATAGTTCTCTGGAGATTGGGAAAAGCTAGTATTCTTATAAGGATTTTTTCATTACCCTCTTTTCTTTGAGCAAAATGTCAGAATGAGGTTGTAGTGCAACTGTTTTAATAACCAGTGTACTTTCGTTCCTTCTTTCTGGGCTGAAACAAATTAGGCCTTTAAAAGGATCTCTCTCACCATAAATAACTGTTGAACAGCATGCTCTGTGGGATTTGATAAGCCCAAGTTAAGTAATAAACTGAGTAATACCTAGCATTTAAACCACCCAAGATAAATGTAAGTTCCCAGGCTTAAACCAGGAAGCATTAAGTTCTGGGCAGTAATTATTGTACTGCAAGCCATTTGTTGCCCATTATGAGAACACTGAAAGACATAGTTTCATCAGAATTAGGGTGTGTAGAATTGAATCTATTGTACCATTTTGCAGCAGGAGCTAGGGCAGTGATGGTGACTTCCAGGTTGCTTGTAGTATCATTTTTTGCCCTCTGGAGCGTTCAGGGAAGCCTCCTGAGGGCTCCTGAACACTCTGGAGGGCTAAAATTGGCCCTATGAGCAACCCGGAAGTCCGTTCCTGAACTTCTGGTTTGCCCGTAAGGCCAGTTTTTCGCACTACAGAGGCTTCAGGGAAACTTCTGAAGCCTCTGGAAGGCAAAAAATGGCTAGCTGACAGGGCAAGCCTCGTGCGCCCTGACAAATGGCTCCGTGTGCCACCTATGACACGCGTGCCATAGGTTCGCCATCACGGATCTAGGGTGACACCTTGAAACCAACTCGCCATGGCCAACTCGCCACAGGACAAGAATTATACTAATACCGAAGAAATGGTGGAATAGAATAATTTAATAAATAATTTAAAAAAGATCGACTAAAGCTAATGTAAATGACAAAAATGAAAATATTTTAAAATTTGTTTTAAGTAATTAAATTGAATTGTTGAATTGTCCTGTGGCGAGTTGTCTTATGGCAAGTTGGCCATGGTGAGTTCTCCCATTCCACAGCATGAAAGGAAAAAAACAACAACAGGTAGGTTTGGTTTAATTACTGTTTGCTGATTTAATGATATATTCCCCTTATTTCAGCCAAATCTTGAAATGATCCCATGTCTGGCCATTTTAAAAGCAAGCCAGCAAGTTTGGTTTAATAGTAGAATCACATCATGATTATGTAGTCATATTCCCAGGACTTTATTTAGATCAGAATTTTTCAATTTTGGCAGTGTTAAGATCTGTGGACTTCAGCATACAGGGTAGAGAAATGTGGGAGTTGACATCCACACATCTTAAAGTTGCCTGATTCAAAAAATACTCATTTAAACCTACTTAGAAATGTCCAACGTCTGGCCTAGTTCAGATTAACCTAGTTCTTCAAAATTAAGTGTAGCACAGATACTAACTCAGAAGATAATATTTTTTACTTCAAATGCCAGTGGTTTGAGGAAAAACCTCACCCTTCTGAATGTCAAGAGGTACCTAGATTCCTGTTGTTTGGAACAGAATATAGGAATAACTAACCAGTTTTGAGCAGCCACATTAACCGCTCTCAGTTTCTAGGATGCCTGTAAACAGTAACCCAAAAGGCAATAATACAGAGGTCTTCAAACTTGGCAACTTTAAGACTTGTGGACCTCAACCAGCTGGCTGGAGAATTATGGGAGTTGAAGTCCATAAGTCTTAAAGTTACCAAGCTGTTACCATTGCAATAACATGTAAAACCGTAGTGTTAACAAAACAAAATATAATCTTAGATTACAGTAAATTTAATGAATTGGTTGTTAATATTTCTTTTACATCTCACTCTCTCTCCCACTCTTCCTCTCCCTCTTTGAGAGAGAGAGGAAGAGAAAGATCTTCCTGATGACAATAATGCATTGTCAGTTTGCAGTCTACAAAATCTTATACCTCAAGTCTCTGTGTCTCTTAAGCACCACAAGATGCTAGCTGTTTATGTCTGATACAATGGCATAGATTGGCCTGCTGACTTCCATTTTAAAGTGTCCCAAATCCCATTTTGAAATCACATCTGTTACCATGACAACAAGAACCTAGTTTTTCTTCTCGTACTTCGAGGCTGGCTAGTTCTTGCATTTCAGCCATGAGTATCCCATAAAGGGCATCAGAAATCTTTCCTGATTACAGACAAAATATTCAATACAATACAATACAATACAATAGCAGAGTTGGAAGGGACCTTGTAGGTCTTCTAGTCCAACCCCCTGCATGGGCAGGAACCTTATACCATTTCAGACAAATGGCTGTCTAACATCTTTTTAAAGACCTCCAGGGTTGGGGCATTCACAACTGCTGGAGGCAAGCTGTTCCAGAGGTTAATTGTTCTTACTGTTAGGAAATTTCTCCTTAGTTCTAAGTTGCTTCTCTCCTTGGTTAGTTTCCACCCATTGCTCCTTGTCCTGCCCCCAGGTGCCTTGGAGAAAAGTTTGACTCCCTCTTCTTTGTGGCACCCTCTGAGATATCGGAACACTGCTATCGTGTCTCCCCTGGTCCTTCTCTTCATCAAACTAGACATACCCAGCTCCTGCAGCCGTTCTTCATATGTCTTAGTCTCCAGTCCTCTAATCATCTTGGTTGCTCTTCTTTGCACTCTTTCCAGAGTCTCCACGTCTTTTCTACATCGTGGCGACCAAAACTGTATGCAGTATTCCAAGTGTGGCCTTACCAAGGCACTATACAGTGGCATTAACACTTCACGCGATCTAGATTCTATCCCTCTGTTGATGCAACCTAGAACTGTGTTGGCTTTTTTGGCAGCTGCTGCACACTGCTGGCTCATATTTAAATGGTTGTCCACTAGGATTCCGAGATCCCTCTCACAGTTGCTACTATTGAGCAAGGTACCACCTATACTGTACTTGTGCATTTGGTTTTTCTTGCCTATATGTAGGACCTTACTTTTTTCACAATTGAATTTCATTTTATTAGACAGTGCCCAATGTTCAAGTTTGTCTAGATCCTTCTGTATCTTAAGCCTATCTTCTGGAGTGTTGGCTATTCCTGCCAGCTTGGTGTCGTCTGCGAATTTGATGAGTTCCCCATTTATCCCCTCATCCAAATCGTTGATGAAGATGTTAAAGAGTACTGGGCCTAAAACAGAGCCTTGGGGGACTCCACTGCATACTTCCTTCCATGTAGATGCAATTCCATTGAGGACTACACGTTGAGTGCGGTTGGTCAGCCAGTTACGAATCCATTTGGTGGTGCTGCTGTCTAACCCACAATTTTCTACTTTATCTAATAGTAGGTTATGGTCTACTTTATCAAATGCCTTACTGAAGTCCAGGTAAATTATATCAACAGCATTCCTCTGGTCCACTGATTTTGTTACTTTGTCAAAGAATGCAATTAGATTCGTCTGGCATGATCTGTTTTTGACAAACCCATGTTGGCTTTTGGCTATTACTTTGTTTGCTTCTAGGTGTTCACTTATTTGTTGTTTAATTATCTTTTCCAGAATCTTTCCTGGTATTGAGGTCAGGCTGATGGGTGTATAGTTTCCTGGATCTGTTTTTTTTCCTTTTTTGAAGATGGGAACCACATCTGCTCTTTTCCAGTCTTCTGGCAGTTCCCCGGTGCTCCAGGATCTCTGAAAGATATAGTTCAGTGGTTCTGAGATCTCGTCTGCCAGTTCCTTCAGAACCCTGGGGTGTAATCCATCCGGTCCTGGTGATTTGAACTCGTCCAGGGCAGACAGGTGCTCACTTACCATTTTCTTCCCTATTTCAACTTGTGTTCCTAATCTGATATTTGTGGTGCTGTTTTTGATTGATTGGACTGTTTTATCCCTTCAGTGGCATTCAGATATGCCTAGCCTGGTTCAGTCATTCATTCATACTGCCAGTCTGACAGTCTTATTTCTTAGCCACTTTTAAAGGCCAAATCCTTCCCAAGGCAGCTTGTAAAAACATCCTGTTTGTCTTTCCTAACCTGGTGTCATTTTCCCCACTCTCCCGTGTGAAAACCCACTTGGGAAAACCTATAGAGTGCTATGCAAATTGGATATCCACATTATCATTACAGCCAAGCACCAGTTTGCAAAGGACCTAAGCCATGGTTTGCTCTTCATTAGCATGGCAAACATATTAGGATAAATACCTTCCTTTCGTTTTTTACTCATCTGCTTCTTAGAATATCAATTAATCTGATTCAACAGGAGTGGGTTGGAATGAGTGATTTCCCCCCCTTCTTAAGGCTTTTATTCCTAAAGAGTTGGACACGAGTCTTTTTAATTTCTTTTTCTTATGATGCCTTAAAATGTAGCCCAGAGTTTGCAGGCTCCAAGCAGCCCTGTTTAATCCAATGTCAGTCAGTCAGTCTAATTTATATTCCCACCTTTTCTATTTATACCAATAAGGCAGAAAACATATCCAACATACCTTCCTCCTCCTATTTTCCTCACAACCACAACCCTGTGAGGTGGGATGGGTTGAGAGAGTGTGACTGGCCAAAAGTTACCTAGCTGGCTTTCATGGGTTATGGGATTTGAACTCACAGTCTCCCACTTTCTAAAGTGGAGCCTTCCCTGAGTAGTTGAGGATGATGGGAGTGGTACCTGCAGAACAGGAGAAGGTCCTTGAGATTTTAATGGTCTTATATCAGGGGTGTCTGTTGAGTCCTGACGTCTGCTCAAATAGCCCGGCAACAGCCAGTCGCGTCTGATTGGCGCAGACGTCAGGACTCAACACCCCTTCCCCCCTAGCAAGCACGCATGCGGGCCCATTAGCATACGTACTCGCCAAGGTAGGTGGGGCGACGCCGGACCCGCCCTGATCTTCTCAGAGTCGGCGAGGAGCTCAACAAGGGAGGACGCGCCTGTGGTAGCTCCTCCCTGATGGGGGTGTAGCTCCGGGCGACGTCATCGGGGCCTGTGCTTTTGCCGGAAGCCTACGGAACTAGTAAGTCTATGCGAGGGGGCGCGGCGATCGGGGTGGAGATGTCTGATGGTCCCCGGAAGGCGGGGACCGGGTATTATAGACCTGAATGGCTGAAGGCCTGAGGAGGTGTGTCGGGTTGAGCTGCCGGAGATCTGAGAAGATCAGGGCGGGTCCGGTGTCGCCCCGTCTACCTTGGCGAGTACGTATGCTAATGGGTCCGCATGCATGCTCGCTAGGGGGGAAGGGGTGTTGAGTCCTGACGTCTGCTCAAATAGCCTGGCAACAGCCAGTCGCGTCTGATTGGCTAAGACGCGGCTGGCTGAAGCCGGGAGCGCTGAGCGCGCTGATTGGTTCCCTAGTATAAATAGCTGTCAGGCAGGGGAGCCCCTATCTACCAACCTACCGCGCGTCTTTCGACTAGTTACTGTTATTACCGTTGTGTTGCCAATAAACGGCCTTAACAAATCCTGCCGGTCTGGACTCTCTTTCGGCCATCTAACAGTGTCAAACTCACAGCGTCGTCATGGCGTTGTCATGATGTCATCATCATGGTGTGGTCCCATGATGTATCGGGATCTTTCCCCCCTTTGTTAAACCAGGCGTGGCCATTGTGTGATGCCTCCAGCCTCCAGGCCGGGAGTTTGACAGCTATGTCTTATATCCTTTTCATTGGGGAGCCAGCTCCAGTACTGATGGGATAATTTCCAAGGGAACGTTTTTATTTTATTTTAAAGCAAAATAGCTAAATAAATAGCTACGATGTGGTTGCTAACAGTCGATGCTAACCTGACAGCACATAATCAAATCAAACCAGCTAAATGAAATCAACTTTTAAAGCTATATTTATAAAACAGCATTCTAATAACCTCAGAGTCACGCATACGCTCAACTTTCATTTTGAGATAATAAAACTTTACACATTAAATGAAAACTTTACACATTACAGGGAAAAAAAGCTGTTCTGAGTAAGTTCTGAGCATGGCTGAAAGCACGGCTATTAGATTTGGGCTGCAACAATCTAGATCAGTATTTCTCAACCTCAGGCGCTTTAAGATGTGTGGATCTAAACTCCCAGAAATCCCTAGTCAATTGGGGAACTGGCTGTGGAATTCTGGGAGTTGAAGTCCACTGGTATTAAAGTCACCAAGGTTGAAAAACACTGATCTAGAACAGTGGTTCTTAACCTGGGCGATATTGAGCCCCAGGGGGTGATTTCATTTTTCAGAGGGGCAATGGAGCGAGAAGTTTTGGGGACACTTTTGAGACTTTTTTCATACAGTGAACTGCTGTATATCTGCCATACAAAAACATCAGATTGCTCGCTATTAGTGGATTGAACTGTGTTTTAAAATGTTCCTCCAGCTAGCTTCAGTACAGAACACCATACATATGTGAACACGCATCGCTCATCTTCATGCGCGTTGCACAGCAGCCTCTATCACTCTACCCATACAGTGGTGCACCATTGGCCTTTTTACAGTGTGCATGAATATATAGTTTCCTCGAATCTTAATTTAGTTTCAGAGTTTTCGTCTTGAAATTCTTAGTTCCTGCATTGCGGTTTGTTCTTATGGCCTTTTTATATTTCTTTTTGTGTCTTAAAATTCACTTGTAATTAAATCATTAAATGCTACTTTTTTTCAGGCATTTCATTTCCTTGCAATCGAATTTTGTTTTCAGTGGTCATTGCATTTAAGTGTCATTGCATTATCTGCAATACATGTATCATGAAGTTTGGGGGTAAAGTGATGGGTGGCATCAGAATTTTTCACACAGTTGAGATATGGGAGAAAGACTGAAATAAATTATTTGCATCAATATGTCCTGATGACAATTTTAAAGAAAACAAAAAATGTGTTTGCATAAATTGAATAATTATTTCCCTGTGTTGTGATTGAGAGGTTATGTTGGGGGTGATGATAACTTCCTCAATGGCTCAAGGGGGCGATTCTTTCAAAAAGGTTGAGAACCACTGTTCTAGCACATCCTTAGATGGTGGACAGAAAGCTCTTTGATTTATCGCTGACCTCTAACGGTCCCTTGGATTGCCTGCAGTCCAGGTTTGTTAAATAGAGTGGGGTATTTCTGAACAGGTGGCAAGCCTCTGCTTTTCTAAGCATTGAAAACACCGTAAGTGGGTCAATTTATATTTTGGAAAGCTTCTGTACAGTACACTTGCCGAAGCTAGCATTTGAATTCTACTCTTTTTGCATAGCTGCTTTTGAAGCCCTGGGAGCTTTCCCTATTTGTTCCGATTAAGTCTGCCTTCAGTAGATAAGTCTCTCACGTAATTTGAAGCACCGGCTGAAAACGAAGTCCTTTTGATGGTCTGAGGCTTGGAAATGTCTCTTACCCAATTAATTAAATACTGCTTTTTAAAAAAAAAAAAAAAACTTCCTTGTGTTCTGTTTTATGTGCCATTTTCTCAGATCTGTGACCCTCAGAGCACTTCCTGAAAAATCTTTTATTCTTCTTCTTCTTCTTTCTTCCCCTGTGCTTGTACAAAGTTGGCTCTTATGTATATAAGTAGCTGAGGGTATTTTTTAAAAAAAACCACAGGCTACATAATGGCCTGCTTTCTTTTTCCACATTTTCCTCAACGTTTCCACTCCCAACAATTCGTTTTAACTATGTGTTACACCCGGTCTATGGCTGAAAGCTAAGGTGGACCTCTAATGCATTACAGGTATTGTAATGACTTACAACTGCAATTGACTCCAAAATGTTTGTTGCTGTGCAAGGCAGTTAAGTCAATTTCCCCCTCATTTTATGACCTTTCTTGCCACAGTTGTTAAGTTTGTTAAGTGAACCCAGCTTCCCCATTGACTTTGCTTGTCAGAAGGTCACCAAAGGGGATTGCATGACCCCGGGCCCGGAGGTGATATTCAGCAGGTTCTGACCAGTTCTGGAGAACTGGTAGTGGAAATTTTGATCAGTTCGGAGAATGGGTAAATACCACCTCTGACTGGCCCCACCCACCATCTATTCTCTACCTCCCAGATGATTGGGAAGAAATGGAGATTTTGCAGTAACTTTCCCCTGGAGTGGGGAGGGAATGAAGATTTTACAGTATCCTTCCCCTGCCACGCCCACCAAACCATGCCACGTCCACCAAGCCACGCCCACCAAGCCATGCCATGCCCACCAAGCTACACCCACAGGACCAGTAGTAAAATTTTTGAATCCCATCTCTGCCCAGGACACTGCAACCGTCATAACTATGACCCAGTTGCCAAGTGTCTAAATTTTGATCCTGTGACCGTGGGGATGCTGCAATGGTCATAAGTGTGAAACATGGTCATAAGTCACTATTTTCAGTGCCGTTGTAACTTTGAATGGTCACTAAGTCGAGGCCTACCTGTACATTTCTTAAAGTGCTTTAGCTTGATTGAAATTAGAAATATGCATGCTGATGAAAGAAGTTTTAAAATTAGGAAGTTTTGTTGTGCGTTGCACAAGTACAATAGATCTCTAACATACTGCCCTGGAAATTGTATACTGTCTGAATTCTATTTCACGCTTGAATGATAAATTTCCCCTTTCCTCTTGAAACCTACTGTATCTGTTATGTATGCCAAGGGTGAGGTTGAAGTACTGTGTATTAGTGTGGTATTGCCTTTTTGGTTTGCTGCAGCTCATGTTGTTTGAAAGACTTGTATGTGTTGGAGGTGTTTCACTAGTCGTCTTAATAATTAATTCATAAGAAGTTAGTTATGGTTGGCCTGTGTGTGTTGCTTCCGTTCTTTCCCTACAACACAGCAGCGTCTTTGTGTGCAGAGAATTCCCAGTCTACTTCAAACTCTCATCCTCATTATTTAGATCCGCGTGTTTCTCAGCTTCAGCAACTTTAAGATGCGTGGACTTCGGCTCCCAGAATTCCCCAGCCAGCAGTTGAAGTCCATATATCGCAAAGTTGCTGAAATTGAGAAAAACACGTATCTAGATAACTAGATGCATATTGCATATACTAAAGATCACCAACTCATGTAAATACTTGGAACAATAAAACCGTACCTTTTGTGTGTTTGCCATTTTAAAGACAATGTTATTCCAGGAAATCTGACCGACTTGTCTCCTTTGGGGGGGGGGGGGTAAGGTATGCTTGTTCCTAGCATAATTATCCTTTTTAAAATAGGTTTGGAAAGACACATATGGTATTTCATTGCTGAAGATGGATTGGTGCTACCAATCCATCAAATTCAGTTTGCAAAAAGGAGAGTAACAGCTTAAGCCAGTTTGATCATGCATTTTGTTTGGTGGTTTACTAGATACCATAGGTGTCCAGGATGCTACAATCTTGGCATGTAAAATGAATTCAAAGAGACTTGTAGGAGCACCAGGACATCTGCTGTGAGATGAACAGGGACCTTTGCATTCCTGGGAGAATCACTATAAAGTTGCTTCCTTCATTGTCGATGGTTGATTATCTTTTTTTTTTTTTTTGAGCAGGGAGAGGACAGAATAGGTTATGAGAAGTGAAAGTTCATCAGATGAATAAATGTGTTGACCCAATATTTATAAATTAGCAGATAGGCATCATTCAAGGTGTTAGTTGTCATCTTTAAAGCGCTCCATGGCTCGGGACCTAGCTATTTGTGGGATCGGATCCTGCCCCATACATCCTCACGGCCGATCCGCTCCCACAGAGAGGGACTTCTCCGGGTGCCGTCCACTAGACTCTGTCAGCGGGCGACACCCAGGGAAAGGGCCTTCTCTGTGGCGGGCCCAGCCCTCTGGAACGACCTTCCCCCCGACATTAGAACAACCACGGACCTCCGCTCCTTCCGCCTAAAATTAAAAACACATCTTTTTCGCTTAGCCGGCCTAGGGTGGTCTCTTTTATGGTTAGGGTGAATTTTTAGTAATTAATTGGGAGATTTTAGCGCAGGATTAACTGTTTAATTTGTTTTTATCTTATATTTATTGTTCTTATTTTTGTATTTTGTTGTTTTTATTGTTTTAATTTCCCTGTGCCCCGCCTCGAGTCCCTTCAGGGAGAGAGAGCGGGTTAGAAATAAAATTATTATTATTATTATTATTATTATTATTATTATTATTATTATTATTATTATTATTATTATTATTATTATTATTATTATTATTATTACTATTACTATTACTATTACTATTACTATTACTATTACTATTACTATTATTATTATTATCTTGCAGCTCAGAGGTACTATTCTAAGGATTTTGGATAGTATTATCAGACACCTGCATCAATAGAATTTAATGTCAGGGGAATTCCACATAAAGTAAGATTCTTATAAAATTGCTGTGCCTCATTTTTGGAATTAGATTGGAGGGTATATTATTTTATGCTTATAATGGTTCCATTTTCTTCTACCACTACTTAAATTTTCTTTTCTTAGCAAGAAATAAACAGATACCAGGAGCTGGCAAATGTGTTGATTTCTGTTTCTCACTTTTGTGAATTGTCAAGTTTAGTTTGTTTGCTACTGATGTGAACCTGTCAAATTCAGTTTGTTGAACCTAAACTTAAAAAAAAAACAGCATTTTTTTTTAAAAAGCAGCATTGAAATGTGTATATATTTCCAAGCACTTTCTTTACTATTTGTAATTTTGCCTAAAATGGACTATATCCTGCATATAATGCATTTTATATGCTACAGGGCCTTAACAGATCAAAGTATGAGAGTTGAAAGGCGAAGTGACACAATGTCCTTTGCCTGGTAGTGTTAGGAGCCATCCTTCAAGAAGCATGTCAAACAAGAATTGGAAATTAGTTTAGAAATTAGACCCTGAGGATTATTGGAAGGTGTAATTTCCCTATGTGAAATTTTCTTGGAGAAAGGGCCAAATGACGATCCCCATGAAAGTTCCATACTCTGAAAGTGCCTTTCAGTGGAAGTGTTTTCTCAAAAATCAAGTTATCTCTCATAGACTAACAGAACAACAGAGTTGGAAAAGACCTTGGAGGTCTTCTATCCAACCCCCTGTTCAGGCAGGAAACCCTGTACCATTTTAGACAAACGGTTGTCCAATTTATTCTCAAAATTCTCCAGCGTTGTTCTGACTGTCAGGAAATTCCTCCTTAGATCTAGATTGGAGCTCTCCTTGATTGGTTTCTATCCCTTGCTTCTTGTCCTACCTTCAGGTGCTTTGGAAAACAAGTTCTTTGTGGCAGCACTTCAGATATCGAAACACTGCTATCATGTAATCCCTTGTCCTTCTTTTCATTAAACTAGACAGACCCAATTCTGGCAACCATTCTTCATAGGTTTGGCCTGTAGTCGAATAAATATTTACTTTTTCTTTCTTCAAAGATTGCATAATAGTTTGATTTTATTTATGAACATTTTAGAAAGAATTTTTTTGGGGGGGGAGGGTAGAAAAGTACAGAAGAATGGATGGACCCTTTTGGGAAAGTCTCCTAAGTCCTAATTAAATGGTCTCTCTTCTAATTAAACAATTCCTGTTCTTGGATCTTTAAAATGTATTTGTTTAAGTTAAGCATCACGATGGGCTCCCTTCTCTAATAAGTAGGTATTGGCAGCCTTTAATTAGAAGGACTGTTTCCAGTTAATGACCCAGCTGGAGAAGCAGGGGAACTTAGTAATCCTTTTATGTATGTTGCAGATCCTTTCTACAACTAAAGGAAAACGTTGCCGGCAAACGTACAACTCTGTCACTAAAAGGTTTTGTGGTGAGTAGAATGTAATGGAGCTTGTAACTGCAATGCGATGCTCTTGGTAGGGTGTTAAAAGACTTACTTCCAGCATCCCTTCTGGCTTCTTTGGTCTTCTTTGAAGCCGATTAACACTGAAAGACTAATGGATTACATTAACCTAAGATCAGTTCCTATCACTGCTAGAGCTAAACTGGAGGGGAGAGGATTGTCTTCTGTAATTTGTTTGCCGAGCAAAAACCAATTAACCAAATTTAGGATGGGATTCATTTTTAACCAGGATTTTAGAACTATTATTTAGAACAAAGGGAGACCGATTTTATATAAGGTGTATAGGTTATCAGAGTAAGCGCTCCGAGGCATCTATGCACACCACAGGTAGTCCTCAACTTACAATAGTTCATTTAGTGACTGTTGGAAGTTACGACAGTGCACTGAAATAAGTGACTTATGACCATTTTTCAAATGTACGACCGTTGCAGCCTCCCCGTGGCCACGTGATCCAAATCCAGATGCTTGGTAATTGGTTCATATTTATGACGGTTGCAGCATCCCAGGGTTGTGTGATCACCTTTTGCAACCTTCTGACAAGCAAGGTCAATGGGGAAGCCAGATTCCCAAGCATGTTACTAGTTTAGCAACTGCAGTGATTTATCTTGTGGCAAGATAAAAGGTAGGAACATTCACTGCCTCGCTTAGCAACAGACATTTTGGGCTCCATTGTGGTCGTACGTTGAGGACTTATCTATATTTCAGATATACTGTAGAATGGGAAATGTAGCTTGTCTGTTGTTGATGGTTTTTCATCCAGCAAAGTGAAAGCAGTTGGTATGTATTTTATAGTATAATACGAATGTGGCATTCTTGCCTTAAGGGTTTGATGGTTACAGGGTTGGGGAACCCCCATTGCCCGGTGAGCAGGAACCCTGAACTCAACCCTGAAAAAGAAGGAGATGGAAAATTATCCAGCTGCAATGTCATGTGAACCATTGAAGATCTGAGGAAATTGCAATACTTGCCTTTCCTTTGAAGCATGATTTTTTTGAGCTTCTACATTTATTTTCTGAGCTAGCTCAGGAAATTGCTTACTTTCTACTTTTGATACTGGATTACTGTCTGTTCACCTAACATCAGAAAATTGATGAACCTGTCTTCCCCAATTTTTAGGATTCTACCCGAATTTCAGCAATGCGGAACCACTTCCAAATAAAAGTAATGACTATTCATCTATCAGCACTCTACCACTTTTGATCAGTATAGCTAATCTTCTGTTCGAGAATTGATTGCTTCGCTATTGAAAGAAGCTTTCCCAGAATTTTATTCATACTGCAAGGCCACATTGTTTCATTCAGTTGCTTAGCTTCTCTTTTCAGATTTTCGCACTAACAATAAAACCGTCTCTATAAACTGTGGGGCAGTGGTGGGTTTCAATTGACTTTACTAGCGGTTTGCTTGTGCGGCATTTCTGCGCATGCACAGAAGTGTCCAGGTGGGTGGGCGGAGCCTCCCACCACTGCCACTACCAGTTTGCCTGATCCGGGGCGAACTGGCAGAAACCCACCTCTGCTGTGGGGCATACAGAGAGAATACAGTGTGCAACTTGTGTACATTCTGGTATAGGTGTAATGCTTAAGACATCAGCCTAGAAAATAGGAGACCATCGTTCTAATCCCACCCTAGGTATAAAACTATCTGGGTGACCTTGTGCCGGCCTCATTCCCTCAGCCCTAAGAAGGAAGCAATGGCTATTATGTTTGAACCACTTCCAAAATCTTGCCAAGAAAAGTACAAGGACTTGTCTAGGCACTCACGAGGAGTCAACACTGACTCGAAGGGACAAAAAATATTAGAAGATATGTTTAATCTATTTATCTAGATCAGGGGTAGTCAACCTTTTATACCTACCGCCCACTTTTGTATCTCTGTTAGTAGTAAAATTTTCTAACCACCCACCGGTTCCACAATAATGGCGATTTCTAAACTAGGGAAGTCAATTAAATTTAAAAAAGGAAAGTGCTTCAGTATCGGACAAAACCCCTACCTCCCACCATGAAAGCTGGAACGCCCACTAGTGGGCGATAGGGTACAGGTTGACTACCACTGATTTAGATGGTTCATATGGCTGCCCAACTCACGAACAGTGATTCTGGAGGGCTTGTCTATTGACAAAATGAGAAAAACCAGGAACAAAAGATACAAAACCCTACCAAATAGGAGAACCACGCCACACGACAAATGCCATTTTAGTATAGGCTCATCTGAATCTTGCGGGTTGAAGGGGAAATACTGTTGTGGAAGGGCAGACACTACAATAGAGAAAACACTTGATGCTTAGATAGTTCATATGGATTTAAATATGGGAACTCACTGTCATTTGGGATCTGTTCATGTGATCATGGTTAAGTTTGTAATGGGTATTTTTTTTTATATTATAGTACAGGTTCTGCTTAGAGTTGATTACATAGTGAAACCATTTCTCATTTACTCTATGGCACAGTTGCAGTGTCTGAAGACAGCCTTTTAGCTTAAAAGTGCTTCATGCATTTATTAATTTGAAAGACTGGTTACATGTAGAGGGTTAGAATGTATGCAGTGTACATTTGAACAAAATATAGACAACTGATAAAAAATGAGTATATTGCTCTGGTTTTGGCTCTCTGGATATTGAGTAGAGTGCAGGTCTATGATAAGAAGCCCAGAAGCCCAGTCAACTTTTCCTTTCTAAAATTAGAAAGAAAACTCTGACCACTGGAGGGAACTCCACTGTAATTTTTTCTCTTCCTAATCCTGTGGACACATCCTCATTTCTTTGTTTTTCAACATCAGGAAAAAAAAGTCGAATAAATGGCGCAGTTGCACAAGGTCTATGACAGGGGTGTCCAAGCTTGGGAATTTTAATGCTTGTGGACTTCAACTCCCAGAATTCCCCAGCCAACATGGCTGGCTGGGGAATTCTGGGAATTGAAGTCCACAACTCCAAGTTTGGACACCTCTGGTCTATGATATCTGAAACTTGCTGACTTTGCACCTATGTTAATTATTTTCCTTTCATTGTTTATAATAAGAGGCATGCTATGGGTCCCATCTGTTAGGGAACTTCCATTGGTGAGTCCCAGGAGATGGTCCTTTTCTATCGCCTTATTGAACAGCCTCCAATATTATCTTGATTTATTTTCCAGAAATCCCTCAGAAATGTCTATAGCAGGAAGCCTAGAGGCTTCGTGGGATGCCGTGGCTCCGTGGCTAAGACACTAAGCTTGTCGATCAGAAAGGTCTGCAGTTTGGCGGTTAGGGTTAGGAAAAATAAGGACCACCTTTGGTGGGAAGGTAACAGTGGTGGGTTTCTGCAGGCTCGCACCTACTCGCGAGAGCCGGTTGGTGAAATTTAGAGAACCGGTGAGAGGGGGTTCCACCGGCGTACCTGGAAGTAAATCTGGCCCGCCGCTGCCAGTGACCCAACGGGAAGGAAAGGAAAGGAAAGGAAGGAAGAAAGAAAGGAAAGAAAGAAAGAAAGAAAGAAAGAAAGAAAGAAAGAAAGAAAGAAAGAAAGAAAGAAAGAAAGAAAGAAAGAAAGAATTTATCATCACAATTGAGTCCAAAATTTTGGTTGCTAAGCAAGAGCGTTGTTAAATGAGTTTCACCACCCTGTCACATGACTGCCAAACCACGCCCACAAAATAGGCCACATCTACAGACTAGGTTCGAAAAAATTTGAAACCCACCACTGGAAGGTAACAGCATTAAGTGCGCCTTCGGTGTTTAGTCATGCCGGCTACATATCCCATGGAGACGTCTTCGGACAGTGCTGACTCTTCAGCTTTGAACAGAGATGAGCCCCGCCTCCTAGAGTCAGGAACGACTAGCACATATGTGCAAGGGGAACCTTTACCTTAGAGAACTCAAGGGACTGGTGATATCTTGAGGTGGGGGACATTATTTTTGTGGTCTATTCTCTTTTAGATTTGTGGGGGTTTAAAAGATTGGTTTTTAAAAAAAAATAAGTTTTATAATATTAGAACAGATTATTTGTAACTCAGGGTTGAATTGTGGGGTCCTTGGGCTCTCTGAGCTTGGTTTTCTTGCAGATATTTCGTTACCCAACCAAGTAACATCATCAGTGCTAGAAGGGAGTGGAGTTTGGTTTGTATTGATATATAGTGGTTATCATTGTCAGTGTTGGTGGGACTGTTAATACAATACAATAGCAGAGTTGGAAGGGACCTTGTAGGTCTTCTAGTCCAACCCCCTGCGTGGGCAGGAACCTTATACCATTTCAGACAAATGGCTATCTAACATCTTTTTAAAGACTTCCAGGGTTGGGGCATTCACAACTTCTGGAGGCAAGCTGTTCCAGAGGTTAATTGTTCTAACTGTCAGGAAATTTCTCCTTAGTTCTAAGTTGCTTCTCTCCTTGATTAGTTTCCATCCATTGCTTTTTGTCCTGCCCCCAGGTGCCTTGGAGAATAGTTTGACTCCCTCTTCTTTGTGGCACCCTCTGAGATATCGGAACACTGCTATCATGTCTCCCCTGGTCCTTCTCTTCATCAAACTAGACATACCCAGCTCCTGCAGCCGTTCTTCATATGTTTTAGTCTCCAGTCCCCTAATCATCTTGGTTGCTCTTCTCTGCACTCTTTCCAGAGTCTCCACGTCTTTTCTACATCGTGGCGACCAAAACTGAATGCAGTATTCCAAGTGTGGCCTTACCAAGGCACTATACAGTGGCATTAACACTTCACGTGATCTAGATTCTATCCCTCTGTTTATGCAGCCTAGAACTGTGTTGGCTTTTTTAGCAGCTGCTGCACACTGCTGGCTCATATTTATAGTTGTTTCTTTCTTCTTGGTAGTTCCTTTATTCGGGTATTATTTAGCGTGATTGTTGGTTTGGTATTAATCATGATGCTGATTCTACTTATCTGGGTGTTGATTGCTGATGGGCAAAGGCTTTTGTGTTTTTCTGTCTCCTTTTGTGTTTTTTGTCTCCTTTTGTAACTTCATCGCATGTCGTGTAGAGACTCTTTTTAAAATGTATATAGCAAACCCATATGGCCCAGCGGCCATATAAATTTGATATATAAATAAAAATACAATTAATACAATTCATCTCAAATCCCAGAGAGAAATAAGAGAATTCCACACCTCCCTGGGTGTGATTTTCATGATCCCATATTAGGTCGGAGTTTTCCAAATCAAGGATAGCATTACTTTTCATTTAAAACATAAGCAAATTTTAATATGGCACCAATATTTGTGGAATAGTGTCCAGTTTTCTTAGAAGTGGAATGTTTTCTATAGTTTTTCATGTAGTTCTGTATGTCTCTATGTAGCATGTTTGCATAATATTAGATTATGCAAAAAAGTTATGGGGAAAAAAAGCATGAGAAAGATTTTAATATCAATGAAATGCAGCAAAAGTAATCAGGTCAGGATTTTGTTCCTTGATTTGAAGATATGGATCACCTGCAACTCCAAACAGTTTTCAGTTTTTTTCTAAACATTTCATGAATGAAGCTTGTTTTGGTAACATAGTAGATATTAATCCTGAATTTTAAATTATACTCATCCCACCAATAAATCAGGACCAGATTAGATTATAGTAGCATCTAAATTGTACCTTTAGTTACGATATCTCTGCTTAATTCAATTGCTTTGATATATTGTTTCTGTCAGGTATAATTATTAATTCTTTATAGCACAATGTTAACCTATTCATTATGTCATTATATTAGAGAAAAATCTTTATGATGTTCAGTTGCCATCTGATTCAGAGTTCTCTGAAAGTTTTCTCTCCCCCTGCCTCCATTTTTGTAAATAGATCATTCCCATTCATTACTTGCTTTCATAACTATTATGTTTACCTAAAAGCAAGACGGAGATTTAATCCTAAATAAAATATCTTTATAGTGGGAGGCTGAGCTACTGTAGATTAGTTGAGAATAATGGAATCATCCAACTGCTGTCTAATCTTGTCATTAAGTCACTAAGCCTGCTTTGATCCATAACTAAAGTTTGCAGGACTCCATCTACTTATTACTGGCTGCTCTTTAGGAGGCCCTGGGATGATTGGTGTTCCAATAATTTCTTAAATGCCAACCATGAAGTAAAGGTTTTCTTCTGATGGTCGTAGACAATGAAAGCGAATCATCTTGAGCCATGCTATAAAAACGCTGAGATCTTATTTTCCAAGATCATGCCTCTTTTCTGTATGAGATACAGACACCTAGATGTGAAATGAGGCACACATAAATTGATTTCTTTCTTCCCATACCTCCCAACTGGTCTCAGGAAGTCTATTCATCATCCATAATTGTGTACTGCATTTACTCCAGGCTGTTGTTAGTTTCTGAATTGGGAATTAGGAAGAAGTTGGGTTTAAAAAAAAAACAAAAAAAACACCATCCCGATTAACCTATTTTTCGCATAATATCACCACAGGGTTATATAAAGAGTTTGTAATTGGTGCTCAAATTTTCAGTACTTAAAAATTGTAACAGGTAGACAGTGCAGCTCTTAGATGGTGAATACAAGCAACATTACCGGTTCTGAGCTTAACTTGCACGCCTGAGATTTTTTTAGTCTTTAATCCAGGTATTAAGTCTGACCATGTTGACGCCTTCAAGATCAACCTAGATTGTCTGGGTTGTAGCTAGAAGTCAGACGAATGTTAATTTTGAAGTCAGCTGGTCCCAAAAGGCACCCAGGTTTTCTTGATATTTTTGAAAATGTTTCGCCTCTTATCCAAGAAGCTTCTTCAGTTCTGTATGATGAGAAGCAAAAAAGAAAAAAAAACCAAGAAAGTCCAGTTGCCTTTTGGGAAGGCATCTTTGGGACAACCATGAAGTGGATGATTGAGAACTTCCATTGCCTTTCTGAAATCAGAGTTAGTGGAACCCAGTATGAAGATGTTGGAAAGGGGATTTAAAATTTGGAAAATCCTGCTTCTAAGGAGACAACTTCTTATTCTTCATGGTTTAAAAAAAAATAATCCACTATTTATCCCAATATGTCCCTTCAGAATATCTTGTTGTCTTTTCCATTACCTTCCCAACAGAAGAAAAGCTTTCCCATAGTTTTCCTTTTGCAATTTTATATTATCTCCTGGCTTCAAACACCTCTTGTTATTATTGTTGCCCATGATTATGTAAGGTTGCAAGACAACAACACATTTTCTTTCCCGGCTGTGATTTTAATCTCAATAAAATAGTTTGCAGCTACCACAAGTGCACACTTTATCTCCTGCTTGCAGAGTAGATCTGAAGACTGCCAAATATATATATTATATTCATCTCTCCTTTCTTTAGAGTAAAAGTTTCACAAGGGCAAATTGACTTTCATGGCGAAGATACAATGAGTTTCTATCTTCATTTATTTGAGCCCTGCCAGTCCATGTCTCTTCATTACACTCGGGTCAGCAACTTTATCCCTGATTTTAGAACTGAAATTCCCCTGTAATCAGAAACAACGGCGGGCAAATTTCTTCCCTGGTATAAATTTGATGCAGTCGGAGGACTTACACGAGGGATGAATTTGTCTGAAGCTGTTTTGGCATAGTATCAATCAAAGTTGGCTCTAGCTCTCTTCATTTTCATCACCCTTGGCTGCTCTAGCTGATACTTACAATTGAGTGCTAGTCAGATTTATTGGAGCTCCTTTGAGGGGGGTTTAGAATAAACCTAACACAAGTTGGCTTAGAACAAGCTGAAGAATTGATGCCACCACGTGCCATTTCTCCAGTCAAATCTAGTGAAGCCACTCTGACTGCTACCGCAGAGGAGTCCTTCTAAAGTTCATAGAATTTTGTCTGCTGAAGTTTAAGTAGACGACTACTTTAAAAGTCAGTGAAGGATTTGTTTTGACATTTCTCATATCCTGTTTCTCTCTCTCTCTCTCTCTCTCTCTCTCTCTCTCTCTCTCTCTCTCTCTCTCTCTCTCTCTCTGTGTGTGTGTTAAACTTGTTCAGTACTGGTAAAGACCCACAAATTACCTTACACATTTCATTTGAGTTCATTTTGGATATGCATATTCTGGAAGCCTGGAAACTAATCAAGGAGAGAATCAACCTAGAGCAGGGATGTCCAAACTTGGGAACTTTAAGATTTGTGGACTTCAACTCCCAGAATTCCCCAGCCAACTAAGTTCCCAAGTTTGGACATCCCTGACCTAGAGTTAAGGAAACATTTCTTGTCAGTAAGGCTGTCAGGCTTGGAAGCCATCTTTTACAGTGGGCCTCAAGCCTGCCACATATTTCACTGTGGGAAACTGGGAGGGGGGCTTGTATGGAGCATGGAAGTTTTGTAGTCAAAATCACATTCTTTATCAGAGTAGAATTTTGAGTAGAGAATCGGTAAATACCACCTCTGACTGGCCCCACCCCCATCTATCCTCTGCAGCTGATCCGGAGGGAATGGAAATTTTGCAGTAACCTTTCCCTTGCCACGCCCACCAAGCCACACCACACCCACCAAGCTATGCTCACAGAATTGGTAGTAAAAAAAAATTGAATCCCACCACTGGTCCAATCCCCTGCTCAAAGCAGGAGATTCTATATTATTTCAATCAAACGGTTGTACGAGGTGTGCGAGGTGTACAAATGATGTCGTATGAGGTGCAACGACAAAAAAGTAAACAATTCTAACAATTCTGACTATTGTCCAGATTTCTCTCCTGGGTTAGTTTCCATCCATTGCTGCTTGTCCTGCCTTTAGGTACTCTGGAGAATAGGTTGATTCCCTCTTCTCTGTGGCAACCCATTAAATGCTAGATGGCAGCATATCGGGAGCTACTGATCACTACCAATTATGCATGATTAGACCAGACCTGGGCATTTTATGGGTCCTAGCCATAGCCAGTCTTTGGCTGACCCTGTCAAGACTGCGTGAGGTCAATCAGAAGTTAGAAATCAAATGTAAATACGTATATGCCATATATTCAATACAGATAGTCCTGAACTTACAACAGTATATTTAGTGACCATTCGAAGTTACAATGGCACTGGAAAAAAGTGACTTATGACCGTTCTTCACACTTACAACCATTAAAGCATCTACACGGTCACGTGATCAAAATTCAGATGCTTGGCAGTTGACTCATTTATGACGGTTACAGCGTTCCAGGGTCATGTGATCACTTTTGTGACTGTCTGATAAGCAGTCTGTGGGGAAGCAAGATTCACTGAACAATTTTGTTACTAAGTTAACAACCAGGGCAAGGGAGGTCGTAAAATGGGGCAAAATTCACTTAACAACAGTCTGACTTAGCAACAGGTATTTTGGACTGCAGTGTGGCCCTTAGTCGAGGACTACTTATACAATTGCATTGCTTGAAGTTGACTGCTTTCCCCTCACTATATGTGTGGGTATGGATCTTCACAGTTCTACTGGCTTGGCCCTCTACAATAGTTCTAGTTTCTCATTTGGCTGCTTGGGAAAATTAATTGCTCAACCCCTGCATTACACCATAAGGGTAGACAATATCCCTTACTTTATAGTTACAGTACAGCCATGATGGCGCAGTGGTTAGAATGCAGCACTGCAGGCTACTCCTGCTGCTGCCGGCTGCTTGCAATTCAGCAGTTCAAATCTCACCAGGCTCAAGGTTGACTCAGCCTTCTGAGGTGGGTAAAATGAGGACCCAGATTGTTGGGGGCAAAGGCTGACTGTATGTGATGTAAGCTGTAGGTGAGCAAAACCTGAAGATGAGGTGTAGATTACTAATATTTAATCATCTGGGAGATTCTTTGAGTCGAAGCATCTTATTTTTAAAATACAGCATTAAATCTTGACCACAAGTAATAAAATTGATCATTGTTTCCATTTTGTTGATAAAGAGTCATTTGAAAAATAGAGTGTCTAGACAAATAATCAATCCATGAATGTATATTGTGAGTGTCATAATTGTTCCCATGTAGAAGAGTAACGCTTCTGCTGTATCCTATGCTTGATATTTTATTGTTTGCCATATATGAGTAATTCTGGTTTTGGTAGGTTGTTTAAAATCACATCCACTTCTTTAAACCTTATTACTTTTCAAAACTAACTTCTGAATCTTACATTAAATTAGTGCTATAATAGAGCAAATCCATGTTTCCTTCTGTTACTTTATATTTCCATATCACGAATTTTACAGCCAGTTCCTCTTAAAAGATTGTATGGGATGACAATAAACCTGAAAGAAAATCTTTTGCGAAATTGGTCTCATTTTAAGATTATTTATTTCGTTATTTATTCAGTTTATGCCTGCCACGATTGAAAAGATTCTCAATGATTTACAATACATCTATAAAGAATGTAACAAAATGTCTGTGGTATAATAAATAAAAATCATAATACAAAGCAATAAAACAGACATACAGATAAAACAAAATTAAGATAAGCAGTCAGCAGATCATAAATGCATACTTGATATTCTTCTTGACTCTTAAACACTGCTTTGTCAATATGGAGTATTCCAATTCCATTTTCCAAACTTCTTGCAAATAACTAACCTATCTATTTTAAAATATTCCTTGTTTTCTATAATAAAAGCCTGCAGGTTTAGAATCATCCAACACACATTTCAATATTCCATTTTCATACAGAAGCAATAATTCATGTAAAGAGAATCTGGAGCAGGATGTCAAACTGGCGGCCTGAGGGCTGGATGCGTCACATGCAGGCCACGCCCCCCCCCCCAGTTCCGCAAAGAGGTAATAAATTGTGAAATGTCACATGGTTGGCAATATGATGCTGTGAGTTTGACACCCAGGATCTAGAAGCTTATTGTTAGGCAAATGCTCTTAATAACTCATCAGATAGATTAAAGTATTTTGAATATGTAAAATAAGAATCAGTGTGTGCATATGTATGCAAAAATTCATTTTTACCATATTTATCATTCTCCATGCAGAATGATAGTATGTAAAGTTGGAAGAGACACTGGAGATCATCTAGTCAACCTCTCACCCAGGGCATGGGGGATTTTAGACATCCAGTTAAATAAATATTGAACTGACGAAACAATTTGGAATAGTTACAATTAATTTCTGCCTTTCTATGAGTTTTTAAATCTTTTGCTTGCATGCTTTGGAATTCCAAAAATAATCCTTGCAGTTCAATTAATTTAAGCTTTTGTAATATGGTCCTTATGGCATTAGTCTAAAATTCCATCTTTACCTGAATAAGGTAGATATTAATTGCTGTTAATATTATTAGTGACTGGAGGATTAAATTTCCTGATCTTGAAAATCACAGGCAGATTGTTTGTGAAATCAAAAGAAGAATCTTGAAATAGTAGTTTGGTCCTATAAAGAAATGAGAATGATATCTCAGAACAAATGAATGAAAGAACAGTTTATGTGAAAAGAGGAAGGGAAAGATTTTCAGTCTTTGTTGTGGTCCACTGGCAGCCTGCGGGGTTGGCAGCAGAGTCAGACAGCAAGGAGGTTGGGGAGGAACATGGGCCAGTCCCGGAGTCTGGGGAAGGCTCAGACGAGGGCTTTGCATCGGAGGCAGAGAGAGGGCTAGGGCCATCTAGGAGTTATGTGCTGCCTCAGAAGCTTCCAGAGTTGGACAGCAGCGAGGCAGAGGAACATGCTCTCCCTGTTCCCAGTGCGCGTATGCGCAGAGCTGCCAGAAGGCTGGAACAGTTAAGACAGAAGGGACACCTCGGGAGTAAGGCTTGGAGGTTATTGGCCCCTCCCATAGGACATAAAGGAGGAGCAAAGGCACGTGAAGGAAGGAAGCGTTTGCAGGAAGCAACTTAGTTCATGCTGGTCAGTTTACCTTCTAAAGCTTCATTTTGACTCTTTTTCTCTGTGTGGCCTTGCCAAGCTAATTGCCAATTCAGTCTTTGGCACATTTCAAAGCCTACTGTAGGACTCTTTACAACTATTTGAGACTCATTACGGGCTGTGAATGAACATAATTCACAGCCTTTGAAATAAAAAGAGGGTTTTGGGGGCTAAGTGTGTGCTTTTTGCTGTATCCGGAAGCCTAGGTCAGAACAGTCTTGGTTGGATGGACTGGATGAGTTCCAGTTTGAAGAACAGATGATTATAAAAGGGAGTAAGATACGGATGTGATCAAAGCAAGTATATTTCGCAAAAGTAGAAATCCAAGGAGCAATATAGTGAATAGTGCTGGTATAAACTAGATTTAGCTATGTTTCTTTTATCCTTTATCTCATACCATTCATGTTCTTAGCTTACAATTTATTTCCCCTTTTCTCCACTCCATAATATTATGGATGGACAGTTTAGTCTAATGGTGAAGGTGTCTTATGGCATAAAAACCAGGACACTGTGAATTCCAGACCTGCCTTTAGCATGAAAGCCAGCTGGGTGATTTTTGCACCAGTCACTTGCCTCAGACCAAACAACCTCACAGGGTTGTTGTTCTGGGAATAAGAAGAGACAGGAATAGTAGGTATGTTCACTGCAGTGGTGGGTTTCAAAATTTTTTACTACTGGTTTGTTGGGTGTGGCTAACTTGACATCACTCATGCACACTCAGTCACATGACCTCCCCAACACCCCCCCCCCCGGCGAAAAGTTTTGAGGGGGAACACACCTTCGCTGTCTTTTTTGGGGGGGAATCATCAAAGCACCTCTATTTTGTTTTGTGAGCTCCCCCACGGACAGCTTCACTTTCTGGCCCACAAGCTGAGAACAAGCTCGCTACCTGGCCACCCTTCCCTCAGTCTGTGCATCACTGCCTGCTGATTGATCAGGGTGGCATGTTGCTCCAAGAAGCTGCGCTTGGCCAGCTCCCACCTGTGGTTGACGGCTGAAGTGGTCGGGGTGCAGTGAGCGCTTCAGGGTCAAAAAATGCTGTCAGAGCTGGGATCGGTCCAGGGAGAAGTCGTTTGGGCAGCCCAGCACCCCGAAGAGGTCTGCATGGGGCTCCATCGGCTACAAAGTGTAGCACAAGGGGACTGAAGCCCCCAAACCCAGTGGGGCAATGCAGCTCCAGCAGCAGCAGCACCCACCGCCTGGGATCAGGGTGGGGTTGGGGTGGCGGGCGTTGCGCACTGCCAGCTGGGCAGGCAAAGAGAGCAGGCGCCGACAGCCTTGGTTTGGTGTGAGCCGCGGGCCTGGTCTGGGGAGGTGGGGATTGGCTTGCCCAGGTGGCTGTTGTGACAGCCGGGGGAGGAGCGCCCGTTCTCACCTCTGATTGGGTCTTCCCCAATCACAGCACCCCACTCTTGATGGCATGCTGAGTTCAACAGGGCTGGCCGGGTCCAATCCTGCCTGTTGCACCCCCCTCCCAGATTTCACCCATGCCTCCATGCCGTTTTTGGCTGTGCAACCTGCAGGAGATCCTAGCTGCAGTGTATTGTGAGCAACTTTGGTTGGGAGAGGCAGGGAGAAAGGCCAATGGTGTTCACAAGTAAACTGAGGCTCCTAAGTGGGATCAAGCCACTTGGTGGGTTCTGGCTGTTGCTACTTCAGGTTGCTCTGCACATGCACAAAAGGCAAAAACAATATGGCGGTGCCTAGGGCACTGCTGAAACAATCAGTTCGGGGGCATGGCCAGCCTGGGTTGCTGCTGTTTCCAATGATCCAGGCTGCCAAGTTACTACCTATTTGGCCAAACCAGTCCGAACTGGTAGGAACCCACCTCTGGTTCACTGCCTTGAGTTTTATATATATAAAAAGATGGGATAAAAATCTACTAATAATTATAATAGCATCCTCTAGAATGGCATAGAACTATGGATATGTATGTAAGTTGCACTAGTGCACTATTTGTATTTTTTTTAAATTTAAATTTAATTTGTAGACCGCTCCCTCTCCTCAAAGGGACTCGGGGCGGTGCACAGGGAAATTAAAAAACATACCATAAGTACATCATAAATATATAAAAATCGAATTAAACAAGTTATCCCTGCGCTAAAAACCCAAAATGCTAAAAACTAACCCCTTAAAAACCAATTAAAACAATAACAAATGACTAACCTAGGCCGGCCAAGCGGAAAAAGTGTGTTTTTAATTTTTGACGGAAGGAGCGGAGGTCCGTAGTTGTTCTAATTTCGGGGGGAAGGTCGTTCCAGAGGGTCGGGCGCTCGCCACAGAGAAGGCCCTTCCCCTGGGCGACGCCCGAAGTCCCTCTCTGTGGGAGCGAATCGGCCGCAGGGATGTATGGGGCAGGATGCGATCCCGCAGATAGCTAGGTCCCGTAGATGGATGAATGTATGGATAATAGCTAACAAGTTAGATATTTGATAGATAGATGATAAAGAGAGAATAGATAGATAGATAGATAGATAGATAGATAGATAGATAGATAGATAGATAGACAGACAGTTTCCCGCCTTTAAAAAAAATGAAGTATCTATTTTATTTCACATTAATAATAATAATGTAGATCATCAGTTCACTGGTACTTGAATAGTATCTACAAACATTTTACTTTTTGTGCACTACTAAATTTTACTAACATTATTTTTGTTTGTTTGTTTGCTTGCTTGCTTGATATTTATTTCCGCTGCCTCCAGTCCAAACCTCAATAATGTTCTACCACAAAAAATAACTGCAGCACAATCCATCGAGTGCTATCTTATTTCATAACTGTTGTATGAAACACATTGCAGAGTCCTAGAGATATATGAATTGCATTTATGGTTACTGATCAGAACCAAACAACAACAGCAACCCTTCCTGTTGAAAAGAGTATCCCAAACAAAATTCAATCAACATTATTCTTCAACCAGAGATAACTAGTTTTATATCTGTATAACCATTTTATAAATTGGACAGTTTCTGTGACTTTTCCCATTCTCTCTGTGGGCATCTATCTCCTAAAAGAAACTACATGGAAGATTTCTGAGCCCTTCCTGATACCTGAACTAAAAAAGGTTCATTCACAATCTAAACATAAATCTACACAGTAAGCACAACAAATAGCACATGCACAGCAGTTTCTACAGCATTACACAAGCAGATGCAATTTGAGCATGTTGAACACTTCCAGCTTAAATAGGAGAAAATTAAAATGTGTTCACCTAATCTTCTCTTAAATTAGATATAGATGGCTAATTGCTGTCTCCATTATAATTAATAATGGTGAGAGTATCTTGGAGTCTTAGTGGACAACCAATTAAATATGAGCCAACAGTGTGTGCCAGCAGCCAAAAAGTCAACGCAATCCTAAATTTCATTAACAGAGGACAAAATCAAGATCAGGTGAGGTACTAATACCATTCTATAAAGCCTTAGTAAGACCATGCCTAGAATATTGCATCCAGTTTTGGTCACCACATTATAAAAAAGATGTTGAGACTCTAGAAAGAGTGCACAGAAGAACAACTGAGATGATTAGGAGACTAGAAGCTAAAACATACAGTGAACGGTTGCAGGAACTGGGCATGGCTAATCTAGTGAAGAGAAGGACAATGATAATGCAATACAATACAATACAATACAATACAATACAATACAATACAATACAATACAATACAATACAATACAATACAATACAATACAATACAATACCAGTTGGAAGGGACCTTGGAAGTCTTCTAGTCCAACCCCCTGCCTAGGCAGGAAACCCTATACCATTTCAGACAAATGGCTATCCAACATCTTCTTAAAGACTTCCAGTGTTGGGGCATTCACAACTTCTGGAGGCAAGCTGTTCCACTGATTAATTGTTTTAATTGTCAGGAAATTTCTCCTCAGTTCTAAGTTGCTTCTCTCCTTGATTAGTTTCCACTCATTGCTTCTTGTTCTACCCTCAGGTGCCTTGGAGAATAGTTTGACTCCCTCTTCTTTGTGGTAACCCCTGAGATATTGGAACACTGGTATCATGTCTCCCCTAGTCCTTCTTTTCATTAAACTAGACATACTCAGTTCCTGCAACCATTCCTCATATGTTTTAGCCTCCAGTCCCCTAATCATCTTCGTTGCTCTTCTCTGCACTCTTTCTAGAGTCTCCACATCTTTTCTACATCATGGCGACCAAAACTGTATGCAGTATTCCAAGTGTGGCCTTACCAAGGCATTATAAAGTGGTATTAACACTTCACGTGATCTTGATTCTATCCCTCTGTTTATGCAGCCTAGAACTGTGTTGGCTTTTTTGGCGGCTGCTGCACTGATAGCAGTGTTCCAATATCTGAGGGGCTGCCACAGAGAGGGGTGGGTGGGTTTCAAGCTATTTTCCAAAGCACCCGAAGGCCAGACAAGGATTAATGGATGAAAACTGAACAAGGAGAGATTCAACCAGGAGATAAGGAGAAATTTCCTGATTGTGAGAACAATCAACCAATGGAACAGCTTGCCTTCAGAAGTTGGAGGAACTTCATCACTGGAAGCTTTCAAGAAAAGACTGGACTGCCATCTGTCAGAAATGGTATAGGGTCTCCGCCATGGTCCCTTCCAACTCTGTTAATCTGTAATCTTTAATTTGGTTTTCTACCACCACTTGGTTGTATTTCAACTTTCCTTATTTGTCAATTGGTAACCTTATTGGCTTTGCAGAATTGCCATTGGCACAGCTGCAAAACCTGTTTTTGCCTCCTGCTGCATAATGGGATATGCAATTCAGTATAAATCCATGGCATTTCACTGTCCATTTGAGTAAAGTGCTATTCTGATCCATTTCTTTAAAAAATATACAAATAGACAAAAACGATCCATTAAAAATCTGTATCTGTTTTCATTTGCAACTTTCTCCAACCTGTAGTGGGTATAAACTCAACTTCCTCTCCAATTTCCTTTTGAACACTTCATTTTTTTCTGAAGCTATTCATTATTACATTTCCCTGATGTAACTTTTAAAAAAACAAGGATTTAAAAAAAAAAGAAATATAGATTCTCCTGTGCTAGTCTTTGACTAAAGAAATACGAACACCAGTGGATTCCTTTCTATGCCATAACAGAGTCTGTTTGGAAAGATTTGATAATTTTTTTTGATAAAAATCCACGGCACACATGAATCTAGATGTAGGTTCTATAATTTGTAAGTTGCAAGGTAGCCACCAAGGACAGATGAAAAATGTTAAGCAGTGCAGTAATATTTTGTAATACCAGCTTTGGAAACAAGAAGGATATGAGAGTTCCTTGCACAGAGTGTAAATTCAAATTTGAACAAACATTCATTACTTCACACAGAGACCAAATTCATCCCCATTAGGGCAGTGCTAAAATGGGAAGGCATGTTTTACTTATGTAATGCTGCTTCACAAACTAGAATGAGTCCCTCACCCACCCCATCCCATACTTCAAAAGCATCAACACAGCTAAAATGACACAGAGAATCTGAAAAATGACCTTGAAGGAAACTATTAGGTAAGCAAAAAGAGCTGAAATATTTAGTAAGGCTTAGGAAAGAATATAGAATCTCAGAACCCTTCCTGATTCACTGGGATGTTAGAAGGAGGATCATAAAATACAATCAGGCTTGCAAGATTCTAGTATTACACTCTACTATCTCAATAAATATAGAGTAGTTTAGAGCAGTGATGGTCAGCCTTGACAACTTTAAGATGTGTGAACTTCAACTCCCAGGGTTCCTCAACCAGCCATGATGGCTGGGGAATCCTGGGAGATAAAGTCCATACATCTTAAAGTTGCCAAGGTTGGAAAAAAATGATTTAGAAAGTCTGTTTCCTGATCTGGGTAATCTCCAGTTTACTTTGCATCCCATACACTATAACCCTATTTCCAGATCGGAGCAAACACATATCCTGCTCAGTTCAACAAGCAGAAAAACATAGCTTACACACAGACATACAGAGAGGGACAGAGAGAGATATGGAGAGAAAGAGAAAGAGAAAGAAAGAGAAAGGAGGGAGGGAGGGAGGGAATTAATTTTTTTTACTACCGGTTCTGTGGGTGTGGCTTGGTGTGTGTGGCAGGGGAAGGATTCTGCAAAATCCCCATTCCCTCCCAATTCTGGAGCCAGCCAGAGGTGGTATTTGCGGGTTCTATGAACTACTCAAAATTTCTGCTACCAGTTCTCAGAACCTGTCAGAACCTGCTGAATTTCACCCCTGGTGCACCCCCACCACCCCATACTAGAGAATGAAATATTTTGGGCAATATTAAAGACGCAGAATATTATATATCCCCAAAGGAGAAATGGAAAAACATGTTCTTAGAGGCAGAAAGCATCCCCAGTCTTTCTTAATAGCCTCCAGCAGATGCCTAAAGTCTTTAGAGATGGATATTTTGTGCCCATGAAGACATTCCGGGTCAACCTATTCACAAACAAAACACCTTCAGCCACAGTTTCCCCAGGCTGGAGTTGATGAGATTAACTCAATTTACATTCCCCCACCCCAATTCTAAGGACAGCACAGGATCTTTTAGGCTATCATAGGATTAACCCACCATCATTAGAATAGCGAAAGACACAGAGCTCACTACATTGCAAAACCCCCAGCAGCATTTCAGAAACTGTATAAAAATCTTTGCACTCATCAAGCTATTTTGTCAGCTGTCCCAGAACTGCTGGCTGTGGTTCTGCTCATCAATCCTAAGCAGCTAGCCTTCACTTTATTTCCAGCACCTTTCTTCTATAGCTTGGAATCGAACCAGATGGATTTTTCTTCCTACATCTATACACAAGGTTCCACATAACCTCTTGGGAGACTGGGATGGGGTGGTGGTGGGGAGGATTTCTCTATTTTTGCACAGTTTATATCCTATTTTGTATTTTCAGATAATGATCAAAATGGGATAAACACTACCTATAAATTGGGAATTTAAAGGAAGGCAGACTGTAGAGATTCTATTTAATTATTCATGCAACATTGTTGAATGCCAAATCTTACCATAGGGCCTAGAGCTAATGTGCAGCATACAAGGAGTCTCTGTCTTATGACTCTTTCTTTAATGACCATTTGAAACGGCACTGAAAAATGTGACTTAAGACTGGACTCACATAAGTCTGGTCTCACATTTATACCTTTGCAGCGTTCCTGGGGACATATGATCAACATTCTGGAAAAATTGAATGTATTTAGAATAGTTGCAGTACCCTGGAATCATGTGATCATTGGTGATCACAACTGTGATCACAACTGTGTGATTCACTTCGCACAACTGTGTGATTCACTTAAGAGCCATGCAATTTGCTTAACAACAATGGCAAAAAAGGTTGTAAAATTGGGCATGCCTCACTTAAGGTCTGTATTTCTTAGTGATGGATGTTCCAGTCCCAACTGGGTCTGTACATCAAGGATTACCTGTAGAGTTATCTAAAGTGTGAAATTCTACGAGTTCAAATCCAGCTAAAGATTTTGAACCCTGTAGAATAACTCTGGCTATACAATATATGTTTGAAGAGTCCCAAATAGGATGAAAGAAATCATGTTTTGCCACCTGGTGATCTATGTAACAAGTCCCAAAGGAAGTGAACTTTGGTTGTTCCGGCTTTGACTCTTTTATGAACATAAAAAGGTAAAGGTTTCCTCTGTACAGTTGTGTCTGACTGTAGGGGGCAGTATTCAGAATCAAAATAGAGATGGAAGGGAGGTTGGAGGTCTCCTAGCCCATCCCCCTGCTCCTATACCATTTCAGACAAGTGAAGGTCCAGTCTCTTCTTAAAAACCTCCAGTAATGAAGCACCCACAACTGCTGAAGGCAAGCTGTTCCACTGGTTAATTGTCCTCACTGTTAATTGTTCTCATTGTTAGTTTCTTCTTCTTTCTTCTTGATCTTGTCCCACCTAGTCCTTCTTTTCTCTAGACTAGCCAAACCCAAATCCTTCAACCTTTCTTCATATGTTGTAGTCTCCTGGCCTTTAATCGTCTTAGTTGCTTTTCTTTGCACTTTTTCCAAAGTCTCGACATCTTTTTTGTAATGTGGCGACAAAAACTGGATGCAGTATTCCACATGTGGTCTCCATTTTTTACCTGAGGGAACCATCGTTGCCCGAAGACACTTCCGTGGTCATGTGGCCAGCATGATTGTACACCAAAGGCACAGAGAATTCTGTTTCCTTCCCACCAAAGTGGTACCTATTTATCTTCTCAGATGTGCATGCTTTTCAACGGCTAGGTTTGCAGGAGCTGGGGCAAGTAACAGGAGCTCACCCTGTCACATGGCACTCGGGTCTCAAACCCAGACTGTCAGCTTTCCATCTGACAAGTTCAGCGTCTTTAACCACTGACCCACCATGCCCTCATTTAAGTACATAGCAACAGCAGAATAGAGATGGAAAATAGGACACCAGGTAGTCCCACCTCTGTTCTGCACCAATTTGGGATTTGTTTGTGGGTAAAGGATTTTCTGACAGGTAGACCACAATTAGTAAGGGTGGAATCTCACCATTCTTATACTAATACTAAGCACAGGAGGCCCCCAGGGATGTGTGTTAAGCCTCTTCCTTTATTCTTTGTACACGCATGACTGCACCCCATTGTAAAACACCAATGCAATTATTAAATTTGTGGATGATACGACAGTGGTGGGGCTCATTAATAAGAACAATGAGCCTGCTTATAGAAAGGAAGTACAAGGGTTGACATTGGGGTGTAAAGAAAATAATCTTACACTTAACACCAAAAAACTAAAGAACTTATAATTGACTTCATGAGGAAGAGAGATGCACATTTACCATTGTACATACATGGCGAGGAGGTAGAGAGGGTTGGTAGTTTTAAATTTCTGGGCACTTATATGTCGGAGGATCGCTCATGGACTATGAATGCTAACATGCTTGTGAAGAACGCACAGAAGATACTGTATTTCCTGAGAATGCTCAGGAAGATAAATCTATCTCAGCATCTACTTCTGTCCTACTATCACAGGACCATTGAGAGTGTCTTGATATACTGCATTCTTGAATGGTATGGGAGCAGTTGTGCAGCGGACAAAAAAGTTCTACAGAGAATAATTAAAACTGGCCAGAATATCACAGGGTTCCAGCTACCAGCCCTGGATGACATCTTCGCCTCTCACTGTTTGAGGAAGTTGCACAACATTCTCAGGGACTCTTCCCATCCTGCTTACAATCTTTTTGGACTGCTGCCTTCTGGCAGAAGATACAGAACAATTAAAACTCGGACAACATGTTTTCTGAATAGTTTTTGTCCCACAGCTATAATTGCACTCAACAATGAACTAAAGGGTCACCATAAGTGAGCTGTAGGACAGCATTATTTGGTTTGTTGCGTGGATGCTTGGGTGGTTGGGGGGGGGGGAATTGTTGGTGGTTGAGGGTGTATTTGGGGATTGTCATATGTGTTGGGCCTGTTCTCTGGGTGTTATGTGAATTTCGTTGTATGGGTGTATTGTGTATATACGTACAATGACAATAAAGTACATTAAATTGAAAGGAAGCATTTGGTGGATCCAACTTTTCTTTATTTGTCTCCATTGCCCAAGATGCACCACACCAAAACAAATTAGAGCCACACTGCGCAGCCATACTAAGTGCATAATTACTTGTCTCTGGGGATAGCGGGCGGGGGGTGGCACGGATGGACAGATCACAAGCTTAAACTCCTATCGATTCTAATCTATACAATTAACAATCGAGTCCTATTAGCGGGCAAGCAGGTTTTCAGTGTGAATGGCGCATGTGAATTTGCCACTCTTTTTTCACGTTGCGAGTAGAAACAATGACCTTGTCAAGGAGAATGTGTACTGCCTTCATTTCGTCCATTTGATAAATGCACTTGCATACAAATCTGTAGAAACCAATTTGTAGTTTTGGCATATGCAACGCACATCTGACTTTCGTACTAACAGCTTTATCCTTTAAAAATAGGTCAGCTTTATGCTCTACCTTTTTATGCCGAGGAACAGTGGAAGTTTATTATTTTAGTTAAATTATTAATGCATCTGATATTCATGCAAAAAGGGTTTTGTTTTAATGTAGTTTTTTGTTTAGCTGTCAGGAACAATGTTCTCTTTTGAAAGATTATTATTATTTTTTACCATTTCTCTTTGCTATAGCTATGTTCTCTAAAGAACTCAAAGCAAAATGATATTCATTTTATCTGCCTTTTGATGGAGGATTCGCTATCTCCCTCTGTATGTGTGCATTTGTGTGATATGGATCTACCCGTAGGTATCCAGTTAACATTGTGTTTTATGCAGCTTTTTAAATGAGAGCATTGCATATGCAGAGCTCAGTACTTTCAAAATAACTAAAATGGCCCATCTTTTCTTGGATACAATGGAAATGAAATAATAATAATAAAAAAGATTTCAGCCACAGTTTTACCACTGATCAGACTAGACCCGTGATGGCGAACCTGCTGGAAGTGGCACACAGAGCCATCTGTCCAGGCACGCAGACCATCATCCATTGCTCTTCTGGGTTCCGGTGCCCTAGCCAGCTGGTTTTCACGCATGCGGGAGCAAGGGAAGCTGGAAGAGCAGCTGCCCGGTGCGCATGTGCATGCTGAGAAGATGATCTTTCAGTTTCTGGTGCATGCATGTGCACCAGCCAGCTGGTCTTCGCATGCACATATGTGTCAGAAACCAGAAGACTGGGTAGCCAATGTGCATGTGCACGCAGGAAACTGGAAAATCATCTTCTCGGTGTGCGCATGCATGCCAGGAGGCTGCTCTTTCAGTTTCTAGCACGCGTACATGCGTGCACGCACACTCCTGTTTTGGCAGTCAGTGCTGAAAAGGTTTGCCAACACTGGACTAGCCAGGGGTCTGCAAAGTTGGCTCTTTTAAGACTGGTGGACTTCAACTCCCAGAATTCCCCAGCCAGCATAGCTGGCTGGGGAATTCTGGGAGTTGAAGTCCACCAGTCTTAAAAGAGCCAACTTTGCAGACCCCTGGACTAGACCATATAGTAAATTGATGCCAAAAGAACATAATCTAAATGGCCTTCCTAGGTTTGTTTTGATTTACTATACAGGTAGTCCTCGACTTGCAACACTTCGCTTAGTGACCGTTAGAAGTTACAATGGCACCGATATAAGTGACTAATGACCATTTTGTCACACATACAACTGTTGTAGTACCTCCATGGTGATGTGATCAAAATCCAGATGTTTGGCAACTGATTCAAATTTAGAACGATTGCACTGTCCTGAGACTATGTGATCAGTTTTTGCGACCTTTGTGATAAATAAGGTTAATGGGGAAGCCAGCTTCACTTAATAACTTTCTTACTTAACAACTGCAGTGATTCACTAAACTAGTGTGGCAAGAATGTTTATAAAATGGGGAAAGTTCACTTAACAAATGTCTCACTTGGGAACATAAATTTGGGGCTCAATTGTGTCATAAGTTGAGGACCACCTGTATTACTATTGCCAGTGGCATATTTCCTGTGCTGTGGCATATGTGACTAGCCCTTTGTTTCACTTGTAATTTTTCTGTAGCGACAGTCTAATTTATTGTGCTGTGCATTACCGCGCACTAAATTATTTTAAGAGGAAAAGTGGCATATTAAGGTCAAAAACCTTTTGCCATTAAATTCAATAGCTAAAAAATTGTTTTTAAATAAGTACCACATGCTTTTAGTAAAACACTCAAACAGCACACCAGACTATAGGGAGCTTTATCAACGATAACAAACTCATCAAGAACTCACACTGTTCTTCTCAAAGCCTTCACTGAATATCATTTTGTTTTGAAAGCAAAGATAAAGTGCTTACTACTTCCACTGATCCGCCAGTATGATTTGAATCCTTGCTACTCAAGAAAAGACCTCGGTCATCTTTCTACCTCTGTCCGTTGTAAGAGTTGTCTGTGGCAAGGAGAGAGGCAAATAAACTTAATTAATAAATTAAAAAAAATAAAATAGAGAGAAGTCTGCAATGGGCTCTGGCTCATATCATGGCAACTGATTCAAACCTTCCTTGGAAGCACTGATTTCTTGGGAACGCTTCCTCCTGCTGAGCTATAGGGACTAGGCTTCTAAATGTGGATAGCCAACACTTTGTGGCACTTCTCAGATGCTAGAAAGAGTGCAGAGAAGAGCAACAAAGATGATGAGGGGACTGGAGGCTAAAACATATGAGGAACAGTTGCAGGAACTGGGTATGTCTAGTTTAATAAAAAGAAGGACCAGGGGAGACATGATAGCAGTCTTCTGATATCGCAGGGGTTGCCACAAAGAAGAGGGAGTCAAACTATTCTCCAAAGCACCTGAGGGCAGAACAAGAAGCAATGGGTGGAAACTAATCAAGGAGAGAAGCAACTTAGAACTGAGGAGAAATTTCCTGACAGTTAGAACAATTAATCAGTGGAACAGCTTGCCTCTAGAAGCTGTGAATACCCCAACACTGCAAGTCTTTAAGAAGATGTTGGATAGCCATTTGTCTGAAATGGTATAGGGTTTCCTGCCTAGGCAGGGGGTTGGACTAGAAGACCTCCAAGGTCCCTTCCAACTCTGCTATTGTATTGTATTACTTTTAGTGACTCTGGTTACAATTTATTTATTTAGCATATTGTGATGTTATAGTTAGCCAGGAGACTATGATGTTAATGCATAATAGTTATTGGCTGCCGAAGAGTGCTAGCTTAGGTCAGGCTGACCATGGCTTATCCATGATGCCCCACAGGGGGTGAACTAGCTCCATACTAGAAAGACAAGCACCATCCTATGACATCATCCTTCTGCTACCACTGGTGTCACTTCACTGTCCGGTGTCACATTCGGACAGGGCCAGCACTGGCAAGGGTCTGACAGTCTGTATGAAATGCTGCCACATTTCCCACCAAAGTGGTACCTAGTTATCTACTTGCATGTAGCATGCTGTTGTTGGAAGAAATGTCCTTCTGGGTTCAGTTCCAGGTGGGGAAAAATACACTGGAAACAGGGAGGCTGCTTGGAAAGATGGTTTAATGGTAAACAGGATGACATGGCTTGAGTTCCTGAACTGAAAAGGGGGATCACATGCTTCAAGATGTTGGGTGAAGAAGAAAAGAGGCCGAGACGCTGAAAGTCCCTTGTTTTATGTCCTCTCTGGCCTTTGAACCTGAGCTTGTATTCTGATCAGTTGTCAGACTACTATGGGGCCATGCAGGGGCAACTCTGTAGGCTGTGTTTTGAGGCCAAGCTTGATTACGCATTGCGTATTCCCAGGTGCCCTGTGGTGTAAAGGGCTAATACGATCATGCCTAAACCCCATCACCCAAGAGCTGAAGGGGGGAGCTCTTTGTTATGTAGAATAGTCTGACTTGGGCCTTTTAATGGCACAGTGATAAATGTGGGTGCTGTTTCTCCATTTCTTATCCAGGGAAATATAATATCCTGCCTTTTCAATATTTCCTAGGATATTTCATTTTTCTAGGAGAAGGGTGGGGTTTAACTTCCTACACTGTCAAACTGCTAGGTAGGTAGAAACTGAGGCAAGTGACGGGAGCTCACTTCACAAATCAGTGCTAGGATTCGAACCACTGGAGCAGAGAGCAACTCCAGTGTCTTTAAGCCACTGAGCCACCACACCTCTTTCTGGTTACAGTACATATATTTTTACTTCTACTCCTGCCTGCCAATCGTGCAATCCCTTCAATAAATAAATAAAAGAGGTGTGTGATTCGTTCCAAATTTGATTTGATACAAAATGGGTAGGTGTTTGTCGGCGCACACATGCATAGGCAAAACTCTACTATAATGATCTTTTAAATGGACTCAGCGGCATTCAATTTGTTCTGATGTAGTGAATCAGTTTTGATCCAGAGATTTGATTGATTGGGATGACTACAAATGAGTCATTGAATCCAACCTTCACAGAGTCCCAGTAAAGCACTGGTTCTCAACCTTCCCAATGCAAATGGGACACAGTTCCTCATGTTGTGGTGACCCCCAACCATAAAATTCCTAAGACCATCGAAAATATGTGTTTTCCAATGGTCTTAGGCCAGGGGTCTGCAAAGTCGGCTCTTTTAAGACTGGTGGCCTTCAACTCCCAGAGTTCCCCAGCCAGCATAGCAAAAAAAGCAAAAAACAAGCAAAAAACAAGCAAAAAAATCAATTGGGGAAAACAGATTCACTTTAACAACCATGTTACTAATGTAACAATTGCAGTGATTCACTTAACATTGTCACTTAAGAAAGGCCATAAAATGGGCAAAAACTCAGTTAATGATCTCGTTTAGCAACAGAAATATTGGGCTCAGTTTTGGGGTTAAGTTGAGGGTTACCTGTATAGGTTGGAAGTCATTTCTATAGTTTTTCAGAATTCATGGTATTTTCTGCCTAACATAAAGGATCCAATAATAGCCCCTTTCTATTCTATATTGTTTAGAACAGGGGTCTCCAACCTTTGCAACTTTAAGTCTGAAGAACTTCAGCAAAGCTGGCTGGAGAATTCTGGGAGCTGAATTAAAGTTGCAAAGGTTGGAGACCCCTGGTTTAGCGTAACAGATGAACTGGCTGTCAAATGCTACTCTTCTCCACCTGAAGCATCGGGCTAACTTAGGAATCTCAAGAGTTTCTATGATATATAGGACCTCCTAAAAGGAGTAGCCCCAACACAGGTAGTCCTCAATGTATGACCACAATTGAGCCCAAAATTTCTGTTCTTCAGTGAGACATTGGTTAAGTGAGTGTTGCTGCTTTTTATGATCTTTCTTGCCGCAGTTGTTAAGTGAATCATTGCAGTTGATAAGTTAGTAACCTGGTTGTTAAGTGAATCTGGTTTCCCCATTAACTTTGCTTGTCAGAAAATGGCAAAGGAGGATCACATGTTCTTGGGACACAGCAATGCTCATAAATATGAACCAGTTGGCAAGCATCTGAATTTTGATTGCATGATCATGGGGGTGCTGCAAAGATCATAACTGTGATAAACGGTCGTAAGTCACATTTTTCAGTGCTGTTGTAACTTTGAATGATCACTTCACAAACTGTGATAAGTCTGGAACTACCTGTATTTATGTCTCATGATATGCCGGTTGTCAACTCGCAACCTGCATATCTGCTCCCGAGTTGCCATAGGCAGGAGGATGGGGAATTGAGCCTCACAGCTGCATCGAGGAATTTGCACCTCAGTCAAACAAAACACATCCTAGCCAGCCAAAGTCAAGGCCATCTCCACAGAAACCAGTGACTCAGTGGTGAAATTCAATTTTTTTTACTACCGGTTCTGACTTGGTGGGCATGGCAGGGGAAGGATACTGCAAAATCCCCATTCCCACCTCACTCTGGGACCAGTCAGAGGTGGTATTTGCCGGTTCTCTGAACTACTTAAACTCTCCACTACCAGTTCTCCAGAAACCTGTCAGAACCTGCTGACAGATTCACTCCCAGAGTGACTTCTATGGCTCGCGAAATTGCTTGGTTGGGGCATGCGACATGACACACCTTGGGGGGCGGGCAGGGGGAAACAGGGTCAGAGGCAAGGTGCGAATTCAGTGAAATCAGAGCTGGCTTCACTTGGTCTGTGCCGACATGGTGCTCCTAAAAACCAACTGGATTTTTCTTGAAACTTTGCTTGAGGCTCCTGCTTTCATTAGGGCATCAATCGGAGCCCTAACACCTGTCTCTTGGTCAAGCCAATGTTAACAAAAGAATTTGAGGGTCAGCACAGATACTCCAATTTGGACTTTTATGAAATATAGATTGAGCTTCAAAATCAGTGGCAAAGGCAAAGTAGGCTTTTTCCCCGCATCCCCAAATAAAAATTTCATGGCTTGCGCATACCTATAGTTTATTCATAGTTTTAAAATAATAATAATAAATCAACTCAGGATACCACATACAAGATCAAAAGTTGCATACTATAGAAACTAGTATTCAGTGGCTCTACTTAGTAAGGCTTGAGAATTTTGTTTGATCCACATTTCAAAGGAAACCAATCTGAGGCATGTTTCTCGGACTTCTATGAAATTCTAAGCACAGCTATGCAGGCGGGGGATTGGTTTGCTATCCCCAAATTCATATAAAAATTCATATTTTAGAATAAAATATAGTTGGAAATAATACTTTGAGAGAAAAAAAAGTGTTATTAGAAATGCAAATTCAGAATGAAAATACAAGCAGATGTTTAATTTTTTATGGGAAAAGACATTTTTGTGCAAATTATTGTTAAATATTAAGATAGTTAAAATAGTTTGTGGGTATCTTTTAGGTGAAAGAACTTGCAGATTCATGCACAGAAAGTATACAGGGGAGGAAGGCATAAAAAAATCAGAAATATGTAAATTCATCTACTCTTATCTTCAGTCTTTCTTGCTATCTTCTTCCATTTTCTATCCATGTCACCCCTTTCTATCACGAGTTTTCTTTACTCATGCTTCTTAGACATCACCCTGACAACAAAAGTTGTGTATAATCAAGGCGATGGTTTTCCCAGTTGCAATGTATGGCTGTGAAAGTTGGACCATAAGAAAAGCTGAGCGCCATAAAATTGAGGTCTGGTGCTGGAGAAGACTCCTGCGAGTCCCTTGGACTGCAAGGTGATCAAACCGGTCAGTCCTAGAGGAGATCAACCCTCATTGCTCTTTAAAAGGTCAGATCCTGAAGATGAAATTCAAATACTTTGGCCACCAAACGAGAAGGAAGGACTCACTGGAGAAGAGCCTAATGTTGGGAAAGATTGAGGGCAAAAAAAGAATGGGACGAGGTGGCTGGATGGAGTCACTGAAAGCAGTAGACATGAGCTTAAATGAACTCCAGAGGATGGTAGAGGGCAGGAAGGCCTGGAGGAATGTTGTCCATGGGGTCGTGATGGATCAGACATGACTTCAAAAATTCCTCACTCTAGTTCTGTTTCCTTCTTCTTCATGTTCTGTTCTACCATTTATTTTACTTTGTTCTTGTTTTCTTACTCTGTCATTTCTCTTTCTACAACCATTATTCCTACTTCCTCTGTCCTTTTAGTTTTTCACCCTTATTTATCTTCGGAAATCTTTTGTCCTTTTTGTCCAATTTTGACTGGGCAAAGAAAGCCCTGAATGGCTACAACTTCGGTTATTTATGAGGAGCATAAAGAACATTAACTATATGCACAATTCTAAGCAAGAGTATTTTGCCCGATTTGGGTTGACCAACTTTATGGAACACATGGAGTACGAACTTCTAGTTTCTCTAAACAAGTTGCGACTCAATTTTGCCTCAGAATTGATCTGCAAAGTGTCACCCAAACTTACTTTTAGATAACATTTTTTTTCTAGGTGAAATTGAGTGCCAGATGGGAAATTTGTCATAAACTCTCACTCTATATTTTGACTCAGGTGGAAAAAAAGAAATCAGCATTTTGATCCATCTTGTTTTTTCTCAAGGCAAGGATGTTGGGCTTCTTATCCAAACAAAAGTTTCAGGGTGATTGACAGGAACGAGGTTGTAATGTCTAACTGTCTCTGCCACCTTCTGAAAGGCATGGATTGAATCTCATTATTTATAAATTTTCTTTCCCTAAAGTCATCTTCAACATTTCCTGAGGATCAATCTTATTGAGTTCCTTAATTCTGATATGACAAGATCCCCTTTTTCCTCCTATCCATCAAAGCACCTATAAAAATAAAATAAGAGATGTCTGAGATATACTATTGACTTTCCAGGAGGGTGAGCTTTGGGAATAACTGAGTAGGTTTCTGGATTTTTGTACTCTAGAGAAAGCTTTGAGAGAAATTTCGTGGTTTTTTTTAAAGCTCATGTAGCTTTTGGATAACAAATAGTAGAAATGTCTTGAGAACTCTTGACACTCATGAATGCTTCACAAGCATCTGATCGTAATGCTACCTAGTCCTTTTGAGGTGTAAATGCATAGCCATAGCACTCAATAGCATTTCAAAGATGACTGATGTTCTTCTCATGTTTTAGTTTATGCCAAGCTGTCAAAGCTGGAGTGTCAAACATGTTCCAATTTAGAGCTTCTCTTAAAACAACAACAGCTCTCTCCACCAAAACTGTGCAAAGAGAATTTCAGTCATCTCCAAATTGAGTGTGTCAGCTCAGGATAGGAGAAAACATACAAGGGTGGGTAATACCTTAATATTGAAGCATATTTCCCCTATAGTTTCATTCTCAAATGTAACTTTGAAATGCAAAGCGTGGATTCTTAGACTGAAAATGAGAACAGGTATACTTCTGAAGAGTTTCTGTGCTGCTGATTTTCAGCCCCCAATGTGATACCCGTAGATTTTTCAAGTACCTGACAGACTATCTGCCCAATTAATTGATTAAAAATCCTTTTAATTAAAAAAGAAATAAAGCAACAGCATAGCACCAACTTCTATTATCATCTTTACTTCTAAGAATGCCTAGGCATCTGTAGGCATATTTGGAAATTTATAAAGAATGGTGGTGGAAGAATGCTTTGCTTGGAAGTCTATCCATCATGCCAAAAGACAAGCAGCGCATTCTTGGGGGTAGAAAGAGTGGCAGAAAATTTGTCTTTTGATAACCGGAAGTTACATGATCCACTGAGATTACCATATCCAATATCTTATTAGTGGCAGACATTTTGACAAACAATAGTCTCTCAACATTCCTAATGTGTACATGTCCATAAACTGATTAGTGATCCTTGTACTAACAGATAATGCAACGATAGCATGTTGAGGCTTTGTCAGAACAAAGCAAAGGATTCTGGAGGAATCATTTTTAAAAAATGTATCTGCTTAGTCCTAGACTTTTAATTGCAGAAAAAATAGACGTGTTTCAAAATCATTTATTGTGGTTGTTTTTATACACTATAAAACAATAGAGCAGTGTTAAAATCCCAACCAACTGATTTCCTGTGAAGGAGTAGAAATCTTTCTACAGCTGAAATCCCTGCTTTCAAAAATCGATGTTTGAAGACTGTAGACTAAATCACGGGTGTCAAACTTGATCGCGTCATGTGACGTATTGTGATGTATCGTGACAGCTTTTGCCTTGAGCTGGGGTGGGTGTGGCCTGCGCATGATGCATCCGGCCCGCAGACCACCAGTTTGACACCCCTGGACTAAATGATGCTGAAGTGGGTCCATCTTTGAGGGTGAGAAGAATAGAAATAAATGCTATTTTTGTACTTTCTGATGTTTAATGGGATTAAGGAAATTAAGGACATTAAATGTTGTTTGGTATCAAAATTCAGGACTATAAAATGGACAGTGGTGCCAAGAAGAGGGAAAGAAGAGAAAGAAAGAGACAGAAGAATAAAGAGAGAGACAAAGACAGACTAACATTACACCAAGGAATGAGAATACAGAATACGATGAAAGAAAACCCCTATAATAAAGTAACAAGGCTAATTTTAACTATTCTTCACAAATATGAAAACATATTGAAGAGCTGTGGTGCTGCAGTGGTTAGAATGCAATATTGCAGGCTAATTCTGCTGACTGCCAATTGCCAGGAGTTTGATTCCTTCAGTTTTGATCAGTTCAAGGTTGATTCTGGCTTCCATCATTCCGAGGTCAGTAAAATGAAGACCCAGATTGTTGGGGGCAATATGCTGGCTTTGAAAACTACTTAGAGAGGGCTGTAAAACATTATATAAGTTTAAGTGCTACTGCTATATTTATTATCTAAAAAAATTATCAAAAGTTTATCATACAAATTATCCAATTCGTTATAAGCATGCCCATCACGTCTCTCTCTTGTTTCTATCATAACCTTTGAGAACTTGGAACCTGAAGATTTATGAGAGCAGTGGGCAGGATTGCTCATGCTATGTATTTGTTTTATGCTTCCCATTAAAAAGAAGTTTATAATTAAAACAATTGATTAAAACAATAAAACCACCCATGAAAAACTTTTTATCAAATGCACTACAAAGTAAACTTTTAAACAATAACAAAACCTGAAAGTAATAGTGTAAAGTTAAAAGGTCATTGCAGTGATAGCATATTATTAAAAGGGCAGAAGAATGAACCTATCTTTGACCAAAAGCCAACAAGGATGATGGTTATGCCAGGAGAATCTTGTTTGGGGCATTCCAAAATTAGAAAGGCTAATGAAAATCCTCCCCACATCTCAGCCTGAGGATGTAGGCCTCTAAGGGTGAATTTTAAGGTAGGTAGAAACACAAAAAAGTGGCATTATTCTAGATACTGTGATACTAAGCTGTTCTGCCACCACAGACACACACACACACACAAGCTTGGCTGCTTGCCACTATCTCCTTGGCTGCTTGCCACTATCTCCTTGGCTGCGAGACCAGACTTACCTAACAGAGACAGACAGAGAATTACAAATGTAACTGACCAGAATTTCCAAGGAGGAGTTATCAATGTTGTTTCCTGCAAATGACCCCTCCCCATAGCCTTCCTTATAAACTCTCTTGGGAAGGGCCACTCATCAACCAGCTGATTCCAATTCAGGGCCTCCGAGCTTGCCTCTTACGTAACTGTTGCCTCCTTTTCTCAGCCCTGTGTAATCTAGCATCAGGGACAAACTGCCCCTGATCCTCCCCACTGCTCTATGATCCAGGCGCCTCCTGGTGGCCAACCTGACTCTCTACTTCCTCAAGGTCTCCTTCCTCCTCCAGGGCAGACTCATAGGGCTCTTCACTAGAAGAGTCCATCAGCAGCTCATCCGGGGACTGCTGGGACACAACACCAAGCTATAAGTGTAGCTTCAGAAATTGCCACCAGAAACATTTCAGAGAAATTGTCAGTTGCTTCACCTTCCTTAAAAGACTCTCTCAAGGACAAAAGTCAAAGGGAAGAGTGGGATCACTCTGGAGGAAAGGGAGGATACCAATGTTATAAAAAAAAAGAAAATTAAATAAACTGTAAGGCCTGGAAGCCATCTTTTGCATTGGGTCTTCAGGCATTTAATGCTGTGGGAAATTGGGAGGGGGGATTATAAGGAGTGTGAGAGATATAGTAAAACATAAACAGCAATATAGTGCTGTTTGAAACCACTATTATCACCAGTTTGTCATGATATTTTTCTGAGATATTTTGTCACCTGACAAAATAAACAAAGGCAAGACACAATGCAGAGTTGACAGAAACTAAATTATAGGTTGAAATAGGAGAAGAGTTTCTGGTCATCTTCTTCCCTCTCTATTAGTTTTCTTTCAGCGCATCAAATATGTCACCATTTTTATTTTTTATTTTGGTGGCTCTGACTTCGCTGGCTCCATGCAAAAGTTCAGTTCTACTAACTGTTCTACCCGATAAATGTGCAAAGGCTAGGGAAAAAAGAAGGTGACAAGAAAATGAGCTAAGGGAGCAAGGGGCAAACTCGCTTTAAATCCACATTTCATACCCCAAGTCCCTTATAGTTTGCTCTCTAAGAAGAAATTCTTTTGGTCAAGCTGTGACATCTGAAATAGGACTTCACAGGGTATCAATAAAGAAGCCTAGAGTCAGAGCATCTAGGGCAGCTGCAGAGATGTTGACTTGGATTACGGTTCCCGCTGATCAAGTCTGGTGGCTAATGGTCTGGTAATTAAATCCTTCCTGCTTTTGAACGGCTTCTGAGGTTGCAAGTTGCATATGTTGGTCAACATCTAGGCATGGTATAAAGGGCTTGTTTTTGGGAATGCAGTCAGGAGGTTCTCTGCTCATTTCAGTTTTAGCTGCCTCAGAGGTACAGTTTCCCAAGATTCCTAGCGGTTGCTTGTTCAGGCAGCTCTGCCGCTCGCGCTGCATATTAATTCCTGTCCAACATGGGAATTCGATTTGTACTGTACATTTCATTTCTTCACAGATTTAGATTTATTTCATGTTCTCTGCTTTTAATTAACTCTCTGGCACAGCTGCTGGACAGGATATAAAAACTCATTGCTCTCCCTGTGTTATGAGCCCACCACCAATCATTTACCACTTAGATGGTGGTGCAAGCGCTATCAGTTTCTATGGCAACCAAAACCGTGGTGATTGATTCGTTGCCAGGATGGCATCACCACAGGGAGCAGAGCTTCTGGTTGTGGATGTGTGTGGATGTGTTTTGTATACTTGCAACATCCATCTAATTAAAATGGGATTAGAGAATCATCCCGGTGTATGTCCAACAACTGAACTGCAATCCGTTTATGTAAATCTTGTCACTCCTGAACACAGCAGTTTGTGAAGAAATGGCGCCTTTGCTTTTGCTGATGTGTGTGTGTGTGTGTGTCTCTCTCTCTCTCTCTGTGTGTGTATGAAAGGGGGAAAGATGGAAAATGGGGTGGGTAGGGCGAGGCTCACTGCATTTTATTCTTATGACTAAACATGTCCGTAGTTTTAAAGTGTCATTGATGATAACGCTTTATGCATGGAATCTCTAGCTTCTATGATTGAATAGGAAACACAGAAAGCAAAAAATGGCAGAGAGATCGCAGAATAGCTGCAGCATCTACTAACCTGTTGGTGGTGGTGGTGGTGGGGGACATGCACTCAGCCTGACGTCTGAAATTGGTTCATTAATTGAATGCATATGCATTATTTATTTGCCAAAAGCTTTCATAGTTTTCTGTGATTGATTTTGAGTACGGTGTCATCTCCCGAGAGGCAAATAATCTTGGAACTTTCTTTTCTTCTGATTTTTTTAAAAAACTATGGGTTTTTTTAAATTTCATACGATATTGAGTAAGTTGTCCAAAAGTTACTTGGAAGTTTGCAAAGTCTTCGGGTTAGATGACAGGTGTGCAATATGCAAGAGAAGTCCAGATGAAAAGAGAAGCTTCTTAATGGCTAAAAGAAAAATCTGAGTTTTGCAGGATATACATGTGAAGAATGAAAGGAGCTGAAGAGGAGGAGATAAAAATGGTAGGCAACAAATCTGGTAGGATTTCCCACTTGCCCTTTCTGTAATAGTTCCCCACCCCACTTTTAGAGCAGCCGCAATAATTTCTTAACATGAAAAATGACAGTTCAAGCTACAAAATGGTCTTATATAGGTAGGCATTTCATTTTTTTTGCAATGGGGCACTTGGCTGTGAAACTTTCTGCCATTTTATATATTATATGTGAGCCTGCTGTCCTTGGGATGTTATATAAAATAAAATACACCATTGATATTTGTCATGTGAGAAATCATCATCATCGCACACCAAAGGGAAAAGTAGGCTGTTGACATCAACTGTGAAGACTTGGCTTTTCTGCCTGGTATGGGGTCAGAATGGCAGTATGTGAGTTCTTGTATATTAGTGTGGATTTACTGAGCATACATATAGTTTTATTAGTTGGTGGTTTTTTTAAAATTTAATTGAATTATTATTATTTTTTTCTAGAGTTTCTTCATTATACAGATGGCCATGTAAATTGGATTAATAAAGACATAAATCAGCATTACTATAATTCTGATTCTGGCTCAAAAATGATTTAGAAAAGAAATTATGCTACTGTCCTAAAGGAGGAATTTGATTCCAGTTTATATGATATATCTTTTAAGTTCGGAGCCTGACATTTGGTACTCTAAATCCTTAATTATATTATACCCACTTTAAATTGCTCTGTGGTGTTTAAGTTTAAGTTTTAAGTTTATTCGGATTTGTATACCACCCTTTCTCCCTTGCGGGACTCAGGGCGGTGAACAGGCAATAATAAAACAACAATAAAAACATCAAATACAATAAATACGCTACAACTGAATTAAACCACTAAGCCTGTTCTAAAATCCCCAATAGAAACCCCTAATAAAAACAGATTAAAAGACTACGCCAGGCTGGCCGCAGGAAATAGATGGGTTTTCAAGGCCCGGCAGAAGAGGCGCAGGTCCGTGGTTGTACGTAGGTCAGGGGATAGGTCATTCCAGAGGGCAGGAGCTGGTGTTGCCATCTATATGAAGTTTTCTTAACGTTAACAGGTACAGAAATAATTTTGGTATTTGAAAATCACTACACGGCAACCTAAATATGACTTTGTGGCGTTAGACCAAAATAGTTTCTTTAAGAAAATAATTGCTATTGAGGCAGGGCATAAAGCAATTTTTAAACATAAGAGTGAGATGAGTCGGGGTCAGTCATTTTTATTTTTACGCTTTTTAAGGTACAAAAAGCATCTTTGAGACAGGAAGCTCCAACTCAGGAAATGTCAAACCACAAACACCTGCTTGTAAGTAGGTTGAGTTAGTTGGAAATCCCAGTCCCTTGCAAGTCAGACATAGGGCTTAACCACATAAGTCAGAATGAAACTAGTGTTTCCTGCATGCTTCTCTGCCTAGCAATAATGAGCTTAACCAATCAGAGATGAGTTGTATTTCCGGGTGATGCTGTCTTTGTCAAAGTATAAGATTGTGTGTTTGCTATCAGAAGACTGTTCAGAAGTTACATGCTGGCCTTTGACTAGCTTTCTGAACCTGGCAGCCATAAATAAACTTTTCCTGATTCTGAGAAGTTCAAGCCTCGTTATTTCCTGCAACACTATAGGCTAGGACAATCAATGTTTGGCTATCCCAAAAAAATCAATGAAATATTTGGTCATGTTTCATCAACATTCTTTTATTTTTGAAGTTACAGGCAGGTATTTAACTGTTGTAGTCTTCTCTGGAAACAATCCAGAGATACGGATTTACTGCTGGAGCTAAGCAGCCATTGGCATTCTATATTGCTTGGATGGAAGATCACCTGAAGTTGTATCAGTTACCTTGTAGCCTATGTTTTTAAGCCTAGTTTGTAAAGCAGATTGAAAATGATATTTGGAACGCCTACGACATGATCTTTACTTTATGAAGCATCAGAACAGGTCTACCTGCACCTGAAGAATGCAGAAGTTTGTGGATCATAAAATGTTGATGCTGAAACAAAATTTTAACATCCCTGAATTAAGGTGTAACTGCATAGAAAACAGAAAGCACAGTGTATATGATGAGTTAGCCAGGTGCCATCAAATCAGATTACTGGTAATTGCATAAACAAATGCCGTCTTGACCTGTCTCTAATAACTTTCCAGGAATCCTGTATCTCCTTCAATCTTGCAAAACACAGTTATATTTCCATGTCTATTTTTGACTTGCATCATATATACAAGTATGTGAGTTTCTGTTTGTTGATCATTGCCTCATGAGAGTAATCTGTCTTTATTTCATCCAGGATTTGTTGATTAATTCTTCTTGCAGGCCACAATATTCTTAGTAATAATCTCCACTTCCACGATTTGAAGATGCGATCTTTATTTCTCAATCTCCAGCTTTTACAGTCAGGCATTGGAACTAGAAAAAACTATTATATTAACTAGTCTGATTTTAATAAGGTCTTATATAAGATTTGACTTGTGTGAAGAAGTATTGTGTTCTTAATAGGCCACATTCTTTTTCAGTACATTGCTACTAAAACATTACAAGAGTTTTGTTTCATTTTTGATGACACAAGACTGATATCATTTTAATTTGCCTCTTCTGCAATTTTACATAATTCGGTGGCAGAGGTGGCTTGCTCCTGGTTCGGCCTGGTTTGGCCAAACCTGTAATGGGGCCGAGGGGATGCTCTGCCCACCTGCCCAGATGCTTCTGCGCATCCACAGAAGCATTGCACCGTTTGAGCACGAGTGAACCAGTAGTAAACCAGTTAGCAAACAACCACTGTTCTGTGGGTATTTCACCAAGTGTACATGCTTTCTTTTTAATAACTATTCTATTATCTGTGATATATATATATATATATATATATGTTACATCCTCAAACCCCCATAATTTTAACCTTAACTGTCTAGCATGGACCTCACCCCTTTCCTAACAGGTCTATAAGGGGGCATGTATAAATGTATCAGTGTGCCTACTGTCCCTGTCCTATTGAACCCATTTATTCACACCCATTTCCTGTGTTCAGGTCCATGTTTATACTTATACCTGTTATCTTGTACATGTTTGACGAACTAAATAATTAAAATAAATATCTCTTTTGTGTAGAGTTAATCTGTCCGAATGTTCTCTCCCGGCATGCATTTCTGCCATTCTGCCATTCTATTTTTAAAGGCTTCAGTAATATTTTATTTTTGTTTGAAAATGGTGGGGTCCAACTCGTTCGGACCAGTTCGGCCGAACCGGTAGTGGTTTGGTGGCCTGGGTCACTGGAACCTGCAGCGACTCAGGCTTGCCACGCCCATGAACTGGTTCTCCAGTGGTGCCATAGGTGCCTCCCTCTTTTCAATTCTGCGCATGCGCAGAACAATTCTAATTGCACTGCGCATGCACGCGCAGCGCACATCAAACACGCATAAAGTGCACCCATATGTGAACCGGCAGTAGTGCCTGCCGGAACCCACCCCTGGTTTGAACTTATGTGATTCAGTTAGGTTTAGTTTGCATCACCAGGATTATCCTTGAGCAAACTTAGTTATAAATTTCCCTTTTTCTGCTTTTCTTAAAAACATCTCTCTTTTTCCTCTATTCGTTGATTGAATCATCTTTCCTTGTCCTGTCTTCATTATTCATTATTGGAAATAGTTGTGCAGTCTTCATATATTCTTGTTGCTCAAAGTGTTTATCCTTCATCTGTCTTTAGCTATTGCAATAGTTTGTTCTGATAACTTTTCAGATCTTTCATTCTTTTGAAAATTTTGGGAATAAATTTTTCTCCACTTCAGTTTTTGATGTCTTTTACCTCGTTCCATGATCCCTCCTGTTCTTTTTTCCCTAGATTAAACATATTGGATTTGGTGGTGTTTTTTTTTAATATTCTGACCACATAACCTTCACATTAAAACTTGCTAGCACATCTATTATCTTTGTCTAAATTTAATGACACCACATTTGATACCAGTAATTCATAGTTTGTTCCACTGTCTGTATCTGGAAGTGTTTTGTAATTTCATTTTCTGTAATTGTGTAATTACTTGTTACTCTATTTCTCTAACTTTTGACCTTCCTTGTTGTTTCATTTGGCACTTTTATATTTTATCACTGAATCACTCAATTTGTCTGTAATAAATGCACACACATTGATGTTTATCTACAAATACTAATAGAAAAATGACTCCATTTATCAGGTTATATAGTTCAGCACATACATATGGTACTTTTTGAGTGTCAATGCCACTACATTCCTTAATAAAGCTCATGCCTTAACTAATATACCCTGTTTTCCCGAAAATAAGACCTCCCCGGATAATAAGGGCAATCGGGCTTTTGAGCGCATGTGCTAAAATAATCTCTTCCCTGAAAATATTTTTGGAAAACTTTCCAAAAATATTGCAACATAGCAGCAGCCATGAGGTAACCACACTCGCCACCTTCTGCACCTCAAAAGTAATAAGACCTCCCCAAAAATAAGGCCAAGTGTTTATTTCAGGGATCAAAGGAAAATAAGACCCTCTCTTATTTTAAGGGAAACATGGTAGTATGATTCAAAGTGGTCCATTCTTAGCTGCCTAATTTCACCGAATCCTAAACCACCATGTTGACCTTTTAAAGTTTTCTGTGGTTCCTGCTTTTCCCAATCTATATTCCAACCATATGTGTTCTTGTAAAACAAAGAAGTCCTCTTTAACTATTGGCTCTCAAAGTAATCAGACTTCCTTATGGCTTTGGCCTGACCATTTCCATGTCTACTTGTGAGAGTTCTACATTTTTTTAAAAAAAATAAGCAGATAAGTACTCTCTAACCTAAGAGGCCTCATCATGCGGCTCCTGAACTTGTCTAAATATTTCAGTTGCATCCAAATATTATTCTTTTGGATAATGATGATGATGATGATGATGATGATGATGATGATGATAATAATAATAATAATAATAATAATAATAATAATAATAATAATAATAATAATAATAATAATAATTCTTCACTGGAAATTGTGCCAGAAGTTTGGATTTGAGTACAGCAAAAATCACTGGGAACATCAGGTTGAGAAAGTTTTAGAGAATGAGAAAGTCAAGATCTTGTGGGACTTCAGAATTCAGACTGATAGGCACTTGTCCTACAACACACCTGATATAACAATAATTGAAAAGAAAAAAGTATGGTTCGTTGACATTGCAATACCTGGTGATGCACGAATTGAAAATAAACAGCAAGAAAAAAATCACAAAATACCGGGACTTGCAAATTGAAGTTGAGCGACTATGGAAGAGAAAGTCGTGTGTTGTCCCGATTGTGATTGGAGCCCTTGGAGCAATACCTAGGGGACTGCCTCGCTATGTGGAGGTTCTAGGTTTGCCGGACTTGAGCATTCTGACTCTACAAAGGGCCATCCTGCTTGGAACAGCTTATATCCTCCGACGTTACCTTGACAGTTCCGAGGTCCTTGGTTAGGACTTGAGCTGTTGAGCTACCAACCAGCCCCAAAGGCTGTGAATCTCACCAAAGATTAACCACAGAAGAATAATAATAACAGTAATGGTTTGCCACTTCTTTCAGTTTGGATTCTGAATTTTTTTCCCCTAAGCAAGTTTGGTTTTCCTCATGCTTACAGAACCTTATTCGCCTTTAATACCTGTTATGGTTTTTTTTTCTTTGTTTCTTGATTGTACCAGGAGATGACACTCCTGTCAACATCACTTTTAAGGTAATAGAAGCCATTGAGTAGTAAGGTAGTAAACCCTTGAAAAGATTATACACTGAACCCTTGATAATATTAACTTGTCGATTCTTTTGATTCCAGATGATTTATCTTTTCCTCTTGTTTTAGTAGAACAGGTTTGTTAACCCCAGACTGGGATTATAAAATAATATTTAAAGCTATCCCTAACATTTAGAGCTGTTTCAGGTATGTGAAGCATGTTTATGAATCAAGCTGAAACCTGAATAAGGCTATTTCTGAATGTTTTGTTATAAAACACCTTTTTGAAATAAATAAACCTTTAAAATAAGAGCTCCACTCGAAATTGTGTGGATTAAAGGAACTAAGGTTTGTTCTGTACGTTCCTGCTAAATGAACAGCAGGCAACATTCATTTTTCCATCATTTTGCTTCTTTCATGGAAGTTTCACAACTCAGTTGTCCATTATAGTATTTCTTGACCTCAAGGACTTTAAGCTGGGTGCATTCTAACTGCCATTAGTCTCCAGCAAGAATTCTGGGAATTGAAATCTGTACATCTTAGAGTTGCTAAGGTGGAGAAACACTGGTCTAGTATAAAAGCAGTACAGTTCTTTAGGACAGTGGTTCTCAAGGTGTGATCTGCGGACACCTGTGGCAGAGGTGGGTTCCTACTGGTTCGGCCTAGTTTGGCTGAACCGGTAGTGGTATGGTGGCCTGGGTCTCCAGAACCGGAAGAACCCAGGCCTGCCACGCCCCGGAACCAGTTCCCCGGTCACCGTCATCATTGCTGCCATGGTGAAGAAAAGATTGAGAACCGCTCTCTAGGCTGAATTCTGAATTAGAGAGTGCCCTTTCAATGGTCTTTTGCAATATTTTCAGTGCAGTTAGTCCTTGACTTGCAACCACAATTGAGCCCAAAATTTCTGTTGCCACATGAAACATTTAAGTGAACTTTGCCACATTTTATGACTTTTCTTGCCACAGTTGTTAAATGAATCACTGCAGTTAATTAAGTTAGTAACACAGTTGCTAAGGGAATCTGCCTTCTTCATTGACTTTGCTTGTGATCATGTGATCCTGCAACTGTCATAAACATGAGTCAGCCGCCAAACATCCGAATTTTGATCATGTGACCAAGGGGATGCTGCAACTTTTTACAGTAAGTACATCCAGAACTGACTCCTGAATGAACATTGAGACTCTCCAAAAATAACAAATGGTGAGAAGAACCTGTTGCCCTTGTCAGAACAGCTATCAGTACTCAGTGAAAAGTGTCTTTTTTTAAAAAAAACCACTATACGTAACTTTGAGATGATTGTTTTAAAATGACACTTACATACTCTTTCAAGGCAATAGATCTGGCATTGGTTTCTGTGTGACTGAATGCATCTTTCTTAGCTATATTCCTCCCTGCCTACCGCTTTATACACATCATCTTTCAGTCCGAATAGCAAATTCTTCCATGAAAGAAAAACAAAGCAAAAACCAAAACCCTGAAAAGTAATTTTTCATTCCCCATTCCACCTGTCAGTGGCTTGTACTGATTGGACCGAGCGCCCATCAATACTTGGGAGGATTTTAAGCTCTTTCCACTTTCTGCATTTATCATATGCTTGACAGTATCGGTATCATCTCTTCATCACGAATTCCCACCCACCAGCTATTAAGAAAGCACAGGCCCAGGCATTTTTTTCCTATTGATATGCATGACTTTGGATCTGGAGCAGAAAAGGCACTTGCGAGAGGATATAGGAATGATTGCCACACTTGTTGGCACCTGCTGAAAGAAGCCATGTGATTTCAGGAAAATATAAATTTGAGGAAAGAAGCACTGACAAGGTGCAACAAGATGCTTCAGAACAAGTGTGGGCATGTTGTTGCCCCCAAAAGCATATTTCCCTGTCACAACATGACGTTAATGTGATCACAAAAAAACTCAGCTTTCTTAAAGAAGTGCTGATAGGTGTGGGGAACATACCAATGTCCCCTCTGAAGCACCTTTCCTGCTTCGGTTCTGAAACACCACAGATCCCTGCTTTTCCTTTATTTAATGGCTTTATAAATACCCCACTCTTGTGGTTCCAAACCAGTGTTTTTGCTTTGATTCTATTTGGACACAATGGCATTTTAAAAATACTGTTTGGGAAAAGCAGGGCTCCTTGTGCAGATAGGCAGATTTTGAACATAAAGCATTGTGTTGGTTTAGAACAGGGGTATCAAACAAAAGGCCCGCAGGCCAAATCTGGCCTGTGACGTGGTCAGATCTGGCCTGCGGGACTGTCTTGGAAAATGTATGAGGCTAGCCTGCATTGCTTCCGCCCAGTCTACCCAATGCAAAGAGGAAACATTGGGCCACTGTGGCTTTGGCCCTGTCTACCCAATGTGAAAGAGGAAACATCAGGCCAGCATGGCTTTGGCCTGGCCTACCCAATGCAAAGAGGAAACATCGGGTCAGCGTGGCTTCGGCCTGTTCTACCCAATGAGAAAAGGAAACATTGGGCTAGCGTGGCTTCGGCCCAGTCTACCCAATACAAAGAGGAAACATGCCAGCAGTTTGTAGAGTGGCATCTGTCAAGTCCGCAGAGAGAAAGGACCCCATCCTTTTGGGAACAGTGAGATATATCAATCAGCTACACCATCACATTCCTGAGGATGACCACGAGCCACCGGCCAGAGGGAACGCTGATCTTCTACCTAACGCCACCTACCAGCACAACTTACAACCCACACCTTCTTCCTGTATTACTAAGCCCGACACGTTCTCGTCGGATTCCTTACCTGCAGTTAATCACCAGGATCCAGGGGTGGAGTTTCCTGTTGAAGTTCCCAGGCCGTCCTGTCCACCACCAGGAATCTGCGATGTCTCCGTCCGTGCCCATTCCTGATCTGCGTAGGTCTGGGTGAGTCCGCCTATCTGTTGGAATATGCATGCGCAATCTGGGAGGAAGGGGTGTCAAGTCCGCAGACTTATGACTGGTGTTGGGCAGAACATGCTGGGACGCCTCTGATTGGTTTAGGCACTCTTATTGGTTGGCGCGTGAATTGTAACGTTGGGATTGGTTGCCGCCTCACAGCTGGGAAATATAAATACCTGTCAGGCGGCCAGTTTTGTTGATTTGCTCTTGTTTCAATTACTGATTAAACAGTTGTTCCGCAACCTTGTAGTCTGTCTTACCTCAGCCTCCGAACATAAAAGCATCCATCTGGCCATGCCCATCCAGTTGGCCACCCCCACCCAGTCAGTCAAGCCACTCCAACCCCCTGAGGTAACCACAGCCCTGATGCAGCCCTCAATTAAATTGAGTTTGATATCCCTTGTTTAGAACATAGCTTGTTCTAAACAAGGCCCTTCCCCGTCCTTTTGCTAAAATATACAGGGCTTCTTTATCTCTAGTGGCAGTGCCAGTGAAAGTGCCATCTATGCCTGCATGCACACATGCAGAGGGAAAATCTTTGAACCAGTCTCTCTAAAATATGCAGAAGACCTATAGTTGTTTCAGTTTTTGAGGGGAGTTGCTTTGCTAGTGCCAGTGTGTTTTGCAAAAAGCCCTTTTATCAGCGCTCTGAGCAGCTCTAATCAGATATATTAAATAAATAAGGATTTAAAAAAAAATAACAGCGATTGCCAGCCATATGTAGAACCATATGTGACATCCTCTTTTCTCTTTGTCTATTTCGGATACCATCCTCAAACTCTCTTTCTCTCTCCTGCCTCTTTATGCAAATTTTCTTAATTTTGTAACATGCATACAGTCTGGTGAGTAGGCAGCCTACAAATCATTGTAAATAAAATATCATCAATAAAGTTGCCAAGGAAAGGACATATTGGTCTTGTCATGGGTGAGAATTGATTTCCGGAGGGAACTTGTGATACTAGGCTAACAGCCACATGAAATCATGTGATCTTAGGACTAAGCCAAGAGCCCATAGTTCTAGTATTGTTAACCATAAGCTAGGCATTAAAGCTAGTTGGGTGACCTTCAATTAATCATTCCCACTCATCCCTAGAAAGAAGGTATTTTAAAAAAAAAATATTTATCTATATAAATAAAAAGTTAACTATGAGTTTTTTCAAAACTGCTAATCTCCGAAACTATTGCACCAATCGCCACCAAATTTTCACACAACGTTCCTTACAAGTGCAGCACCAATGATACGTACGGATTGTGTGGATGGCACACCAGTGCCAGGTACAAGCCACACAAATGTAAAACTGCGGCCCTTCTCGCTCGCTCACTCGCCCCCTCCCCTTCACGGCCCCTCCCACCCAGCCGCATTTTAGCTCACGTCACTTGCACGCGGGGTCTGCATCATATCCTCAACAGTCGCCTCATCAGCGGCCTCTCTCTCCTCTTCCGCCGCTGCTGCCCGCCGCTGCTGCCTCCCTGCTGCTGCTTCTCCCCTCACCGCCACTGCCCCCCCGCTGCTGCCCCCCTGCCGCTGCTGCTCCCCTTGCTGCTGCTGCCCCCCTGCCGCTGCTGCTCCCCTTGCTGCTGCTGCCCCTCTGCCGCTGCTGCTCCCCTTGCTGCTGCTGCCCCTCTGCCGCTGCTGCTCCCCATGCTGCCACTGCTCCCCTGCCACTACCCCCCCTGCCGCTGCTCCCCCCACCGTGGCTGCCCCCCCGCTGCTGCCCCCCCTGCTCCCCCTGCCATGGCTGCTCCCCCCTGCTGCCGCTGCCCCCCTGCTGCTGCTCCCCCCACCGCTGCTCCCCCCGCCATCGCTGCCCCCCCTCCGCTGCTCCCCCCTCGCCGCTGCCGCTCTGCCCCCCCCAAAATAGGTAGGTAGTTAGGTAGGTAGAGGGATAGAGAGAGAGAGGGAGAAATACAGGAGGTAGGTAGGTAGGTAGAGGGAGAGAGGGAGAAATACAGGAGGTAGGTAGGTAGGTAGGTAGGTAGGTGGAGAGAGGGAGAAATACAGGAGGTAGGTAGGTAGGTAGGTAGGTAGGTAGGTAGGTAGAGGGATAGAGAGAGGAAGAAATACAGGGGGTAGGTAGGTAGAGGGATAGAGAGAGAGAGGGAGAAATACAGGAGGTAGGTAGGTAGGTAGGTAGAGGGAGAGAGGGAGAAATACAGGAGGTAGGTAGGTAGGTAGGTGGAGAGAGGGAGAAATACAGGAGGTAGGTAGGTAGGTAGGTAGGTAGAGGGATAGAGAGAGGAAGAAATACAGGGGGTAGGTAGGTAGAGGGATAGAGAGAGAGAGGGAGAAATACAGTAGGTAGGTAAGTAGATAGCTAGAGGGAGAGAGGGAAAATACAGTAGGTAGGTAGATTGGTAGAGGGATAGAGAGGGGGGAGAAATGCAGTAGGTAGGTAGGTAGGTAGGTAGGTAGGTAGAGTAAGAGAGGGAAGGGAGGTAGAAGGAAGAGAAATCGAGGCAGAGAAGGAAGGGGGTCGCTGAGAGGGTCTATGGGGGAAAACTTTTTCATTTAACCAAACTTGGCCACAGCAACGCGTGGTGGGTTCAGCTAGTTAAAAATATGGAAAGCTTCACAAATTTGTGTGTCATCCTGGCGCAGGGACCATGCTAATCTTCTCTGCATTGTTCCAATTTTAGTATATGTGCTGTCCTAGGAAGACGGTAATGACAAAGCACTTTTGAAAACACATTCTGCAAACATGTTTTGCATCTTAGTGGACATAAAGTCCAATTTGAAGATATATAGTTATTGCCACCCATGTGAAACTACCATGTGCAACTATATAGAGGGGCTCCTGAATGCCATAAATATTCCAACATCAACAGAAAAGAGGGGAGTTTGAACATCAGTAAAGCATACATCTCAGTTTTATACTATTTGCAGATTGAACATCCCTTATCTAATCAAAAGGAATCTGTAGCAGCCTCACCAGAAAAAGCACCAGGAATATCCTGGCTCAAAACTGTCCAATCAGAAATCATCTCTGTTGGAATTTTCCAAAAGGAATTAATCAGTGGTTCATCTACAAAGGGAACCAATCAGTATCCTGGCTCAAAGACAGACCAATCAGGAACTAGTTCTCTTGAAATTTCTTCAAACGGGATCAATTAAATGAGACACCAATCAGAAACCAGCTTACTTGCACTCCTGCGACATGTCTGTCATAATATTGGAAATATATGTATATCGATTAAAAATACATCTGACTAAACAATTGGTTTCAGTTCCCAGAAAATGAGAATTACAGTTTTATACATTAAAAAAAAAAATCCAACATCCAAGCTAAAGGAATACCAGACTAGTCTGGTGTAAACATTTGTGCAATATTTCAAATCCTTCTGAAATTTTCATCAGAAAAAATGCTCCAAAATCAAGGAATGGAGAAAAAGTAAGATGTTTTATCTACGAGGTTGCAATTCCATTGGTGTCTAGGTGGAGATTATAAGATTCTTTGGTTTTATTTAGAAACATCCTAAATAATCTTGACTTTACTGATACAAAAGCAATAATTATTTTTTTTAACTCTCTGACAAGCCAGAAACCTGAGAGTTAGTCCAAAGCAGGAGACATATTAAGTACTAGTGACCTTTATGGTTTCAGAGTTTGGAAAAACAACATTTCTTTCTAGTTTGAAAATGACACTAACTTCACTAACTTGTCACCAATATAATAATATTCAGTCTATAATCTTGCCTGATAAAGAGTTCCAGAAAATTCAAAATTTTGCATACACATTGTAGCTTTTAATAATAGGGATTTGTTTTAGTCTTTCTTTCCTTTCCGTTTCCCATTTGATGAGAATCTAGCTATGCAATTTTGCCTAACTTGATAAGACGAATATGGCAAAAACTAATTTAAAACATGTTTCATTTCAGTTCTGAATTTCTGAAATTCAAACAGCCAATTTGATTGGCTAAATCAAACTAATGGAGTTCAGTAATCTGAACTAAATCGGCTGAGTATTCACTGATTTGTGGGGAGAAATATTTCTGCTTGTGCACAAAAATATGAATCAACGTGGAAATACCTGATTTGAATTGAGTTGCTAAATTGATTCAGAAAATAAATTGAGACTGAAGATTTGAGCAAATCATGCTCAACTCAAATCTACACCAAATATATTTGTATGTATGAGAACCAGTTTGACATATTGGTTAAGGTATCAAGCTTTGTTCAGCCCTAGGAGCTGAAATAGCATATCTATCTATCAACGATCTACATCCATCTATCCATCCATCCATCCATCCATCCATCCATCCATCCATCCATCCATCCATCGTTCTATCTATCATTTCTTTCTCTCTATCATCTATCATCTATCTAGTATGTATGTATGTATCTCTCTTTCTACCTACCTACCTACCTACCTACACCTACCTACCTACCTATCCATCTTTCATCTAGTTATATATCATCTACCTGTATGGCTATATCTGTCTATATGTGGAAAAACAAGCAATATTTTTATTTTATGCAAGATAAATATTTTTATTTGTTGGACAAATTAATCCTTCTCCTCAATATTCCCAGAAAATGCTGTGCTATATTAAGAAATGAATCGAAAATAATTAAAAGCGAAAACTAAGAAGCAAGACTACTGCTGTGTTCCACAACACAATCTTAGCTATAGAATGATTCCCAACACAATTTAGTTATAGCTTTAAAAAAAAATCTGACTGGGGTGGGGGAGGATACTGGATGAACGGCTTTTATCAAATGCATATTCTCCAATGACACAAGAAAGCATATTTCTGTTGCAAATTTCTCTTGAATACGATACAACTTTTCCTCAGAAGCAGAAACATTTTTGCATATTACATTTACCTTGTGCAACTGAATGTATTATCTGGCAATAGAAAACTGAAAAAGTCCCAGGGGAGCCCAAATAGATTTTAGCTGCTTCTCTATTCACCAGCAAGGAAAAACTGCTTTACAGCCTGGGATATAATGATGTTTGTATCTGGAATTTTAAAGCACCAGGATGTTATGAATGATTTTAGATGGATTGTTAGCTCTGTTTCCTCACCTCTCATCTCCATCTCAAGAGCCACTGAACTCAGGCTGTTTAAATTGCATTTGACTTCAGTGGGATTTCGGCTGCTCAATAATGAGGATGGCTGAAACAAGCAATTTTAATAGACTTTCTTATTAAAACTGGGTGTAGGAATGGACAGTATCTATATAGCCTTAGGGCCATATGTGGTCTATGACTTTATTTCAGATCAAACTTCTTTCAAGATCAATTTATCCTAGAATTGAGGAACCAGGAAAGGGACCTTGGTGTCCTGGTGGACAGCTCAATGAAGGTGTCAACCCAGTGTGCCGCAGCAGTGAAAAAAGCAAACTCATTGCTAGGGATCATTAGGAAGGGTATAGAAAATAAGTCAGCAAGTGTCATTTTGCCTCTTTATAAATCTATGGTGAGGTCCCATCTGGAGTATTGTGTACAGTTCTGGTCACCATACCTTCAGAAGGATATTATGGAAATGGAAAAGGTGCAGAGGAGGGCAACCAGAATGATTAGGGGGCTGGAACACCTTCCTTACCATCTGAGGCTGCAACGGCTGGGCCTCTTCACTCTAGAACGACGGCGCCTGAGAGGTGACCTGATTGAAGTCTATAAAATCATGCACGGTGTGGAGAAAGTAGAACTGTTTTCCCTATCGCGCAACACTAGAACTAGGGGGCACTCCATGAAACTTTTGGAAGCTAGACCTCAAACAAATAAGAGGAAGTACTTTTTCACCCAGAGGATCACTGGTCTATGGAACTCCCTGCCAGAAGAAGTGGTGACAGCTGTCAGCCTTGACACCTTTAAGAAAGGATTAGACGAGTTCATGGAGAACAAGGGTATCCATGGATATCATTATGGATGCCTAAGGACACCCTCCGGGATGGAGAGATAGGCAGGATATCTCTCAATGCCATTTGCAGGGAATCATAAGCAGGTGAAGACATCTGCTTGGGAAGACCCTGAAGCAAATGGTGAGCCACTGTGTGAGACAGAATGCTGGACTGGATGGGCTGTGGCCTGTTCCAGCAAGGCTATTCTTATGTTCTTAATTGACATATGATAAAAAGGATTCAGAAATGCTACCCGTTCGGGCCGATTTGCCCGAACCGGTAGTAAAAAAAATGCTTAACAAAGTAAAAAAAAGTTCCGATGATCACCTGTGCTGCGTGATGGTAGGAACTTTTTTTTTTTTTTTTTTTTTTTTAGCATTTGAGGTCTGTTTTTGCTCCCAGGAGGCTTCCCTGAGACCTGCTAGGCCAAAAATGGGGGGGGGGGGTAAAGAAAGAAAGAAAGAAAGAAAGAAAGAAAGAAGAGAGAGAGAGGGAGGGAAAAAGGAGAGGAAGGAAGGACCACAAACCTGGCACTAGACCCACCTTCAGAGGATACCTTGAAAGAGCACAGCAATCCAGGCCTGGAAGGGACTTGGAGGTCATCTGGTCCAACCCTCTACTCCAGCAGGACATTGTTAAAGTGAGTTTCTGTCTTTTGAAACCACCGCAGTCACATGACTACATAGCCACGCTACATAGTCACATGACCCCCCCCCCCCAATCAAGCCACATACGCAGAACTGCTGGGGAAAAAAATTAGATTTCACCATTGGTTCAGAGGGGCTGTGAGAGGGACCGAGAGACATGGACACTGAAGAGAAGGAGATAAATTATGTATTTCTAGATTTTGGCTATTTTCAAAAAAATGTTTGCTTGATTAAATTTGGAGGCTACTCAACTCTAAACAACTCTCTTTGGTTGGCTCACACTTTGGCAAGTAGAAAAGAAGAAAATGTAAGAGAAAACCTATGCCCCACCAGGAAAGAAACAACAAAAATACATATATACATAGCAAACTAAAGAAAAAAACAAGGACTCCATAACTGTCCCACCTCAAAGCCTGGGCAAACAGCCAGGTGTTCAAGTAATTTTGGAATATAAACAGGGAAGGAGCCAAATGGCTCTTTGATTCTGCCAGTGCTGCACTATCACTGATTAATTCAAAGGGAATGTGATCCTACACACACACACACACACACACACACACACACACACGGAGGAAGGGAGGGGGGGAGGGGGGGAGGGATGGAGAGAGGGAGAGAGGGACGGAAAGAAAGAGAGAACTTTATAAATTTGTCATACTTGGATTTTTGTTGTTGTTTTCGTATATGAGATTAATGCTCTGCCACACCAGGTAGAATTTAACATTTTTAAAGATTCTCATTCAATTGGATGGAAACTAAATTGCTGAAAAAAGAAACCAAAGCCAGAAAAATAGCCTGAAAAAAAATTCTAAATTTCTTTGAGGTTGTTTGGAGATTCTAGCAGGAGAGTGCAGCTATTATATATCCTTGATTGAAGAGCGGTACACTCTTTCTATCTGGGATGGTCGCCCTCTTCCACCGAGTGTGCAACTTTGGGAGGGACACACATGGAGCAGTGAGGGAGGAAGGGGATACCCGCCTAGCGAGCCAGATCAGCTGAATCAACCCTGGCGATCAATGGCGTGACAGATGCCGCAGCCAGATCGCCCTCATATTTGCACAAAATACACGTACCCAGATGACACACTGTTTAATGGAAGATGATGTTTGAATTAGTTTTTAGTTTAGTTTTTAGCTTTTATTGCATTTGTATATCGCCCTATCTCCCTGACGGGACTCAGGGCGGTGCACAGGAAGTAGTAAAAGCAGTAACAATAAATACAGGAAATACAGTAAAAATAGAATAAAAATAGATTAAATTTAACACCCTGTGCTAAAATTAGATTTAAAACCCTTACTAAAAACTCTAAAAACTATGCCAGGCCGGCCGCATGAAACAAGTGTGTTTTTAATGTCCGGTGGAAGAGGCGCAGGTCTGTGATTGTACGAAGGTCGGGGGGCAGGTCATTCCAGAGGGCGGGGCCTGCCACAGAGAAGGCTTGTCCCCTGGGGGCCGCCAGCCGGCATTGTCCGGCAGACGGCACCCTGAGGAGGCGCTTCCTGTGGGAGCGGACAGGTCGAAGGGAGGTATGTGGTAGGAGGCGGTCCCGCAAGTTACCAGGACCCATGCCATGGAGCGCTTTAAAGATGGTTACTAACACCTTGAATCGCACCCGGAAAGCCACACGCAGCCAGTGCAGCTCGCGGAGGAGAGGAGTTACATGGGAGTATATTGAGACTCCCAAGATCCCCCGCGCGGTCGCATTCTAGACTAGCTGGAGCCTCTGGGTGCACCTCAAGGGAAGCCCCATGTAGAGAGCGTTACAGTAGTCCAGGTGGGAGATGACGAGGGCTTGAGTGACCGTGCGTAGGGCATCATGATGTAGAAAGGGGCGCAACTGGCGTATCAGGTAGACCTGATAAAACGCCCCCCTGGCTATGGCTGTCAGATGGTCATCCAAAGACAGCCGAGGATCCAGGAGGATGCCCAAGTTGTGGGCCCTCTCCGTGGGAGCTAATAAACCGCCCCCGATAGCCAGAGATGGAACCAACTCGCTATATCATGACGCCGGGAACCACAGTCACCCGGTCTTGGACGGGTTGAGTTGAAGCCTGTTTCTCCCCATCCAGACTCGCACGGCCTCCAAACACCGGGACATCACTTCGACGGCATCGTTGGGGTGGTCAGGGGTAGAGATGTACAGCTGAGTGTCATCAGCATACTGATGGAACTCTACCCCAAAACCATGGGGTAGAGTGGCCTGTGGCCTTTCGAGTGCGCTTCAAGGTGTTGACGACCATCTTCAAATCGCTCCATGGCTCGGGGCCTAGCTATATACGAGACCGCCTTCTGCCCCATACATCCCTTCGTCCGATCCGCTCCCACAGAGAGGGTCTTCTCCGGGTACCGTCGGCCGGGCAATGCCGGTTGGCGACGCCCAGGGGAAGGGCCTTCTCTGTGGTGGGCCCGGCCTTCTGGAACGACCTACCCCCTGACCTACGCACCACCTCGGACCTCCGCCTCTTCCGCCAACATCTTAAGACGTATCTATTCCAACAAGCCGGCCTAGCATAGCCCCCCGTTTCTGACATTTATCTATAAATTTTAATTTTCAGGGTTTTTAATGGGTTTTTTAGCACGGGATTTAATTTAATATGTTTTTAATAATATATATTGTCTTTTGTTATGGTTTTTAATAATGCCTGTGCGCCTCCCTGGGTCCTAACAAGGAGAAGGGCGGGGTATAAATTCGAATAATAATAATAATGGATGATCTCACGGATGATTTAAATTAAAAAAAGACATTCTGAATTTCTTTTAATAAAGTAGAAATACAGAAGCCCCCCCCTCTTTATTTTTTATTTTTGCAAAGGAGAACACATAATTTCAGCTCCAAATTATGGCACATGAAGTCCGAGTCTCTAATGGCCAAATCTCTTTTTAGAAGGATTACCTAATCAACAGTAGAACAGTCATGCCTGGTTGGATAGATATCTGTAGTCTAGCATTCTGATTCCTACAGTTATTAATCAGATGCCTTGTAGGAAACATGCAAATAAAACAATAATGTAATATTCAGCCTTTCCCCACTAGACCTCTCACCAGCTAATTGATATTCACTGCTTCTGAATATTGAGATCCTACTGAGTCGCCATGGCTAACAGGCATCTATGAATTGTTCTAATTTCATTTTCACCGACTATCCCTCTTCAAACTTTTATGGCATCAACTTTCATAATTCCTGAATCAATACACTGAAATACGCTTTGAAGAATCCCTATTCATCATGACCAACTTAAACTTTTCTTCTGGGAAAATTCTGGACCAAATTATTTTTAAAGAATTCCAATACATTTAATTCTCATACATTTATCCTCTCTTCATTCCATACAGATGTATGGCTCTTCTATAACAAAATTAGATGTGTAACATAATATTGGAGACCTCAAATTTGGGAATCATTTTTAAATTTGTGCCTAATGTGAAATGGAATGCAATTTAACATTTTCAAATGAACAAGAAATAGGTCAGACAGAGGAAATTACACGGGAGCAGGGATTGCTTATCTGAGTTGCTCATTAAACGTGTATGCATAATGAATAATATTAACAGATTTTAAAAATTATATTGGCAGACAGACAATTCATGATGAATAATTTAATCACCCCTATTTATCACAAAGCAAAATCAAGCACACACTGCACAAGATCAAGCCCTCAACCACATATTTTACATTTGAAATGTTTTATAAACAATAAAGGAATAACTTTCAGTGTAATGTACCAAAAAGAAAGCACTGGTTTTCCCATTCCCCCCATTTCTTTACTCTTAGGTGACTGACCATGGTGTAACCCAGCATCAAAGTTTTATAAAGCTGGGTTATATTAACTCCTGTCCAGTCATCCATGTCATGCAAAGAGAGAAGACAGGATAAAAGAGAGTTACACTACAGGCGTAGATAAACATGCCTAGAACAGCCAGTTAGAACTAGGCTTCATAGGAACTTCTCTATGATAATTTTACTTCCTGGAACAGCCCTCTGGCCACTATGGATCTGATCCTGATTGGGATTCTTTTTTCTTTCTCAAAGTATTGAAAAAGAAAAGAAAGAAAGCAGAAAGTGGTGTCAGTCTCCCGGCCATGTCTGCATATGTTTAAGAATTGCTAGATATAAATGAATGCCAAATTCTCCAATCCAGGATTCTCCAAATATTTAGGAGTTGCAACTCCCAGTTTGCCAGGGTTTTGCCTGAATTATGGAAATTATTGGAGATGGCATACTTTTATTTGGAAGAATAATACAGGTAGTTTAGCAACCGCAATTGGGACCCCCGACTCCATTATTAAACCAAGCGCTAGCTAAGTGAAACTATGACTGATCTTATGCTCTTCAACTTTACAGACCTGCAAATAGGAGGATTAGTTGCAAAGTTACTTTTTCATCACTGTTGTAATTAAACAAGGCAGTTGCTCAATGAGGACTATCTCTAAACAAATAGTCACCCTCATTTTGCATGAAACTGCAGGAGTTAGCCTTAGAAGAAACACTCTTAAACTGGTTTGTCCTAAAATGGTCTTTTTCCTCTTCAAAATTTTGGAATATCAATTCTGATTTACAAAAGAAAAAATTGCAGCATCCAGGTTTGACTTTCAGATTCCACAATCAAAATTGTTGCACATGTTGCATGTTGCTGTAAGTCAGCTTCCAGAAATGGATTCATGTATGCCTGATATTGTCAAAAGACATATTAAGCTCAAATGCTACAACAGACTGAATTGCTTTATTTCATACACTATCAAGGGGTAAAACAATGAATGTATCAAACCTTTTTCAAAAGCCCCTTCCTACCTCGGGATAGATTTGTTAATTTGTGACTGATGGGTCTGTTTTTACCATGGCTGGTGTGTGTGTCAGATGGAGATAGAGATAGATAGATAGATAGATAGATAGATAGATAGATAGATAGATAGATAGATAGATAGATAGATAGATAGATAGATAGATAGATAGATAGATAGATAGAGAGTAACTTTCTCTTAATCTAATATAATCATTCATAGTAATTATATGTAGATAACTATACAAATTAGAAGAATGGAGTACTATATAAGTCCTCCTTGGAATCCGGAAGGGAAAGGCAGGAAAAACAAATAAACAAACTCAGTGCCAACTGCCAGCTATATTTCAATGTTTATTGCTTTGTGACTGATCTCAAAAACAGTAACATGATTGCTTGACTTAAGAATGTTGTAGCTACCTCTGTGATGTATAGGTAAACCTGTGGATCAGGAGCAGAGAAGCTAATATGTTACTTAGGCCAGTTTCTCTCAGAACCAACTTTATTGGATTGCTTTAGTGAAAACCCTATGCATACCATCTGAAAGAAAAGCAGGTTACAACTCTAACAAATAGATAAACATCACTGTTAAAATGCATTGCATCTTCATGTGAAATCTAAAGTTGTATTAATAATTGTTAATCATTGCATGTCGGATGGTGTCAAATTATCAAATATCTGTGATCAAATATTGTCACATATTGATTGTTGCTATAGAATAGAATAGAATTCTTTATTAGATACACAAGGAATTTGTTTCCAGTGTGTAAGGTCTCAATGTACATACAACAATATATACATCATTAACATAGTAATTGTAAAATACATTCATTATAAAACATTAGATACAACACTTAATGATAGCCATAGGATGCTAAATAAGCAATCATACTAGGATAATAATAATAACAATAACAATAACAACAACAACAACAACAATAATAATAATTTAATTTATAAAACACTCTCTCTCCCCAAAAGGACTCGAGGCGGTGCACAGGGAATTTAAAAAATACATGTATAAACCACAAACATAATACAATATTAAAATGAATTAAACTAACACCCTGCGCTAAAATCCCATATTAAAACTAAAACTAAATCCCTAAAAACCCCTAAAAATCCCTAAAAACAGTTCAATTACCCCAGGCCGGCCAAGCAGAAGAAGTGTGTTTTTAGTTTTTGACGGAAGGAGCAGAGGTCCGTAGTTGTTCTAATTTCGGGGGAAGGTCGTTCCAGAGGGTCGGGCCCGCCACAGAGAAGGCCTTTCCCCTGGGCGTCGCCAGCTGGCATAGCCTAGTGGATGGCACCCGGAGAAGTCCCTCTCTGTGGGAGCGAATCGGCCGCAGGGATGTATGGGGCAGGATGCGATCCCGCAGATAACTAGGTAAGTAAACTAATATAAATCGTAAGATACAAGCAACAAAGTTATAGTCACAAGAAGATAAGGAGATAGGTAATAGGAAAGATGAGAATAATGATGGTAAATACTGCCTTTTTGGATAGTTTGACAGTGTTGTGGGAATTAGTTGTTTAGCAGAGTGATGGCATGTGGGGAAATACTGTCCTTGTGTCTAGTTGTTCTGATGTGCAGTGCCCCATTTTAATAATAATAATAATAATAATAATAATAATAATAATAATTTTATTTGTATACCGCGTCCTCTCCCCAAAGGGACTCGGAGCGGTGCACAGGGAAATTTAAAATGGCAATAGAAAATACATAAATAGAGTAAGTAAAAACAAATTAAACTAAAATTATCCCTGTGCTAAAATCCCCGATTATAAATTGACTAAAAACCCCTAAAACCCTATTAGACGGAAGACTGACCTAGGCCAGCCAAGCAGAAAAAGTGTGTTTTAAGTTTTTGACAGAAGGAGCGGAGGTCCGTAGTTGTTCTAATTTCGGGGGGAAGGTCGTTCCAGAGGGCTGGGCCCGCCACAGAGAAGGCCCTTCCCCTGGGCGTCGCCCGCTGGCAAAGCCTGGTGGACGGCACCCGGAGAAGCCCCTCTCTGTGGGAGCGAATCGGCCGTAAGGATGTATGAGGCAGGATCCGATACCGCAGATAACTAGGTCCCGTGCCATGGAGCGCTTTAAAGATGATGACTAACACCTGGAAGCGCACCCGAAAGACGACAGGCAGCCAGTGCAGCTCGCGCAAGAGCGGTGTTATGTGGGTAAACCTAGAGGTTCCCATTATTGCTCGTGCGGCTGCATTCTGGACAAGCTGAAGTCTTCGGGTGCACCTCAAGGGGAGCCCCATGTAGAGAGAATTACAGTAGTCCAGTCTGGATGTCACGAGGGCATGAGTGACTGTGCAAAGGGCATCCCGATCCAATAGGGGGCGCAACTGGCGTACCAGGTGAACCTGGTAAAACGCCTTCCTGGCCACGGCTGTCACTTGATCTTCCATGGACAGCCGGGTATCCAGGAGGACGCCCAAGTTGCGCGCCCCATCCACAGGGGTAAGATGTTTGTCCCCTATGGCCAGAGATGGAGTCAACTGGTTGAATCGGGGTGCCGGAAACCACAGCCACTCTGTCTTGGACGGGTTGAGTCTGAGTCTGTTACTTCCCATCCAGGCCCGCACGGCTTCCAGGCACTGGCACATCACTGCTACGGCATCGTTGGGGTGGTTTGGGGTAGATATATACAACTGCGTGTCGTCAGCGTAGAGGTGGTACTCTACCCCAAAACCACGGATGATCTCACCCAGCGGCTTCATATATGTGTTGAACAGGAGAGGCGAGAGGACCGACCCCTGAGGCACCCCACATGTGAGGGCTCTCGAGGTCGACCTCTGCTCTCCTGCCAACACAAATTGCGATCGACCGGAGAGGTAGGAGGAGAACCACAGTAATACGGTGCCTCTCACCCCCAACCCCCCCAGCCGACGCAATAGGATACCATGGTCGATGGTATCAAAAGCCGCTGAGAGGTCTAATAGGACCAGGATGGAGGAACAACCCCCATTTTGAGGGTAGAAGTTGAAACATTTTATGTCCAGGATGCGAGGGGTCTGTAGATATTTTCACAGCCCTCTTTCTGGCAGTATACAGGTCACAACAGAAGGTAGATTGGTAGCAATTATTTTTTCTGCAGTTCTAATTATCCGTTGAAGTCTGTGTTTCTCTTGATTGGTTGCAGATGACAAACTCAATAATTCCTTTGCAGAACTGTATCATCAGCTCCTTGGGCAGTCTGAGCTTTCTGGGTTGACATAGGAAGAACATTCTTTGTTGTGCTTTTTTGATGACATATTTGATGTTAGGTGTCCATTTGAAGTCTTGAGATATAACAGAACCTAAAAACTTGAAGGTCTCTACTATGTGTATGGTGTTGTCTAGTACTGTGAGTGGTGGTAGTATAGGAGCGCTTCTCCTAAAATATACTATCATTTCTACAGTTTTAAGTCTATGTCTACTATACAGACTACAACAATATTTGGAGGTTAGATATACTGATAATGAATTCCTGTGAAGAATGAGTTGTCCTCTCTTTGAGTGTGAACAACAGATCATATAATGTATTGGCAAATTAAAATCTTACAAATGAAACACAGGAAAGTCGCTGTCTATTATCATATATTTAATTGCATGTTTAATATATTCTGAGACTGTAAGGTTATGTACATGGGTGCCTCTTGTAATTTTGTCCCCATAACAATAATTCTGTGAAGTAGATTGAGAAAGCCTGACCAAGTAACCCTGACTTTTAATAATATACCACACTGAGAGTTGTGACAAATTATGTTGTTAGTAGTTAGATGTTCAAAATGTTTGAACTTTTGCAGAAATGTGATAGGTTGCCTGCAGCCCAATGAAAACTGGCAAGATGTGTTTTTGTTTAGGAAAAAAAAAAACCCAGAATTTCAGTAGTAATAATTGCAACTAAAAAAAAAATTAGGTGTTTTTTGAATTGATGAGATCTCTGATCCGTTTACCAGATTCCCAGAAGGCAAGAAACAAGAAAGGTCATTCAGGTTTATACACTAATTATAAACTAAAAATTATAACTAAAGGTTATAAACTAACTTTATAAACTAGTACATTTGAACCAGCATTGAAGAGAAAGAGAGAGAACGAAGTTAGGCCCTCAAAACTCCTTGTGTTGTTAACACCAACCAAACATTTTCCATTAAAATGGCTTCAGATGAACAACTAGACTCTGCTCTCATTCCATCCGAAGCCTGCACAACATGGATGAAAAACCTATGTTCCTAAAACTTCCACCCTGTTTTTTAAAATGGGTCTTGAGCCATCAAATCTTGAGCCAGTTATTTTTTGCACAATAAATTGTAGCAGCAGTTTCATGAAAGTAGGATCGTTTATTTATTTGTACACTACCATTATTTGTAGACTACCAATAAGGGGGCACAAATTTAAAAATACCGTTTAAGTTTTTTGACTGTAGCTAAATGAAACAATTGAGGTTATTGATGTTAACTAAAAAAAGATACCACTAGTGTGCAAACTCCCCACAGAAGAAAAATTAAAGTTTTCCTAAATACAAGGAGATTGGGGGCTCTGATCTACAAGAGGGAATGGATAAACTAGAATTTATATGCTGGTAGCGTCAAGCAAAACTCAGAATTACAATGCTATTATCCTAAAATTAAGCACAGGAGGAGAATTGGGTTTACTCTAGTATTAAAATATACTTCAGGTGTTCTGACTAACTATCTTTGGCTAGCATTTGGCAACCAAGAGCTAAGGAGAAATTTCCTGACAGGTAGAACAATTAATCAGTAGAATGATTTGCCTCCAGAAGGTGTGGATGCTCCAACACTAGAATTTTTAAGAAGAGATTGGACAGACATTTGACTGAAACAGTAATGAAATCTAAAAAAAAAAAATCCTATCATTTCTCTGGGTGTGGCTTGGTGGGGTCATGTGACTTGGTGGGCATGGCTATGCAGTCATGTGACTGTGGCATCAAAAGACAGAAACTCACTTAAACAATTTACTTTTACTTTACTTTACTTTATTTTCAATTTATATACCGCCCTTTTCACCAAAAGGGACTCAGGGCGGTGCACAGAAAGATAAAAAAACCCACACAATATACAAAATTTAAAAAACAATTAAATCAATAAGACTGTGCTAAAATTGAATAAATAATTAAAAACATAAATAACGAATTAAAAGTCCCTAATCTATGTCAGGCCGGCAAGACGAAAGATATGAGCTTTTACCATCCGACGGAAGAGACGTAGGTCCGTGATGGTACGGATATCGGGGGGGATATATAATAATTTCCTGCTGGAGTGGGGGTTGGACTAGATGACCTCGAGGTCCATTCCAGCCCTGGATTGCTGTGCTCTTTCAAGGTATCCTCTGAAGCTGGGTGTAGTGCCAGGTTTGTGGTCCTTTCTCCCTCCCTCTCCTTTTTTCCTCCCTCACTTCCCCCTTCTTTCTTTCTTTCTTTCTTTCTTTCTTTCTTTCTTTCTTTCTTTCTTTCTTTCTTTCTTTCTTTCTTTCTTTCTTTCTTTCTTTCTTTCTTTCTTTCTTTCTTTCTTTCTTTCACAGTACCCCCACCTCCGTTTTTGGCCTAACAGGCCTCAGGGAAGCCTCCTGGGAACAAAAACAGACCCCAAATGCTAAAAAAAAGTTTAAACAAATCGCACACTACACCTGATTGTTGGACCTTTTTTTTACTTTGTGAATCATTTTTTTACTACCAGTTCAAGTAAACTGGCCCGAACCGGTAGGATTTCACCCCTGGCCTGAAATGGTGTAAGGCAGGGGTGTCAAACTGGATTTCTCTGAGGGCCGGATTAGCATTGTAGTTATCCCCTGTGGGCCTGCCGGAGAGGGGAGGAAGATGGGACAGATGCCTCCTGCAGCATCCAGCTGGCCCAAACAGGGCACGGGGGGGTGCTCGTGCACCCCCCAGGACCCATTTTTGGCATCCACAGCTTTCGGCAGCACTCTGCTGGCTAAAAATGGGCTATGGGAAGGTGCATGAGACCCCTCTGTGCCCTGTTTTGGCTGGCAGAGGCATCACAGGCTGGTCCTTTGATATTTCCAGGCTGGCCCCGCGAGCCAGTTCTAAGCACCCTACAGGCCAGATGCGGCCCGCGGGCCTTGAGTTTGACACCCTGGTGTAAGGTTTCCTGCCTGAGCAGAGGGTTGGACTAGCAAATCTACAAGGTCCCTTGCAACTCTGTTGTTCTGTTAGAATTGTCTTTCTATATGTCTGACATAGTTAGCCTCACTGAATATTTGTCTCACTGCGGATTTATTTTCAGCAACATAATTTAAGGCCCCAAAGGTTTTCTCCCTTACAAACTAAGTTACGGAGACATTTCAGGTGAAAGAAGAAGGCAAACCAGTGATGAAACTCATATCTTTTACCCTTATGTGGGCGATGGAAATAATTACCTCCAGATATATCATGGCATCATGCACAGTTGGCATACTGAGATTGCCAGGTGTTGGATGTGATAGCAAAGCACAGCCTTATTATATGTAATGGACATCCAAGCACCACTAAAATATCCCCTTCAAAAGCAATAAGGGGGCACGAATTTAAAAATGCCATTTAATATTTTTGACTGTAGCCAGTGTTTCAAGCCAATTTTCTTATAATAACACAGGGCCAGGGAATGCATGTGGCAATAAAGAAGTAGGGGGAAAATAGATTTTGTAGCAAGGGAAATAAAACACATTAGTCTTTTGAAGTTTCTTCCCCCACATTGCTAGTCTAATTTTCTTCTTCTCGGTCCTCTTCCTATTTTAAATTGAAAATGGATGCTTGTGCTTGTGAAAGTCAGAGCGTGAAAGATACAGAATTCAGCTTAGAGTTTACTCCTGGAGTTGCCTTCTTGTCACTCTATGGGCAAATGAGTCCTGAATGGCTCCGTAGAGCAGTGTATACATGAATCAAATGCTATATTCCATGGAGTTGCATGAAGAAACCACTAGGACCGTGAGCACACCAGCTGTCGGCCCAGCCCAGCTCCACTGCACAGGTGCCTGTGCCTCCCACGGCCAGCTGGTCTTCTGCTCTCTGCTATGGCAGGGGCACATGCGGGGGATGTGCACACGTACGTCCTGGGGCGCATGCATGGGGGGCGCTCACATTGTATTTGGGGGGCTTGCGCAGTGCCCCCGCACCCCTTTTGGCTTCCAGGCTGGTGCAGGAGGCTTTCCAGACCCAAAACAGGACGGCCCCCACACGTCCCATTTTGTGCCTGGAAAGCCTCCTTCATCAACTGGAAGCCAAAAGTGGGAAGAGGGGTGGAGGAGCATGGAGGAAGCTTGTGCATGCATGTGCAGGTGGCAGGGGGGGCTGGGGGTCATGTGCAATGCATTGTGAGTGCATGCTTTCAGCACACGACGACAAAAAGGTTAACCATCACTGCACTAATATAATCATGTTATACATGGGCTGTCCCTGTCTTATTTTCTTTTGACCCCTGAAATAAGTTCTTGGCCTTATTTTTGGGGAGGTCTTATTATTTTTGAGGTGCAGGTGCGTGGTCACCTCATGGCTGTTGCTGTTTTGCAACATTGTTGGAAAGGGCTTATTTTTAGGGGACAGCTTATTTTAGCGCATGCGCTCAAAAGCCTGATTGGATTTATTATCTGGGGAGGTCTTATTTTTGGGGAAACAGGATAGTTCTAATGCATAGGTAGGGCTCCAAGCAGTGGTGGGATTCAAATAATTTAACAACTGGTTCTCTGCCCTAATGATTTCTTCCTACAACCAGTTCACCAAACTGCTCAGAAAGTTAACAACCGGTTCTCCCGAAGTGGTGTGAATTGACTGGCTCCAAGAGACTAAGCTTGTTGTGCGTGGAAATATCTTGAAGTGGATACAGGTAGTCCTCAACTTACAATAGTTCATTTAGTGACCATTCAAATTTACATCATTGAAAAAAAAAAGACTTACGACCATTTTTCACACCATCCCCATGGTCACTGATCAAAATTCAGATGCTTGGCACCATATTTATGATGGTGGCAGCATTGTGAGTGAAGGACTGCCTATGTTTGGTTAGACATATTCAGAAATTTCATGGCCCTCTCACTCCCAAGGTTTGGCTTCCATGCTAAGATGTCCATCCCACAGTTCTTTCACCTGTTAAATACTTAGGGCCATTTCTACTTTTGGTATATAAGCAGTCCTTGACTTACAACTATAATGGAGACCAAAATTTCTGTTGCTAAGCGAGACAGTTGTCAAAAGTGTTTTGCCCCATTTTACGACGTTTCTTGCCAGGGTCATTAAGTGAATCACTGCAGTTGTTAAGTGAGTAACACAGTAGTAAAACGATTTTGGCTTTCCCTTTGACTTTGCTTGTCAGAAAGTCACAAAATGTTATTAGGTGCCCATGGCGGTGCTGCAACGGTTGTGTTACAAACGGTCATAAATCATTTTTTTAGCGCTATTGTAATTTTGAACTAAATGAATAGTTGTAAATCGAGGATTACCTGCATAAAACCCTAAATGATATGGAACCAGGATATTATATGTATACACTTTCCATTTTATTCCCAGATAATGGTTCAGATCATCCTTCTTCATGTGTCATTGTCATTTTCAAGATACTTGCCAGTGGGTTAACTTTTTTGGTGGTACCCAGGGGTGGATTGCTCCCAGTTTGGCCTGGATTGGCTGAAATAATAGTAGCGGTAGCAGGACGTTCCACCCACCTGCCTGGATGCTTCTACGCATGTGCAGAAGCATCACTCACATGCACGAGCGCATGAAAGTGTGCATGCCAACTGGTAGTAAAAAATTTGGAAGCCCACCACTGGAGGTACATCCCTGCGGCCAATCCGCTCCCACAGAGAGGGACTTCTCCGGGTGCTGTCCACTAGGCAGTGTCAGCGGGCGACGCCCAGGGGAAGGGCCTTCTCTGTGGTGGGCCCAACCCTCTGGAATGACCTATCCCCCAAACTTAGAACAACCACGGACCTCCGCTCCTTCCACCAAAAGTTAAAAACTTTCTTCTTTCATCAGGCCGGCCTGGCCTAAAGAATCCGATTGTAGCCTGTAGTATAAATTGAGATTGTTTTAATAGGGATAGTAGGGAATAGTTTTAAGGGTTTTAAAGGTTTTAAAATTTTAAGAATTTTAGCACAGGATAAATTATTTAATTTAATTTTAAATATTGTTATTGTTGTATTTATATATGTTTTTAAGTCCTGTGCACCGCCCCGAGTCCCTGCCAGGAGAGGGAGCGGTCTATAAATCAAATAAATAAATAATAAATAAGGTGCCCCTTCCATGAAATGCTCCAAATATTTGGGATGCATCTATCACCTTTTAGAAATTGATTAAAGATTCATCTCTTCACCAAAATGTTTTCTTGTGTGCCTTACAGATTTTGTTCTCTTGCTTCAATTCTGTAATGCATGTTTTTTTAATCAACGGTATTCAGTTGATTGCCATTATATTTGTTGTATTTTGATGTTTTTAATCCATGCCGGTGCATATTTTTGAGATGTTGATACAGGAAATGATTTTAAAACTTATTACTAGAAAAAAATAAATCATTAAAACGCCGCCCAAGAGGCTTTTTGCACATAGTAGTTGAACTGTAATGGTTTCTAGGATTTGGAGAAAAGGAAAGAGGGGGTAAAAAAATCCAATTTTCATGGGTTTACTAAACAGTTTAAAATGCTCTCTTGATTATGAAAATATTGACCAAAAAATAAAATAAAACCTCCCAGAAAGTGACTCTCTGCATCAGTGATTTTTTGTTTTGCTTTGCCGTGAGATCGGTTAACGTATAAAAAAAGCACATCACTTTATTTTATGATACAGTCTACTGGTTTGAAAGAGATACCGGTAGTTTGAGGTAGTAAAAGTCAAGAAGCAAAGTGAAGAAAACGGGACAAAAATTAAATAAAAAGAAAACCAAACTAATTACAACTGGAAGAACAATCAGACAATGAAGATAACAAAATGGTGGACAGCTTCTGCTTTTAAGATCAATTATTAACAGCCTTTATTTATGGCATACAATGTCAAGGAATTCTGCAAATGCTAGACACAATGCAGTCCTGACAGTCTCAGTTGCTTAGTTCATTCTGTTCAGCATTGCATGCCTATCTTTGGTGAATTGCACAGGGCAAACTAGCTTACACCAGCTGATAGCGTTTCTAGCTCCTCCACCAGTCTCACCTCGCTTCACTGTGTGTTGCGTTGCCTTGTATTCGAACAGGTCCAGTCTGTATCAGCTTCTGCTCGCCACGCATACGAACACAGATGTGGTACCAATTTATCTACTTGCAATAGTGCATGCTCTTGAACTGCTGGGTGGGCAGGAGCCAGTGAGTGAGCGGCAGGAACTCATCCCATCTCAAGGAGCTGGGCTCAAACCTCTGGAGTGCAGCTCATTTGTGGCTGGCAGTTCCAGTGTGCTTAGCCACTGAGCCATCATGTCCCCTATAATAGCAAAATAATAAGCAGTCAAGAAATACTCTGCAAAATAGCACTTGGTAGAACAGTTGTGAAGGTTTTGAAAAGACAAAAGAGATATTGTGATGTCTGAATACCTACAAATATCAGAATTATGCAAGCCATGGTGTTCCCTGTGACACTCTGGAAGTTAAAGTTGGACTTTGAAGAAGCAGGATAGAACGAGTATTGATTCAAAAATGAACTTTTGTGTTGGAGAAGACTCCTGAATATACCTTGGACAGTCAAGTGAAAAAACAATGAATCATAGATCATCAAACAAATCAAGTTGGAGTACTCACTCAAGGTACAGATGACCAGATTCAAATGATCCTTCTTTGGCCACATTCTGAGAAGGCTCTGGGAAAAATGGAAGGGTGACCAACAGCAAGGTGGATGGAATCAGCTATAGTAAGTAGTGATGAAGACCTGAAGGCCAGCTAGGAATATATCGTTATGGAGAAAATCTACCTATATGGTTACTAAGAGTCAATAATGTTTTGGTTGTCTAGTCCTTCCTTAAAAACCTCCAGTGTTGGAGCACCCACAACTTCAAGAGGCAAATCGTTACACTGATTAATTGTTCTCACTGCAGATCATTTCTATTAAGCTCTAGGTTGCTTGTCTCCTTGATTAGGACATAAATTATGGACATAAATCATATGTCCCTAAAGACGTCCCACGTGTTCCTTCATGGTTACCAAGGAGAAAGTCAATAACTCTGGCTCTACATCCAGGCAATGTTTTTTTCGTGTTTCTTATTTCTGATACTGTGGATCTTGGGATAAATCTGAAGATTTCATTCTGTTACCAAGAAAGCCTACCCTTCTGGCAGATGTGCAACCCATTCTTGGAATATGATCAAGTCAACCACTGCAACACAGATGCTGTCTTCAGTTATGTATCTCATAACTGCTTTGCGTTGGTGAGGCAACACAAAGTTGCCTCGCCAATGTAGTGGACCAAAGAATAATAGTATGATGTCATTTAGTCAAGTGCATTCTGACTCTTCACAAACAGGAGTAGATATGGAGGATCGAGGCTGTACACAAATGCAGGATAAATGCAGAGAAAGTGCAAATTAAGTGAAATCAGTGCTGCAAACCTCTAATACATCTGCAGACCTGCCAGATACCTTTTTTTGCGGGGAGAGTAGGATGCTCTTGCAAGCCAAAGTAACAGCTGGTATTTTAGACTTTGGGCTGCTAGGCTGCACTGGAGAAATTATTTCTCTCATTCCAAAGTAAGCATTAATGGGATGTGTAATACAGATCCATATGAGTTTCAGAGTTTTGGGAAAACTTAGTGCAGAGGGCACTTTAGTCATGAAAAAAGACAACTGTCCAGTTGAAACATGGTTGTATCACTTGTTGGTCTCATATGAGCAGTTAATACAGCAATTAAAAAAAGTCCCTAGGGCCATCAGTGAACAAAGGTAAGTCTCATGATAATCTATCAATTACCTAACATTAAAAACATCATCAAAAAAGCACAACAAAGAATGTTCTTTCTGTGCCAACTCAAGGAGCTGCTGATATCGTTCTACAGAGGAATTATTGAGTCTGTCATCTGCACCTCCATAACTGTCTGCTTTGGCTCTGCAACCCAACAAGACAGGCATGGACTTCAGAGGATAATTAGAACTGCAGAAAAAACAATTACTGCCAACCTGCCTTCCATTGAGGACCTGGACACTGCACGAGTCAAAAAGAGGCCCATGAAAATATTTACAGACCCCTCACATCCTGGACATAAATTGTTTAAACTTCTACCCTCAAAACCACACTATAGAGCAGGGGTCTCCAACCTTTGCAACTTTAAGTCTGAAGGACTTCAGCTCCCAGACTTCTCCAGCCAGCTGGCTGGAGAAGTCTGGGAGCTGAAGTCCTTCAGACTTAAAGTTGCAAAGGTTGGAGACCCCTGCTATAGAGCATTGCACCCCAAGACAACTAGACACAAGAACAGTTTTTTTTCCTGAATGCCATCACTCTGCTAACCAAATAATTTCCTCACCACTGTCAAACCATTAACTCAGGCTGCATTACTATTATTATTAGTCTTCTCATCATTCCTATCATCCATCCCCTCCCACTTATGACTGCATGACTGTAACTTTGTTGTTTGTATCCTTATGAATTATATTGATATTGATTGTTTCCTGATTGCTTATTTGTATCCTATGACTTTCATTACGTGTTATACTTTATGATTCTTGACGAATGTATCTTTTCTTTTTATGTACACTGAGAGCATATGCACCAAAAACAAATTCCTTGTGTGTCCAATCACACTTGGCCAGTAAAGAATTCTATTCTATTCTATTCTATTCTATTCTATTCTATTCTATTCTATTCTATTCTATTCTATTGGTTGAGATTGGCAGACAAAGCCTTCTTGATGATGAGTCCACTGTCATAGGTTATCAGCCTATGCACAGATAGGTCTTCCTGTCTCCCGAATTCCAACCAAGCTATGGGATAATGTACATTTCGTCCACACTGTTAAATGCTTAGGAAATCTGTAAAGCTGCATCTCTTTCACTGTGCTTTTAATTATTAATTTGTGTTATTAATCTTAATAATGTATTTTTAATGTTGTGATTTTTTTTTTTAAAGTCCCTAGCTGCCTCGAGCGCTTACCAAAGCAAAAAGACATGGTGTAAATCAAATATTGAAACAATGCATGTCTCAGTGCTTGCTAATATCGATTGTTTCTGTATTTAGATACTCCTTTTCAAGGTGCATAATTTAGTACAATCCTGGGCATTGGGAGCCCAACTGGTACAGTGGTTAAAGTGCAGTATTGCAGGCAAACTCTGCCCACAGCCTGGAGCTCGTCCTGATGGGGCTCAAATTTCTATCCTGCCAAGGTTGATAAAATGAGTACACAGATTGTTGGGGGCAAAATGCAAACAATGCTTCTACATTGTAAACCGCCCAAAGAGTGCTGAAAATAAGGTGGTATATAAGCCTAAAATGCTATTGCTATGCTGTTTTAAAGCTCCTGGGCCACATCTGGTGTTTTGGCTGTCTCTGTCTTGACCTCTTGATGCCAATCGGAAATTAGAACTCAAAGGTAAGTAAGCGCGTTGAGTCGGCAAGATTGCCCTGCACTCTTTTAGTCAGTTGGCAGCTGCTGGAGATCAAGAAGAGAAAAAGCTTGCCCCTCACCTGGAGCAACCTGAGGAGATGAGGTAATGGAATTTGAGGAGATCAAATCACGTTACATTGGTTCAGCCCTCCACAACAGTCCCAGTTTCTCATGTAGCCCCTTAGGAAAATTAATTGCCCACCCATGGTTTAGCACAAGCATTTTTTTTCAACTGAATGTTATGCGTTTGCTCTTCTACTTACAGTACATACAGTTACAATATATTATTCCTGTGGGCTTTTTTTTTTTGCACGAGTACAAAATGTTCAGCATTTTTTAAAATCAGTGGGACTTCTACATAATACAAAGTAGGTATGTCTCTTTTCATTTTAACATGTATTATGCATCAACAGGCATGCATTCCTCATATAAAAAAATGAGGAAACCCATTTTAAAAAAAATTTGCAGTGTAAAAAAAATAAATTGAAGGCAACTGTTACAACTGCTTAGGTTACAACACCAACATTTTCGTTATACAATCGGTTTGATAACGTTAACACTAACCCATACAGTATTATGTTCACTTGAAAAACCTGGCATTTTCTAAATGTCTTCATTGGGTAGGACTTTGCAATAGGAATGTAAAGCTTGTGAGTGATTAAAAATACACACCACACATAAAGTGCTTATTTTTGTCTGGGATATGTTTGATAGGTCCAGCTAAAAAGCATATTTTCTAGTTCCTAACTAGCGACCATATAACTATGATGTTATATGGTATATGTTATATGATATAACCAATTTCATTGTAATTTTTACAATGACAATAAAGATTATTATTATTATGTTTTTAGTTGGACAGGTCACGGGCTTGTTTTACTGTGTTTCTCCAAAAAGAAGGCTGAGTCTTTTTTTTTTAATCCACCCACCCCCAAAACAACAGCTAGGCCTTCTTTTTGGAGGGTTCTAATTATTGACTCACCTTGCAACTATGGCACTGACAACTCCATCCAGCAGGAACCTACTGCTGGCCCAATTCTTCTGCAGCCGCTTGCCGCCACTCGCACGCATCACCCTGGCCTCCATTTTACAATAATACAATACAATAGCAGAGTTGGAAGGGACCTTGGAGGTCATCTAGTCCAACTCCCTGCCTAGACAGGAAACCCTATACCATTTCAGACAAATGGCTATCCAACATCTTCTTGAAGACTTGCAGTGTTGGGGCATTCACAACTTCTGGAGGCAAGCTGTTCCACTGGTTAATTGTTCTAACTGTCAGGAAATTTCTCCTCAGTCCTAAGTTGCTTCTCTCCTTGATTAGTTTCCACCAATAGCTTCTTGTTCTGCCCTCAGGTACTTTGGAGAATAGTTTGACTCCCTCTTCTTTGTGGCAACCCCTGAGATATTGGAACACTGCTATCATGTCTCCCCTAGTCCTTCTTTTCATTAAACTAGACATACCCAGTTCCTGTAACTGTTCTTCATATGTTTTAGTCTCCAGTCCCCTAATCATCTTGGTTGCTCTTCTCTGCACTCTTTCTAGAGTCTCCACATCTTTTCTACATTGTGGTGACCAAAACTGAATGCAGTATTCCAAGTGTGGGCTTACCAAAGCATTATAAAGTGGTATCAACACTTCACGTGATCTTGATTCTATCCCTCTGTTTATGCAGCCTAGAACTATGTTGGCTTTTTTGGCAGCTGCTACACACTCCTGGCTCATATTTAAATGGTTGTCTTTGGTTTAAATGGTTTGTCTTTAGTTGCCTGCTGGAAGGCATCTGCAACCAATAACAGAACTCCGGACCCCACCCTAGCTTATTTTTTGCCTGTGTGCCTCACCCCAGCCCCTGCACCCTGGTGTGGGTTGGGTCTTAATTAGGGCTAATTTGGGGGGGGGGGCTTAATTTGATCACATGCGCTCAAAAATGTGATAGGGCTTCTTTCCTTTTTAAAAAGTTTTTTTTATTTTTCTCTTTCAAATTCATTCATAGATATACATTCTTATAATTGCTATTTAACATTTGTCTATTCATCATTAGACTATATACTCATTTTTACGCACACATATATAATACAGTTTGGGTCACTTTCTTGCCACCCTGTGCCTCCATCTTATTTTGCAACAACCTTGCTCCTTCCATCTTCTCAACCTCCCTTCTCAACCTTCTTCTAGGGCTTCCTTTCAAGATGGGTCATCTTTTTGGAGAAACACGGGTATATGAATGTAGGAAGACAGGGATAGCTTAGATACTATTCAGTCCAGAAATATGACCCAGCTTCTAAACTACGGTGTAACTTTCCAACTGTTGCTTGAGTGTGACTACCACTTCATATTCCATCACCAGTCACATCAGTTAGAAGGGATGATGGTATGGATGTTGCATACTGTCTAATCTTAAGTCAGTGTAATAAGGGAATGTGGGACGGAGAGCAACAACGAAAGGCAATAAGGAAAAAGGGTCTCAAATCAATTTTGGATTGTTTTCTCCAGTTCGTTGGGTGTGGAAGAACAAAGGAGGCAAGTATCTACCCCATTAACTAAGTCACCCAATTAGTTAATTTCTCAGGTATGTTGCCACCTTTCCCTTTCAATAGCCAGTTCTTGATGGCCTTAGCTGATACCAGCATTTTTTTCCCAACCTAGTATTTTAAAATTATATTGTTTTGTAACAATATTTAGAGCCTTGGCGATTTTTGTATGGACGGATTTCAACTTCCAATGATTCTGCGAACTGGGGGAATTCTGACAATTGGAGGTTACATATGAGGAAATGCTCAAACTGGGAAACTAATTCAACTCCTAAGATTTTTGCAATTGTAGCCTGATACACCTGGAGGGTTCTGGGATGTTAGCTTGCTCTAAAACTTCTTGAAAAGATATTTCTTAACTTGACTTAAGATGAATATAAAATTTTCTCCCACCTTTAACACAGCTCAACTTTCCTGTTCCAGATTTTCCAACATAAGGCCTTCCAAATATGATAGGACCGTGATGGTGAACCTATAGCACATATGCCTGAAGTGGCATGTGGAGCCATGTTGCTTGGCATGTGCGGTATTGCCCATTCCTCTTCCGGGTTTCTGGCACACATGTGTGTGTGACGATCCGCTGGACTTTGCGGCAGTGTGCGGCAGTGCTGGAAACTGGAAGAACTGGTCTTCCGGTTTCCAGTGTGTACATGCACGCCAGCCAACTGATCGTCATGCACACATGCATGCCAGTAACCAGAAGACTAGTTGGCCGGTGCACACGCATGCCCCAGAAACCAGAAGTTCATTTCCCGGCATGGCATGCCCCCTGGGCAGCTCTTCTTCTGGGTTGTAGACCCGACTAGCGTATGTGTGCTTCCTTTTCGGCACTCAGTGCTGAAAAGGTTCACCATCACTGCAATAGGATATCAGTGTTCAGAATTCCCAGCATAGCCAGTGATTACTGGATGTAGCATGCCCATTATACCTTTGGGGTGACAGGTCAGAAGTCTTGTTTCAACACCTCATAAATGGAAGCAAACATTAGTAATTCCATTGCTTGATGATAACCAAGCTTGGTGAGCTCAGTTGCAAAATTATCTCGATTTCCAGGCCACCTAATACAACAAAACTTTAAAACTACGCTGCCTAGAGACAAGATGTGATTACATTCCCGCGTTCCATTTCAAGGCATGTTCTTGAGAATGCTCTTAGGATTTTGATGGGTCAGTTGTTCTAAATGGAGGATCTTAATTGCTTCCAATTGTTTGGATGATAAATGGACCTTGCAGAAAGGTTAACAACTTCTTCAGTGCTCATTGCTTTCTCTTATCTCTAATGCTTGAGGGGAAAAAAAATCACAATAGAATGTATATTGATGCTGAGGAAGCTAACAGGAAACACAGAATATATTTCTGCAAGAGAAAAGCTTCAAAGAAGCTTCACAAGCTATCTATGTATGGCATGTAGAGAAGGAACAAACAACATAAGTGAGAAATAGATGAATATACTCTGTATTATTTAGATTTATAAAATTACTCTTTGCCTGAAGGCCTTTTGGTGTGTGCAGATAACAGGAACACACAATAAACAATTTAACATGCAAAATTTAAAGGTTAGAAAAATCAATAATCACACAGATCTGGACTAAAAATGGAGCTGGAACTAATCAAGGAAGAAAACTTGATACATCAAAGTTATTGTGAGTTCTAAATTACATTGTGTAGAATTTAGAACTGCACACTCTAAATGTGTAGAGTTCTAAGCTGCCTCTAGTAGGTTTCTAAGACTTTATAGCAGTGATGGCTAACCTTTTTTGGCTTGTGTGCCAAAAGCGGGGGGAACGCAGGGGGGTCGTGCATGGATGTGCCACACCCATAATGCTATGTGCGCGACCCCCTGCTTTTGGCACACTTTATTCGCCCTCCACAGGCCCCAGAGGCTTTCTAGGAGACTGGGGAGGGTGAAAACAGCCTCCCCCCCACCTCCAGAGGCCTCAGGAGCTTTCCTGAAGCCTCCAGAGCGTGAAAAACAGCCTCAAAAGAAGGCCTAAATCAACTGGCCAGTGCACACAAGCGCGCTGGAGCTGACAGGGCAACGCCTCACGTGCCCTAAGAAATGGTTCCGCGTGCCCCCTGTGGCACCTGTGCCATAGGTTCGCCATCACTGCTTTATAGGTTAGTCATTTATTTATTACATTTATATGCTGTCTATCTTGCAAGTTAGCACCCATCCAAGAAGCAATGGGTGGAAACTGATCAAGGAGAGAAGAGAACTTAGAACTAAGGAGAAATTTCCTGCCAGTGAGAACAATTAATCAGTGGAACGACTTGCCTCCAGAAATTATGGATGCTCCAACTTTGAAGGTTTTTAAGAAGAGACTTATATTATGATTTATATATCTTTAATTAATTGAGAAGATGGGGTTAATGGGATATTTTTACTTTAATTACTTTAAGAGAGATTTATATTATGATTGTTTGGAGGTGAGGGGATACAATACTGGAATGACAAATTAATTTTAAGACAGGGGGAGGGGAGGGGAGGGGTTATAGTATTGGTATGTGATTTATATTATATGTCGGGGGTAAAAAGGGGGAAAATTGGTTTGAATAAAACTTTTTCAATTAAAAAAAAAAAGAAGAAGAGACTGGACAGTCACTTGTCTGAAATGATATAGGATCGCCTGCTTAAACAGAGGGTTGGACTAGATGACCTCCAAGGTCCCTTGCAGCTCTATTCTGATTGATTAAAGGATAAATGGATATTATAATTTTACTTAATTGCTGCATTAATTGCTTAATTTATTTCATTTAGTTATATCCCACCTTTATTATTTTTTATATTTATTTATTTATTTATTAAATGTATACCCCGCCCTTCTCCAAATGGACCCAGGGCGGCGTAAACTCAAGGCAGTAAATAAATCCAGCACACCTCCCTTTTCCTGTTTTCCCACAACTACAACCCTTTGAGGTGGGTTGGGTTGAGAGAGAGTGACTGGCCCACTGGCCGAGGGTCACCCAGCTGGCTTTCAGGGGTAAGAGACCACTTGAACTCATCATATTTTTCTGAAAGGAATGCTTCAAATATCTTGCAAATAAACCAATCAATCAGAATTCAGTTTATCACATTAATAAAAAAAAATTAAAACAACAACCCTACAATAACAAATTAAAATAACAATTTGCTGAAACAAATATAAAACAACAGTTAATGGCAGACAATTTTGTATAACTAAAACCCAAAATATTAATATTATAAAAATACTCATTAAATTCTTGGATCTCCAAAATATGGGTATCACAGTAATCTAAGGAAGTCTGCCTTTCATTTTATTGAATACATTTTCAATAAAAATGAGAGTCACCCCTATGCCAACAATCAATATCATTAATTTTAAATGTTCTCCAAAAAATAGAATGCATTTTATTTTTAGTTTAAGACTTCAAGGCAATATACACAGTGTTCCCACTGTCAATTTCCCCCCACATAACACTAGACTGGATAATAAATGAGCCTTAACTTGGCACTCAAAAATACACACATTTTCTGTTCTTCCACAGACAGTAGATGAGACAGGATCCTTATTACAAAGAAACTCATCTCTTTTGTAAACAAGATAGGTATTTTTCTCGGGGATGAAACTCCAACCTTCTTAGGGGTTGGAGAGATGCATGAGTTGGAAATGAGATACAAGTACTTGTGCAGCTAAGCTGATCTCAAGCTATTTTTAAGGAAACTATTCAGGAATGTGCTTCAAAAATGTCAGCAACAGGTTCTGTGCCTGGTTCCTAGGAGAGCGTGGCCATGGAGGGTGTTGGCCTAGCTTTCCTTGAGCCTAGGGGAGGGTGAAATCTGCTTTCCTCAGGCTCTGGAGGTACTCTGGAACGTCTTCTGGAACTTCCAGGAGGTCCATTTTCCCCCCTCCCCAAGTCTCCACATGGGCCCTGCATTTACCTCACATCCAAAATGGACTATGTGGACACTCCTGGGTGTGGCAGGGTGAGGTGGGCAGGGAGTGGGATTTGGACATAATGCTACGTACGGATTCTCCCGAACCCAGGTGAACCCATAGGACCCCACCCCTGAAGCTATTAGCATCATCAATTGAGTATCTTGAATTGAGTAAAACAGCAATCTGGGAGCTCATGACATTCCTTCAAATTTGTTATACAGACAGTCCTTTTTTTTGACAGCCTCAATTGGGACCAGCAGTGGTTCCGAAGTTGAACATCACATGATTGTGATGGACTTATGATGTTACTTTCCACTTGGTCAATTATTGAGTCAGCGTGATTGTTAAGCACAACATCCATGACTTACGATTTTACCTCTCCGTTAAATTTGCTTGTTATTGCAAGCAGGCTGGGAAGTGCAGAATGGGGTCACATGACCGTGGGTTGTAAATTTGAAGCTTGGGGTATTTTTTGACATTGTTGTATTTTTGGCCACTAAATGACACATTTGGTAAATGAGGTCTACCTTTATTATGACTTCATCTAGATCAGGGGCAGGACTTCTTTCAGCAGCCAGGGAATCAGGTTTTAGAATTGTTTTACAACATGGGCAAATATTTTGTGGTATTGAAATAAAGACGACTGACATCATAAAATCTTGCAAGCGAGTGGCATCATGACTCAGGGGTGGGTTCTAGCCGGGGTTAGTGCCGGTTTGCTCATGGGTGCACGTTGTGCTCGTGCACACATGCATAGTTCAATGGAAATTGTTCTGCGCATGCGCAGAACTAAAAAAAGAAAGATGGTGGCAATGACGACTGGGGAATCCGTTTGGGGGCATGGCCAACCCGGGTAACTGTGGTTCTGCAACCCAGGCTGGCGTACTACTACTGGTTTGGCTGAACCGATAAGAACCCACCTCTGAATAACAGAATAACAAAGTTGGAAGGCATCTTGGAGGTCTTCTAGTCCAACCCCCTTCTCATGCAGGACATCCCTATACCATTTCAGACAAGTGGTTGTCCAGTCTCTTCTTAAAAACCTTCGACATTGGAGCATCCATCATTTCTGGAGGCAACTCGTTCCACTGATTAATTGTTCTCACTGTCAGGAAATTTCTCCTCAGTTCTAAGTTCTCTTTTCTCCTTAATTAGTTTCCACCGATTGCTTCTTGTCCTACCTTCAGGTGCTTTGGAGAATAGGTTGACTCCCTCTTCTTTGTGGTAACCCCTGAGATATTGAAACCTGCTATCACGTCATCCCTAGTCCTTCTCTTCATTAAACTAGACATACCCAAGTCTTGCAACTGTTTATATATTTTAGCCTCCTGTCGCTTAATCATCTCTGTTGCTCTTTGCATTCTTTCTGGGGCCCTTTTTTAACATATTGTGGTAATCAAACCTTGATGCAGTATTCCACGTCTGTCTGCCTGTCTGTCTCTCTCCCCCTCTCTCTCCCTCTCAAAGCATCCTATGTATAGAGTTCAGGGATTTGGGGGGGGGATGTTAGTATTTTAAGTCTATTTATGTTTCTAATAATTATGTCTTTTAAAACTAAAAATGAAGGGAAATTATATCTGTGATCTAATTTTCCATGGTAGCATTTGTAAGGGCCACAAAAAAGGAGTTTTAGGAACTGGATGAGCCAATTCTAGAAGCCAGATTCCATGCCAGTTAATTAATATACGCTAGAATGTAAATGATATCTATCTAGCATCCTTTTCCAAGGAGTTATTTTCATTCCATCTGTCCTCCAGCTGTTGTCATCCATTATCTGCTCAAAAAGCCTGAGCTGTTTCAGCTTTCTTATAGAAAAAAAGTGATGCTGTGAAAGAAGCTCATTTTTAGGATGGGTCAGCTTTTACCAAGTGTTGCAGCTAATTGCCTGAAATGTTGTTGAACAAATGTTACTTAAAACAGAATTATTCCAATTAAGTGTTAAAGAGTAAGGTCATGATGACAAAGGAAACTAATTCCAGCATCCTCCAGAAACTTCTAGAAACTCCCTGTTTGCAAACAAATCTAAAAGGCAATAAACCTTTTTCTTCAATTATAATCCGTAATTGTTGTGGCCAACTAGAATAGCTGTTCCAAAGATGTCTTTGAGTCTGAAAAAGGTACAGTTAATTAAAAAACTTTGAACCATATAACCTTGTTTTTTGCAATTTGAAGGTCCTCAAAAGTGGCTCATTTTACCAGCAGAACTAAATCTCCCTTAACAAATAGTATCTTTGTAAACGGCTTAAATGCATTAGATTAATTGATAATTACAAAAACACAATGCATTTTATACAGCCTTTGAAGATTTTATTGCCCTCTTATTTGATTATGTTTTTTTACTTTGTCTATTTCTGTATTTGTCACTTTCCCACATGCCTTGAATGTTTTCCGAAGCAAAAAGCAGAATAAAAAGTATATAATTTTTAAAAGAAAAAAATATCAAAATATACCTGCGATTGCCACATTTTCTTTTATGCTATCTTTCCTTCCTTCCTTCCTTCCTTCCTTCCTTCCTTCCTTCCTTCCTTCCTTCCTTCCTTCCTTTCTTCCTTCTTCTTTTTTTTTTTTTTGATAGAATGGAAAAAAGATCACACGGTGGAAAAATTGTCCAAACTTCCACCAACATACCTTGAAGAATCAGTGGGCCAAGGGGATCGGCTTTTTCACAGATTTGTAACATGGTGGGAAAAGAGCCAGAAGAGGAAAGAAGGAAGAAAGATTCAAGAACAAGGAATTGAAGCCCCAAAGAAATTTCCAGGAAATTTGTAGAGAACGAACCTGGCAAGAATAGCCAGCCCTGACAGCATCAGGACCCAATGGCAGGGTTCAGGTAGTCCTCGACTTGTAACTACTATTGAGCCCAAAATTGCTGAGAGAGACATGTTAAGTGAATTTTGCTCCATTTTATAAGCTTTCTTGCCACAGTTCTTCAGTGAATCATTGCAATTGTTAAATTAGTAACACAGTTGTTAAGTGAATCTGGATTCCCCATTGACTTTGGGTGTCAGAAGATGGCAGAAGGTGATCACATGACCCCTGCAACCATCATAAATGTGAACCAGTTGCCAAGTGTCCAAATTTTGACCGGGTGACCACTGGGATGTTGAAATGGTCGTAAGTGTGAAAAATAGACTACTTGTATTTTGTTGGTGGCAGTAGAACATTTTAGAAGACACTTACCAAACTCCAGCAGAGAGAGAGGCCTTGACTGCTCTTGGAAGAGGTTTACTCTGAGGCTTCAGGCTCTTGGCAGGAGATCCAAAGGCTGCCAAATATTTTGAGCATGTGGAGAAACATAGCCAGACCCAGCAGCAGGAGGCCAGGAGTTTTAAACAGGCAGAACATCAACATCTTCAACCAGGCCAAACCCCAGTTCCATATCTAAGACCTACAATAACCCCCCCCCCCCTCCCCATTCTCTGAAATGTGTAAATGAGAAATGAGTTTGGGAAGAGCTGTTTGGGATGGGTAAAGATGAAAAACATGTGGTATATAGGAAGTAGTTGAAAAGAGAAAGCTAAGCAGATTATACCATTAGCTAGGCAGAGTTATATGGCTGGGAAGCTGCTGTGGCCTAGAGGTAGAGCTCTTGGCCTCACAAGCATGAGGTTGTGAGTTCGATCCTAGGTAGAGGCACATGTAGGATCTCCTGCTTGGACTAGATGACCTGCAAGGTCCCTTTCAACTCTGTTAATCTGTTAAAGGAAATAAAATTATTATAATAAAGTGTCATTTTCTTGTGGTTGTCAGAAACCTGACCAAAGGAGGTGCCCTTTTTGTCTTCAGGTCCTCAGTCCAACAAGAGTAGACTTAAAATTAAAAATTCTCCAGCTTTTTGTTGTTGTTGTTGTTTTTAAATTGTGCTGCTTTTGGGTATGGTGATCTTGTAAATTATCTGCTTCTTTCTTTCCCTCATCTATCAACAGACCCAGCAACCTAGATTTATGTTACTTAATTTATTTCCTGATTCTAGCAATCGGCTTCAATCGTTATACATTCCTGTAGTGAAATTTGAAAAGCGAGCAGTTGTCTATTCTATATTATCACCAGCACACGTTCTTGAAAATGAAGATTTGTTGGGAAAATGTCGCAATTGAAAAATCCAATCTTTCTGATGCTGGAAAAAGTAATTTCATATGCATGTAGGGCTGAGTATATTTTTTGCAGCGTTTCCACTGTATTTTTGCTGTAAATGCTAAGAAATTAAAATGTGCCTTCCTTTTGTCCTCATTCCAATTAAAATGTGCCTTCCTCTTGTCCTCCTTCCAATTGTCCATGTCTTCCTTTACCTGTTCAGATAGCTAATGACCCAACATTATCTAGGTATAAGTAAGATTATACCAACCTTAACAAAAGATGATATGACTTCAATATTGTGTTAATTTTAATTTTTAAAATTTAAAAATAAAATTAAAGTTGGATGTCTCTGTAGTAGATTCTCAATCGTTGAGGTCCTGGCTGTCCCAAAAGTGCTTTGGAAAAGGCAACTGGATGTTTTGGGTTTTTTGGTAAAATGTTTTACTTCTCATCCAAGAAGCTTCTGCAGAACTGAAGGAGCATCTTGGATGAGAAAGGAAACATTTTCAAGAAAAAAAAAACCCCAAGAAAATCCAGTTGCCTTTTTAAAAGCATCTTTGGGATAAAGTCAGGTGTTTCAATCTAATGATAATCAGATGTGGGATGTCCTACCTTATTTAAACAACTTTTTCTGGATATTCACTACCAAAGTCCCATGCAATATGGACAACACTGAACCAGATTTGCAGTGGCCGTGGTATATGGGTATATGTCCTCTATAAGTCGGGCCAAAAAGGCTATAGTGTTAGAGTGCCGAAATAGAGCTTGTAATGGAAATTTTGCTGATTTCCTAGCTGTGACAAATGAAGCAAATAATTGTATTTGTAATCAAGGCATGCATTTGTAATATTTTGTATTTCATATTTTGTATTTTTATACATTGTGTTTTTTATTGAAATGTGATGTGAATGTGCATACAATAAATAAATAATCAAAGTTCATCTCCAAAACACAGGAAGAACAACATGGCTCATACAAAGGAGATTTCTAGGGATCTGCAAAAACAGTTGCTGATGCTCACCAGGCTGCACAAGTTTAAAAAACAATTTCCAAGGAGTTTATTCCACCAGTCCACACTGTCAGGGAGATTCTGTACAAATAGTAGAAATTCAACACCATTTTTGCCTTCTCCAGGAGTAGTCAGCTAATCAAAATTACAAGAACAAGGCATGAAGGTTGAGGACTTTGTATTTACACACATAACAACTGGTGTACTAACAGTAGAGTTACTTATACACACTGCTCTCCTGATGTGGAATTCTTAACTGTCATTTGTCAATTCTTCATTTCCTTAGAGTTCTGCGAAAAAAATCAAGTGGAACAATGGCTGATGACCTCTTTCTATTGGTCCACGATAGAAAGTACCTTCATATACTGCATTACAGTATGGTATGCTAGTTTAACTGCTGCAGACAGGAAGGCACTACAGATAGTGATCAATTTGGCACAAGAAACCATTGGATGCCCTCTAATACCACTGGATGACATTGCCAGGTCTTGCTGCTTTAGCGGAGTAAGGAAGATACTCAGAGATTATTCACACCCTGATCAGTGTCTCTTTGCACTGCTACCATCGGGCAGAAGACATCAAAGCATAGCCAGACGAACAAATAGGTTTAAAAATAGTTTCTATCCTTGGGCTGTCAGACTCTTAAACACAACCACAATCACACTACGCATATGTGGAAACGTATGACTCGTTTTCTTTTTCTTTCTTTTTCTCCCCCTCCTAATTACTTGCATAGGGATTATTCGTTATACTATTCATGTTGTTTGTATTTGTTGTCATGGATTGCACCAGTGAGGCTAAAACCAATTTCGTTGTATACATGATATACAATGACAATGAAAGCTATACTATACTATGTAATACTCAGGGAGGTCTCAAAGAACTTTAATGAAAAGAAAGACTAGGGGGTGACATAAGAGCAGCAATATCTCAGGGGTTGCCACAAAGTCAAACTATTCTCCAAAGCACCTGAAGGCAGGACAAGAAACTAAAGATAAATTTCCTGACAGTGAAAACAATTAATCTGTGGAATAACTTGTCTCCAATAGTTGTGAATGCTCCAACACTGGAAGTTTTTAAGAAAACATTTGTCTAAAATGGAATATGATTTCCTGCTTCAGCAGTAGATTGGACTGGAAGATCTCCAAGATCCCTTCCAAATCTGTTATTCTGTTATTATCAAACCCACAGAAAGGTGTGGATCTCTTCGTTGTTAGCATAACTCCAGAGTACTGCCTAAAGACTTCCCTTCTATTGATAAATGTAGTGTTCAATTAAACCACCACTAGGAAAATACTGAACAACAACGATGGCCATGGCAGAGTTGCAAGGAGAAAGCCACTACTGTCCAAGAAGGACATTGCTGTCCAACTACAGTTTGCAAAATCCACCAGGTGGATAAGCCAGAAGGTTATTGGAAGAATAACCTTCTTAGATGGATGAGACAAAAATAGAACTTTTTGGCTTGAATGAAGTGTTGCGTTTGGCAAAATGCAAACACTACATTCCAGAAGAAGAACCTTATCTCAGCCCTGAAATATGGTGAAGGCACTATCATAGTTTGGGCTTGTTTTGCTACCAAATTCTACTGGAAAATGTCAGGATATCTGTCTGGGAACTAAAGCTCAAGAGAGGTCATGCAGCATGACAACAACTCAAAACAGACAAATCTTATGCCCCCAAAATGGTTAAACTACAAGAAAGTTAATGCTATGAAATGGCCAAGTCAAAGTCCTGATCATAATCTTATAGAATGTGGAAGGACCTGAAGCAGGCAATTCATGCAAGGAAGCCCATCAACATCTTTGAATTGAACCTGTTGTATCAAGAGGAACCAGCTAAAATTCCTCCAAGGTGATATGCTGGACTGATCAATCATTAATGGAAAAGTCTATGGAGATTCTCAATCATCTCTATCATGGATGTCACTCTTTTTTCAAGAGGCAACTGGACTTTCTGGTTTTTCTTTGAAGAGGTTTCACTTCTCATCCAAGAAGCTTCTTCAGCTCTGAGCCTTCCATTCCCCACCATCCAGTCAGAGCTAAAGAAGATTCTTGGATGAGAAGTGAAACATCTTCAAAGAAAAACCAGAAAGTTCAGTTGCTTCTTGAAAAAAGCATCTTTGGGACATTACTGGAAATATTTGGTTGCAGCTATTGCTCCCAAAGAGGGAGACAGTGGTTACAATGAAAGTAGACGTTCATCACCTCCATTTGCCACACCTAAATATGAACTTTTTGGATCACATTCCTCATGAATATGAACAAGTGTAAGATCAACGTATGGTCACAATTCAGACCAGCATTTCTGTTGCTAAGCAAAGCGGATGCTAAGTGAGTTGTGCCCAATTGTACAACCTTTTTTTTGTCGCAGTTGTTAAGTGAATCACTGCAGTTGCTAAGTGAATCACATGGTTATTAAGTGAATCCAGATTGTCCCATTAACTTTGCTTGTTGGAAGTCAGCTGGAAAGTTCACAAGAAGCGATCATGTGACCCTGAAATGCTGCAACAATTGAAAATACATGCCAATTGTCAAGGACCCAAAATTTGACAATGTGGCTGTAACGATCGTAAGTGCCAGGACCAGTTGTAAGTCACTTTTTTTAATGTCATTGCAACTTCAAAGAGTCATTAAACCAATGGCTGTAAGTCAAGGGCTACCTGTAATATTTTTTTTACTCATTTGTTTAATTGGATTCTTCTTATCATATGTATGCAGAAATATTTAAAAATTCCAAAAAGGTGCACAAATGTTTAAGGAGCCCTATCGATAATGTATATCTGTATATCATGTATACATCCAAACTAGTCTGTGTTGTTTCTCAGTGTCATATAATATATGTCAATATATGCATATCTATTTATTTATTTATTTAGTCATCTTCTTGTAGTGTATATTGGAGGTAGTTATCCTTTGAGAGCTGTATGCAACAAAATGTCCATTTTAATATATACCGATTAATGTACATTCAAAGTGACAATACAGTTATTCTAAGTCTAATGTCACCATACGTTTTTCTAATATATATATCCATAGATACATTAGAGGTATATATGTATATGTATAGATGTGTATCAGAGGTGGGTTGCTCCCGGTTCAACCCAGATCAGGCAAACTGGTAGTGGCGGTGGTGGGAAACTCCGCCCAACCGCCCAGACGCTTTTGCGCATGCGCAGAAGCATCACACAAGTGATCGAGCGAACCTGTAGAAAAAAAATGAAAACCCACCACTGATGTGATACACCCACACACACACCATGTTTGTCAGGGTTGAACCATGCACTAAAGACTCCATTTAGTCTCATGCATTTTTTTTACTTCCATCCAGTGGTGGGTTTCTGCAGGCTCACACCTACTCGCAAGAGCCGGTTGGTGAAATTTAGAGAACCGGTGAGAGGGGGTTCCACTGGCGTACCTGGAAGTAAGTCTGGCCCGCCGCTGCCAGTGACCCAATGGGAAGGAAAGGAAGGAAGGAAGGAAGGAAGGAAGGAAGGAAGGAAGGAAGGAAGGAAGGAAGGAAAGAAAGAAAGAATTTATCATCACAATTGAGTCCAAAATTTTGGTTGCTAAGCAAGAGCGTTGTTAAATGAGTTTCACCACATTTTAAAAGGTGGCCACTCCCACCCTGTCACATGACTGCCAAGCCATGCCCACAAAATAGGCCACACCTACAGAGTAGGTTCTAAAAAATTTGAAACTCACCACTGCTTCCATCCCATAATACTTACTGCATTCAGCAACCAATCTTCAACTCCACTTTACACATACATTAAACATCTCCCACAGCCAGTCAAATAAACCACATCCATATTTTAACATTACTCCATTTAACACTGTCTAGGCCTGCAGTCTTATCATTTTTCACTATTTTCACAGCATTTAGGACTCCCCCCCCCCCCCATCAGTTATGAAACATTAAAATAATCCTTGCCTCTGGAGATTTGGGGCAGCCTCCCCTTTCTTGGCATTTTATAAAGCTGTTAAAACAACACCATTCCACTGTGCTTATTGTGAAGAGTAAATGTTTCTGATCACCACCTAGGAGATTTTTATTAATTGTAGGCCCTTTTGTTTTTATTCTGTACGTTTACTCCTTTGGATACTGCAAGTGATAAGAATTATAAAATTATAAAAATTAAAAAGAGTAGACTTTTTGGACAAAACTATTTATAGTTTTCATTAACGTTGCATTCAATACTTTCATATTACACACATGCAGTTCTTTGACATAATTGTTCCAGTGTTTCCTCCCTTCAATTTCCTCCCCAATAATTACCTTGCTATAATTTATAATCCATTTTCCTCTATAGGAGGCTCCTGGTTTGGTCCCTTTCGCCCATATTTGAGGTCAGATCCAGAGTAAGAGAAAGATATATGTTTCCAGTTGTGTCTGACTTTAGGGGACGGTGTTCATCTCCATTTCTTAGCTGAGAGAACCAGTGTTGTCCGAACACGTTTCTCAGGTTATGTGGCCAGTATGACTATTCACCAAAGGCAGTGGTGGGATTCATTTTTTTTTTACTATCTGTTCTGTGGGCATGGCTTGATGGGTGTGACTTGGTGGGCATGGCGGGGGAAGGATACTGTAAAATTTTCATTCCCACCCCACTCCAGGAGAAGGATAAATCTCCATTCCCTCCCCACTCAGGGGAAAGGTTATTGCAAAATCCCCATTTCCTCCTGATCAGCTGGAACATGGGAGGCAGAGAATAGATGGGGGCAGGGCTAGTTAGAGGTGGTATTTACTGGTTCTCCGAACTACTCAAAATTTCTGCTACCAGTTCTCCAGAACTGGTCAGAACCTGCTGAATACCACCTCTGTACAAAGGCCATGGAACACTATTACCTTCCCACCAAAGTGGTACTTATTTATCTACTCGCATTTTTGTGTTTTCAAATTGCTAGGTGGGCAGGAGCTACATAGATAGATTTCCTCTGTGTTTATCTATCCATAACTTGATGTACTTGTCGCCCCTTATTTGAATCCATCTACTGGTCATCCTCTTTTTCCACCTTCCACATTTACCAGCTTTTATATGGAATGGGATAATTCACTATGGCCAACTAGCCATGGCCAACTGGCCATGGCCAACTGGCCATGGCCAACTTACCGCAGGCAACTTGCTGCAGTAAAATTCAACAATTCAATTTAATTATTTAAAATAATTAACATTATTTTAATTTTTGTCATTTACATTTTTGTTTTTGTCTATGCTTTGGCATCCTTTTTAAATGATTGTAGTCCACAATTTCTTCGATATTAGTGTAACTCTTATCTCATTGTGAGTTGTCCTGTGGCGAGTTGGCCATGGTGAGTTGACCACAGTGAATTGTCCTAGACCTGCATTAGAATCTTCTTCAGAGACCTATACAGTAAGTCTTTATGTAAGGGGTCCAAAATAAGCACACTCCTGTACTGCAGTGAGTCTTGGACCCTTTACGCATGGCAGGAGAGAAAGTTGAACACCTTTCATGTGCACTGTCTCTGACGTATTCTTGGCATCACCTGGCATGACAACGTTCCAAATAGCGCAGTCTTGGAACATGCTGGAATTTCTAGCATATATACACTATTGAAACAGCGATGTCTACGCTGGCTTGGACATGTCGTGAGAATGGCTAATGGTCGGATCCCGAAAGATCTCCTGCATGGAGAATTAGCGCAGGAAAAGCGCCCCAGAGGGAGATCACAGCTGTGATACAAGGATATTTGCAAGAGGGATTTAAAGGCCTTGGGAATGGACATTAAGAGCTGGGAAACCTTGGCCTCCGATCGTTCGGCTTGGAGGCTAAAGACGGAGCATGGCCTTCTCCAATTCAGAGAGACACTTGTTCTGCAGGCTGAGGCAAAGAGGCAGTCCTGGCACCAGTGAAATCTGGGGGCTGGGCAGGGGACAGAATGTATGTGCCCTCAGTGTGGAAGGGATTGCCACTCTCGAATTGGCCTTTTTAGTCATACCAGATGATGTTTTAGGAACTCTTTCCAGAGCACGATACCATAGTCTTTTTTTTATTATTGAAAAAGTTTTATTCACACAGATTTTCCCCCTTTTTACCCCCCCCGACATATAATATAAATCACATACAAATACTATACCCCCCTCACCCCATCTTAAAATGAGTTTCTCATTCAGATATTATACCCCCTCACCTCCCAGCAAACCCAATATAAGTTTCTCTTAGTATATCAATATCCCATTAACACCATCTTCTAAGTTAATTAAAGATATAAAAAACATAATATAAATTTCTCTTTAAAAAAAACCCTATCCCATTATTCCCCTCTCTAAATTAATCATACATATGTATTACCCCACCCTCCACCCTAACCCTCCCCCACCTCCCATTCAAACCCACCCCCATGACTTCCGCTATACACCACTCTAATAATTCCCAGCATCCCAAATATTATTTACTCTATTCACCTATCAATCTAAGCATTCTTACCTAAAAGCTACATAGTACTTCCTAATCTGATGATACCATAGTCTTTTGAGACTGAAGGATGTCAATGACAAAATAAGATCGTTTGAGCTTGGTTGTTTGTGCCTTGAATGAGAACTTTGGTTAATTTGTTCAATGATCCTTCAATTTGTTTTTTTGGTTATCCACAGTATTTTCAGTCTTCTCCAACACCAGTCTTAAGGCATCAATGCCATTCCTATCCTGCTTCTTCAAACTCCAACTTTCACTTCCATAAGATGCCACAGGGAGCACTATAGCTCGCAGGATTCTGATTTTTGCAAGACCTCCAAGGAGCTTCCATTAGGAAGTAAGTTAGCTTACAGACTGTTTCTACCAGTTAATTACTATTAATATGTATAAAATACAAGACACTAAGCTCTTCAGTGCATTGTGTTGGTACACTTTCCCCCTTTACAGTCATCTTCTAATTTAGGAAGACTGAAACTTCAAAGAGAGGCTTTTACCTCCATTAATCCATTAAACCTTTTATTTAACATTTAAAGAGACACATACTCTGCTCCTTTTCAATATCATTTCCTGAGACCCTTTTCACTTACACATTGTTCAGCCAGTTGTTTCATCAAAGAAGTTGATTCTACCAGATACATCATGCCAACTTGGAGGTACGTATAGTGCAATTATGCCCGGGGCATGATTAACCAATAGGACAACGAATTTGCAGTGGAGAAAGTCGGAGGGCAGAAAGGAAAACCATTTCTCTGACCTGTAAATTGTTGCTTGCAGAAAGCCAATCTTCACAGGACCTCCCCACCCCTTCCCCCACAACGTTCAAACTCTGTCATGGTAAATCATGAGTCATTTGTTTATTTATTTATTTATTTATTTATTTATTTATTTATTTATTTATTTATTTATTTATTTATTTATTTATTTGTTTGTTTGTTTGTTTGTTTGTTTGTTTGTTTGTTTGTTTGTTTGTTTGTTTATTTATTTATTTATTTATTTATTTATTTATTTATTTATTTATTTATTTATTTATTTATTTAATCAATCAAATTTGTATACCGCCCTATCTCCCCGAGGGGACTCAGGGCGGTGCACAGAAATATAAAAAACATATACAAAACAATACAATATATAAGAATTTAAAATGGAATTAAATTAGGGTCTGTGCTGAAAATTTGAATTAGAAAAGGTTAAAATCAATTAAAACTTTACCCATTAAAATTAAGCCAGGCCGGCTTCTTGAAATAGATGTGTCTTTAATGCCCGGCGGAAGAGGCGTAGGTCCGTGATGGTACGAAGATCGGGGGGTAGGTCGTTCCAGAGGGCAGGCCCCGCCACAGAGAATGCTCTCCCCCTGGGGGCCACCCGTCAGCATCGTCCGGCGGATGGCACCCTGAGCAGGCCCACTCTGTGGGAGCGGACAGGTCTAAGGGAGGTATGTGGTAGGAGGCGGTCCCGCAAGTAGCTAGGTCCCGTGCCATGGAGCGCTTTAAAGATGGTCACTAGCACCTTGAAGCGCACCCGAAAGGCCACCGGCAGCCACTGCAGCTCGCGCAGTCATGAGCACAATACTTTCCCCTTCTTTTCTGTTGCTGGGAAATAAACTTGGGGAATAACAAGATATGATTATTAAATACAGCAATATCTCAGTACAGTTAATTGGTTCTGAAAGGCTCAACAAACACCAAACAAACTATGTATGTCAGGGTTCCAAGTAACACCCCCAACAAAAGAAGACTCCAAGGCTTGAAGTTTCTCAAAATTCCATTTTATTAAGGATGCCATATCGGCACATCTCGGAAAACCCGAATCTGAAAGTTTCCAGGTCTTCCCCACCTAAATGAATGTCCAAATCCCTGCCCAGCACCCACATGTCCATCACATAGCTCAATCTGGCACCGTCCCAACTGGAGATGCCTCCTAGTCACATCCTTCCAGATGCAGAGCAAGACGTACTTGACTCTCTGACAAAGGAATGTTATTTTAACCATATGTCTCCCACACTCCATATAATCCCCCCTTCCAATTTCCCACAGCATTAAATGTGGCAGGCCGGAAGGCCCAATGCAAAAGATGGCTTCCAGGCCTGACAATGTAACTAACACGTCACCCTTTGTTTTGTCCAGAAAGGGTGAAAAAAGAGGCAATCAACAAATTTTAGCTTGTGTGTTGAGTACTAAGCAAATGATAAGTACCAGGACAAAATTCCTATGTCAGAATGCATCAAGTACCAAATTGAATGAGTTTCAAAGTACCAAAGTATGGCGGCACTGTAAAGTGGTAGGAATTTGGGAACAATCCCTAATGGTATTTCTAAACCAAGAATTAGTAACCCAGGTTTCTTCTAAACAACAAAAAAAAAGCTTTTCTATTGGATGGGGAATTTCTATATTTGGAAATCATTGTTTTTCAAGTGGAGTTAGTTTTCTAGTTTGTTTAATATTTTATTAACCTACTGCTAGGTCTTGACTATCCTTTTTCTTCACAAGGTGACCTCCTGTTTCAATTTCCAGCGGTGTCTTTCTTCTCCGGTCTCAATGCGAATTAATGCAGCAGCAAGGTTCATTACATCATCACCACCCTTGTCTTTAGGGGTGGGGGTGGGGAATGAGAGTCTAATTTCAAAGCACTATGTGGGAAGAGTGTCGGGCAACACACATAATGGTTCTGACACAAAAGTGTTTTTGGATTGCCACGGTGGCAATTTTCATTTTATTTATGCTTCATTTAAGAAAAAATAAATAAATGGATGTTCATTAGAAGCATTGTAACTACCTCGTTCTTTGCAGGCCTTTGCGGTGGAAAAGGAGGGTACGGCCTGTCAGTTTCCCCACTTTTTTTGCATTGACATGTATGTTCCATTCCGAATTTCCCACAACTGATTAAATCTGCAACAGTATAGTCCCTAATGGTATTTCTAAACTAAGGATTCATAATCCAGTGCTGCATAAGAACAGAGAGGTCTTCTGTCCCTTATTCCTAAAAACAGTCACCACAATTTTCCGCCTGTCTGAAATCCTGAAAATTAAAATGCAAGCCTTATACAGTACATATTTTTTTCAGTAGGAAAGAGCCAGGGATGGAGTGGGCATGGCCACCACCTCGTGCAAATCCCATGGCTTGCATTGTTGCCAATTTGAATGGCAATAAATACATCAGATGGCGTTTCTATGTGCGCATCATGATTTTATTGCCATTCAAGTTTCCTGCAGATGCTACTGGCCTTATAATAAATGTAACACTTGATATGGCTTTACAGATAATCCAAAAGTATCTGCAAAAAAATTCAAGGGCTAAAATAAGCCTACTCCACCTTTCATCATCAGCCCACCCACTGTGGCCCTCTGGTTCCAAAAGAAAAAAGTGCTTGCACATTCCTGATGTACGCAGAAGTTTTCTAGAGAGGATAAGAAACTCAAGAAAGGGGATTAAATTTAGCTTACAGTAGAAATGAATGACACTGGTACTGCTGGATAGGTTGGAAGTCTATAACATTGGAAGAAACTACTATTTGTTATAATCCTACATCACACTTTATGTGGACAAGGTATCTATGTAGTCACCAAGAAAAAAACAACCCTATTGTGTTTGTCTCAGAAGGTCTACCACTTGGCCAACCTTGTTCGAAATGTAGCAGTAGGGAATCACCGGGGAAATTTGGTTTGTAAACTTGTTGGAGAAGTTGTAAATACATTCTGGAAAAAAGCCAAAGGAAAATCATCAGTAAACTGTCACCAGTTAAATTGGACTGATAAGTCCATGTTGTTATGGGGTATCTCCATTGGGAGACAGAAAATTGTGCAGCGGAATGTGCAGCTAGAGGAACGTTGCTAGTAAACACACAAATAGTAACTCAGCCACTGCTAGTAAAAACAATTAGCTTTACTGGTGTTGTAAAACTAAACTACTGCTTCACAAGCAGTGATAGTAAAGTGAGTCAAACAAAGTCCTTAACAAACAAACAATTGCTTACAGTCGCAATTAATGATTCTTTCTTCTTCCTTTCTTCATCCTTCAAACAGTCACAGCAAGCAGAGAGCAATCAGTACTTCCGAGGATATGGACAGGTTACGTGGGCGACTGCGAGCCACCACATGTTTATTGGACCCGTGTCCCTCCTGGCTTGTACTGGCATCCTGGGAGGTGACACGAGGCTGGCTCCAAGAGGTTGTCAACGCATCCTTAAGTGAGGGTTCCTTGCCTGCTTCCCTAAAAGAGGCTATGGTGAGGCCCCTCCTTAAGAAGCCCTCTTTGGATCCAGCTCTATTAACCAACTATCGTCCAGTCTCCAACCTTCCATTTCTGGTGAAGGTTGTTGAGAGTGTGGTGGCACAACAGTTTCCCCGTCACCTGGAGGAAGTTGATTATCTAGACCCGCGCCAGTCCGGCTTTCGGCCCGGGCATAGCACCGAGACGGCATTGGTCGCGTTGGTCGATGATCTCTGGAGGGCCAGAGATGGGGGTTGTTCCTCTATCCTGGTCCTATTAGACCTCTCGGCGGCTTTTGATACCATCGACCATGGTATCCTATTGCATCGGCTGGGGGGGTTGGGGGTGGGAGGCACTGTTTTACGGTGGTTCTCCTCCTACCTCTCTGGCCGATCGCAATTTGTGTTGACAGGAGAGCAGAGGTCGACCCCGAGACCCCTCACATGTGGGGTGCCTCAGGGGTCGGTCCTCTCGCCTCTCCTGTTTAACACATATATGAAGCCGCTGGGTGAGATCATCTGTGGTTTTGGGGTAGAGTACCATCTCTACGCTGATGATACTCAGCTGTATATATCTACCCCAAACCACCCCAACGATGCCGTAGCGGTGATGTGCCAGTGCCTGGAAGCCGTACGGATCTGGATGGGAAGTAACGGACTCAGGCTCAACCCGACCAAGACCGAGTGGCTGTGGTTTCCGGCTGCCCGATTCAACCAGCTGATTCCATCGCTGGCCATTGGGGGCGAACATCTTGCCCCAGTGGATGGGGCGCCCAACTTGGGTGTCCTCCTGGATGCCCGGCTGTCCATGGAAGACCAAGTGACAGCCGTGGCCAGGAGGGCGTTTTACCAGGTCCGCCTGGTTCGCCAGTTGCGCCCCCTATTGGATCGGGATGCCCTTCGCACAGTCACTCATGCTCTCGTGACATCCCGACTGGACTATTGTAACTCTCTCTACATGGGGCTCCCCTTGAGGTGCACCCGAAGACTTCAGCTGGTCCAGAATGCAGCCACGCGAGCAATAATGGGTACCGCAAGGTATACCCATGTAACACCGCTCTTGCGCAAGTTGCACTGGCTACCTGTCGTCTTTCGGGTGCGCTTCAAGGTGCTAGTTCTCATCTTTAAAGCGCTCCATGGCTCGGGACCTAGCTATCTGCGGGATCGGATTCTGCCCCATACATCCTCCCGGCCGATTCGCTCCCACAGAGAGGGACTTCTCCGGGTGCCGTCCACTAGACTTTGTCAGCGGGCGACGCCCAGGGGAAGGGCCTTCTCTGTGGTGGGCCCAGCCCTCTGGAACGACCTTCCCCCCGACATTAGAACAACTACGGACCTCCACTCCTTCCGTCAGAAATTAAAAACTCACTTTTTCTGCTTGGCCGGCCTAGGTTAGTCTCTACCTCAGGGGTTAGGAAATGTTAATTTTAAAATGGGAATTTTAGTGCAGGGATAGTTAGATTTAATTTGTTTTTATTGTATTTATGTATGTATATATTTTATGTTGTTTTAATTTCTCCCTGTGCACCGCTCCGAGTCCCCTCGGGGAGAGGACGCGGTTATAGAAATAAATATTCTATTCTATTCTATTCTATTCTATTCTATTCTAGTAGAGATATCGAGCAGAGAGAGAGTATGCGCTCACCTGACTTCCTCTTATTGTGGCGATAACTACAGTCTCTAACTTACATACCAACATCCTTAAAGCAACAATGACCATTTGTCATCGTGGTATTATATATTGCCTACCCAACACTAGGAGTCTACTCCTAACACATTTAGTCATCAGGAATAAAGTGTAACCTGGGAGTATTTTTACCATTGAGTTGCTGGCAGAGCTCTAATCCTTGTCTGTGTTATTTGCCAAGATTATGCTGTTAGAAAATGCAGGTAGTCCTCGACTTACAACAGTTCATTTAGCAATCGTTCAAAGTTACAATGGTACTGAAAAGAGCGATTTATGACACTATTTCATATTTATGACCCTTCCAGCATCCCCACGATCATTGGACCAAAATTCAGGCACTTGGCAACTGACTCATATTTATGATGGTTTCAGTGTTCTAGGATCTTGTGATCCCTTTTTGCGACTCTGACAAAGTCAATGGGGAAGCCAGATTCACTTAACAACTGCATTACTAAGTTAACAACTTTAGGGATCCAATGGAAAGAAAAGTTGTAAAATGGGGCAACATTTACTTAACAAATGTCTCGCTTAGCAACAGAAAGTTTGGGCTCAATTGTGGTTGTAAGTCAAGGACTACCTACCTAATTTATGCTGAGTTTTATATAGTGGTACTGCAGCAATCAAATACAGGTTACTCTGAACTTATGACCACTTATGGCAATTGGGATAGGAATTTCCATCTTAAATTGCAGTTGTTAGTCGAGTAAGACCCCATTTTGCAACAGTTTTTACAACGGTTGTTAAGCACATCACTGCATCTGTTAAGTGATTCACACACTTGTTAAGCGAATCCGTCTTTCCCAAATGGGTTCTTTTGTTGGAAATTGGCAAGAAAAGGTTGCAAATTCCAATCATGCAACTGCAGTGTGCTGCACCTGTTGTAATCGCAACATCTGGTTTCCAAGCAGCAAAGCTGGGATTGCACGACCACAAGAGTGGTGTAGTACAGGGGTCTCCAACCTTTGCAACTTTAAATCTGAGGGACTTCAGCTCCCAGACTTCTCCAGCAAGCAAAGCTTAACATGAAACCGGTCCCTGGTGCCAAAAAGGTTGGGGACCCCTGCTTTAAGGGTAGTCCCATTTAAACTTTGAATGGTCGTAAATTGAATTAATCTATAACTTCTTCTTGAACTGCCGGGTTATGAGTGGCTGAGTTGATTTACTGAAAATCAAGCCTGGGCAGAACATTTTGATATTTGAAAATAGATACCTCTCAAACATACTCAGGATCGAACTGAAGTTTGGCATAAGCTGGTCAAGTTCTAGTGGTTATGTGATTCAGTTCTTAAGAGATAGTATAGCAAACTACCCGATGTTTCATTTTCTTTTTTAAAAAAGTTTTTTATAAGACACACATTAATAATAATAATAATAATAATAAATTTTATTTGTAGCCCGCTCTCTCTCCCCAGAGGAACTCGAGGCGGGGCACAGGAAAATTAAAAAACAATAAACACAAACAGAATACATAATTTAAAATCACAATTAAACAAATCCTGCGCTAAAAACATCTATAAAAACTAAAAACTGTCCCTAAAACCCCTTAACACTACAAATAATTAAAATTACCCTAAAACCCCAGGACAAGGAGGCTATCCCAAGCCGGCCAGACGGAAAAAGTAGGTTTTCAATTTGAGACGGAAGGAGCGGAGGTCCGTGGTCGTCCTAATATCGGGGGGAAGGTCGTTCCAGAGGGCCGGGCCCGCCACAGAGAGAGCCCTTCCCCTGGGTGTCGCCCGCTGACATAGTCTAGTGGACGGCACCCGGAGAAGCCCCGCTCTGTGGGAGCGAATCGGCCGTGAGGATGTATGGGGCAGGATCCGATCCTGCAGATAGCTAGGTCCCGAGCCATGGAGCGCTTTAAAGATGATAATTAACACCTTGAAGCGCACCCGGAAGACGACAGGTAGCCAGTGCAGCTCGCGTAAGAGCGGTGTTACATGGGTGGACCTAGCGGTCCCCATAATTGCTCGCGCGGCTGCATTCTGGACTAGTTGAAGCCTCCGGGTGCACCTCAAGGGCAGCCCCATGTAGAGAGAGTTACAATAGTCCAGTCGGGATGTCACGAGGGCATGAGTGACTGTGCAAAGGGCGTCCCGATCCAATTAAAACATTGGACATAGTGTAACTGTCCTGGCAATGTCTTTGCCATAGTACTACAGTACATACTAAAATACAAAGTTAAATATTTTAACCACCATGCTTATTTACAGTTGGTCTGTTCAGTATTTACAAATATAAAGATATCGTATTTCCATCCCTGTTGCTTTGTTCTTGTCTTATACATTTTCACTGTTATAATTCTAATCTCCATTCTATAAGTCTTAATCATTGCTTATTTTGGGTCTTACTCATTTGTTTAATTGGATTCTTCTTATCATATGTATACAGAAATATTTAAAAATTCCAAAAAAGGTGCACAAATGTTTAAGAAGCCCTATCGATAATGTATATGTGTATATCATGTATACATCCAAACTAGTCTGTGTTGTTTCTCAGTGTCATATAATATATGTCAATATATGCATATCTATTTATTTATTTATTTAGTCATCTTCTTGTAGTGTATATTGGAGGTAGTGATCCTTTGAGAGCTGTATGCAACAAAATGTCCATTTTAATATATGCTGATTAATGTACATTCAAAGTGACAATAAAGTTATTCTAAGTCTAATGTCATACTAATGTCTAATGTCATAATAGATGTTATACTATTCTGATTCGTCTTTGTTCTTCAATTCCCATGTCAATTTATCCATTTCAGCACAAATAAGAATTTTCCTAATTACTTCCTCTTCTTGTGGAATTTCCCTGTTTTTCCAGTTTGGGGCATAGATCATTCTTGGTACCGTGATAATATGTATAATTAAGTAGATTACCCCCTTGTTATGTTTATCGTTTATAATTCCCAAAAGAAATAGTTGTGGTTTGAATTCTATTTCCTCTTCGGTTATCTCTATCAGCCACCTTTGAATTTTCCACCAATATGCTTTTGTTTTTTGGCACGACCACCACATAGTAGCAACTGCTCAATAATAGCAACTGTGAGAGGGATCTTGGAGTCCTAGTGGACAACCATTTAAATAGGAGCCAGCAGTGTGCAGCAGCTGCCAAAAAAGCCAATACAGTTCTAGGCTGCATAAACAGAGGGATAGAATCTAGATCACTTGGTGTTAATGCCACTTTATAATGCCTTGGTAAGGCCACACTTGGAATACTGCATACAGTTTTGGTCACCATGATGTAGAAAAGATGTGGAGACTCTGGAAAGAGTGCAGAGAAGAGCAACCAAGATGATTGTCTGGCCTAACCTACCGTTTTCAGCCTCAGTTGTTTAGTAGAGAAATTTTAAATTGGGCTTTAGGGATTTTAATGGGGTAGTTTTTAGCACAGGGTGTAATTTAATATAGTTTTAATGTATTTATGTATTTATTGTGATGTATTGTATTTTTTATATTTTCCTGTGCACCGCCCCGAGTCCCTTCGGGGAGAGGGGGCGGTTAATGTCGAATAAATGAAATGAAATGAATGATTAGGAAACTGGAGGCTAAAACATATGAAGAACGGTTGCAGGAGCTGGGTATGTCTAGTTTGATGAAGAGAAGGACCAGGGGAGACATGATAGCAGTGTTCCGATATCTCAGAGGGTGCCACAAAGAAGAGGGAGTCAAACTATTCTCCAAGGCACCTAAGGGTAGGACAAGAAGCAATGGGTGGAAACTAATCAAGGAGAGAAGCAACTTAGAACTAAGGAGAAATTTCCTGACAGTTAGAACAATTAACCTCTGGAACAGCTTGCCTCCAGAAGTTGTGAATGCCCCAACCCTGGAAGTCTTTAAGAAGATGTTAGATAGCCATTTGTCTGAAATGGTATAAGGTTCCTGCCCACGCAGGGGGTTGGACTAGAAGACCTACAACGTCCCTTCCAACTCTGCTATTGTATTGTATTGTATTGTATTGTATATGGTAGTATGTGCCTGATTCATAATCACATTTCCAACAATTTGGCGCTACTTCATTCTCATTGCCATACAAGAATTGTAGCTTACACCCTTAAGCCCATGGATTCTAATAGCTAAATCTCTTTAGCTATGTGAGACCGTCTCTTACCTCACACATCCCTTCGACCGATTTGCTCCCATAGAGAGGGTATTCTCCGGGTACCGTTGGCCGGGCAATGCCGGTTGGCGACTCCCAGGGGAAGGGCCTTCTCTGTGGCGGGCCCGGCCCTCTGGAACGACCTTCCCCCCGAACTCCGGACCATCACGGACCTACGCCTCTTCAGTCAGCGTCTGAAGACGCACTTTTTCCATCAAGCCGGCTTAGCCTAGGCACCTGAGATCATCTTATCAGACTGTGTTTTTAAATTAATATAATTAGTGGGATTTTATTGAGTTTTAGCACAGGGTATTCTAATTTAATCAGTTTTTATTGTTGTAGTATTTATGGTGTTTTTATTTATTTATATGTTTATATTTATTTTAATTGCCTGTGCACCGCCCTGAGTCCCTTCGGGGAGATAGGTGCGGGATAAAAGTCTAATAAATTGAAATGGAAATTTACCTTTTAGTTGCTTCCATTCTCTTTAGTTTCTCTCTAAATTGAGTTCCATATGTTATCTCTATAATCTGAACCCCAACAGTAGTATCGGTCCCATATTACAGATGGGCTGTAGCTGTGAGAAGGATAAAAAGAAGCGTTCTCTCTCTGCGGCAACTTGGATGTATTCTCGACTTGCCTAAGATTGTCCCCTTGGTTCTCAGCTCATTTTCTTAACCAGTAGATGAAAGAAGCTTGCAGTTGTTGGAGGCAGAGTCCCATCTGAGTGGATAATGTGCAAAGATTCGCATCAGGACAGCTCCCGTGAGGGTCTTATTCCGTAGCCTTGTTTGGCTTTGCACATTACTGATGCTCATTAGTAAGTACACAGAAGGGATGCTAAGGAAAAGTTGTCCCACACTTTGGGAAAAAAAATTGGCCTAATTCGTTACCTTTACCAAAAATAAACAAGCCACTGAGGCTATGATTGATTCCCTGAAAAACTTTATTAGCAGATGCAGAATGCCATACCTATTTTGAATGGCTATTTTCTTCTTAGATTCAGTCTCTTTATTAGTCTCCAGAAACAGGTCTTTCTAAGATTAGAGAACAGAAAAGCTTTGGGGTGAGGGTGAACAGGAGCAGATGGAAGTCTTTAAACCTCCTCTCCCTATTGGTTCACATTTCCAACCTTGGGAAAGTTTAAATATTTTGGCTTAATTAAACCAAAAGCCATTTAGTTGGTTAAATAATATTTCTCTCATTGCTTACAACAGAAGGAGGCCCTTCCTCATCCTTATCTTGGTCTTGAACAAATGCTCAAATGTTTATAATGTTGTGGCAATGCTCTTCCCAGCAGTTTAAATTGTTGTTGTTGTTGGTGGTGGTGTGTGGGTGTGGGTGTGTATATGAATTCAAAATTCCCTTCAAGCCATGAACGGCCCCATCTCTTGATCTACCTGCATATGGGAACATGGGAAGGATTAAATATATACTTCCCGGAGGCTTTCAAATGTCTTTTTGGATGTACTGTATGTGAGTTTATGTGAATAGTATGATTTATCTGAATTATTGTACTAATCCTTCTGCTTCAATTGAAGCATCAAATACAATTGACTTAACTTAGTCAACTGCTTTCCTTTCATAACAGGGACTGTAGGAACACTGTGACAGTCGTAAGTGTGAGAACTGGTTGTAAGTCACTTTTTTCAATTTAAAACAATTGCTAAACAGATGGTCAAAAGTCAAGGACTACTATATCTAGACTGGATAGAGCATAAGATCAAACAGATTTAACAGATTAACGGAATTGGAAGGGACCTTGCAGGTCATCTAGTCCAACCCCCCCTCCCCCAAAGCAGGCAACCCTACCCCTTTTCTGACAAATGGCAGTCCAATTGTTCTTGAAAGTCTCAAGGGTTGGAGTTCCACAACTTCCGAAGGAAACTTCTGTTCCATTGGTTGATTGTTCTTGCTGTCAGAAAGTTCCTCTTTGTTTCTAGATTGAATCTCTCCTTGGTCAGTTTCCATCCATTATTCCTTGTCTGGCCTTCAGGTGCTTTGGAAAATAGATTGACCCCCTCCTCTCTGTGGCAGCCCCTCTAATATTGGAACATTGCTATCATGTCTCCCCTGGTCCTTCTCTTCACTAGACTAGCCATGGCCAAATCCTGCAACCATTCATTGTATGTTTTAGCAGCCTAATCATCTTGGTTGCTTTTCTCTGCACTCTTTCTAGATTCTCAACATCTTTTTTATAGTGTGGTGACCAAAACTGGAGGCAGTACTCTAGGTGTGGTCTTACTAGAGCTTTACAGTACCTCACTTGATCTTGATTGTATCCCTCTGTTATTGCAACTTATTGCATTGGCTTTTTTGGCTGCCACTGAACACTGCTGGCTCATATTTAGCTGGTTGTCCACTAGGACTCCAGCTAAATATGAGCCAGCCGTGTGCAGATCATGGTAAATCTTTTTTAGCCTGGCCCCAGCTTTGCATATTACATAAGCATGCATTGAAAATAAATCAAACAAATCTTATACCTATCCCCTGGAACCTCTCAAGCATCGCCAAAGAATATGCTGCACCTGTGTTGGACTCCAGCTCCCATCAATGGTGGGTTTCAAAATTTTTTAGAACCTCTTCTGTATGTGTGGCCTGCTTTGTGGGAGTGGCTTGCTGGCCATGTGACTGGGGGGGGAATGGCTTGCCAGCCATGTGACGAGTGGGAGTGGCTTGACAGTCATGTGACTGGGTGGGCGTGGCCAATTTGTAAAATGTGGTGAAACTCACTTAACAACGTTCTTGCTTAGCAATCAAAATGTTGGCTCAGAAACTCTGACATTTGAAGCATGCAAGTCTTAAAGCTGTCAAGTTACAAGCCCCTTGCACCCCTAACCCTTTAGAAAAAAAACCCAGGGGTGTTCAAACTTGACAGCTTTAAGACTTGTGGACTTCAACTCCCAGAATTCCTCCTCTCGCTCTTCATCTTGATGACGTGCGGATGGGCGGGGAGAGGGAGCTGGAACCGGTTCTAAACGGCACTGTAGATTTGTGGAACGTCTTCTATAGTAGACATTAGAACTGGCAGGAACCCACCCCTTGCTCCCATCAACTTAAGTCAGCTGAGCCCATAAGACTTTGAAACATGCTAAGTGTCAGATATCTGATCGTTGGGTCAGCTAACCTAAGATTGTAGATGCTGGCTGGCTGAAGCTTCTCCGAATGTCAGAACAATAAATCTGTTAAGCTGTGCTATGTTTATATAACGCCTTGGGAGAGGGAAGTACATTCCTTTTTTTAAAAGAAAAACAATAAAAACAGATTTCTGGCATCCACAGGTAATTGACCCAAGGACATCCTGGGTGTCAGTCTAATTGCTAAATTGGGTCTTGGCACAGCCAGCTAGACAATGGAGGCAATGAGCCAACACTGCAGTGACAAATATTGTATATTGCCAAAAATGCAATGCATTAAAGCAATTAGTCAGCCTCCATCAGACTGATGAAATCGGACTGTTAGGAGAAAGCTGTTAATTTCAGCAAAACTGAAAAGCCAGGAAGGTTGCCCCTTACTGGTTTTAAGGAAAAAAACCCAAGAATCTTATAGCTTCCTTGTACAATGGCAGTGGCTGCCTGCTCACCCCAAGGACTGCTGTTCATCACCTTCCTGAGAATCTCAAGCACATCTTTCTGGCTATAGGATTAAATGGGGAAAAGGCACACGTTTTTCTCAAGCAGTCTTCTTCGATCTTTATATGTGCTGCCAGAGCATCAGATTGGGAAATCCTAATTGAATTGGAAAAAAAACTCCAAAACCCAAGTTTGCTATAAGAAAAATAAAAAGCCTAATTCACCAATTTCCTCATGATATCTACAGGAAGTGTGATCGTCCTCTTGCCTTATTCAGTTATCGGATGCTGGTGTCATTTTCTTTGTCATGTGGTGAAGCTCACCTAATAACGCTCTTGCTTAGCCACCAAAATGTTGGCTCAGAAACTCTGGCATTTGAAGCACGCAAGTCTTAAAGCTGTCAAGTTACAAGACCCTTGCACCCCTAAGCTTTTAGAAAAAAACCCCAGGGGTGTTCAAACTTGACAGCTTTTAGACTTGTGGACTTCAACTCCCAGAATCCTCCTCTCGCTCTTTATCTTTGATGATGTGCGGACGGGCGGGGGGAGGGAGCTGGAACCGGTTCTAAACGGCACTGTAGATTTGTGCAACCTCTTCTATAGAAGAGGTTAGAACTGGCAGGAACCCACCCCTGCATGTGGATGATTGATATAGGGTGAGTTGATGGGCGCATTAGGTCAGATTGGCCAGTAGCAGTGGTGGGTTTCAAATTTTTTTAGAACCTACTCTCTAGGTGTGGTCAATTTTGTGGGCGTAGCTTGGCAGTCATGTGACAGGGTGGGAGTGGCCAACTTGTAAAATGTGGTGAAACTCATTTAACAACGCTCTTGCTTAGCAACCAAAATTTTGGGCTCAATTGTGATGATAAATTCTTTCTTTCTTTCTTTCTTTCTTTCTTTCTTTCTTTCTTTCTTTCTTTCTTTCTTTCTTTCTTTCTTTCTTTCTTTCTTTCTTTCTTTCTTTCTTTCTTTCTTACTTACTTACTTACTTACTTTCTGCCTTCCTTTCCTTTCCTTCCCATTGGGTTACTGGCAGCAGCAGGCAAGACTTACTTCTGGGTCCACCGGTGGAACCCCCTCTCACCGGTTCTCTAAATTTCACCATCCGGCTCTTGCGAGTAGGTGCGAGCCTGCAGAAACCCACCACTGGCCAGTAGCTACAGTATACTAAATGATGCCGATGGATAGATAGCAACTTATGCAAAGAAGATCAAATAAAGACTATAGGTAGTCCTCGACTTACAACAATTCATTTAGTGATTATTTGAAGTTGCAACCGAAAAAAATGATTTATGGCTGCTTCTCATAGTTACGTTCCACTGCAGCCTCCTCATGGTCACGTGATCAAAATTCAGATGCTTGGCAACGGACTCATATTTATGACGTTTGCAGTGTCCCAGGATCATATGATCCCCTTTTGCGACCTTGTGACAAGCAAAGTCAATGGGTAAGCCAGATTCACTTAACCTTTTACTAATTTAATGGCAGCGATTCACTTAACAACTGTGGCAAGGAAAGTCATGAAATGGGTCAAAATTCACTTAACAACTGTCTCACTTAGCAACAGAGGCTCAATTCTGGTCATAAATCAAGGACTACCTGTACATTGAAATGCTATACACTAACCAAGTCAACAAACAAGATATTTTAGAAAATACTCCCTACTTTTAAGAACCTCTAATACTAGATGATGAAGTTAGATTAGCACAGCAGTCCTTGCCAACTAAGGAGGCTACAGGAACTGATGAGATACCCACAGAAATATGGCAAGCTATAGAAGAAGAATCAATCAAAGTTCTAACCCAGCTGTGCAGCAAATCTGGAAAATGTCACAGTGTCCAACAGAACCATACTTTATGTAGTAATTCATTTCCAGGCCTTAAAATTAATTTTGAAGTCCCAAATTAGAAGTTGCATCTCAATTTATTTTTAATTTTTTTTCTGAATCTTTTGGAGAGGCCCAGTAATGACAGTCTGTGAGAAATTTGTTCTGTTGTCCTTTAATGTGAATTTATTGTTGAACTTTCAAAACTGTGAAGGGAAATTCAGTTTTTTCTGAATTTATGTTTCAACCATTTTACAATGCGGTCCTCCGGTGGAAAAGATGGTACAAAAACCTTATATTAATGAAAAACAAAAATAAAAAGTCATTATTAAATAAAATGGGTAAAAACTGTGCAGGTTTTTTTTTAATAGTAATTTTTAAACAGTAATTTAAAAATGAGAATTTAAGACGAGACAAAGAAACAGAATATCCGAATCTGTCAATCTCTCTCTCTCTCTCCTCGCTCCCCTCTCCCTCCCTCCATCCCTGCTTCCCTCCCTCTTTCTCACTGAGGAACTGAAGAGATAAAGTTTGTATTACTTAATTCCTGAGGCCTTTGAAATTAGGACAAGAGATATATAAAATAAATACGAGAGAGGGCTTTCCTCCAAAATAAAAACTGAAATGTTAAAATGGAAGTAGAACAAATCTGACATGCTCAATTTTTTTCTAAAAATCAGATCACTAAAATGCTTCTTCTGATATGGATACTCAGCCTTTTAACCTTTTGAAGCATGCACCTAATCTTGTTTATTATCATTGATTCATTTTCCCCGACACTCAAATTCCTTTAAACAATTGTTTTATTGACTTGGCCTTTTAAACCTTGTGACCATTGACTTTGCATTTATATTCTTATGGAGCAGAACTCATGACATTATAATGCATTCCCATGGTCTAGTTCTGCGATGGCGAACCTATGGCACGCAGCGCCCTCTCTGATGACACACGAACCGTCGCCCCAGTTCAGCTCTGCCGCGCATGTGCACGCTCCTCCTCCTGTCTAGTTGGTCTTTGGGTCTCTGCCAGGCATGCGTGATGGTGGGGCGCATGCGGGGGTTGTGTGCGCATGCATATGGAGAGAGGGAGGGAGAGAGAGAGAGATGGACAGTTTTGGATACTCTGTTTCTTTGTTTCATCTTAAATTCTCATGCACGTGCATTGCATTTGAGGGTTTCTGGCACGTGTGCACACTTTGGGCACTCAGACTGGAAAAGGTTAGCCATCATGGGTCTATTTATTTCATCTAGATTGTGAGAGTTTCACCTGTTTCAGTATAATAAAACAATTGTTTAAAGGAATTTTGCTTTCTACTCTAGAGAATTGTAAATTTTGGCTTCTTTTAATATACCAGTGAAATATACGTACATTTGAGGCACAAATCTATTTTGTGCCTAAAAATTTGAGGCACAAATCTATTTTGTTAATTTTCAATAGGAATGTATCGAATTCTCTCTTCCCAAATGTACAGTTGAATAAGAATACAATTAATCCTTTGGATATTTTCAGGATTTCACCATGTACTGTAGCAAAGTAAACAACAAGAAAAAAAAATCTAATGGATGCTCAATGTATTGTGTCTGATCATTTGAAGATGTATCTCATTGGTGTAACAACCTTTTGCTATAAAAAATCTCAAAAGGTTTTATTAAGGGTTAACTCACTTAGAAGTCACACAAGAATCCTGAGGCTTTTATCAACATAATTAATGTTGATAAAGACAAGCCTGGGATATTTTACAGATTTAAACTGTTTTAAATGATTTAAATTGTATGGCACATTGGGACCATACGATTGAGGAATAATTTTATAAATTATAAATAACATCCTGGAGCAGATACTCTTAGGTATGTATAAATGGCTTCTCAATTTCCCCCCCTTACATGTGTGGGTTGAAAATGAAGGCACAGCAAAATTAATTAAATTTCCCAAGGTGGAAAGAAGAATTATCTAATACCTTTGTTGAGGTGTGGCTTATAGTTTTTCTCCCTCAAAACAGATTTCGGTAGGGTGACTAGCATTTTTCATCTTCCTCAACAGCAAGCATCATTCTATTGCTAAAATGGGCAATTCATATACAGGTAGTCCTTCACTTAATAACCACAAATGAAGCCAAATGCTAAGCAAGAGAGAGCTGTTAAGTGAGTTTTGCCCCATTTTCTGAACTTTTCTTCCCACCGTTGTTAAATGAATCGTTGCAGTTGTAAGTTAGGAAAACGATTGGTAAGTGAATCTGGCTTCCTCATCAACTTTACTTGTGAGAAGGTCGCAAAATGTGACCACGGGACACTGCAGTTTTCATAAATATGAGTAAATTCCCAAGTCTCTGAATTTTGATCACGTGATCATGGAGATGTTGCAGCAGTTGTATGTGTGAAAAATGGTCATAAGTCACTTTTTTCAGTGCCATTGTAATTTTGAATGGTCACTAAAGGAACTGTTGTAAGTTGAGGACTACCTGTATTGCTAAACTACAGCCTTCATCAGTAGCCGTGCTCACTGGGATTATTGCAAGTTACAATACAGGTGGAGACCTATGATTTAGCCATCCAAATTCTAAGGACTTTCATTTGTGTGTATGTACTGTATGTGTATAAATACAAACACACAAACATATGCACACATACCTGAATATGTAGAAAGTATCACTATAGCATTTTGTTTTTTCAATATATAAAGACTCTGAAGAAAATGTTGAAGGAAATGAGAGAAGGAAAATATGAGCACACAGTGAGAAATAGAAAATAGCACTAGAGGCAATAAAGAGAAGCTATTCAACAGTAATTACTTTCATAAAGAAGACATAATTAAAGGGGCAATAGTGACAAGCGGGAAACCTTTAATTAATGTTTAAAAACAACTTTCCCAAAAGGCATTTATTCTGAATAAACAGTATAGAAGCATCTTGCCCAAAGGGGAAAACATTACTGGCTCTTCTCTTTTTAATGTCATTTAAAACTGCAGAAAAGCAGTGAAAATAGAAATGGTGACTGCAGGGAGGGAAACTATTGCATTGGGGAAAATTTGAAAATTTAGTACAAATGGAAATAATGTACAGCAGTGCTGTTTCCCCCCCAAACTTTTGCCATTTTTAAAATACGTGGACTTCAACTCAATCAGCATGCTGGCTGTGGAATATTGGGAACTGAACTCCATATACCTTAAAGTTGCCAAGTTTGAAAAGCATTTGCTACATAGGAAGATCTGAACTGTTAAAACACAAGATAGTACCTTAGAAATTATGTATGTATGTATGTATGTATGTATGCATGCATGCATGCATACATACATACATACATACATACATACATACATACATACATACATACATACATACATACATACATACATATATATATATATATATATATATATATATATATATATATATGCTGGTCTTGTTGTATTTGGGTGTTTTCCCGCGTAAGCATGAGATTGTTTTTGCAACGTTTCGACAAGATCTCGCTTGCCATCTTCAGGCTTCGGTCTGTGGCTACGAAGGTGCCGCCCTTCCTTCGGCACCTTCGAAGGGTGGCACCTTCGTAGCCACAGACCGAAGCCTGAAGATGGCAAGTGAGATCTTGCCGAAACGTTGCAAAAACAATCTCATGCTTACACAGGAAAACACCCGAATACAACAAGACCAGCATATCTAACACCTGTGCAAATCTACGAAAACAAATATATATATATATATTATAGTTGACTCAGTCTCATTCTGTAGTGGAATCTTTTGCAATTTTTTTTTTAAACTGTAATATTTGGATCAAAGTATGGATTAAATAAGATGAATTGAGTCCCAGTGGTGGGATTCAATTTTTTTTATTACCAGTTCAGTGAGTGGTGGGATTCAATTTTTTTTTACTACTGGTTCTGTGGACATGGCTTGATGGGCATGGCCTGGTTTGATGGGCATGGCTTGGTGGTGTGGCAAGTGAAGGATACTGCAAAATCCCCATTCCCTCCCCACTTCTGGGAGAAGGATACTGTAAAATCTCCATTCTCTCCCCACTCCTGGGAGAAAGATACTGTAAAATCCCCATTCCCTCCCCATTCAAGGGCAAGGATACTGTAAAATCTCCATTTCCACCCCACTCCAGGGCAAGGATACTGTAAAATCTTCATTCCCTCCCCACTTCTGGGAGAAGGATACTGTAAAATCTCCATTCTCTCCCCACTCAAGGGCAAAGATACTGTAAAATCTCCATTTCCACCCCACTCAAGGGCAAGGATACTGTAAAATCCCCCTCCCCACTCAAGGGCAAGGATACTATAAAATCTCCATTTCCACCCCACTCCAAGGCAAGGATACTGTAAAATCCTCATTCCCTCCCCACCCCACTAACCTGCTTTCCAGCTCCAATCTCCTGTGCAGGGCAACAGAAGAAGTCCCAGCTGATCAGCTGGGACTCGGGAAGCAGAGAATAGGTGGGGGCAGGGCCAGTCAGAGGTGATATTTACCGTTTCTCTGAACTACTCAAAATTTCCGCTACCGGTTCCCTAGAACCAGTCAGAACTGACTGAATACCACCTCTGATTGAGGGGACAATTATCTAACCAAAAAAGACTGACATATTTTTAATCCTTGAGAAATGAGATAACATTCAGAAGCAGCTCAGAGAGATTCTTCCCTAGTTCACAATTAAAATTCGAGGAGGCATAGCACTATCGGACTTGCAAGATTATGTTACTGCAGGTAGTCCTCAACTTATGACCACAGCTGAACCCAAAATTTCTGTTGCTAAGTGAGTTTTGCCCCATTTTACAACCTTTCTTGCCACAGCTGTTAAGTGAATCACTGCAGCTGTTAAGTTAGTAACATGGTTGTTGGCTTTGCTTTCAGGAGGCTGCAAAAGGTGATAAGCTATAGTCAATAAAAGTAGTTTTAACCTTCAAATGGAATTGATTTCCTGGTTTGTTTGGTGGGACTGACTGGACAAAACAAAGAGAGAACAACAAACTATAATTTGTTGCAAATTGCATGTCTTGGGTGGTCATTTTTATGCTCCAGTTGGATTGCGAGATCTACAAACAATATTGCTTATAGAAAAATGTCTATGAAAAATGCATGTACAGACATAAAAAAGAAAAACACATGTCAGCATGCATCCTTGTTCATGCTGCAGCACCTTTTTACTCACAACAGAATGGTTCAAAAAGGAAGCTGAACCGTTTTGATTTTAAACTTTTATGTTTTTCTTTTGTTGCTTAAAGGACTGTTTAATGTTTTCTAAACTCCCTTTTTCCCCCTCAAAAATTTTGAGTTATTTCCATCTTCGGGGCCAAAATACATGTACAACATAAACAGAAATGACAGGAACACTCGCTTATGACTAAATCTTATTCAGCTGAGTACCCTTTACTTCAGAATAGACATGTACAGAATCGGACTGTTAGGTGGCAGCTTTTTAGACCATTTCATTTGGAAATAAACGCTATCAAACTCAGTGGGCCCCTCACTCCCTCACCAGATCTGGATTGTCCTTTATTTCGTATTTTTGTCCTGATTGTTTTATTTAACCAAATACAGCCAGGAGTGTGCAGCCTGCAGCAAAAGAATATTTCCTTTTCCCTCTGCTGTTAAAAATGTAGCCAACTGTTAGAAATAATCTCTATATTTTTTATGTTTCAGGGAAACTATAGGAGTACCTTAATCTGTGTCTCTTTCTTAGAGCTAAAATGGAAATATGAACTGTAGAGCCAGCGTGATGTAGTACTTAAGGTTAAGACCAGAGGGAGCCAGGTCCCCATGCAGCCATATATTTCCTTATTATACTTCAAATCTCCCATATGGCCCCTGTTCTCTCGGTGGATTACAAATGTATTAAAATATTTAAAAACAACAACAACAACCACCCAATAAAACTAGCCAACCATACTTTAGTACAGTGCAATTAATAAAAAGCACAGGAGGGTTATAGATCAGATCAAAGCCATAATCCTCATATAAAGCAAGCTCATAAAATCACCAGACTCCAAGACTATAAATGGCAGAGAGCCTAGTGCTGAAAATGCAGTTATTTTAAATACTTAAAACAACAATTATACAAAGCCTTTCTGTTCCGCTGTTGGCCTTCAAATTTTTTTAGCAAGGGGTTCTCTGCCTGGTTGATGGGTGGACATGGCCTAGTCAGCCTCCTGCACCACACTGGACATGGGCATTTTTGCTTTCCCGAAGACTCTGGGAGGGTGAAAATGGCCTCCCCAGGCTCTGGAGGCCTTCCAGAGGCCAGAAACAGGCCCATTTCCAGCCTTCCCGAACTTCCAGTAGGCCTGTTTTTTGCCCTCCCCAAGCTTCCATGCGTAGCTTGCTGTTATGTGCCAGTGTTATGTTTCGTAGAATGAGGAGTCCGACACAGGTCAGTCAACTAACAAGCCGTTTATTTGGCTCAGCAGAACAAAATACAAAAAACTATTCACAGTAGTTGAAAAAGGCGGTAGACGGGGGCTTCCCCGCTTGACAGCTATTTAAGCAAGAGCTGTCAAGCGGGGAACCAATCAGAGTGCCCAGCAACCCAATTCCAGCCAGTCGCGTCTGAGCCAATCAGGCGCGACTGGCTGTTACCAAGCCTACAGGGGGAAGAGGTAGAAGACTTGCGGCCGGTCGTAAGTCGAGGACCGGTCGCAAGTCGAGGACCTCAACACTTGCACTTACCTGCATCCAAAACAGGCTGCGTGGGGACTCCTGGAAAGGGGCGGGGCGGGCGGGCAGGGCCAGTCAGGAGTGGGATTTGGGGGTTAGGGTTAGGGTTAGGACTCCTGTGAAGGGAGGGGCGGGGCGGGCAGGGCCAGCCAGGAGTGGGATTTGGGGGTTAGGGTTAGGACTCCTGGGAAGGGAGGGGCAGGGTGGGTGGGGCCAGCAGGAGTAGGATCTGGGGGTTCTCTGAACGGCACAGAATCTAAGCTAGAGCTTCTCCTGAACCCTTGCGAACCGCCAGCAGCCCACCCCTTTGTGTTACCTGAGGCACGTCTAAGGGAAGGGATGGGTAACAAGGGTTCATTCAGAGTGAGGCAGGGCATAAAGTGAGACCTGGTTGTTAAGAGTGAAATGATGTGGGGTAAGACTAGATGATCTTGTCATTTTTACTTTTATGCTTTTTAAGGTGCAGAAAGCATCTTTGAAACAGGAAACGCCAAACCGCAGAAGCTGCGCCTGCTCGAGTTAGAGGCTGGTTAGCAAAAACAGGATATGTTTGTGGTTTTCTTTTTGATGACGTTCATTTAACCAATCAGAAACTAGCCATGATAAAAGTTGCTTGTAGTGAAGTATAAAACTTTGTATTCCCTTTTGGAAGGGATTCAGAATTCTTGGATGCTAGCCTCAAACTAGCTTTTCTGAATCATGGCAGCCATAATAAACTTTTCCTGATTTTGAGAAGTCCAAGTCCCGACCTCTTTTTTTCTGCAACAAGAGGGCCTTGGTAGGCCTATGGAATGAAAGAGAGCTTCAAAAACAAGACCCCAGGAAACAGGTTTTCCGCCAAGTGAGTACATGCTCCATGTACAGTTAGTCCTTGACTTACAATGGTTCATTTAATAATAATTTGAGGTTATAAATGCTGCTGAAAAGAGTGAATTATGACTGCTTTTCACACTTACAAGATTTGTAGCATCTCCATGGTCACACGATTCAAATTCAGGTCATTGGCAATTGGTACATATTTATGATGATTGTACTGTCCCAGGATCATGTGATCACCGTCTGTAACCTTCTCAGTCGGCTTTTGACAAGCAGAATCAATGTGGGAAACCAGATTTGCTTAACGACTGCATGATTCACTTAGCAACTATGGTGATTAGTTTAACAATTGTGGCACAAAGGTTGTAAAATGGGACAAAGCTCATTTAACAACAGCCTTGCTCAACAACATAGATTTTGGGCTCAGTTGTGGTTGTAAGTCAAGGACTCCCTATAGAAATGCATTTGCTTTGGGAATAGTCTTCCATCTTAAAGAGGTCACAGAAGAATATTCGAAAGGCTCCTGACAGATTTTTTTATTGAAAGTTGAGATGGAAGGAAAGCTGATTGAAATTGTATGATGCAACCAACATGTTCTTACACTTTTGAATTTGTACCTCTCTTGTTGTGGTACTGTAATTCTTCATATTCAAAAGATGCAAATGCACTATTTGTAGCGGGCATAAGAGTGCACAAAAACAATTATCAGAATTTGAGTGAATGTAACAGGCAAAAATGTTATTAAAAGCTGTTGATGCGAATACTCATTTTAGACAAAATTGTAAAGATGAAATTCATTAAGCTAGGAAAGAAGTCTTAGCACAAGTGGTGGTTGTTAGTTGCAAAGTCATGTCCGATGCATTGTGTTGACCTAGGGACATCGTTCCTCCAGGCCTTCCTGTCCTCTACCATCCTCTGGAGTCCATTTAAGCTCATACCTACTGCTTCGGGGCCTCCATTCAGCCACCTCATTCTCTGTCGTCCCATTCTTCTTTTGCCCTCAATCTTTCCCAGCATTAGGTTCTTTTCCAGTGAGTTCTTCCTTCTCATTTGGTAGCCAAAGTATTTGAGTTTCATCAAAAGAAAAGATGGTGGTGTAAAGTAAACACCTAGTTTGTAGCATTCCTCCTCAAGATGGACTCGGCTGGCAGTTGCAATCTAGAAAGCTACAGATTCTTCATTATTTTGAACGGATTCTTCATAATTTTATTTCAATTTCTTTTGACAAAATAAATTCACATTGTGGTAATCAAAAATTGAGAAAAACAGTGAAGATAAATTTTGTACTCTTTGCAAAGGTTGAAAGGATTATCCGCTGATATCACCATTGCCCTGGGGAACCCTAGTGCTGGGCTCCTTTTATATCCCTGGCAGGAGCTGGTGTGAAGTACAAGAGCTCAAACCTGCCCCAAGATAGCTCTCGGGTTTCAAACACACGCTTTCTAACCTCCTACCTAGCATTCTTACCATTCAAGCCACCGTGCTCCTTTTAAGATTAATTTAAATGGTCAAAATCATCAATCCCTCCTTGAATTAGATGCAGTGATAAACACATCACCAATGACCACTTTAACACTCTTGTGAGCTAGTTGCCAATTTACTAAATAAGGAACAATTGCATTACTAATTATAATAATAAAATACAAATTAGAGGGCTCGGTGATGTCATTGAGCTTGAAGCTCATGGTCTGTCTTTATTTGTAATGATTTCTTCTCCGCTTCCATGGGAATCAAATCTCCCACAGCCCAGATAAGTCATGGGTCATGGGAACACGGTTACCACTGGTGGTAATCTAAGCATGCTTACTTAGTAATAAGTTCCATTGCACTCAGCAAAAAATGTTTCTGTGAAAATGCTGATAGGATTTCAACCTTATCTTTGACTATGGAGAAGTAAGCTAGGATACAAGACCGCTTCCTGATGGTAACAGTGGGCTAGTGCTATACCTGTGAATTACTGAGAATCTTATATCCCCTGAGAAGCAAATGCAGTAACTCCTGTCTCACAAGGGGACGTTGGGGAGGATTAGCAAGATAAATCACTAATCATGCTGTATGTCTAAAGTCTCAAGGACATGATAATGACTTCATGCTAAAGATAGAATGCTGAGACAGAGATTAGTAGCTGCGTCAAACACAGAAGAAGAAGGGGGAACCAGTCGTTTTGGAGAATGATACCTGCAGTGCAGAGGTGCAGCAAAGATGGAGGCCACGGGGAATAAAAAAGATCTGTGCCAGATTCTGTGGTCCCTAGTATCTCTTTTGAAAAAGATAAGACATTGCATATATAATACTCTTAATGCGAACATTCATATTCATATTATTTCTTCTTTGGAAGGTGGATAAAATTCAACATAGTTTTGTGGGGAAACCAGATGATTGTAGTAGTAGTAGTAGTAGTAGTAGTGGTAGAAGTAGTAGTTGTTGTTGTTGATGATGATGATGATGATGATCATCATCATCATCACTTCTTTTGATGTCTCAGTACATTATTTTTACCATTTATTTCTCCAAGCTATTGTGTCTCCTTGCAGATTGCACACATATGTCATAAAGATAAACATTAAACATATCCTCACATTAGAAACTTCAGAGTGGTGGTGCAAAGTAAACACCTAGGATAGACGGAAAGGGCTTTGCAGAAGTGTGAAGTTTCACACCACCAGCACCTCAAGACTAATGATTTAAAGCTAACTCTATATTATTCAGGTTTCCCATAACATGATCTTTTTTCCTTTTTCTTTTTGGACACAGAAGTAACTGGGTTATTCAATTAAAATATTGAATATAAAAGTGAACAATTAAGAACACTTTTTAAAAGTGCTAATTGGATTGGTTTTTTTTACAATAGGACAATTTTTTTTTCAAGCGTGTTCAAAGGGTAGAATTAATGTAAAGCAGGTTCTGACCAGTTCTGGAGAACCGGTAGCTGAAATTTTAAATAGTTCAGAGAATCGGTAAATATCTCTGACTGGCCCCACCCCCATCAATTCTCTGCCGCCTGAGTCCCAGCTGATCAGGAGGAAATGAGGATTTTTCAGTAACCTTCCCCTGGAGTGGGAAGGGAATGGAGATTTTACAGTATCCTTCCCCTGCCACACCCACAAAACCACGCCCACCAAACTATGCCATGCCCACCAAACTACACCCACCAAACCATGCCATGCCCATCAAGCCATGCCCACAGAACTAGTAGTAAAAATTTTTTGAATCCCACCACTGATGTAAAGGTATGGGATTTAGCTTTGAATGATAGTGTAATCTAATGCATGTCTTTAATGTGTTTTTTTTTAATAGGTGGTTTATGTTGTATTCGTTTAAGGAATCTTAGCCATAATTTATTTATTCTTAACGTCTTCTAAAATGCTGCATGCTTTGCTTAGTAATGAATAATTCTTCAGTACAGCATTTGTCATATCTAAGTAGATCTTTCAGGAAGCAATTGTTTGGACCATTTAGTTATTGGCTCAAACATGTTTGACTCCTAATTTTATTCCTTTTTGTCACACAGTCAGCCAGATGTTCAGACTGAATTTGGCAGTTTTATCTACCTATTGAATCCTTTCCAAGGATCCAGGATAAACAGATGTTGATAGTGTTAAAGGTATTGTCACAGCATATAAACTATTCCAAGTAAAGCTGCCTTTTGAAATTGACTGATGGTGATTTCATCAATGTTGATGTGCTCAAGTGGTTCTCTAGATCAGGAGTCCCCAACCCCCGGTCCGCGGACCGGTGCCGGTCCGTGGCTTGATAGGAACCAGGCCGCAGGGCCGGAGAGCAGGAGGAGGGAGGAGGGGGCAGCCCCCTGGCAGAGCGCGCACCGGATGTGGGAGAGCACGCGCCGGATGCGGGAGAGTGCAGGCACAGCCGTTTGTGCCGACTCCCCACCGCATGCGCAGGCACGGCCATTCGCGCCGTTGGTGGCCCTAGAGAGCCGAGTGAGCCGACTCCCCCTCATGTGCGCATGAGCCACCTGTTCCCCCTCCCCCCACGTGTGCATGCACCACCTGTTCCCCCTCCCCCCCGCTCCTCCTCTATACCAGCCGGTTTGCAGAATTTTCTTTAAAATGAAACCAGTCCCTGGTGCAAAAATGGTTGGGGACCCCTGCTCTAGATACTTTGCAATTGCACGCAAAGCACTCCTTACTACTGGTACTGCCTTTGCTTTCTTCTGCTACTGCCATTCTACTGCTATTTGCAGGCCTTTGTATTTTGTGATTTACCCCAGTTCTTTCTCTTGTATTCTGCTGTGTCCAGGTACTGCCACATCCACTATCCAGACTGTTTTGTCTTTCTTATTGAATTATAATAGAATAATATTAGTTACATCATGATGATGATGATGATTTGTTATAGCTGTTTCACTCCAAAAGACTCCAAATAGCTACAGTCTACATTTTAAATAGACTGATTGCCATTTGTTTGGTGGGTTTTTTTGCCAATTTATGCCTTTACTGTATTAATATTTTCTGACTGTATTGCATCTTTTACTATTTTGCATATTCTCTTGGGGTATCTTGAACAGCTAATGAAAATTTGAGATAAACAAAGCTTAATTACACAAAGCAATCTCTTATACTCTGATCTAAACCCATATTCTAAAATTCCAAAGGGACTCACTGCCATTCTGATACCCAGGCTTGAGGGAATAGCTAGATTTTCAGCAACCTTTTGAACATCATCAAGGTGGTACCCATATAGCTCTTTGGAGAGATGCTGTTCTGAGGAGGGGGGGTGGCGATGTGCTACAACTCACAACTAGGTACATTCCTGGGTCCCAATAGATGGCATTGCTTGATTGAGGGGACCTGGAGTGTACCCACTCTGCTTGATATTACACAATGGGCAGAAACTATCAGAATTAGTTAAATTTTACCCAATTCCTCATCCTGCTGCTACCAACAGCTATTATTCATGTGAGTGATCTTTTGCCTCTAGTGCTTATCTTCTGCTTGTACACTGTTAATTATAGAAACCCTATCAAAGGCATCTGGTTGGCTACTTCAAAACAGAATGCTGGAATGGATTTTACTCAAAATACCCAGGATGAAAAAACAAAATTCCCATTTAGAAAAGGTTGATTGAAACTAAGCTGGCCCCATTAGTTAAATTGTCCATGGCTTTAAATACCCGTTTTCTTCTTCTGTCCTGCAAAACCAAACTTCTATTCAGCTCAGTTTAGTTACAGAATATGATACTGCAGGCCAATTCAGGATTCCTCCCCCCCTCCCGATATATAGGTAGTCCTTATTTAATGACTACTCATACAAAGAAGAGGGGGATCCACCTATTTTCCAAAGTACTTGAAGGCAGGAAAAGAAGCAATGGGTGGAAACTAATCAAGGAAAGAAGCAATTAGAACCAAGGAGAAATTTCCTGACAAGTAGAAAAATTAATCAGTGGAACAGCTTGCCTCCAGAAGTTGTGAATGCCTCAACACTGGAAGTTTTTAAGAAGATGTTGAATAGCCATTTGTCTGAAGCATTATAGGGTTTCCTGCTTAGGCAGGGGGTTGGACTAGAAGATCCCCAAGGTCCCTTCCAACTCTGTTATTCTGTTAAATGTTCAATGGTATGATTTCATTCATACGACTTGGCAAATGACTTGAGTTTATGACTGTTGCAGCATTCCTAGTCATCATTTGCGACATTCCCTGGTGACTTTCTCCAAGAAAGGTTAATGGGAAGCCGTCAAGGAAGGCTGCAAGTCACTCCAATAGGTTGCTTGCATTTTCTCTCACTGACGGCAGCCATCTTGGCTTGGCTGCACATGTGCCCCACCTCATGGACCATCTGTGCAACTTCTCCCACCACTTACCTGCCTGCTGGCCTGCTTGCAAGCTGCCTGGGACTTATTTAATGACCACAATCCTCGCTTAATGACAGCAACAGGAATTGCTGGTGTTTCCATGTGTTAGTGAAACAGTCACGTAAGATTGTGCTCTACAACCTCATCGCATAGTGACAGTAATTTTGCTCCTAATTACTATCAACAACTGAAGACTATCTGTATATGGGATCATTTATTCTTCCTCCAAAACTAATGAATGTGATTTTTTTCCCCTGGTGATTCACAGAGCTATCCTCCAGTGCTTTAACATTAAGGACAGATGGACTATGAATTGATGATGAGACATGTGTGCTTGTAATATTTGATGGGTCTGAAACAGAGGTGAGTTGTTCTCGGTTTGGTTCAGTTCGGCGGAACCAGTAGTGGTGGTTCGGCCTGGGTCGTAGAACCAGCAGTGACCCAGGCTGGCCACGCCCCTGAATCAGTTTCCCAGGCTCTTCTACCATTGCCGGTATATTTCTGCGCATGCGCAAAACAATTAACAGTCAACTGCGCATGCGCGAGGAATGTGCGCGAAGCGAACCGGTACAAACTACAGGAACTCACCCCTGGTCTGAGGATCTCTTACATGGAGAATCCACAAGCATCAAAAACAGGGCATTTAGCAAAGCTGAAATGTGATACATTGCTACAATATAAGTTGTCAATTTATTGTTGTGGTTCTATATTGCTCTGGGAATGCACAGGCATGCCATTTGGATTTTCTTTCTCTACTGCCAAATGTCTTCAGACACCAAGAATAAAGCAAAAACATACTGTAGGAACAACCACCCCCTACACATTTATATCAGGGAGCCATCAGAAGTTTGTAGGATTATAGAATTTTATATTTTGGTTCTTGCACAAAAAAGCCTTCTGTTTTTCTTTAGGGGCTCACAATTTATTTTCTATCTTTATATTTGCAGGTTGCATGTGGACATTGTCAGAAGAGGCAACAAAACCTTTCGGCCCTCTTTTTTTTTTTTTTGAAGTTTCACAGAAATAAGCAAAAATGGGATAGGGGAAGCGTTGCAGAGGTGTTTTGCAGAGGAACTCAGCCCCTCCCTTCAAAAGTGGGCTCTGAATTTTAATAGCCATGATCTTGTAGAACTCTGAGAAGTGTAAAAATTGGGATTGTGGGCCACCTGGGGTTCCAAAGCTAGAGATTTCCCACCAGCGCTGTAATAGAAAGCTCACCCAATAGATATTTTCTGTAATGGTAAATATAATAATAAAAGACAGTGTCAGAACTGGCACCTCACGACTGTGCTCGGTGTCAGTCTGCCATGAACTCTGGGTGGCGGGGAGCTGGATGGGAGTGGGGAAGACATCATCATTCGCTGAGCCTTCTTGAGAACATAGCTTCAAGGTCAAATGTCTGGGAATGGTATGCAGTTGCACGCCATTCCACACGTTCTGAAAACTCTTCTTTGAATATAGAATAGAATAACAGAGTTGGAAGGGACCTTGGAGGTCCTCTAGTCCAACCCCCTGCTCAGGCAGGAAACCCTACACCACTTCAGACAAATGGTTATCCAGCATCTTATTAAAAAATTCCAGTGTTGGAGCATTCACAATAATCAAATAATTGGATGATTGGGGTGGGGGGTGGGGGTGGGGAAGACAAGCAATGGGAAAGTCCTAAAAGGGGGATAGTTATACTTGGGGAATTTGGAACATATATTTCTGGCTTTGCTCTACTGTATTTCACTTGACCTTTAGTAAACTACTGTATTTTTCAGAGTATAAGGCACACCTTTTCCCCACAAAAAAGAGGATGAAAATCTGGGTGCATCTTATAGACAGAATATAGCATTGTTGGCCTCCTGAAACCCAGCCCCTGTGCATCCCGTTTTTCTCAAAAATGGATGCGCAGAGAGTTTGGGAGGCTTGCAAAATGCTCCTGGGGGCTGGAGAGGGCAAAGGCGAGCCAAAAACGGGCCATTTTTTGCTCATTTTTGCCTCCCCAGCCCCAAGGACTACTCTACAAGCTTCCCAAAGCCTATGCATGCCCTGGGGTTTTTTTGCAAAAAAAAATGGGCCCATATTCACACAAAAAAATGTTGTTTTTGCTCATTTCCCCCCCCCCCAGGTCCGAGGAGCACTCTACAAGCCTCCCAAAGCCTCTGCACACTGGATTTATTCATGTATTTCACAAAAAATGGGGTGTGCAGAGGGTTTGGGAGGCCTGAAGAGTGTAAACACTTTTAAAAAAAATTTACCTCTTCAAAATCTTGGTGCGTCTTATACTCCGATGCATCTTATAGTCTGAAAAATATGGTATATCTTTCTCAATAAATTGAGTCAAGGATCATTATTGATTAAAGTTTCAAGCTGAGGCAGATCTGAGGGACAGTTGGAATGGCATACATAGTAACGTGATCTTGAGTTTTCTAATTGGCCTTCAGTCTGTAGCTACTGACGACTATTAAACTTGGTGTTAATATCCTAAAGCAGGGGTCTGCAAAGTCGGTTCTTTTAAGACTGGTGGACTTCAACTCCCAGAATTCCCCAGCCAGCTATGCTGGCTGGGGAACTCTGGGAGTTGAAGTCCACCAGTCTTAAAAGAGCCGACTTTGCAGACCCCTGTAAAGAGTCATTCCTTTTAGTGGATAGTCTTAAGGTAATACCATAATGAGCAATATCAGATTTCACTTTCCAGCAGTGACCAATCCATTTGAAAAATTCAAAAGAATGTATCCTTTACTTTGCCTCACATTTACATTTTACATTAGGCATTTATTTATGTTGCTTAATGCATATTTTGTAGAGATACTGTATACTTAGAAGGTCTTTTAAAATGTATTAATTAGCCATTTTTCAGTGTTGTTCCTTGTGACAACTGCCTCTTCTCCACCAGGACTTCCCTAACCAAACTTAACAGTTATAGTCTTGGGTGGAAGTTACCTTTGGAGTAGTGAAAATCATTACCATGTTATTATTAGTAGCTAAGGATTTCATTAAGAATGCCTCTTTTGCAAAACCTCCAGCACTTTGGAGAGTGCAAATAGGATTGCATTGAATTTTTCCATTCTACTTTCATAAAGGTGATCGAGATTTTTGATGTCTAAATGTTGTGTTTTCAGGTGTTGCAAAGTTCCCATAATTCCGAATAAAACATATGATAAATGGGCCTACCTCTGGAAATATTTGTCTCTGACTAGAGGTAAAGGAAGAGTAATTTACAGTGGAGACTAGGGATGGGAGACAGGTTAGTTTGTTTAGTATTTATTTGAATGTGAATTTATTTAATTTCATATGGAATCCATTGCTGAATTGAAATCTGGTTATCTCAAATTTGCATTTCTTCAGGTTTTGCAGTGTAATTTCTCAATAAAAATAATTTTAAAAGTATGTTAGAAAAACTTCTTCACAGAAATACATATTTTCTTGAAAGTACTACACACACACAGTGTTTGTAAAAATGAGACCAAACTGCAAACAAAAATGCATGCCATGGTGCCTGTTTTATGGAACAGCATCTCCTTTGATGTCAAGCTGGCTCCATGCCACATAACTTTTTGCAAGTCCCTTAAGACTTAGTATGTTGTCAAGCTTGGCAGCCCCAAGGAAACAATGTGTTATAGAGATGGCTCCATTGTGGTTAATGTCTGTCATTCTCTCCTTGCCTTTTTAAGATTGTAACTCTGATTTTTGTAATTGTTGATTATTTTTGTTATTGGTTTTTTCCATTGTGCACTATTCAGAATCATTATTTTGTGAGATGGACAGCTATTTGAGGAATGAATAAATAAACAAACTATGATATATCCTATCCATTCTGCTAAAAGTCTGTTCTAATTCAAGAAGTCTTTAAAAAGGTAAAGGTAAAGGTAAAGCTTCCCCTCGCACATATGTCTTAGCCGTTCCTGAGTCTAGGGGGCGGTGCTCATCTTTATTTCAAAGCTGAAAAGCCAGAGCTGACCATGGTCATGTGGCCGGCATGACTAAACGCCAAAGGCGCATGGAACACTGTTACCTTCCCACCAAAGATGGTCCCTATTTTTCTACTTGCATTTTTACATGCTTTCAAACTGTTAGGTTGGCAGAAGCTGGGACAAGTAATGGGAGCTCACTGCTATGCAACGCTAGGGATTCGAACTGGCAAACTGCTGACCTTTCTGATAGACAAGCTCAGCATTTTAGCCACTGAGCCACCGTGTCCCACAAAAAGTCTTATATCATTGAAATATTCAGACTTTATGTAAATGAGAAACCCAAGTTTTGAATATGGTACAAATCCATATATCAGTTGAGAAGAAATGGGATTTTCCCCCAATTTGCATTAAATTCTGTGTCATTTTTACTTTTGAAATATAAAATTATCTAGACATTGAAGCATATTCCAATAGTTAGTCATCTTTCCATAGAAGAAATAGAGCATTCTTTCCACTAAGAGGTATAAAGTATCCTGGCAGCAGTTAACATGTAAAAAGCTAATTCAGTATGCTTCGTGGGAATATATGATTCAATAAAGTAAGTAAAAATATCACAGTTGCAAAGGAAACTCAACTTTTAAGAGTTGTTTCATTTTAGTATGAATCATTTTCAAGGATTGTCAAGCTTTCATATCTGCCATTATATATGACAGAATGACCCAACCTGATCGTACATTTCTAGCAAGTTTTAGAAAATGAATGATCCATTTTAATGATCTGGAGTAGACAATGTGAATTTAATATTTTCTTCCCCACTAAAATTCCCATTATGGCATATCTATTACTGCATCTAAATTCTGTATCCATTCCATCATTCGGTCTTTAACTTACTGGGTTTCTGAGTCATATCTCACCCATAATTTATAAATAAGACCCAGCAGCTGCTCCAAGTTGTGTGTTAGATCTTCAAATTCAGTCAAATCTCTAAGTATTCTCTCTGGTTTCTTGCAATTCTTTTAGTACCATACCACTTATTTGAAAATATTGAAACCAATTAGGGGAACTGAACCACTATGAAGTGAGGGTCTCGGAAGATTTCATCTGTCTTATTAAAGATTAAAATTTGCAAAAAACTGCATGAATTATGATATCTCCAGTGAGAAAAATTTCTTTATGCTTTCCTCTTCATGAAAATAAACATTTTATAAAAAGGCAAGAGAGGGGATAAATACCGGCTAATCCTGCTCCAATATTTCTCTCAAACATTCAGTGCATTTCTTATCATTGCATGATCTCTTATCAGTTATTTATTTCTATTTGTATTGATCCAAAGTTAATTGTGCAGACCATCTGGAAGACTTCCTGCTCCCACAGTGTGGGCACTTTTTCTTCTTGTGCCATATCCATCATTGGACCTTGGCGACCATGTTAGTGATCCTATTTTTATCAACAGCTGCACGAAGAGTTTTGTCCAAACCAAGCCGTGATATTCTTCTTCTGCCTGGACCTTGTTTGCCTTCAATTTTCCCCTGGAGGATTAAGTGAAAGATGCCGTATTTTTCCAGGTGTTGCATCATAAGTCCAAAATATTCTAACTTTTGCTTTTTGATGGTTTTGATGATTCCCCTTGGCTTTTTCCCAGGCGGCTTATCACCTCCTCATTTCTGATTTTGTCAAGCCAACTTAATACGTAACAGCCATCTGTAAATCCACATTTCAAATGCTTCTAGTCTCTTCAAGTGACTTTCTGTCAGAGACCAACTCTCCATTCCGTGGAGCAGGTTAGCAAATATGTATTATCTGACAAGGCTGAATGGGCACACTGTAAAGAAATACAATCTATTTTAAGCAACTAGCAATTCAGTACAATTTGATCAGCTTGTTTTTTCACTCGACCTGTATAATTTGAATTTAATTCTTTTTTTAAATTGGAACATATGTAAAGTAATTTTTTACTTTTTCATACAAATAATAATAGAGTAGAACCTTGTGTCACAACCATAATTCATTCTATAACTTTGGTCATAAACTGATTTGGTCATGACCTGAACCTAATTTTGGAAATTTGGTGCTTACAAAAAAAATGGAGTGGAAGGGGGTATCGGCCGCAAAAAAATTGGTGAATTTTATGGTCGGAACCCAATTTGGTTATGGTCAGAAGTGTTCATGACCAGAGATTCTATTGTATCTTATTTTCAATATGGATTGGAGTTATTAGAACCAGAAAATTGAATCTTGGTAAAATATTCATTTTGTGGCTGCATTTCTATTTAACCAGTTTTCCCATCTTGAAATGACCACTGTTGTATGTTTCCAGATCTGAGTATACTTACTTTTTTGTCAAACATGTTCCTAAGAATTTTATGGTTTTTGCAGTAATATTGGACAATATTATTAAATACAGGTGCTACTCTATTAAATTTAATGTCAAGTTTTGAATTTAATCTTCATAGTTCTGGAACTTGACTCAAAAGCATACTGCTGTCTATATTACATTGACATTGACCGTACATACAATACTATCCATGTAAGATTTACACGTACGGGGTGTTGTTACTCTAATTCCTCAAATTTTATTTTCTTATTAACAGCAATACAAATAAAGAAGAAAGAGCAAATTTGTCTTGTCCCCTTCAGTCTATTACACTTGTGATAGAGAGCCATTGGCTACTATCTCATTGTTTAGAAACACTCTGTATTCATGTGAAAAAAATATGGCTATAATTCATCTTTTTCAAAATTGCAAGCATAATAGGCCATTTTAAATTATCAAAAGCTTTCTCTGCATCAAGAAAATAACCCAGTCACATTTTTGTTTTTATCATTACTCTTACCAATAACATTCTGTATTATCTTACATATAACTCTTTGGAAATAAACCAGTCTGGTTAGTCTGTATCCATTCTTGTTAGCTCACCTAAGAGTCTTGATGGTGCAGTGGTTAGAGTGCAGTATTGCAGGCTAATTCTGCTGACTGTCAGCAGTTTGATTCCCACTGGTTCAAGATTGACTCAGCCTTCCATACTTCCAAGGTTGGTAAAATGAGGACCCAGATGAAAAGCATCATGAAGCGATCTATAAGTCTAAGTACTATTTGTTATTGCTATCTGTATGTAATCTTTCTATCCTGGAAAATGAGCGATGATGAATGTATGAGATTCAAAGCGCTCCATGGCACAGGACCTAGTTATCTGTGGGATCGCATCCTGCCCCATACATCCCTTCGACCGATTTGCTCCCACAGAAAGGGACTTCTTCGGGTGCCGTCCACCAGGCAATGCCAGCGGGCGATGCCCAGGGGAAGGGCCTTCTCTGTGGTGGGCCCAATCCTCCGGAACGACCTACCCCCCGAAATCAGAACAATGACGGACCTCCGCTCCTTCCGCCAGAAGTTAAAGACTCACTTCTTCCATCAGGCCGGCCTGGCCTAATGTTTACATTCCTAGCCGCAGAATGAAATTGTATACAATTTTTAGGGGTATTGTTAGGGTTTTAAGGGTTTTAATAGTGATTTTAGCATAGGGGTTAATTTAATTTGGTTTTAACATTTTGTATTTGTATATTGTTGTATTTTTGGATTTTTAATTTCCTGTGCACCGCCCCGAGTCCCCATGGGGGAGAGGGGGCGGTCTATAAATTAATTATTATTATTATTATTTATTATTCATAAAATGAGAAACCAAGAGGGATCAAAAAAGCCAATGTCTTATCAAACATGAAGTAGAACTATTTGACCTGTGCTTACTCATTCTTTTTTTCTACAACATATGCCAAATGAAAATTACTGTAGGAATGTGTGAAATGGATGGGAGAAAACAGCAATGGGGTGGATTTGGCTTGGGAAAAATAGTGGATTAAGGAAACTAACTTATGCCCTATTTTTATATATATCTAGTAAAATAGAACCCAATAGCTTAATGGTTAGATCAGAAGTTGCATTTCATCTTTTAAGATTAAAAGGCTGAGAAGGATAGCTCTGGTTGACAATAATTTATATTTCTTCGCAAAATAGTCAATAAGGGGAGAAACCAGAATAAGAGATAGGCATGAACAATTACTATGCCGAATACAAATACATTCAAATTTCAGTAAGTTTGTATACTCAGATAGTTGTCAAGTGTTGGGGCACATATGAATGGATGGACGGAAGGAATTAATAAGTAATGTAATCAATACATACATTAAATATATTAACAAGCAAAGTTGGGTGGAACCATTTTTTGTATCAGTCTTTCCCAGGGTCTCTGCTAAAGGGCATTGTAGTCCAGACAATATGGGAAGTGCCTGGCTTTGAGAGCTGTTTTTTTAAGTCTAGCTTCAAAGGTGGTTTGATTTGCTCATGTCCAAATTTTATAGGATAAATATGGATGCATAAACTGACCTGAAAAACAGAACTGTATATTGGAAATAATGAGGCTGAGTACAGTATCAAAAAAGATATAGGAGTTGTTACAGAAAATTGAGTCTTGGTAAAATATTCATTTTGTGGCTACATTTCTACTTAACCAGTTTTCCCATCTGGAAATGTCCACTGTTATATTTTTTCGGATCTGAGTATACTTTTGAAGAATTTTTGAAGAATTTTTGAAACTCTTTAAGAATGTTTGTCATACATAATCTTAATTTAAGGACTTTGTAATCCTGCTTCTTTTTTCATAGATACATTTCCTGCTTTTGAGATTGCCATTTGGGAGTTTCTATTATACCCCCAATTTCCTAGCATTTGCTAATTGCGAAATGCATGATGTGATGTCTCCATTGCTAGAAAAACCATGCAAAAATTGAGAAAGCAGAATCAATGATTCCCCCCAAAAATCTCCCTTCTAGGGAAGGAAGGATTTGTTACTTTGGATACTTGCTCTCTGCTATGCCAAGATAGAAAAAGAATCAGTCATATACAGGAAAAAAAGTACGTGCAATGAAGGGACTTGAATAAGTTGCTGTGGGAAGCCTGAATGTTTATATTTGGGTATGAATTGATTTTTCTGCTGTTCAATGCCTAGTCCTAAAATGTCCCTGTTTCTGAACCACACAGGTAGTCCTCAACTTGCAACACTTCATTTGTGACCGTTCAAAGTTACAATGGTACTGAACATCTTATAACCATTTTTCACCCATACAACCATTGCAGCATCCTCTTGGTCACATGATCAGAATTCAGAGCAGGCGTGAAATCAACTTACCTTTGCTACCAGTTTGCAGGACTTTCCACCTATATGCAGGGTATCAAAAATGACATGATGACGTCCAGGTTTTTGGGTGGAGCCTGCTACTGAACGCTCCTGCAAAGGTAAGTAGAACAGCGAGCGAGGGAAATCCACCGTATTTCCAATGATCAGCTGTGCCACGCGATTTATATTGGCTAGAAAGCGGAAAATCTGACAATTCTAGCTAATATAAATCGTGCGTCACAGCTGATAGTCGGAAATACTGGTTCACCCAAACCAGTACCATTTTTTTACTACCAGTTTAAGCGAACCAGTCCGAACCAGTTGCATTTCACCCCTGATTCAGGGCCTTGGCAACAGGCTCATATTTATGACGCTTGTAGTGTCCTAGAGTCACATCAGTGGTGGGTTTCAAATTTTTTTAGAACCTACTCTGTAGGTGTGGCCTATTTTGTGGGCGTGGCTTGGCAGTCATGTGACAGGGTGGGAGTGGCTACCTTTTAAAATGTGGTGAAACTCATTTAACAACGCTCTTGCTTAGCAACTAAAATTTTGGACTCAATTCTGATGATAAATTCTTTCTTTCTTTCTTTCTTTCTTTCTTTCTTTCTTTCTTTCTTTCTTTCTTTCTTTCTTTCTTTCTTTCTCTCTCTCTCTCTCTTTCTTTCCTTTCTTCCTTCCTTTCCTTTCCTTCTCATTGGGTCACTGGCAACGGCGGGCCAGATTTACTTCTAGGTATGCCGGTGGAACCCCCTCTCACCGGTTCTCTAAATTTCACCAACCGGCTCTCGCAAGTAGGTGCGAGCCTGCAGAAACCCACCACTGAGTCACATGATCACTTTTTGCACTTTTTGGATAACTGCCACTGATCCCCAGTTTGCACAACGAGACTGTCTATTAAAATAGCAAGAGGGGTCATTTATCACATTCCCTGCCTCCAATATTTATATCAGGTTAACTTAAGAGCCAGCCCTGATAAAATTAGTCTCCATTTTCAGCCACTAAGTATCCGTATCAAAATTACTAGTTGTTATTTCTAGCCTGAGAGGAGAGCTAAATGAGAATTTAATTATTAAGAGAATTTCATTTCTAGCCAAAAGGGGAGACGGTGGCAAAGAATGAGTGGGGTGGGCTTTTTTCTGACAGCTCTTCAAATCTACACCAACTGGTAGCAGAGGGGGTGCTTGCAAATTGCTCGAAATACAGTATGTATTGCTAAACTCCACTGAACATATATTCAAAGGACATTGCTACAAATGCCTCTTTTCCTTGACCATAGCCTCCATTAGCAAGAATATATAATCTTACAAAGGTATGTACTGTAGAGCTGGCCTCAAGGCTCGTAATATATCCCATTTAAGGAACAGAACTGTAATTCGGAATCATGAAATAACTCTCTCCTGCTATTTAATGGATGATTTATTAAGTTCCTCTTCAATGGTTATATGAGTCCTACATCTTCAAATCACTTTCTTCAGTGTCACAAAATAGTGTTTAGAAGTCAGTCCGAGAAAGGAAGGATTCTGGTTTTGTTCAGCTAACTTCCTGCATGTAAATGTCATCCAGGGTGGGGGGGAAAGAATAGGATTGAAACTTAAATTTAAGATGTATTTTCTCTAAGGCTTTATAAAGATTGTGTGTTCAGTCAGCCTCTGGGTTTAAGGTTTAGGGCAGCTTATCGTCTCTCAGCTTATCTATTCATCGGTCTTTGGGAACAAATTCATTCCTTGTGTTGTGGCCCGCCACCAGCTAGCGGAGCTGGCAGCTTATTTGGACAGTGAGGAGGTTGGGGAGGAACATGGGCCAGTCCTGGAGTCTTGGGAAGGCTTTGATGAGGGCTCTGCATCAGAGGCAGAGATGGGGCCAGGTTCATCTGACAGTTATCAGCTGCCTTCGGAGTCAGCCATCAGTGAGGCAGACAAACAGCTGGAGCCTATTCCCAGTGTGGGCATGCACAGAGTTGCCGGATGAAGTGAACAGGTAAGGAACAAAGGTCGACTTGGGAGTAAAGTCACAGATGGACAGTGAATGGCCCCTCCCATAGGGAATAAAAGAGGAGCGAAAGGGGAGGGGTGTTTGCAGGAGACAATTAGTTCATTCCTGCATTGTTGCCAAGTATTGTGACATCTGAAAGATATCAGCCCAGCCACTCTCCAAGCTTGATAAAGGTTGGTAAATATGAACGATCTTGAAAGACTGCGGGAGAGGAAGGACTTTGCTGGAATGGAATTCACTGTAAATTAAATAAAAGAGGTTTATCGGGATGAGGACTTGGCTTCGTGCTGCTGGGGAAGCCTAGGTCAAAACACCTTGTCTCTTTTTTTCAGCCGCGTCCCCTTTGGTTAAAGCAGGGGTCTCCAACCTTTGCAACTTTAAGTCTGAAGGACTTCAGCTCCCAGAATTCTCCAGCCAGCTTTGCTGGCTGGAGAATTCTGGGAACTGAAGTCCTTCAGACTTAAAGTTGCAAAGGTTGGAGACCCCCGGGTTAAAGGATTCGTACCACATGCTGTACACTGGTAGTCCTCAACTTACAACAGCTCCTTTAGCAATGGTTCGAAGTTACAATGGCACTGAAAAAAGTGATTTATGACCATTTTTCATACTTATGACCATTGCAGTTATGCCCATGGTCATGTGATCAAGATTTAGACGCTTGGAAGCGGACTTGTGTTTATGACAATTGCAGTGTCCTCAGATCACGTGATCACCTTTGTAACCTTCTGAGCAGCAAAATCAATGGGGAAGGCAGGTTCACTTAACAACCATGTTACTAACTTCACACCTGGGGTGAGTGACTTAACAGTGGTGTCAAGAAAGACCGTAAAATGGAGCAAAGCTCACTTAACACATGTCTCACTTAGCAACAGAAATTTTGAGCTCGATAGGCATCGTAAGTCGAGGATTATCTGTAATTGAATAGGTAGGCACTAAGGAACTGCTCTTGGCTCCATTCCTTTCCTACGCTCTTTCCCCATCCTTATCTTTTGTGGTGAAAGAAGCCCATTTGCACAAGATGTTTCCCACCTTACACTGTTATTCAGTGCTGTAACAATCACACATTTTCTAAGTTCATTTGTGATTGTTTTGCAGTGTATCCATTTCATTTGATCTGAAGCAGCTACCTTCAGATGTTTATTTACAATACAGGCAACTTTTGCATGACAAGGGTGAAGTAGAGAGCTCTGACACAGTGATTCTATGGTCAGATACTAGAACTCACCATCCTAACATTTTCTTCGTTGACAACACTCCCAGGGAAATATTTCTTCATTTGCCTTTCAAGGCTCTGACCTGTCACTTCAGTGGCACTTCAGAATGGGTTCGATTCTGTTCATTTATCCTGAAGAATCCTACTTCCAACTAGCACCAGATCTATGTTCTTGTTGTGGCCCGTCAGCGAGTGAGGAGGTTGGGGAGGAACATGGGCCAGTCCTAGAGTCTGGGGAAGGCTCTGACGAGGGCTCTGCGTCAGAGGCAGAGATGGGGCCAGGGCCATCTGACAGTTATCAGCTGGCTTCAGAGTCAGATATCAGTGGGGCAGAAGAACAGCTGAAGTCTGTTCCCGATGTGCGCATATGCACAGTGGCCAGGAGAATGTCTGACTCGGATGTAAAGGCACAGATGGATGGTGAATGGCCCCTCCCATAGGGAATAAAGAGGCGCCAAAGGGGAGGGGAGTTTGCAGGAGACAATTAGTTCAATTGATTAGGGTGAATACCTGTTCCTGACTCCTTGCCAAATAATTGCTGCTTCAGGATGGCATTTGGAAGATATCAGCTTGGTAAAAGTCTGTAGTTGTGAAATCTCATGAAAGACTGTTTGTCGGGACTTTGCTGGAGAGGAATTCATTTTAAACTAAATAAAAGAGGTTTTATCAGGATGAGGAGTATGCTTCATGCTCTGGGGAAGCCTAGGACAGAACAGTTCTGCCTTCAGATAACTCTACCTCATATTTTTATTATCAGGGCAGTAAAGAGCCCAAGAAATAAGGAAGTAAGGAAGCAGTAAAGAGCCCAAGAAATGCTAATCTCTGATCTCCACAGCCTTCCAACACATCAGCTGTCACACCCCTTCTGACAGATTGGCAGCAGTGGGGAAAAAAATTATAGGGGGAGGGGAGAAGGCGCCACCTCCTTATTGCTCACAATAAAAGATAATATATTTAGACTTGTTCTAAATTATAATACCTTTCACAATAGGAAATTATAATGTCCTTCAAAATAAGAAATACTACTGATTGGTAGGTGGGGAAACACTGGTGTTTTTCTTTTAAATTGGCCGTAATTAATAGGCACAGAAAGAATTAAACAGACCCCCCACTGTTCACCAATTCTGCCTGCCCATATTGATGTGGTTTTGCACTGCATCACATTATATGAAATTTATAAATTCCAAGACTAGAGTTAAAACAATGGGAATGTTTACCACGTTAAGAGGAGGGAAAAACCACCCTCCCTTCTCCTTTTCAAACAGAACAGATCATTTCCCACAATCAACACCTAAATTCCAAGCATGCAAGAATACACGAAAGAGATCCTTTCTTTACTTAATAATGTTGCAAGTGGCAAATATGAAAGTTATCCAAGATGATTGTAGTGATGGATCCTGTACTCCACCCAAATCAGCGGTGGGATTCACATTTTTTTACTACCGGTTCTGTGGGTGTGGCTTGGTGGGCGTGTCATGGCTTGGTGGGCATGGCTTGGTTGGCGTAGCAGGGGAAGGATACTGTAAAATATCCATTCCCTCCCAATCAGCTGGGACTGGGAGGCAGAGAATAGATGGGGGCGGGGCCAGTCAGAGATGATATTTACTGGCTCTCCAAACTACTCAAAATTTCCGCTACTAGTTCTCCAGAACTGGTCAGACCCTGTTGAATACACCTCTGACCCAAATGTAATCAAGTCGGTTATGAGAGCTGCTATTATTGCAAATACAGAAATGTGAACAGGAATGCCATAGTTGTTTGGGTTTTTTTTTTTAACTGAAAGACAATGTATATTTTTCCCTTATGCATTTGAATTCGCTCTTGCAAAGAAATATAACAATATAACCTTGCCTATCTTTTCCTTTTAGGTCAGCCCTTGTCCACTCAGCACTGGTAACATTTATGCTTGTGTACCCTTATAAATAACTTTCAAAGCTTAATTATGCTAAATGGTAATCAAAAGATCTCTCCCCCCCTAACTTCTGGGTACAAGGAAGCTCATACTATTGAAAATTAACTGTAAGATTGAGTTGACTTTTAAAGGCTCAACATGAGCTTCTCATTAGCCTTATTATCATTTCTGAATCATAAATATGTAAATGATGAGTTTCACATGGGAGATTTAATTCTGTGCTCTTATTTCTGATTAGCTCGAAATACACTCTGGCTCTGTCAGATAATTGGTAACACTGCACACCAATAAGGCGTCTCCCTCTGCTTCATCAGAAGGAGTCGAAATTGGAGGAGGCAGGGCTGTTACAATTTGACAGTTTTGTAACAGCAACTTGTTAAAGTTTTAACTTGGCCATTAATATTGGCCATAAATTATTAATACAGCTTTTAATGCAAGAATCTTTTAATTAAAAAGAAAAGGAGCTCTGAGCCCAGAGAAGCACCCGTGGGAAAGAGAATTCTTTTGGGCGGGGATGCAAGTATGCATTTGTGCACATGTGTCTTTGTGTGTAACTTTCTAAATATACCTAAAATCATCCAACCAAGCAGCACTACCCCCTCAAGTTAATTTGAGTATTACGAGCCAAAAGTTGTCCATTTGCTTGAAAATGCTAGTTCTGCTTGAAGTGTAGTCCTTCTGGCAAGGATTTTCTTTTCTTGGAGCAATGAAAATAAATATGTTTGTTTGAATTAGTAGAATAAACACCCTTGGGATAAAACTGAATTTTGGTTGTTCTTAGTTGGTCAAATGTTCCAAAATTAATTAGTACTGTTTACTATTAGCAAGGAAAACTGATGTAGCCTACTTTACTTTTTTATGTTATTAAAAAGAATTACTATGCAAATCCAGAAATTACTTTTCAAGTCAACATATTATACAGGATGTATACTGACAAAATTTAGTATTGTCTTTGTACATTAATATTCATTTTTACAACATTTACCTTCTCCCATAATGTTGGTTCAATAAAGTCAATATAGTCATCTATATTGACTTTTATGGGTAGATAAAATATAATAGATAGAATTCTTTATTGGCCAAGTGTGATTGGACACACAAGGAATTTATTTTTGGTGCATATGCTCTCAATTTACATAAAAGAAAAGATACTTTCATCACGAACCATAAGGTACAACACTTAATGATAGTCATAGGGTATTTTTATTTGGAATTTTGTTGAAATGTTGTATTTCCATCCACAAATAAAGGTAATTTCCTTCAAATATTTTTTTATACTTTGAAAATAATTCAAGAAAGAAGTGAAGTCTCCACTTTTACAAATTTACATAAAAATATTGGAGACCGTAGGAAGTAGATGAGATTTACCATAATTAATAGAATAATCAAGTAAATTATCCACTGGTTGCACAATATGAATAAATTCTAAGGTAGAAAATAATAATCTGCAATGGTGTAAATGATAATGTACTAGAAAAAATGATGAAAAGGAACCTATTAATGTTGTGAGACTGTTGAAAAATACTACAACTGTAGATGTGCTCTAAGAAATATTAAAATATATATATGGTTTGTGGTTTGTTCATGGAATAGCTTGAGACTTGTTAGATGTACATGCGATGGCTACATCTTTACTGTTTTTGTTCTCATATATAAAGGGAAAGTTGGCATGAGGGAATAAAATAAACTTCAGGAAATTGGTTTTCTAAGAGTACTAGGAAAGGTGTCTGTGGCAGAGGTGGGTTACTTCCGGTTCGGCACCGTTTGGCCAAAGTGGTAGTGGTATTTTGGCCTGGGTCGCAGAACCAGCAATGACCCAGGCTGGCCACGCCCCCGAACCAGTTCCCTGGTTGCTGCTGCCATTGCCGGCATGTTGTATAGTAGTGCACACATGTGTGCAGTTCACTGTAAATTGTTCCACGTATGCACAGTGCTTGCAAAGCGAACCCCTAGTAAAACTGGGAGCAACCCACCTCTGGTCTGTGGCGATTCTGTCATCCATGTCATAGTTGTCTCAAAGGTTCTTTTTCAACATCAATCATGTTGAAAAATATACTTACTCTGTAATCCACATAGAGAGGACTGTAAAGCACCATGAAGTGGTTTATAAGTCTAAGTGCTAGTGCTAGTATTTTCTCTCAGATGGTATGAAATGATGCTTTTGCTGTTGTCGTTAAAGTGATCAGCCACCTCTGGCATCTTTCTACAAAGTTTCTGCCCAGTATAGGTGCCTGCTTGTTTTAATTGGGCAGCTTGGAATGACCTTAATCACTTGGGTAACTTTGCTTTGAGTATACTCTTAGCCTACACACCCAGCAACCTTTGCTCCTTCTTTCCAGAAACATGAGCCAGCAGGGCAGCTAACCTATTTTACCTAAAATTATATTTTAACACACAATTTTGTCCATGTGCTCAAGGAGATGGCTGTATAGATGACAAAAAGAGTCCCCTTTGCCATCTATACAGCCATCTCCTTATGCACAAAATTGTGTGATGGACAGTATTACTTTTTAAACATATCCTTCAAACAATCATATTTCTTCTTATATCTTCAGTGTATTTATACAACAAACCACAGGTGAACAATTATGTTCATAGTGCATCATCTTTCTCATAAAATTATGAAGTAGTAGGGCTCTATTTCATTTTTACCCCTTCCCCTAATTTCAGCATGCACATTTTCTTCTTTGTAATCTAAGAGAGAGACCTGAATATCTCATCTGTTTTTTTTTTAAAAGTCAGATGAGAAATAAAACCACTTAACGGAAGTGGCCTACCTAGTTTTCTCCTACTCCATATTGTTCAATAGAATGAACAGAGAACATTTTGAAAGGGCTTCCTGTAGCACAAATGGGCCCCTCAAAATAGATTGCCCAGTGCCTATTTAGCTGTATTAGTAATTCTACTAAGAATACTTGACTTATTTAGTCACTCATAATGTAGCATCGCTACATTACTATCTGTCTTCTAGTTGGATCAGAAAGAATGATGACTCAGAGAGAAATGTAAAGAAAACCTTCCATTTTTGAAAACTAGATGAACAGCTCTGAAAAACTGAGCTATTTTGACTCTTGAGAAAATAGCTCTCTCTGATTCATCCTCCATTGATTGTATAGTTCAGCATCAATAGCTATCAAACTAAACATATCTTGCGCTGATCCTTCAAGCTGAATTGAGTCAACCAGCTGAGTGCTGACCAGGTACTTTTTTCTTCTCACAACATATCCAGGCCTTTGTTAATTAGTTAGTTGGTCAGTCCTCAAGAGAACAAATGGAACTCATAAGGGCTAATGGAAACAAACTACATCATCATATTATCTTGCTCTCAAAGTCCCAAAGGTGCTTTTTCAAGAGGCAACTGGACTTTCTGGATTTTTCTTTGAAGACATTTTGCTTCTCATCCAAAAAGCTTCTTCAGCTCTGACTGGATGGTGGGGAATTAAAGGATTTTTACTCCTTGCAGACAGCTGGTCATTTGAATTCTTTGAGTGAGCCATTAAAGCCACCTGGAGGTTAATCTGTGTCATCAGAGTCACCTGAATAATGCAAATGGGTGTGGAGTTTTCTTGGACTATTGAAAGAGCTGTGTTGTACATTGGACAATAATGGACAACAAGGATAACAATAAATGAAGCAACATTGTCATTCCATACATTGCAGGAAGATCAGAAAAGCACAGGAGGATCTTCAGCCAGTACAACATATGTGCACACTTCAAATCCAAAAATATACTATGGCAGAAGCTTGTCCACCCCAAGGATGAAACACCCAGACACAAACTGAACAACGTGGTGTATGCAGCTTGGTATATGTGCAGATCTGTATATTGGGGAAACAAAACAACCACTTCATAATCGCATGGCACAACATAGGAGAATAAACTCATCAGGACTACATTGAGCATTCCATCTGCATTTAAAAGACAAAGGTCACTCTTTTGAAGACAGCAAAGTCCACGTTTTGGACAGAGAGCACCGCTGGTTTGAAAAAAGGGTCAAAGAGGCCATCTATGGCAAAACTGAACAGCCCTCTCTCAACAGAGGGGTAGGGATAAGGCATCATCTATCCCCAGGGGTCTGCAAAGTCAGCTCTTTTAAGACTGGTGGACTTCCAGAATTCCCCAGCCAGCTATGCTGTCTGGGGAACTCTGGGAGTTGAAGTCCACCAGTCTTAAAAGAGCCGACTTTGCAGACCCCTGATCTATCCCAAGTTTATAATACAGTCCTTTCAACAGTTTGCTCTACACCCATTTGCACTATTCAGGCGACTCTGACGACACAGCTAAACCTCTAGGTGGCCTTAACAACTTGCTAAAAGGATACAAATGGCCAGCTGTCTGCAAGGAGTAGAAATCCTTCCATTCACCACCATCCAGTCAGAGCTAAAGAAGCTTCTTGAATGAGAAGTCAAACATCTTCAAAGAAAAACTGGAAAGTCCAGTTGCCACTTGAAAAAGCCCTTTTGGGAGAACCATGACCTGGATGACTGAAAAGCTCCACAAACATTGCTCTCAAAGACAGCTGCAAATGCTTGGCAAGAGAAATTAAGCCAGCTCTGATTTATAACTCAGGAAGGGCCTTCAGACACCTTAAGGACAAGTAAACAGCGTTTTGCTACTATCTGAGTGGTTGCTCAAGCTTCCCCCCCCCCCCCCCCCATATCTTCAAATATGGATTTGGGTTTTTAAAAAATATTTTTTTATCAGAAGAAGATTTTACAAAGATTTTTAAAAATGACAGAAACATAGAAGAAGAAATTAAAAAAATGTTATAATGAGTTAAAAGAAAAAAGTAGGAAAAAAGAAGGTAGCCAAAGAAGCGACTTCCCATCTTCTTTGCAGGTGTTACAAACATAGTAATTGCCATCTCCATCCTGCCATATTGCATATCATAGTTTCCTTCTTCTCATATAAAACCTTTAAAGGAATAAATCCTGAAATCAGCAGTTTATTTTTATCCATTTTCAGCAAAAAGGCTATAAAGGGTTTCCAGTCTTTTCTAAAAGTAATTATAGTTCCCTCCTTGGTCAAACAAATCAGTTTAGCCATTTCTGCAAGCTCAGCCATCTTCACAATCCATCCCTCCATTATTGGTGTTTCACTAGCCTTCCATCTTTGTGCATATAATGGCCTTGTTGCAGTTACCATTTCTAGTTAAGTGTCCATAAGTCTTAATAAGAAAAGTTCCTCTTTCACCTGAAAGTTAATTTTTAAAAGTCTCTGCATCACCTTCTGTATTTTGTATCCAGTCTCTTTTCAGAAGTGCACCATTCATGATAAAATGTCCCTTCATTTTTTCACATTTCCAACAGTGATTAGAAATGCTTTAATACATTGTAGACAATTTCTCTGGTGTCATCTACCAACAGCAGACCATTTTTTTTAAAGTTTTATTTTCAATGGGAAGAAAATGTGAATTTCAGACCTTTTAACCATACAAGAAAAGAGAAGAGACCTTCTCTTCCACTGATCCATTTCAACATTACAACCAATTTTAATTTTTTGTCCCATTGGCAGTTAGGTTTTTGGATGTTGAAGTAATCTCTTACTAATGCTAAAGTTCCCAGGAATTTAGAGAAGTTTGCCATTATGATTGTTTGTGTGAGTTTCACTACCAACAATCCAGCCAATATTTCAAATTTACTTAAGAAGCCTATGCAGCCTTGGAAAACTATTTGGAAGAAATATTTGGGCTTTTATGCCATCACAACACATACAGGGGGAACCTGAAAACGTACTACTGTTCAAAGGATCTCACGCTTTAATGTAACTGTTAAAGCTTCCAAAACTTTTGTTCAGGCTCACATGGAAATGGGAAAAACAAACCAGTAGCTTTAATGAATAGGAAAGAGGGACTGTACTTTAACCAAAGCACTTCCAAAGAATTTTACAAGTGTCCCAAAAGTGCTGTTTACCCCAAAAGGCAACTGGACTTTCTTGGTTGTTTCCTTTGAAAACATTTTGTTTCTCATCCCAGAAATTTCTTTGGTTCACCAATGTTCAGTTTTATCCTAAGTAGGCCAGTTCTCTCCATGCAAGGTAGAATCTCTAATCTAGAAAATAACTAGGAAGCCAATTGAAATGATTGAGAAATCGTAGCAAATACTGTAAATGCAGGATTTTAGAAGCCAGGAGACTATGAGTTCTAATCCAGCCTTAGGCATGAAAGTCAGCTGAGTGACTTTGAGCCAGTCATTCTTTTTCAGGCCACACACATCACAGCAGTGGTGGGTTTCTGCAGGCTCGCACCTACTCGCAAGAGCCGGTTGGTGAAATTTAGAGAACCGGTGAGAGGGGGTTCCACCGGCATACCTGGAAGTAAATATGGCCCGCTGCTGCCAGTGATCCAACGGGAAGGAAAGGAAAGGAAAGGAAGGGAAGGAAGAAAGGAAAGGAAGGAAGAAAGAAAGAATTTATCATCACAATTGAGTCCAAAATTTTGGTTGCTAAGCAAGAGCGTTGTTAAATGAGTTTCACCACATTTTAAAAGGTGGCCACTCCCACCCTGTCACATGACTGTCAAGCCACGCTCACAAAATAGGCCACACCTACAGAGTAGGTTCTAAAAAATTTGAAACCCACCACTGCATCACAGGATTGTTGTTGTGGAGAAAATAGGAAGAGGGAATACAAGGTATGTTTAAATTGCTCCATGGCACGGGGCCTAGTTATTTGAAGGACCGTCTCCTACCACATACCTCCCTTCGACCGATCCACTTCCACAGGGTGGGCCTCCGCAGGGTGCTGTCGGCCGGTCAATGCCGGCTGTCGGCGCCCAGGGGTAGGGCTTTCTCTGTGGCAGGTCCAGCCCTCTGGAACGACCTACCCGCCCGAACTTCGTACTATCACGGACCTTTGCCTCTTTCGCCAATCACTCAAAACGCACTTCTTCCACCTAACCGGCCTAGCTTAGAGTTAGATTAGATATAATTTTAAATTGATTAGGTATGGGGATTTTACCATTTTTGTTTATATTTTAGCACAGGTTATTTCAATTCAATGCTATTTTAATGTTGCGATTGTATTTATTGTTGTTTGTTGTGTCATTTTTAATTTCCTGTGCACCGCCCTGAGTCCAATGGAGATAGGAGCGGTATATAAATTGAATAAAACCTAAACCTAAAACCTACTGCCTTGAGCTACTAATAAAGTTGGGATAAAAATCCAATCAACAAATAACATTCACTGTTTGAATATTGTCTAAGGCTGTTGTCTTGGATTAAAAAGTTACTGAAGTCATCTTACCAACTCTCTTCCATTTGTTAGTCATAAGGAAATTGTGAGGTTAAACACATGATGAAATCAGTTTTAAATATAATACAGCAATAAGGAGTGACTAGCAAAGTGTAGAAGACCTAGTGACACTATCATAATGACACTAGTAAGCTTTTGGTGAACACTGGGAAGAATTTTGCTGGTTGTCTGTAATATCTTGTCAATATTACTATATGAAGGGGAAAATCGGTGCTGGGTTTTCTAAATATAGTAAAAAAAAAGTGATGTCTGGAAATATTAAAGCATACCACATACCATCAAGAGGGAAGGGAAGTCCTTATCCCCTCTCACTTTTTATTCTCTTCACTGACCTTATTTGCAAACTTGATTTTGGTGAACACCTCCTAAAGTCAATTCCTAGGGGCAAAACGAGGTAAGGAAGGTGGGTGATTATCCAACTATCTGCCAGATATACCTATCAAATTATTCATTTCTCAGGCTGCTTAAGGTAATTTAAATTCATAGCTTTTCAAACCACTGACAAGGCTTGCACACTGTGAAGAAAATGAATATTGTTAAGGGTTAAATGGACAGCTTCACACTTTAAATGCATTATAAATTCACCACAGGCTGTCTCTTCATGTGTGCTGCCTTCCCCACCCCCCATTCTTTCTTATTATTTTACTTTTATAATCAAGGGTTCTTTGTAATTGTAAGCTACAATGACATCTTGCATGACAAGAAGAGAATTCAAACAAAAGTGGTCAAACATTGAAAAATGGGAACATGTACTACATTAAACACAAATTGAGGGACAAACAGGAGATTTTTAGTTTTATAATAGTATAACTCCATAAAAGTCAAACGTATGTAACTGAGTCGGTAAAGATCTGTATATGATATAATATGTTTGGTGGGAAGTGAACAATAGCATCTTAGTTTGCAAGATAATCTCTATATCACAGAATCCATTTGCATAGTGTGAGTATCCTCGAGAGATAACTAAACTTCGGTTGCTTTTGTGGTACACTAGCCAAAATATGTCACAACTGATCAGTGTTGTCCATATCTATAATACAGAATGCTATACATTCGTTGTTCTGGCAATCTAAATTTAAATTAAATTAATATTAAATTAAATTAAATCTAAATTACTCTTGCTGTTTCTAAGCATTATGAGGAAGCTTGCTTGAGCAAAATTATGGCCAATATCTGTGGAACCATAGATATTGCCAAGATGGATCTGAAAGATTGTAATGTTGAATGTAATTTATTAGTCGACTCTAGGTGGCTTACAACATGTTCAAAAATTAAAATAACATCAAAATAATACAAAACAAACAAACAAAAAAATCAGATCCCTGAAATATAAACCCACCCACCATAAATAATGACATAATCCTCAACTAATTATCTGACTTCCAAGCTCAGGAATGTTGGAGGAATAACTGATAAAGACCATGAATGAATGAAGGAATGAATTAATGAATGAATTACAAAAAAGGATACATGTTATGTGTTTGTCTATATGAAACTAAGACTAAATGGAAGACATAATAGATCTGAATAAAAGTAGTCCAACCTTGAAAAGTGAAGTTGATTAATGCATCAAGGGAATATGTTTCTCCTGTCTTTCATTTCTTTGATGTACTGTTGCTTACTTTCTCTCTGCACTTTGCATGATGGGAGTTACTTTCTCCCAAAAGGCATACCGTAGAATGATGAGTTCATAAGTATATATAGTATGTACACAAGAAAAAAATATAACAAAATTCTGGGAGTGAATTATGGGGTTCCTGCAATTGTTAAAATGAATGTCAGAAAATATGTATTGATGTTATTTAGGTTGTTTTGGGTGCATATGAAAATAGGAATACACAGATTGATGATAGCTCTACTTTACAGCTTCATTGACTGTTGATACGTTTATGCTTTAGGACAAACAGAATGAATTCAGTTCAGGACGACAAACATATTTTGTGAAAGAATATGGGGAAAAAAGGAAAGTACGGAATAGGCCATTTGGAGACCATGAATAAATGAAAATGGTGACTCACTGGTGAATATCTGCTTAGAAAATGTGTGTTTCAAATACGCGGTTTAAGTATACCTTTATTCACAGACCCAAATATCAATGGAATGACATAAAACTAAAACCATGTTGCGTTTGATTGCTCATGAGGAAAGATTGAGAAATTTAGAGAAGAGGACTAAGGTCATGATAAATTCTAAATAGACTATTTGTACGACTGCACTGCTTAGAGACAGACATTCCGGTTCCAATTACTGTTGTAAGTCAAGGACTGCCTTTAAGTGGGTGCTGAATGAACATGGATTGAACATAAAATGAATGGCCAATATAAAAGTGGTTTGTTCATACAAAAGGAATGAATGGGGAAGAAGTTTCATAACAATATAGAGGAAGGATGAATATGTCAAATGGAAAGAGAAGACCAAGATACTGTAGTTCTGGCTGGCTAGGATTTAGGAAAACAGAAGTTAGAAGCTTAAAGAACACAAGGCAGTATATAAGCCAGGTTATTGACCTAATGGAAGCTTGCTGGTTTCAGTGGTGGGATTCAAATTTTTTTACTACCTGTTCTGTGGGCGTGGTTTAGTGCGTGTCTCATGGCTCCATATGTCCTTACGACCAATACGCTCTCACAGAGAGGGTCTGCTCCGGTTGACGGCACTGCTCTGGGTGCCGTCAACCGGGCAATGCCGGTTGGCGACGCCCAGGGGAGGAGCCTTCTCTGTGATGGGCCCAACCCTCTGGAACACTCTTCCCCCCGACCTCCGTGTCATCTCGGACCTCCGCCTGTTCCGCCAGCGGTTAAAAACATACTTTTTCCAACAAGCCGGCCTGGCATGATCTTACTCGAACACCGTACTGCTTTTATTTACCAAAGTTTTAATTCAGGGGTTTTAATATGGGTTTTAGCGCGGGTTAATTTAATTTAGTTTTAAGAATGTTTTATTTTTGTATATTTGTTATATTTATATTTTATATTCCCTGTGCGCCGTCCCGAGTCCCTTTGTGGTGAGATGGGTGCGGCTTATAAATTCGAATAATAAATAAATAATAAATAAATGGCTTGGTGTGCGTGGCAGGGGAAGGATACTGCAAAATCCCCATTCCCTCCCGATCAGCTGGGACTCAGATAGCAGAGGATAGATGGGAGTGGGGCCAGTCAGAAGTGGTATTTATTGGTTCTGCTAATGCTACTGGTTCTCCAGAACTGGTCAGAACCTGCTGAATACCACCTCTGGTTGGTTTGCAAGGAATTGAGGTATGGAAACACATAATGAATGGTACTGTTGTAAACTGGCTTTAAATATATTTCCTTTGCTTTATGTTTCTCACGTCTTTAATATGTTTGATGTACTGCTGGTTACTCCTTTTCTGCATTTTGCATTATGTTGCTCACTCCTAAAGGGCATACAGTTCATAAGTATATATGACTGCAAGAAAACAAGTGGAATTCAGGGAAGGAATTATGGAGTCCCTGTGCCTATTTATTTTCAGCTTGATCAAGGGATATGCATGTGAGTGATAGTGAATTATTTACCAGTCTGTAGCTCCCTGGTTTTTCATGTTTCAATAATATCTAAAATTTGACACATTGGGCTTTTTCAGACATGTTGGGAAGTATAGACAGCCAGAGAGACCTCCAAATGGTAGAACGAAATATATCAGACAGCCAAAGAATCAGTAGTTTTCTCTATCCCCTCCAATAGTAAACTAAGCTTAAATGTACAATAAGGAGACATTCAATATAAATCCTCTTAACACCCTGAGAATTACATAGAAAATAGAAGCCTCTTTCACTTTGAAAGAAAATGCTTGAAAAATTGCAAAACATATTTTGGCTGAAACACTCTGTCCATTCCAGATCTATAGAGTATTTGGGGGCTCAAATGTTTGACATTTCTCACTGTGCTGAAAAAAATAATAATGCATGAGTTTTGATTCCAACAAACCTATATCCCTAAATACCTCAGAAATATAAAGACTGTTTTGATTTAAAGTCAAAGAAGAGATTAATAACACAATGGCTTATTGACTCTTGTACACTATATAGTCCAATAAATGCCACTCAGTAAATCATAGCCCAGGGCCTCTGTTTCTTATATCTTTCACCCAAAGGAAGCATGAAGGAAGATTGTGTATGAAATGTGTAGATGGAAATCCAGATTCATTGTGGGGCTTCAGAACACCTTATATGTGCAGTACCCAATTTCTTTTGAACTTATTAATGAAGGCTGAGGTAAAGAATCCTTTCTGAGGTGAGTTACCAACAGATCAGAATTAAAAATAGGAGTATGGTTTTTTTTTTAATGCACTACTTTCTGCTTCTCTCTTAAACCCTAAAGGAATCGAATTAAACAAGACATTAGCACCGGCCTAACCAAAAACATAAGTATGTATGATGAATGACAGCTAGCTGCTTACCAGTGTTCAGACCTTTTCATTTGCTGCAATTGACAATTGTTTGCTAAGTTCAAAACCCAACCAATTAAACAAGCCCTGAAGGAGTCTTTGAAAAGAAAGCATTGCTCTAGATAACAAAAAACCAGCTATAATTTCACGGTGGTTTTAGAAAATAAAATACAATCATTGATAAGACACTGCTTTACTCCCTGGAGCAGTACAAAGAGGTTTTAATTTTTTTTTTTTTTAAGTTAAAATATTACTTATTTCTTAAGAGGTTTTACTGAAATTAACATATTTTTAAAACAAAATACTTCACACCAGAGGTGGGCTGCTTACAGTTCAGCCCAGATTGCCTGAATCAGTAGTGGCGGTGGTGGGAGGCTCCGCCCACCCGCTAGGACGCTTCTGCGCGACGCTTCTGCGCGTGCATGAGCAAACCAGTAGCCCTGGGGTTTGAAACCCACCTTTGCACCACACCCACACCCACACAAATATACCAGTGGAGGAAAAATACATAAAAATCTCCAAAACCAAAACAAGCAGCAAACAACAACAAAGGAACAGATTTCAAATCTATCATAGGAAAGTCCCAAAGGTGCTTTTTTCAAGAGTCAACTGGACTTTCTGTTTTTTTCTTTGAAGACATTTTACTTCTCATCCAAGAAGCTTCTTCAGCTCATCTTCTTGGTGAGAAACAAAACATCTTCAATGAAAAACCAGAAAGTCCAGTTGACTCTTGAAAAAGCCCCTTGGGGACAACCATGACCTGAATGACTGAGAATCTCCATAGACATTTATCATAGGAAAGAAATAGTAATTATTAATTGTGTGATGGAAATGAAAATGGCCAGTGTAGTGTGATGTATTGTTAATGGTGAAGGGATAAAACTAAAAATCAGGAGACGGTGAATTCTAAAGCCAGCTGGGCAACTTTGGGGTAGACATTCTCTCTCTCAGGCCTAGGAAGCAGGCAACAGAAAATCACTTTCCAAAATTTTGCCACAGAAACTCCAGGAACTAGTTCAGACATTTGCCAGAGGTTAAAACTTACCAAACCCACATTTAAAATAAAAAAATAATTTAATCTACTGCACGGTGTCATTGTGTAATAGAGGTTTTTTGAACTGAAGGTGTATCGCTTTGCAAGGGTGGCATTAGACACAGTAAAACAGGACAGTGGATGTTTTCATTTATTTTTTCACTATATACAGTAATGTTCTTTGCATTTACTCAGTGTCAGGTTTCCTCCTCTTTTACTTCCTCCCTGTTGTTCTCCATTCCCCTCCCACATTTCTAGGTTTGACAAGAGAAAGAGAGAGTGAAAAGGGAGGAAGGAAGGAAGGGGGAGAGAGAGAGAGAGAGAGAGAGAGAGAAAGGAAGGAAGGAAGGAAGGAAGGAAGGAAGGAAGGAAAGAAGGAAAGAAGGAAGGGACTGGAATTTAATAGTGTAGTGTGTTCAGCATGGCTTGACCTCCTCCTGGAATGGATTTTTTATATTGAAAAAGTTTTATTGGATTTTTACAATTTTTCCGAAAGGGAAAGGTAAGGGTTACAGAAACATTTTGAGAACTTTTGTGTCGGGATCATTGGCCCTTCCAGGGCTTCACAATAAAACATTAAGAAATACTCTCTAATCTTTTTTGGGATCTGCTTCAAGATGACGACCTCCTTTTCTTGGTAAATTAATGGGCCCCCTCTCTGCGCCTTCAAAATTCCCTCTCTGGTTGACCTTCTCACAAATTTAATGTGTATCTCTCTGGGTACTTCATTTATCCTGGCATATGCTGAATTTATTCTGTATACTAGGTCAATGTCCCCCCTGATCTCATCTTTAGGTTTATGTAAATAGTCTGCTAAAATTGTACTCATGAGATCAGGGAGACATTCACCAGCCTCTTCCGAAATGTTCTGAAATCTTAAAAAATATGACATCCTTTCAAAATCCATCCTAGACATATGCCCAGTTAGTTCTCCCACCTCACTCTTAACATTTTTAAGCTCTCCCTTTGCCCCAGCCAGCCCCCCTTCCAGCTCCTCAGTCTTCTGTGTGTTCTCCAGCACTTGCTTCCGTGTTTCCAAAAGATCCTTCTTGAAGCTGCAGTTATCTTCTCTCAAGGCTTTAATTTCTTGCACCAAAACTTGCAACACTGTCTCCAAAGAAGACATCCTTTGTTCCAAACCTGCCAATTCTAATTTTTGTGCCATGGTAAACTGTTAAAGTCAGTGCCACTAAAATGGTGTTTTTTGGGTGGGGCCGTTGAAGCAAATCAGGAGAAGAGTCCAAATCAGGGTTAAAAAGTTCAATATCCAGAGAAAAAACACCTTTCACAATCAATAGTTATAGCAGAGAAGGCACTCCAGGGGTGGAATCAATTAATCCAGAAATTTCTTCATTAAAAGAGAGAGGAAGTCCCAATCACAAAGGGATGTTGGTAATTTTCCATAAGTGAAATAGTCATTCAAGAACAAGGGGCAGCCATCTTCCACCGCCCAAACTGAAAGCCAGCAGGAGAAAGTAACAAAGGAAAAATTGTTTCAAGCCAGCCGGACTTAGATACATTTTAAGGAAACAAGCTGCAAATCACTTTCGCTTGCTTCAAAGCCGTCCAGATAAGAAACGTCCGCTTCCTCACAGCGAGGAGCCATTTCCAAGCGCCGCTTTAATTCCGAGGGGGGGTTTAACAAACCAACACCCCCCTCCACAGTCTTTCAGTCCAGGCTGCCAGCAAAAAACATTTTAAAGTCACTCACTCTCCACCTCGCAGCCAAAGTCCCGGAAAGCCTTCCGACCCGATCACTCAGCTCTCTCCAAATTCATCGTGCATTACCGTCCTCCATTGGCAAAGGGAACCCCCCCCCGCAGCATGCCTCCTCTCACTTAGACCGAAGACAAGGGCCGTTTTCCCGCTGCCGCTAAGAAAAACAAACCCAGGCAAGCCAGCCTTACGGAAGGACCCCAAAAAAGGGGTGCCTCGCCCCCGATGGGGGGCAGAAAAAAGAACAAAACGTCGGACGAGTCCAAGACTCGTCCGTTGCCGCTGGAAGGCGGAACCGGAAGTCCCTCCTGGAATGGATTAACTGGACCCCTACTGCCTCTCCCTTGGAGGAAGAGCATCTGGGAAGATCAGAGCTTCTTCATTGACAGGCAATCTCCTTTTTTCCCCACTGGGAATCTACAGGTAGGTGAAGCTGTGGAAATTCCATACCAAATGAGAAACTGGGTGCCCTTCCAGGACCATAATCCCCAACATCTATGTATAGACCAAGTTGACCGATAGTTGCCTTAAAATCTCAACCACAACAGCTCATAGTAATTTGGATTGCCATAAGGAGGGGTTGCATTCCAGAGGATACAGCAAAATTTAGATAGTTTGGTTAGGAGGAAGAAGGTCAAAATAGCTCTTTCCTAGAAGTTCTCAGAGTGTATCCTTAATGATGCAAGAGAGCCGATTTGGTGTAGTGGGTCTCCCACCAGAATGTGGGAGACCATGAGTTCTAGTTCCACATTAACCATGAAAGTCCACCTGGGTGATTTTGGGCCAGTTTCTCTCAGCACAACTCACCTCACAGGTTTGTTGTTGAGGGGAAAATAGGAGGAGAAAGGCGTGCTAGATATGTTCGCCACATTGAATTATTTGTACAAATAAGAAAGGTGGGATACAAATAAATACATAAAATTGCTTTAGTTTGACAAGGTTTCTGCCAATAGATGAAGAAAATGAAGGAAACAGCTTAGAAGTAACTCTGTGTGTCTTTCTCAGTTTTGGGGCTTTGACAGGTCAGCTGGTTCATGACAAATAAGTGAACTTATTTTCCTGTTTCTGTCATTCCGACATCTGGCTCATGCCATAGCAGAACAATAGCCATACCAAGCCATTAATACCCACACATCACACAAAGAAAACACATTGAGGTTGATTTTTTTTTTTTTTACCAATAGATAAAATTGGTTTTCAGAAATGATTAAGCCATACATCTCTTGAAAAGTTAGAAATAGTGCTACTTTTTCAATTTCTTTAAATAATTGTGCTAGGAGCACCACAAGCCTGATACAAGATTTCAAAAACAGCACATTTCTAAACTTTGGACACATAATTTAACGTGACATTAGCACATTTAAGTCTAAAAACCAATTTTTATATATTATAATGTTATCCTCAAAGAATGTCAATGATTCACAAGAACAAATCATATGAGTCAACGACACCCACATTTTTACATCACCAACATTGATTTCCATGCTTTCAAATATATTATTTGGGGTATCTAGTATACTCAAAATAAGATCTTTTGATGCATCAGTTTTAATTTTAAATCTATTGAAGCTAATTTAGCATTATTTAAGACCCACAACTTTCATGTTCCATTATTGAGTATTCCAGTTTCCAATATTACTTGGGGTATCAAGTATACTCAAAATAAGATCTTTTGATGCATCAGTTTTAATTTTAAATCTATTGAAACTAATTTAGCATTATTTAAGACCCACAACTTTCATTTTCCATTATTGAGTATTCCAGTTCTTTAATCCATGAACCACTTATCAAAGTTAATTTACTTTAAAAATGTTACTAAGGGTACCTAGGCTTAATTTCAAACATTGATTCCATCAACTATATTCATACCCTCCAAATCTGATCCAGACATGGTCTATTTTTGAAACAGTAACCAGCACCATTTCTAAGAATGAAATTCTATCCCAAATCATGTCCCAGTATCTGTTTTAGCGTTTGGGTTGAAAAAAATGTTTGGCGTCCCAGCTCTCCCGCTCCCCTGACCCAGGCATCAGGAATTTTCTTCGCTGGGTACCAAATATAGTAGATCGTTAGAAAGAGCAACTAGCACCATTTTTAAGCATCAAATTAAACCCAGATTCTCATCCAGGCATCTATTTTAGCATTTTGGTACCAAAGAAAATGGTGTCCTGCCCCTCCCATCCTCCTGGTGTCCTTGACCCCAACATCCAGAATTTTCTTCGCCTTGCATCAAATATGGTTGATTTTTATAAACAGAAACCAGAACCAATTCCACTCAGATTTGTGGTGGTATTTCATGCTTGAAAATGGTGCTTGTTGCTGTTTAAAAATATCGACCATGTCTGGGGCCTGGCAAAGAAAATTTCTGATTTGGGTGACATTGATTTTTAACAGGGATTGTATATAGCAGCCTGGGAACAATTGTGTTGTTGGGCTGGGGCAAGAATTTACCCTGTCTTCTTTGTGCTAACTCTAACTATCCATAATTCTTCCTTTCTCTTACATAATTTCAGTTTCAGGTTGGCATCCCTCTTTGAAATGCTAAGGGATTTTTGTCCTTTAAAAAGTTCACTGTAGCTCCCTGAGTGCTTTCATAATGTGCAGAAACAGCTCTTTCCCTGAAGACTTTCTGATACACATTTCTGTAGAAATTTCTATTGAAAAAGAATTTAAAAAAAAAAATTGGTTGGCATGTAAACGGAATCTGAGAAAATCCTCAAAGGAACCCCATCAAATTCTTAGGAGAATGCAATTGCCTTAACATTTGAAGAATGGATATTTCACTCACCAATCACTTCTCTAAGTGCTTTGCAAATGCTTTGCGCTACCCAAATTATTTTGATCTAATAACTCTTTGTTCTTTTGGTGGCTAAAAGTTTTAAGCCATGCAATAATCTTCAATAATCTTGGCGCCACATCAGAGCATAAAACTAAATTCATGAGCCACTATTAGCCACCAAAACACACTCCAGCCCAAAGAAAAGCAAAAATATATCGAGAGAATAGTAAAATTAGAATTGGTGTGTATTCTAGCTGGTTGAGTTTTTAATGGGAAATATTTAATTTGCCTATGAAATTCTGAGAGAGAGAAAAATAAGCAGACATTCATTGCAAGAGCAATTAAGTTCAGCTACAGATCATCAAGTGCAGACAAAAAAATGAGAGTATTTTAATAGCAAAATGATGTGTTGAGAAGGGAGCAAAATCTATCCCCCCAAATAGTTATTTCTCCATGCAGTTTTCTTACTACTGAGCATATTTCTGGAAGGAAAGTCAAATTAGGTACAAATGCTATTTTGACAACAAAATACGGACTGTTGAGCCATGGGAGATGATAGTACACTTCAGGTCCTTTATCTATTTTTTCTTTTTATTCTTAAAAATGGCTTCATTCCCAATTTTATACAGGATTGGGTTTAAACAAATTGGCTTTCCATCATCGCATCTCACTGAACCATAAACTGCAGAGGCTGACAGATATAATAGAATGTTTTCCTATTAAACCAGCAAGGCAGAGCACAGTGTACTAAGAATCCTACACCTGATACCACATTTGCTATGCATTCTTGCAGGGTTATCCTTCTGATATTCTTTTTTCCCTCTTCTTGTGACAGGAGCTTTAATTCCTATGAGAACCAATTTACAGCCTAAATTGAGCCGTGGTGGAGCAGTGGTTAGAATGCAGTACTGCAAGCTACTTCTGCTGACTGACTGCAATTTGGCAGTTAGAATCTCACTGAGAGAGGGCTGTAAAGCATTTTGAAGCGGTATAAAAGTCTAAGTGACATTACTTTTGCTAAACATGATGGTGGTGATGTCTTCCAACAAAAACGGATGCCCAGTGGGTTAAAAAAACTGAAACGAATATCCATATTGAAACAATTTAAATAAAATGCAATAAAACAACATAATAAAGGATGACTCTTAAGAAGTACCTATTTGAATAACGATAAAGAAACAAATTTAAAATAAAACCAGAACATTTGTAATATGCAAAGGTTCTTCTCAAAAAAAAACCAGCAAAACCTATCAACTGTTTACAATAGTCTCTGATCAAGAACGGTATCTTATGGCTAATGTGTGTATCTTTACACTTGTCATATCCATTCAGTTTAATTTACAATATTGAATTAATCTACTAGGGGGAGTGTTGTTGATTCTCCAAAGCATCAGAAGGCAGGACAAGAAACAATGGAAGGAGGCTTATTAAAAAAAGATTCAACCTAGGAGTAAGGAAAACAATTCTGACAGTAAGAACAATTAATCAATGGAATAGCTTGCTTCCTTGAATTGTGGGTGCTCAATCACTAGAGGTTTTCAAAAATAGACTGGACAACCATTTGTGTGGGATGGTATAAGGCAGTGATGGCTAACCTTTTTTAGCTCGCGTGCCAAAAGCAGGGGGAGCGCCGATGGGGGGGGGGGCGGGTCGTGTGTGGGCGTTTTTATTTTTTATTTATTTATAGTCGAATTTATATAACCGCACCCTCTCCCCGAAGGGACCCGGGGCGGTGCATAGGAAGTTAAAACAAACAATATAAAATATAAATAATTAATATCAAATTAGATAGGTTATCCCTGTGCTAAAATTTAAAAAGTTAAAACATAATCCATTAAAAACCCAATTAAAACAATTTATAATACAGACTGAAGGCTAGGTAAATAACTTAGGCCAAACCGGCCTGATGGAACAGGAGTGTCTTTAATTTCTGGCGGAAGGTGCGGAGGTCTGTGGTTGTTCTGAGGTCGGGGGGTAGGTCATTCCAGAGGGTTGGGCCCACCACAGAGAAGGCCCTTCCCCTGGGCGTCGCCCGCTGGCATTTCCTGGTGGACGGCACCCGGAGAAGTCCCTCTCTGTGGGAGCGGATCGGCCGCAGGGATGTATGAGGTAGGATGTGGTCTCGCAGGTAGCTTGGTCCCGTGCCATGGAGCGCTTTAAAGATGGTGATCAACACCTTGAAGCGCACCCGAAAGACCACAGGTAACCAGTGCAGCTCGCGCAGGAACGGTGTTACATGGGAATATCTAGACGTTCCCAAGATCGCCCATGCGGCCGCATTCTGGACCAGCTGTAGTCTTCGTGTGCACCCCAAGGGGAGCCCCATGTAGAGAGCATAATGCTATATGTGTGACCCACTGATATTGGCACGCTTTTTTCACCCTCCCCAGGCTCCAGAGGCTTTCTAGGAGCCTGGGGAGGGTGAAAACAGCCCCCCCCACTTCCACAGGCTTCGGGAGCTTCCCTGAAGCCTCCAGAGGGCGAAAAACAGCCTCAAAAGAAGGCCTAAATCAGCTGGCCAGCGCACACATGCGCGCTAGTGCTGACAGGGCAACGCCTCACGTGCCCTAAGAAATGGTTCCGCGTGCCACCTGTGGCACCCGTGCCATAGGTTTGCCATCCCTGGTATAAGGTCTCCTTATACCAACCCCTTTATTCAGGGGTTGGACTAGATAACCACTTAGGTCCCTTCCACCCCAATGATTCTATGTTCTAGATTATATTTATTGCCAGGAAAGGTAAGGATTAGCAACAGTCATACTCGAAGAAGCCAAAGACTTAGATATTACATATATTCTCTTTTATTTGAAGGATTAGCAACCTCAAGTTATTTACTAACCCAGTAGACTTTAAATTTATTATTGAATAAATAAATACTTATATAATTGTAAATATTTTTTTGAAATGTCTATCCGAGGCAGCTCCAGGTCACACAAGGCCTAGAAATTTTGGATAATCTCTTGCATGGCCTCGCGGTCTTTGAAAAAGGTGAGAAAGTATATATACCATTCTAGCACACTTTTTGGAGGCTTCAGGCACTGCGTGAGTGCCATAGGCTGGGCATAGCACCAAAAAGGACATGGGGTGTCACCTGTGATATGCAGGTCATAGATTCATCATTATTGCGGTAGCCAAGGGAATGAAAAAAAGTCAAGATGGCCGTTACATCAACATGTTCAAAATTCTGTCCCTTTGTATGTCTATGGGATATAACATACATGTTCAAACTAGGTGAGATATTAATAATCTTGATTTTTTTAATCCCTTCCCATGGGCATCAGAGATAGCAGTAGAGTGGTTTTCCTCAAAGTACCATTTAATATGGACATTATTTATTAAATATTTCAGTCATTGTTAATCTTAGATGCTATTTTTTTTCTTTTCTAGAATAATGAATACATAAAGACAATATATATCAAGGGATATAAGTAAGAAATTATCCAATGGTCAACAAAACCATTGTACCAGAGGGGGTATTCAGCAGGTTCTGACCAGTTCTGGAGAACCGGTAGTGGAAATTTTGAGTAGTTCAGAGAACCAGTAAATACCACCTCTGACTGGCCCTGCCCCCACCTATTCTCTGCCTCCCAAATTCTGGATGACGCCCACCAATCCACACCATGCCCACAGAACTGGTAGTAAAAAAAATGAAATCCATTCCTGCATTGTACATATAGATTTGATTATGTCACTGAGGGCAAATATTTCTTCTGAAGAACAATGGAAACCAAATGGCTTATTGCCCCCGTCCCTCAATGAGTGTTCAAAGAATTAAACACAGAGGGGTAACCTCTCTGTTACCCTCAAATAGTTTTTGTTCAGCTCTAAACAGTTTTAAAAATTTAGAAAAAAAAAGTCATGTCAAAAGGATTGTGAGGAAGATTACCACATTCAAATGACACATCCTGGGACTCAAAACAGAGTTAAGGGGACAGATTCTATTTCGGCCTCATGCTCAGGCCTATTGAACTGTAACATATATCAATCTTTGATCTTCAAGAAATTGTGTGATCAAAGTATTCTCCATTTTGGATGGCAATCTGTATTAAAATCATTTGATTATAGTTCTGGAAGGAAAAGAAATCTGGCATATATGGCTTTGAACCTGTGTCACTTCAGATAATCAGTGTATTACTTTAGATTAATCCGCATTTCTTTGAACTTAATTTCAGTCATGTTGCATGCTTCTGAACAGCCATCAGTCTATAAAAAGCTATCTCAAATCCATTTTCAGTGCCAGCAAGTAGACTGAAAAACAGGAAGAGAATAGATTTTGTTAAAAAAAGAGAGGAGAAAGGTAAAAAAAAAGTGCTGTTGAGCAAAACCAGTATTGACAGACTTCCTTAAATTATCGGGTAGCCAGTTGTCAGCTTGTTTAATTGGCAATGTGCCTTCCTCACCTAATATTGGAAATGTGTAATTACAATAAAATAATACCATATGAATGTAGCTGCAGTACATAACCAATTCACACACATTCACATCAGAAATATCCATGGTTTTGTAGGAAGTTAGCACACAACCCTCTCCTAGAAGAATGAAATGTTCTAGGAAATATTAAAAAGGCAGAATATTATAGTTCCCTGGATGAGAAAAGGAGAAACATGTTTTAAAACACAAAGCAGCTTCCTGCAGCTCCCTGTCCCACCCCTTCAGCTTCAGGGTGATGGGATTAAGACATGGCCCTCGGGACATGATAGGATTAGGCCTCTACCCATCTTGCCACATGGCATCTGGGAAGATTATAACACCCAGCAAGGCTCAACCAAATCTGGGACTCAGGATAGCCTACAGAGTTACCCCTACATCAGGGGTTGGTTACCGCCAGTTCTAACCTCTTCTATAGAAGAGGTTCCACAAATCTACAGTGCCATTTAGAACCGCTTCCAGCTCCCTCCCCCCCACCCAATTGCACATCATCAAGATGAAGAGCAAGAGGAGGAATTCTGGGAGTTGCAGTCCACAAGTCTTAAAGCTGTCAAGTTTGAACACCTCTGGGGGTTTTTTCCGAAAGGGTTAGGGGTGCAAGGGTCTTGTAACTTGACAGCTTTAAGACTTGCGTGCTTCAAATGCCAGAGTTTCTGAGCATTTGAAAGGGCCAAGAAAATGGAATTAAAGGATGCCCTTACAAAGGCTGAGGAGGTCCTCCAAAAGAATCCATCCTCTATGGTAGCGAAGGAGATGAGGGACATCACAAAACATAAGATCTCCCTATTAGACCAACAGGATCTAGCAGAGAAAATCCAAAGGAATAGACAATATTTCTTTGAACATGCCGATAAAGCGGGAAAATGGTTGTCATATAGGCTTAGAAAACAAGCAATAAAGAAGAAGATAGAATGGTTACAAGATAATGGAGAAAATTTGGTAGGGTCGAGTCATCAGAAAAAGAAAGTGATTGAGGATTTCTTCTCAGGGCTATATAAGAAGGATCAAATTATGGATGAAAATATTGGAATCTATTTAGATAGGATCCAACTACAGGAGGTTTCGCATAATGTAAAGGAAATTTTGGACTCAGAGATTACCAAGGGTGAGATAAAAGAAGCAATTAAGAAGCAACCAAATGGGAAAACACCAGGTCTGGATGGTCTGCCGGCTGAAATGTATAAAGAGATGCTGGAAGTGTTTAGTAGTTATTTAAAAGAGTTATTTAATGAGGTTTTGACAGAAGGTAAAATCCCCCAAACTTGGACAGAGGCCTATATATCCTTGATCCCAAAGGATGATTCAGAGCGTACCCTAATAAAGAATTATAGACCTGTATCCTTATTAAATATGAATTATAAGATTTTCTCATCAATTCTGGTGAGTAGATTAAAAAAATTTGTAAGGGGATTTATACACCCAGATCAAAATGGGTTTCTACCAAACTGGCAAATAAGGGACAACCTTAGAACAGTAATAAAATACTCTAGAATATTATGAACTGCATCCCAGCAAACAATTGGTTGTGATGTTTCTTGATGCCCAGAAAGCCTTTGATATGGTAAACTGGGAATTTTTACTATGTCAAATGTCCAAAATGGGATTTGGATCCAACTTCAAGAGAGCTATACAAACAATTTACATGGTGCAATCTGCCCAAGTATTATTTAATAGAGAAATGACTGGGAAAATTGATATACAAAGAGGTACAAGACAGGGATGTCCCTTGTCACCCTTGTTGTTTATCCTGACTCTCGAACCCTTACTGATTACAATTCGGCAGAATAAGGACATAATGGGATTAACTATAAAAGATCAGCAATATAAGCTTCAAGCATTTGCTGATGATCTCGTCTTTATTTTGGAAGATCCATTGAAATCTGGCCCCAAACTATTGGATGAAATTATTGGTTTTGGAGACGTAGCTGGCTTAAAAATTAACCGAGATAAAACTAAGTTCTTGGTCAAAAATATGGGAGCTAACCCAAAGGCACAACATCAAGAGATTACAAGGATACAAATTGTTAAAAAGGTCGAGTACCTAGGTATTTGGCTGGCCGTTAAATGCCCATCAATAAAAGAGTGAATTATCAGAAACTACTGATGGAGATGGAGAAAAAATTAAGTACTTGGAGAAATATTCAGCTCTCAATTTTGGGACGTATCGCAGTGATTAAGGCTTATATTTTACCAAAGTGACTGTACTTATTCCAAACTGCCCCAGTCAAATTAGATGATGATTTTTTTTAAAAATTGGAAAGAATAGTCAGCAAATTTGTATGGATTAGCAGGAAACCGCGGATAAAAAAGAGAATGCTTCAGGAACACAGGGCGAGAGGAGGATTAGGACTTCCTTATTGGAAGCTTTATTATCATGCCGCTAATTTAGCTTGGATTAGGGACTGGACACAGCTCTCAAGAAGACGGGTTCTAACCATTTAAGGGTATAATCTATCCCAAGGCTGGCATGTCTACTTATGGCCAAAGAAGGATAGTCAATACAAAATGTTCTCTAACCCTTATATTAGAGGCATATAAATAAAATACTGGCAGAAGGTGAAAGGCTGGATATATATGAAGATTCCTTGCTGGTTCGCCCCCTTAGAAGTGGTAACATATTCAACACTCCATAACCCAAATAGGAATCTGAGATACAAAGATCTTTTAGATGTTCGGGGGAACTTAAAGTCTAGGGAGGAGTTACGCACTGAGGGAATTGAATTAGAGTGGTGGTTATATTTACAGATGAGCTCAAGGGTAAGGATAAGCAGGAATTTGGAATAGATATATCACCACAGGAACTAGATAAGATCATTTGTGGTGATGATATTAAATTTATCTCTAAAGTTTACAATTTTCTTTTGCTCCACAAGATGGAAGGGGACCCTGTAAAAGATATTATGATTGCTTGGGGGAAGAATGTTGGCCGAATGATAGAACCAATAGGATGGGAACAAATTTGGACCAAACTCACATTAGCGATGGCATTTAAAGAAAATATTTACAAAATGAGTACCTGGCCCCAGCAAGGATTTCCAAAATGTTCCCTGCTACATCTGACAAATATTGGAAGTGTGACTCTGCTAGGGGCACCCTCTTTCACCACTGGTGGACCTGCCCGAAGGTTAAACGGTATTGGAGTACTATTAAAAATTGGTTGCTAGAAATCACAGGATTTGATTTTCAATTGGACCCAATTATATTTCTTCTGGGGATAAAGCCAAGAGAAATACCTAAAGATGCTTGGTACTTATTAATACGCATCACAACAGCGGCACGCATGACATACGTGCAACATTGGAAATCAAAGAAAATCCCAACGAACCAACAGGCCCTGGTAATACTACAATGTGCAGAAGCGGACAGGATGACATATATTCTTAAAGGGAAAAGTGAATTGCTTTTTAATAAAAGTTGTAATTTCTGGTACTTATGGCTGGGAAACAGACTGTCAGATTTTAATGGGAGTAGCGGTTAAGATTTGGTTAATAGAAATAATTATTGCAATGATTGTTTTTGAATCTTTTTCTTTATATAAACTTTGCTCTTATTATAAGTATAGGAGAAATATTGAGAATTAGGGATTTATTAGATGACTAGGATGTGTATAAGATTTATCAGCTTGGGATGAATTTGACTAAAATTGGAGGAGGCATTAAACTCCTCAGTCTTTGTTCAATGCTTATGTGTATTATCGTTCAATAGAAATTTATTTTAAGGGAAAATAAATATATTAAGTTTGGATTTCTGAAAAGCCACCCCCAGAACCCATCAGAGAAAATAAATAAGCAAAGGCAACAACGGAAAGGGGAGAGATGAGGAGGGAAAGGAAAGAAGAGGGGAAGAAGAGAGGAGAGAGGAGAAATGAGAGGAGGAAATAAGAAGGCAGAGAAGGGAGCTTGAGAAGATAAGAGTAAGGCTGTTGCAAAATATGATGGAGACACGGGATGGCAAGAAAGCGATCCAAACTGTATTATACAGTATATATGAAAGAATGAGTATAGAGATTAATGGTGAATAGATAAATGTTAAATAGCATTTATAAGGACGTATATCAATGAATGATTTTGAAATGAGAAAAATAAAAAAAACTATTTGACAAATGCCAGTGTTTCTGAGCTAACATTTTGGTTGCTAAGCAAGAGCATTGTTAAGTGAGTTTCACTACATTTTACAAGTTGGCCATGCCCACTCAGTCATATGACTGCCAAGCCACTCCCATCCGGTCACATGGCTGGCAAGCCACTCCCACAAAGCAGGCCACACCTACAGAAGAGGTTCTAAAACGTTTTGAAACCCACCACTGCCCTGCATGGCCCCATGGGAGTCTGACAATCAGTCAGAATACAAGCTCAAACTCAAAAACCTAGAGAGGGTATACAAATCAGGGACTCTCAGCATCTCTGCCTTTTTTTTCTTCACCCAACATCTTCAAGCCATGTGATACTGTCCACCATTAAAACCATTTTTCCAATCAGCCTCCATTAACCCAGTGTCTTTTTCCCACTTGGAACTGAACCCAGGAGGACATTTCTTTCAACAGTTTAAAATCCTTTTTGTGGTGGGAGAGAATTTGATGTAAACCAAATTCCAAGTGCTAATAAAAAGACTGTCCTATAGATTTTCCTCCTTCCAATATTTTGAGATTGGAACTGTAACAGATAGAATAAATAATTGACTATGGGTCCATCATTTCCTTATTCCCTAAAGAAATACAGCTGCTGTATTCCACAAACTAATTTGGCATGGCCAGCTTCTTAGCCTGAAATTTTACCTGTCATTCGAAATGCTTGGAGACAACTTTTTATACTTTCCCCCTATTTTTGCACTCTAAAAAGTACGGAGATTCTATGCAAAAACTGCCCAATCCACAAGAGCAATTGGATATGTAGTTCAGAAAGCAACACAGCTTACTTGGTGATAACTCCAGTGATAATTTATCCTAATTTGCTCCCAATTCCTGAATGTTACCCTGGAAATCCTAGAGCTTCATTATATCATTATTCAGCAGGGAGAAAATGTAACAGTGTGGGTGTGTTAGGAATGGAACAGAATATGCAAAAAGCATTAGATAATTATGAGATGATGAAACTCCAAATTTCATAGAAACCAGTACAGGGATTTTCAAGTTGTAGAATTGAGATGCTAAAGTCCTCAAAACCTTCCTGCTTCCCACCTGAACAGGTGAAGCTTATATAAAACCTGGGTCATTAACGGGGAATGAAATATGGCTCATTTCAGATGGTCTGTTGCAGGATTAACCAAATTATACACCCCAGAGTGGTTAATACTCTGATCTTTCTCAAAGTATTTCTTGTAGGGTTAGGCATCAGCTTCTAACACAGAGTAAAATGGGATAATTTGGAATGGTTAATAATTCACTTGTGGCATATGGAGGTATCTAATGCATCCTGTTCCTGATTCAAATTCTACTGTGGAGCTTCAGCTCTGGCATGCAATTCAGGAGCTCAGTAGCATAATGAGAAGAAATTTTAAAATAATACCTTTTGTGCCTCCTAGCATAATAAAATACATTGGTAGGAAGGGACAATATCATATTTAGTGACTAAGAAAACTTCCCTTAAATCAAAGTGACTCCTACTATTAATGGCTGCTCCAATCCTAGCATCTTGGATGCTGATGGAGAGAAATTGCCAGTGGAGAGAAATGGAGATATTCTTAATTTTTTTGTTCGCTTCTCTGCTTCCTACATTTTAGGAGAAAATACCTATGTTTCTTATCTAGCTGACTAGTTTAAGGACTAAAATACCTTTGATGGAAACGAGGAATATGCTAATCCCTTAGTTTTCTCCCCATTCTCTGCAGGTCATCTCCAAATTTTTTGGGAGGGGATTTAAATTTTTTTTATTTTGCATCCCACCTCCCTTTGCAATGACTCTGTCTGTCCAGAGAGTTCTAAGCACCCATCAGTTTTCCAGTTGTGTTTCCAGCTGGGAACCAGAGCAAGAAGGAATGCCAGATAAGGGAGAACAGTGTGAGAATGTGTGAGTGAGTGAGTGAAAGAGAGAATTTGACACGCAACATGTGCCAGCACCAAGAATTTGTGTCCAGAGCAATTACCAAGATCTTTAATGATGTACAGCCTTAGATGATACACAGATAGTCCTTGACGTATGACCACAATAGAGCCCAAATTTTCTGTTGTTGACTGAGACATTTGTTAAGTGAGTTTTGCCATTTTTTTTACAACCTTTTGCACCACAGTTGTTGAGTGAATCCCTGAAGTTGTTAAATTAGTAAGAGGTTTGTTAAGTCATCTGGCTTCCCCACTGAGTTTGCTTGTCCCAAGGTTGCAAAGAATGATCACATGGGGCACTGCAACTGTCATTACTATGAGTCAGTTACCAAGTATCTGAATTTCGATCACGTGGCCATGGCAATGCTGCAACGGTTGGAAGTTGTGAAAAACGGTCATAATTCATTTTTTTCAGTGCTGTTGTAACTTCAAATGGTCACTTTGTTGAGGACTACCTGTGTATATATGCACACATAGACTCACACACACACACATACTGATATCAAGGAGCCATATCAAAAGAGATCAATACAAAGGATAATAATAATAATTTTATTTATAGACCGCCTCCTCTCCCCAAAGGGACTCGGAGCGGTGCACACGGAAGTTAAAAAAGCAAATATAAAATACATAAATAGTTAAAATAAGAATTAAACAAATTTTCCCTGCGCTAAAACCCATCTGGTACTTCAGCATAGATACAGGTAGTATAGTAGTACGGATAGATAAGAATTATGTAAATCTAAGCTAAAAAATGGATAGGTAAAAAATAGAACAAATTGTCAAGCTAAGGAGATAAACCAATGTTAGGCTTCAGTGAAAATTACTCTTAATTTTAAAAATAAAAACATAGGACACTAGTAGAGGTTGCCAATCTAATAAACAAAACAAAACAAAATTGACTCAAACCCTATGTAGATATGGGTGAATCTATTCAGAGTTGCATTTTCCCCATGCTCTTCCTTAAATTAATTTTGTCTCTACAAGTTAATCTTTTAAAAATATATATATGAAAAAGTGCATTCAAAATATATGTTTGGCTTTTTAAAATATATGTTTTTCTTCATATAACTTTGTTCAAATTATAGATTCTAAAGTATGTTTTGATAACTAGCTTTACTTTACTTCACTTTACTTTATTCATACTTTTATACTGCCCTCTCTCCCAAATGGGACTCAGGGCGGTGCACAGGAATAAAAATAAAATATAAATAAACAGACAACTAGTATGTTTAAAATTAAATTAAATGAATTTGACCCGTGCTAAAACTTTATTATTGAATTTTTAGCTGGGTTTTTAAATTAACATAACTATGTCAGGCCGGCCACATGGAAGAAGTATGTTTTAAGTGCTCAACAGAAGAGGCGAAGGTCTGTGATTGTGCGGAGGTCAGGGGGCAGGTCGTTCCAGAGGGCTGGGCCAGCCACAGAGAAGGCTCTTCCCCTGGGGGCCGCCCACCAGCACTGTCCAGCGGACGGCACCCTGAGGAGGCCCACCCTGTGGGAGCGGACAGGCCAGGTGGAAGTATGTGGCAGGAGGCGGTCCTGCAGGTAGCCAGGTCCTATGCCATGAAGCGCTTTAAAGATGGACACTAAGACCTTGAAGCGCACCTGGAAAGCCACAGGCAGCCAGTGCAGCTAGCGCAGGAGAGGTGTTATATGGGAGTATCTAGAGACTCCCAAAATCCCCCGCGCAGCCTCATTCTGCACTAACTGAAGCCTCCGGGTGCACCTCAAGGGAAGCCCCATGTAGAGAGCATCTCAGTAGTCCAGGCGGGAAGTGACGAGAGCTTGAGTGACTGTACGTAAGGCGCCACGATCCAGAAAGGGGCGCAACTGGCGTATTAGGTATACCTGATAGAAGGCTCCCCTGGCTACGGCCGTCAACTAGACCCCGATGAGAACTTTATCAACTAGATCCTGATGAGAACTTTGTGGGAACTTTTGGTAAGTGTGAACGATACAGATTAGTGGATGAATGAGTGCTAAATGAGCAATGAGGTATGTAATGGAAAAGAACTGGATGGCGGTTGGGGGTGACAGCCTGAAATTAACCCATCCCAAATGTTCTTAAAATCCTACATTTGTTCCCCTGTATTATGCTAGAATATTTCCACTGCTGGTGAAAAGGCTAGACTATACACATGGACCAGTGGTGGGTTTCAAACTTGACAGCTTTAAGACTTGTGGACTTCAACTCTCAGAATTCTTCCTCTCGCTCTTCATCTTGATGATGTGCGGACGGGCGGGGGGGGGGAGCTGGGACCGGTTCTAAACAGCACTATAGATGTGTGGAACCTCTTCTATAGAAGAGGTTACAACTGGCAGGAACCCACCCTTGACATGGACCGAGATTTCTTGATTTACAACAGTTTGTTTAGTGACCGATTAAAGTTACGACATTTAAAAGAGGGGCTTATGGCCATTTTTCACTGTTATGACCTTTGCAGCATCCGTATGATTATGTGATCAAAATTCAGATGCTTGGCAACTAGCTCATATTTATGACGGTTTCAGTGTTCCGGGTGTCACATGGTATCTTTTGCAAACTTCTCACAAGCAAAATCAATGGGAAAGTCAGATTCACTTAACAACCGGGTTACTAGCTTATTAGCTGAAGTAAGAAAGGCCTTAAACGGGGCACCACTCATTTAACAAATGTCTCATTTAACAACAGAAATTTTGGGCTCAGTTGTGGTTGTAAATTGAGGACTTCCTACCCTTAACTAGGCACCACAATTTGATCCTGACCAGATCCACAAAAACATTTTCAGGTTGATACTTCTGATTTTTCAGGCAGGGAATGATTAAAAATATCCTACCTTGCCCTCACCAACTCTAGCTGCTTGAAGTAGCATTATACAGTCTGGGAATAAATTATACATTTGTGGATGGCATTTCTGCTCTAAATAATTCAGTTACTTTAAATTCTGTCTAAATACTCTTTTCACCTATAATTTATGAAAAAAGAATGCTCTTGACAGACACAAAAAAAAAAGAAAGAAAAGCCCTACCAGAAATAAGATGAAAAATCAGGAAGATGTAGGGTGTTGTTTTTGAGAGAAAGCGAAGAAGGAAACAGCACCACATGCCAAATGCATTCCTAATTTATTCAGTGTTACAAAATCCTGTCAGCAGAGGTTGAACATTTTGAGATGAATGAGGTACATGATTCATATATTTAATAGCTTGTTTACAAAGTGCTCGTACCCATCTAATTTGCACAATGGGTCTCCCTCTCCCCCCAGCTCCCTCTGCGGTTGCGGCTTCTTGACAACTTTGCTGAAAGTGACAGTTGAATATTGCAGGCTTTGGGCAAATAGACACTTTAATCTCTCTCTATCTTGGCCTTATGTGGAAGAAGACAAAGGCTGGGAAATGGAGACCATTTTAAAATAAGAAAACTATGGGGAAAAGTCTTGGGCAGTTTTCGCCCACAAATCAGTGCTTCTTCCCAACTCAATGGCAATTCCACATTCTATATATTGTCATGTAGAGGCTATGATTTAAGTTGTGAGTGGGCTACAATGGCTTCTTTAGGGCCTGTGGGCTTCAACTCCCAGAATTCCTGAGTCGGGGTAGGCAACTATGGCCCCTTTACCTCTTGTAGAATTAAATTCCCAGAATTCCTGAGTCAGAGGTGAAGGGACCATAGTTGCCTACCCCTGATTTAAATAAATTTGAAGTGCCAAAGTATACAACACTTTGGGTCTCCCTCTCTCTCTCTTTCTCCCTCCCTCCCATTTTTAATTCAGATTAACAAGACACGGTGCATGTTAGGTGTTACAAAAGTCAAGACAGTGTCTTTACCTCTTCACAAAGCCCTTTAGCTTTTCTAGATATGCCAGCCATACAAAGAATGGAGTAAAAAGAATGGAGGCTTTGATCTTGCCACTATCTTGACTTTTTGGATTTCCACTGCAAACATTTCTGGCCAAGTTGCTGTTTGCTTTGTTGCTCTAATGCTGAAGCCATATTCCCCCCCCCCACTTTTTGGGTGGGGTGGGGGAGAGCAGATAGACAGAGAAGTAAATGGATAAACTATATTTGACTTAATTTAATGAAGATGGAAATTGAGTGAAAGTTAGTTGTAATTAATGAAATATAGTTGACACAATAACTCTCCACGTATTTAATAAGTTTCCTATCCACAGAGGCATGCACTGTGCTAGAATTAAGGTTGTATGTACTTCTAAAATATCAAAATTGTCAAAGCAGTTGTAGCATGTGGAATGGCAAGTAGTGACTGAAAACAACAACAACAACCAATGACCATTTTGGGGTTGTGCAACTGAAGCATAAATCTAATTGTTTATAAAAGAGGTGTCAGTGAAATCAATAATTTCAGATTTATTAGGAACACAAACATATTTTTAATTTAAAAATAGTGGTGACATAGAACTTCATACGAGAGTGGCACGTTAATAAAATAATGGACTTAATGATTTGAACCCAGAGATTTAAGTAAAGTTTTAGTTTGTAGGGAGATGAACATATCCCTTTCCCTTCTCTTGGGGAAGAAATGCTATGATTTTAGAAGTGTGATCTTACAATATTGGTATTGAATAGTGTCTCTTTCCTTATTCTCTTATTTTCTGGCAAAGGGAACAAAACTATACCTGGTATAGAATTGTTTAGGTTGGGAATATTTTGTTCCAGGAAAACATGTAATTAAACCACCTTTGCAAATCTGTGTCTTTTTGGTGTTCCTGACAAAATTACAATTATACAATTTGTGATAGTAGCTATAGCAATACCAAAATAATGGAGGATTCTCATTCAACTTTAAGAACCATAAAATGCCAATTTAAAATGGCAAAAATCAATTGAAGAATATCAGCAGGGTAGTCCTGCAAAAACAGTAGGCCCTTCCACTCCTAATCCTTGGCAACTGGCATTTAACAAACTACTGCCATACTTATCTTTAGCAGTCAGTGCCAGATTTATATTTCATGAGGCTGTCTTATTGTATTTTAGAACTGATATTGATTTCAGTTAATGCACCATGTGAAGAACTATTCCATTTTATCCATTAACTTCAGTGGTGGGATTCAGCCAGTTCACATCTATTTGGGAAAACTGGTTGTTAACTTTCTAAGGAGTTTGGAGAACCAGTTGTTGGACGAAATCTCATTTTGTTTCCCCCCCCCCCACTTTACAGAGCTAATCCTGTAAGGAAGGCAGGAAGGAAACATCCCGTGTTGTTTCTAGCCTAATCTTTATCTCCCTGCTTACAGAACCTGCCTCTTTGATTAACCCGTATTACATTGTAACAGCTAAGGTGAAGTGCCTGTCAACCTGAGTGGCATTGAGTTGGCCACGCCCACACAGTCACATGACCACTGAGCCACACCAACCCCGCTGGTCATTAGGGCAGAGAACCAGTTGTTAAATTATTTGAATCTCACCACTAATTAACTTCATTAATGAGCCAAGTTTTTGCCATTACAAATACTTTTATTTATGCTTTTTACTAAAACTCCTTCCTTCCTTCCTTCCTTCCTTCCTTCCTTCCTTCCTTCCTTCCTTCCTTCCTTCCTTCCTGTTTGATACATCTGAACTACCACTACCAACAGACCTGATACTTAAGATGTGAAATTACGCTGCAGACAATTGTGAGTTTGATCTGATACTGGCAGATTTTCTAAGACCTTGTTTTACTTCATTTATCTTTCAAATGAATCTTCCAAAGTCTTGACAAATGTATATTTCCTATGCTCAGAATATACATTTATTTTCCACAAGGTAATCTTCAAATTCTCTCAGCTGGCTGTACTCCTTTCCAATTTTTCCCAAGTTCCAATGAGATGTCAGCCTAGTAAGCATTTCAACATGTGAACACGGAGATCTAAATCTAAATCCATCCTCCAGTAGCCAGACTGAGAAATCCTTTGTGTTAGAAATAAATTTTCCAATGGAATCATTGAAGCTAAACTAGATTATGATAACAAGAAACTTATTATCAGATATGAATCGTCATGTGAATCTTGGTGCTTGGTGATTGCTCAGAAGTTGAACTAGCTGCACATACCTTTTTTTAATGGTTAAATTTTGTAACCACGCAAGATGGCCCCAATTAACAGACAAACATTCTACTCTGGAAAACAGAGTATACAATGAGTCAAAATAAGATCTTCTTTCTTGTGTGTGGGGTTCTCAAATTTTTTTGCAGTAAGCTTCTGAGTATATGGGATTAATGGTTGTGTGTGCTTCCTATCCAGCAAGTGGATAGGAAGCACACACAACCATTAATCCCATATACTCAGAAGCTCCTACGAGAACCTCAGACAGCCATCATTCCAGGAAATGAACTTTTCACTTTTCGTGCTGAGGTAATACTTCATGAGGCTCATTATCTGTTCCTCAGTGGACTTACTCTAAGGGGAGTTGCTGTTATGATGCATTACCAGCTCTGTTAGTGACCATCTTCAAAGCGCTCCATGGCATGGGACCTGGTTATCTGCGGGACCGCCTTCTACCACATACCTTCCTTAGACCTGTCCGCTCTCACAGGGTGGGCCTCATCAGGGTGCCGTCTGCTGGACAATGCCGGCTGGCAGCCCCCAGAGCGAGAGCCTTCTCTGTGGCAGCTCCTGCCCTCTGGAATGGCCTACCACCCAACCTCCGCCCGATCACGCCGGGCTCTAAAAACATATCTCTTTCACGAGGCCGGCCTGGCATAGCTCTAAATTTTAATCTTATTTTAGAAATGGATTTTAATTGGCAATTTTAGCATGGGTGCAATTTAATTTAATTTATTTTTAATATCCTGTATTTATTGTTTTTTACATTTTATTCCTTTTCTGTGCGCTGCCCTGAGTCCAATCCGGAGATAGGTGCGGGATATAAATTTGATAAATAATAATAAAATCTGCAGACCATTTTAGGTTATATAAATCACCAGATTTCGAAAATTCTGAGATTCATTCTCAGATTATGCAAAATTTCACAAGAGTCAGTTTAGCTTTGTCAAAGCACTTTCTTGAATTTACTTTCTAAAGCAAGAATGTTCCTCACACTTTTAAGACCATCATGTTGCTTTGTTTTGTTTGACTTCTGAGCCCCTCTTTCACATCACTGGACTCCTTCCATTAGGTGGTGATCAATGACAGAAAATGGGACATTTTCTGATTGGTTCAGTAATAGCATGGAAGAAGGCTGATAGAATCCTTCCCCAGTGCTCAACAACTTCCAAGTTGGCCACCTTTAGTGAAAGCAAGCTAGCAAGATTTCAGCCAGCACTGGGAGAAGAGCTAAGATAAGAGCTTTCGGCTTTCGTATAGACCTGAAAGGGTTCACATAGCCTTTCCTTCAATAAATGAGTTTAAGTTACCTCTAAGGCCCAAATAGATCCATGGTTTCCATGGCTGGAAATATACGAAAGAGGCAGTATTCAGCCGGCGCAGGCTGGTTCAGGCGAACCGGTAGCACCGATGATCAGTTGGCCCTGCTCACCTGCCTCCACCCTATCCTGTCCTTCATGTCCTGCTTTCTGGCTCATCTCAATGGCACGGCACAGCTGATTCCCCTCCTTGCTGTTCTACATACCATTGCTGACTTGGAAGGTAAGCAGCTGAGCTTCTAAATGCTCCATTTCCCACTCTGTGCGCAAGCGCTTTAGGCATGCTCGAGCGCAAAGCTCATGCTCACTGAACCAGTTGTTAAACCAGCAGCAGCCCACCACTGTGCAGAGGTATTCATCCTGTAGTGTATAGACAATGTCTAAAATGATGACAATATATTATATATACCGTGCATTCAGAAAGTGTTCAGACCCCCTTTCCTTTTTTCAATTTTGTTACGCTGCAGCCTGATTCTACTGTTGTTGACATTCATTTTTCTCCTCATAAATCTGCACTCAGTACCCCATCATGACAAAGTGAAAGCAGAATTTTAGAAATGTCTGTACATTTATTAAAAAAAAAAAATGGAAGTATCACACTGACCAATTTTAATGGATAAAGTTTAAGTCTGAAGGACTTCAGCTCCCAGAATTCTCCAGCCAGCAAAGCTTTTTAATTTTAATTTGGTTTTAGCATAGGATTGTAATTTAATATGTTTTTAAATTTTGTATTTATCGTTTTGTATGTTTTTAGATTCCTGTGCGCCACCCTGGGTCCTTCGTGGAGAAGGGCGGGATATAAATATGATTAAAATAAAAAAACAAAAAAAACATGACAAACCGATTTCCTTTCACTTGATTTTGACCCTGTTTTTCCCTTAACCAACACTTGCTATTCTTTGGCCATGACAAATTTGGGAACAGTTGATTGTTTTTCCCCTTCGTAGGAAGGACGTATTTGGGTCCACCTTTGTCCCATGTCTCTTTCATTTTTTGGAGTCTACTTTGGGATACATTTGAAGCACCTAGTAATGAGATCAGGATCTTTGCCTTTTCAGCTTTCCCACAAAAGGACCATATGACACGGAAACAACCCCCCCCCCCAAAAAGTCAGGAAACCAATTTTAGTTAAACAGTAAATGGATTCTGGCAGTATTTAAGATGCAAACGTATATACTCATATTTGATTCCCCCCCCCTCTACTTTCTAAAAAAAAATGTAATGAGGTGCAGGTGTTTCTGAGTCAATTTTGTTTATATCTCTCCCTGATTGGCTCCATTAATTTTTGTGCTAAAAAGTGGCAGCATGATGTTTTCTCTAAGAGGGAAAGGCAGGTGGTAGTAATTACTCAGACAGAGCATGCTATGTTTTTGTGGTTTGGGCATATTTCTACATTTTCTATTTATTACATATGCTATGTGTGCATTCTAAAGGACCTCTCTGTTTCTTCTTACAAGCTTCAGCTTTTGCTTTATAGAATAATATCGCTATCAACCTTGTTTCCAAATCATGCAGTGAAAACTATCACCCTCTTAGCCTTAATTTGGGTGACACTTAGGCGAAGCTATTATACGAAATATATAGGAGTTCTGAACCCTTCTTTTCCTGAAATCATATGACAAATACTCTGAACATTCACACACTGCCAGCAGGTGCAGATAGACTCTGAAGAAAGAATACTTCTCACCAACATAATCAGATGTTTTTGACCGTATGCTTATTTTAACCAGGAAAGTTTCCATTGCTGTTATTAAAAGTATCAACCTTTTCATTTTCTCCTTCAATATTCAATGCACCTTCAAGCCAGAGGTGGTATTCAGCCGGTTCTGACAGGTTCTGGAGAACCGGTAGTAGAAATTTTGAGTAGTTTAGAGAACCAGCAAATAAGATGGCCCCGCCCCTGCTGCCTCCCAGCTGATCTTCTTTTGTTGCCCTGAACAGGAGAAGAGAGCTGGAAAGCAGGTTAGTGGTGTGGGAGGGAATGGGGATTTTGAAGTACCCTTCCTCCAGGAGTGGGGAGGGAATGGAGATTTTGCATATCCCTCCCCTGCCACGCCCACAAAGCCGCGCCCATAAAACCATGCCGTGTCTACAAGGCAACACCCACCGAACTAGTAGTAAAAAAATTTTGAATCTCACCACTGCTGCAAGCCAATGCTGCTGCTGTTCTTTCGCAATGCCTTTGGAGGCAATTTGTGGGGAACAAAGAAATTCTGAGAGCCATTTGCAACGCAATCTCTCTTGCTTGCTAGAAAGACCAGGGCCATTCGTTCACTCATCGGTAGGAAAAGAATATGACCATTGGAAGAGACAAGGATTACTCTAGCTGCAGAGGCCACCAAGGCTAAACCCAGTTGGAGAAGTGCTATGATGCGTTCTTCATTAGGGTTAGCCAGTTCACATTTTGGAAATCATCTCATGGACACATTTAGGTTTTAAGAAAAATCTGTAGCTGTCCTATGTTTCCCCCAATCTTATTGGTTGCCTTCTCCTTAGACAGATGCAGCAATATGAAGGACCTGTTTCTTCTAGCAAACAAGGGAGATGACTTTGGAGCTTAGAGGTCTCCAGTCATTCTTGGAATGTGAAGGGTTGGGCAGGTTGGGCATCAAATGTCAGTTATGTTTTGATCCATCTCTATGCTTTATGCTAGGTTTTCAGTTTAAGAATAAACATTTTAGTCTATATTTGACCATCATATATATTTACTGTATATACCTGGACAATACTGCTCAAAAATATTGGAAACTAGAAGAATGATTGGAAAATATTTTTTAATAGTTCAAGAAATATTTTTCAATAGATTGAAGATGAACTTGGTATCTATTATCTTGTAACTCTTTAGTCCTTCTCTATAATTAAATCTAAAACCTGGAATACTAGTGCAAAAAATACAAAATAAATTCTGCAAAGAAAAGGCAATATTCTGAATGTATTTAGTTTCCAAAATTGGTTCAGGACACAAAATCTTGCTTTTCTTGATGTCTTTTAGTACTTTGATGTTTACTTCTTCTGATGTCATAGTTACATCTATGTAAATATATGCATGTTTTCCTACGTGATCATGTACAGTATTTTTCGGAGTATAAGACGCACCTTTTTTCCTCTAAAAAGAGGCTGAAAATCTGGGTGCGTCTTATACATTGAATACAGCATTTTTTTGCCTCCTGAAACCCCGCCCCTTCACCAAAATGGCCGTGTGCATACCCTTATGGAGGCTTTCAGTGACTTCCTGGGCGCTGGGGAGGGCAGAAATGAGCAAAAACCAGGGTGTTTTTGTCCCCCCAGCCCCCAGCAGCACTCTATAAGCCTCCATAAGGCTATGCATGCTATTTTTGTGACCAAAAAACGGCCCGTTTTCGCGATAAATGTGTGGGGGTTTTGCTCATTTGTGACCCCCCAGGAGCACTCTGCAAGCCCCCTCCAGGCTACCCATGCCTTTTATTTGAACAAAAACAGGCCCATTTTTGTGAAAAATGGGCCATTTGGGGGAAGTTTGCAAAGTGCAAAAAGGTTTTTTCCCCCCCTTTTGGAAAGCTGTTCAGTTAGAGTGATTGATGCGAATTACGTTGGTCAAGTACTGTGCCTGCAGAAACAAAGATTTGTTCCCAAGGTGGTTAGTGATTACTCAGCACATGGGTAAACACACCTGGAAACACCTACCTTCTCTCTCTCTCTCTCTCTCTCTCTCTCTCTCTCTCTCTCTCTCTCTCTCTCTCTCTCTCTCTCTCTCTCTCTCTCTCTCTCTCTCTCTCTCTCTCTCTCTCTCTCCCTACCTATCTCCACTCTCTTTCTTCCTACCTATCTACTGTATTTCTCTATCTCCCCCTCTATCTACCTATCTACCTACTCTCTCTCCCCCTACCTATCTACTATATCTCTCTCTATTTCTCTTTCTCGCTTTTTCTCTCTCTCTCCCTCTCTCCCTCCCTCCACCTACCTACCTACCTACCTACCTACTCTCTCTCCCTCCCTCCCTCCCTCCCTACTGTATTTCTCTCTCTTTCTCTCCCTCGCTATCCCTCTATCTACCTATCTACTTTTTAAAAAAAAATTGCCTCTTCAAAACCTGGGTGCGTCTTATACTCCAGTGCATCTTATAGTCCAAAAAATATGGTATGTTGTTTCATGAAAGTTTACAGGTATGTCACAAGTTGGCAAGTTTTAAGATATCCTAAGATCCTTCTAATATTTACTTCTTCAACTCTGAGACGCTACTGAGGTAGGCAAATACTGTATTTTTCGGACTATAAGATGCACCAGAGTATAAGATGCACTACAATTTTGAAGAGGTCAATTTTTTAAAAAAGTTTTTGCTCTCCCCAGCTCCCAGGAGCATTCTGCAGGCCTCCCAAACCCTCTGCACACCCTGTTTTTTTCCTGAAAAGTTGCTCCTGAGGGCTGGGGAGGGCAAAAATGTGATGGGGGGGGGGCTGGGAGGCAAAAATGGGGCACGCAGAGGGTGTGGGAGGCCTATAGAATGCTCCTAGGGGCTGGGGATGGCAAAAACTTTTATTTCTTATTTGGAAAAGGGGCCCATTTTTTCGCTTGTTTTTGCCCTTCCCAGCCCCCAGAGCACTTTGCAGACCTCCCAAACCTTCTGTGCATCCATGTTTGTGAAAAGCAGGATGCACGGGACGGGGTTTCAGGACACCAAAAATTCTGTATTCAATGTATAAGACGCAGCCAGATTTTCACCCTCTTATACTCCGAAAGATATGGTAATCTTTGTCTCCAGAAAAAGTTTAAAAAGAAGAATTGTTCAAAACTAAGTATATCAACTTGGGCACAACATGCCTGGTGCCATCATGAACACATGTTGTGACCAGCTAACACTGCTGTGATTGTACATCTTTTAAAGTATTGATTTGAAAAATCAATTGGTGTTAAAAAGATAACTCCTAAATCAATGCCAGAGCTGTAGGAAAAATTACAGGACTCTGCACTGGATTCCGTTTTGTTCTAAAGTATACACTTTCTTTGCAAGTCATCTCACAACATCTTCTTTGCCTTCCTGGCTTTTATAAAAGTTGAAAAGGTCCTCTGCACAGGAGCAACACCTCTGCAAACCCTTCTTGTGCTTGCAGGTGCTAGTGGAGCCTGTGTGAAGTTGAGGAAGTTTGTGAAGGACACAGTGTCACACAATGCCACACAGCTGCTTCACTTCACATTTAGAAGCTAGGAGTAAAGGGGCTTGGGTTGAAGCTTTGTTGAAGCAAAGGCACCCTGCAATGATATTCACAGCCCAATAATGTTTTATTTGTAAGAACGTTAATAATTAGTATCATTAAAGGCAATAATTAAAGGATTCATTTTCTCAAGCATTGCTCCCAGGTTGCTGTGATTGGAGCAGCTGATGGAATGGTGCTTGCAAAGATGGTTGTGATTTTTTTTTTATTAGAAGATTTTATAAAGATTACAAACAGTTTCTCCCCCCCCCCCAACCTCTTCCCCCCTCCCCCCTCCCCAGACTTCCCAGAACAAGCACAGGGTATAACTTTCACGAACATAAAACTAAGATACATACATATTATCCCTAATTCTTTAACTATAACTCAAGACATCATAAACATAAACTACTTAAAAAAATATTTCATTCATATGCTATATAAACCTTCTTATTTGGATATTTTTTTTGCATATAATCGATCCATCTTCTCCATTCTAATATATATCTTTCATTTGAATGATCTTTAAGATACGATGAAATTTTTGCCATCTCAGCCAGGTGCACAACTTTTAAAGTCCATTCCTCTGTGGTAGGTGGATCTTGCTTCTTCCAATACTGTGCCACCAGCAACCTGGCAGCTGTTATCAAGTTCAAAATCAACTTAATTTCTATTGCTGTACAATCCGTAACAATTCCCAACAGGAAGAACTGTGGTGTAAATTTAATTTTTTTCCTTAAGATATTTTGAATAATCCACCATATCTTAATCCAAAAAGCCTTAATTTTTTTACACGTCCACCATATGTGGAAGTATGTGGCATCTTCACATTCACATCTCCAGCATTTAGGTTGTACACTTGGATACATGCAAGATAACTTTTTTGGGTCTAAATGCCATCTATAAAACATTTTATAAAAATTCTCTCTTAAATTTTGAGCTTGTGTAAATCTTACATTACTAACCCATATCTTCTCCCAAGTCTCCAACATTATTAGTTCACCTATATTTTGCGCCCATTTTATCATGCAGTCTTTAACTAGGTCAGTTTCTGAGTCTATTTCCACCAATGCACTGTACAACCTTTTTATGTGCATTTGACCTTTATCCCTTATCTGCTTTACCAGGTTCTCATCCTGTTGCAAGATACCAATTTTTTGGTCTTCTCTCCATCTGGCCTGCAGCTGTGCATACTGAAACCAAGTCCTGATAATTCCTTCTTCTCTTAGTTTCTCTCTAGATTTTAGTTGTAATTCAACTCCTTCTTTGTAAAGGAGTTCCTTATAAGTAATCCTCTCTTGCTTTGGCTCCACATTTATATTCTCTATCACGTGTCTGGGTACTGTCCATATTGGTAACTTATCATTTAACTTATATTTATACTTTTTCCAGACTCGCAATAGAGCATTTCTTAGTATATGACTTTTAAAAGTCTTATCTATTTTCTTATCGTACACTAAGTAAGCATGCCAGCTGTAGACCAGACCATATCCTTCAATATTCAGTAATTTTTCCTCTGTTAAGTTGATCCAATCCGTAATTGCTGAGAGGGCCGCAGCTTCATAATACAATCTTATATTAGGCATCTTAAGCCCACCTCTTTCTCTGGTATCTTGCATTATCTTTTGATTAACTCAGGGTTTCTTCCCCGCCCACACAAACTTGTTTATACCCTTCTGCCATTCCTTCAAATTTTCATCTTTTTTAAGTATAGGTATCATTTGAAAAAGAAATAAAAATTTTGGCAAAACATTCATTTTTACAGCTGCTATCCTTCCCAGTAAGGACAATTGTAACTTTTTCCATTTTTCCATCTCTGAATTTTTTTCCATAGCAGTTCATAATTATACTGATATAATTTCGTGTTTACTGACATAATATGGATCCCTAAGTATTTAACCTTCGTAACTAGTTCATATCCTGTTAACCTTTCTATCTCTTCTTTCTGGCTTCCAACCATATTTTTAGCAATTATCTTTGTTTTAGCTGAATTTATTTTAAAACCAGACACTTTCCCATATGAGCAGATTGTTTCGGTCAAAGCTGTAATTGATTTTACCGGTTGGGTTAAGGTAACAACCAGGTCATCCGCAAACGCCCGTAACTTATACTCATGTTGTTTTATTTTAATTCCCTTTATTGCATCCATCCTTCGTATTTTATTTAGTAGAATTTCCAACATCAGAATAAACAATAGTGGTGACAAGGGACAACCTTGCCTTGTTCCCTTCTCTTTATTAAAATTTTCTGTCAAACCACCATTGATTACTATTTGCGCTGTTTGTTTTTGATAAATTGCCTTAATGGATTTTATAAAATGTTCTCCAAATTGCATTTTTTCTATTAATTTTAATAAAAATTGCCAATTCAGTCTATCAAAAGCCTTTTCAGCATCTAAAAAAACCAACACCGCAGGGACCTGCTTGTTACCTCCTAAATATTCTATTAAGTTAACAATTTGCCTTACATTACTTTTCATTTGTCTACCATTTATAAAGCCAGTTTGATCTTGATGAATCATTTGTTGCATGGTTGTCATTAATCTATTTGCTAGAATTTTAGCAAAAATCTTATAGTCTGTGTTTAGAAGTGAAATCGGCCTATAATTTTTAGGATCTGCATGATCTTGCCCATCTTTTGGAATCAACGAGATAAATGCTGTCTTCCAGGATGAAGGTACATCTCTCCCCTGTTGTATGTTATTAAATAATTCCTTCAATGGTTCCACCATTTCCTCCTGTAAACTTTTATAATATATAGCTGTCAAACCATCCGTACCAGGAACTTTGCCCATTTTTAGTTGCTTAATAGCAGACAAAATTTCCTCAGAAGTTATCAGTTTCTCTAAATTTTCTTTCTGCTCGTTGGAAATTGTAAGAATGCTCTCTCCCTGCAGATACTTGTCTATATCTATATCTTGAATTTTATCACCAGTGTACAATTTGGAGTAAAACTCTAAGAATGACTTTTTAATCAATTCATATTCAAAAACAACTTTACCTTTATAGTTAATTTTTTCTATTGTCCTTGATTTTTGCTTTTTTCTCAACAAGTATGCTAGCCACCTGCCTGGTTTATTAGCGTTACAAAAAGTATTCTGTTTTGCATACTGTAAGTTAGTTGCTAAAGATGGTTGTGATTTGAGTGTAGGATCTCACAGTCACTGAGTCAAATACTGGTGCATCCCTGCCAAGGCACTTCAGAATAGTAGGATTATAAATAAATAATCACAAATGAAATTTGGGAGAAGGACTTACTTTCATTTCTGTTTATCTTGAGACAGGGCATCCCAGAGGTTTGAACTGGAGACAGTACAAGTGACAGAAAGCTATGGCAAATCTAGACACCATACTAAAAAGCAGAGACATCACCCTGCCAACAAAAGTGCATATAGTCAATGTTATGTTTTTTTCCCCCCAGTTGCAATGTATGGCTGTGAAAGTTGGACCATAAGGAAGACTGAGTGCCAAAGAATTGAGGCCTTTGAACTATGGTGCTGGAGAAGATTCCTGTGTGTCCCTTGGACTCCAAGGTGATCAAACCGGTCAGTCCTATAGGAGATCAACCCTAACTGTTCTTTAGAAGACCAGATCCTGAGGATGAAACTCAAATACTTTGGCCATCTAATGAGAAGGAAGGACTCACTGGAGAAGAGTCTAATGCTGGGAAAGATTGAGGGCAAAAGAAGAAGGGGACGACAGAGAATGAGATGGCTGGATGGAGTCACCAAAGCAGTCGGTGTGAGCTTGACTCTGGGGGATGGTAGAGGACAGAAAGGCCTGGAGAAACGTTGTCCATGGGGTCGCGGTGGGTCAGACACGACTTCCAAACTAACAACAACACAAATGATAGAATCCTTATCTTGTAAATTAAAAATAACCTGAATTGTCCTATCTGAACCAATGCAACTGTGCATTACATCATTTAGGGCTCTTATTAAGGAATGACAAAATCAATGATTGACAGATTGCAGAAAAAGGGCCATCTTTTGTCAAGATGGTTAAAGTAAATTAGGGCCATTATTTCAGTACAGTATTATTAATTATTGCTGTAATTTCTCTTTCCTTCTTTCATTTTATCATGGATACTGTATTTTTTTCCTATTTCTTTCCCTACTTTTCATCAAACTCATTTCCTTTCTTCTTCTTGCTGAATTTAAGGAAGCATTATTTTATTTTCGTGTCACTGGTGGCAAGAAAATTAGCACCTTGATGGAAGGCACTCCTTACAGAGTAGAGTCCCATTACAAAATTTAAACACATTTTCTGTTACTGTGGTTATGCCCCCCACAACCCCAAAAGGGCAGGGGCAAACCTTAAAAGAGGTATAGCAATTCTGAGGTAATTTTATATCCCTTTTCCTTCCTCCCCTATGGATACCCTTAAATACCTCCTGACATTATCACAGGATGTTTCCTTCGGCAGCCGCAAAAGGACATGCTGTGTGAAATTAATATCAATCCTTGTTTATCCTCATCACTCACTGCTTGTGCTTTAAGGTGCTCACTCCCCTTTTTTTTAACAGGAACCAGGTGGCATGCTGCAAAATAAAACACAAGCGGCTCACGGGTGATGTTTGCAAGCAAAAATTTTGCACCTTGGGCTTATTAAAAGCATGGAATCTTGGCTAAGCTTCGAAATGCAGCCAGTCCTGTTTGCCTTTGATTCAAACCTTTTTCTTCACCAACTATCTGAAAGGGGTTCAGATTGGCGTATGATTTTAAAGTGAACAATTGGTGTGTCCCCAAAGTCGGGGACTGATCAGCAGGAGATAGCCTGCTCTGATTTTCAGCGAAGCTGCCTCAGTGGCCTCTCATGAGGGACAGCTCTTCTTAGTTAACCGGTCATTATAAGCAGGAAAACTGCATGACGTTGCATCTTCCATCTCTTTTCTTCCCCCTTACCCTCAAGGCCTCAGGAGTGCCACTGGACAATTTGTGGCCCCATGAACACAACTTGTGTCCAGCCTGCTGTTTTGCAGGGATGGAGACACTTCCATCTGCATTATACATAGCTGCCTGTATGTACTGATGGAGTTGTTTGGGTTAGAAAACAAGGGAGGCAATCTTGTCATATTACTGAGGCCTTGAAAGGGCATCCTTGCCAAAGATTATTTCAGCGGAAAGAACGGGCAGGAAGATCTTTGCCAGGTTTTGCTTTTGTTTATTCTTCTACTTATTCGTTTCTTATATTTATATCTTAGTTATCTTCCCAGATTATAAATCAGCATTTGATAGCATTTCCTGTTACTTTTTTCTCCACAGCTCTCTGTGGAGTGGGGTAGATTAAGAGATAGCAGGTGCCCTAACATCCTATCCTGAACTTCCTGAATGAAGGCGAGTTGGAACTTAATATCTCTCTAATTCTAGAATGATATTTTAGTCCATTGTCTATCAATGCTGGCTGTGGAATTCTGGGAGTTAAAATCCACCTATCTTAAAGTTATTAAGGTTGAAACACTATTTTATTCAGTACACTACACTGGCTCTACCTACCTACCTACCTACCTACCTACCTACCATTCCCTCCTCACTCCAGGGCAAGGATACTATAAAATCCCCATTCCCTCCCCACCCCACTAACCTGCTTTCCAGCTCTGTTCTCCTGTGCAGGACAACAGAAGAAGACCCAGCTCATCAGCTAGGACTCCGGAGACAGTAAATAGATGGAGGTGGAGCCACCATTAAGGGTATTTTCTGGTTCTCCAAACTACTCAAAATTTCCACTACCGGTTCTCCAGAACCGGTCAGAACTGGCTGAATACCACCTCTGATGTCGTTATAATGGGGCCTTTAAAACCAATACAAATACAGTCCGGTTAATCTATTGTTCCAGCAGAAATTAGCTCAGAACCTGTTCTAGTTCTGATTTATCTTGTAGATTCTTTCACCTTTGTTAGTCCTTGCTGTGGATGTCCACAGCAAGGACTAACAAAGGTGAAAGAATCTACGTGATAAAAAGATAAAATATCTACATGATACCTGATATTTTAAAGATAAAAGATAGCATTTCAAAACCTTTCAAAAATCTTTGCTTCTGCTTCTGCCTAATGATCATTATACAACTCCGGAATTTGGATGATCCCATTACAGGTAATCCTGGATTTACAACCATGGGTTTAAGGACTGTTTGAAGTTACAACGGCACTGAAAAACATGACTTCAACCAGTCCTCGCACTTACGAGCATTGCAGCATCCCCATGGTCACATGGTCATGCAGTTGGCAACTGGCACGTATTTGTGATGTGCTGGGGTCATGTGACAACCATTTACAATCTTCCCATTTGGTTTCTTGACCAGCAATGGTAATGTGGGAAGCCAGATTCACTGAACAACCACATGATCCATGACTCACTTCACAACTGTGGTGTTTGTTTAACAACTCAGGAGGGGGGGAGTCACAAAATTGAGTGCAACTCACTTATCAACCACCTTGCTTATCAGTGGAAATTCCCAATTGTGGCTGTAAGGCAAGGACTACCTCTATAGGGATTTTCTGTTTACTTTTGTTGTGGCTCGCCCATGGCCAGTAGAGCTGGCAGCAGAGTTGGATAGTGAGGAGGTTGGGGAGGAACATGGGCCAGTCCTGGAGGCTGAGGAAGGCTTGGACGAGGGCTCTGCATCAGAGGCAGAGATGGGACCAAAGCCATCTGGCAGTTCTCAGCTGCCTTTGGAGATATACAGCAGTGAGGCAGAGGAACAGCTGGAGCCTGTTCTCAATGTGCACATGCGCAGAGCTACCAGAAGAAAAGAACAGCTAAGAAATCAGGGTCGACTTGGGAGTAAAGCCACAGGTGGATCGTGGTTGGCCCCTCCCATAGGAAATAAAAGCGGAGTGAAAGGGGAGTGGGCTTTTGCAGGAAAAAAATTGTTTGTTCGTTCGTTCATTCATTTCAGGAGTGTGAAGATCTGTCCGTGAATCTCAGAGACTCTGTGCCAAGTCTTTCCTTGCACAGCACTGCGTTTGGAAAATATTTACATGGCAGCTTTCTAAGCTAGATAAGGTCTGTGGCCATAGCTTCACCTTTGAAAGACTGTTTTCCAGGCCTTTGCTGAATGAAAATGAGAGGAATTCTCATTCATTTAATAAAAGAGGTTTTGTCAGGACTGGGAGTCTGCTTTGTGCTTTTTGGGGAAGCCTAGGTCAGAACAATTTCTCTCTTTTTGTTTCCTGACAGGATTACTTTACGTTCAACAACCCAAAAGTAAATCTCCAAACTCAATGATACTAATCCTTATGTAAAACTCCATACACTTGCATTCTAAAACTTTGGTACTCTGAGCCTTGGGTCAACAATTCAAGAGTTTAGGACTAATCCTAGTTTCCCTTCTAATGTCAATTTGGATGGTCGCTTATGTCTTTCGGGAAGACTTTGAGGCCATGTCTCCAGGAGCAAAACAATCCCCAAATGATGCAATGGAAAGTCTCTGGTCTAAAGGTAAGTATTTATCCTGTACAGTTGTGTCAGATTCTAAGGCAGAAATGGTGAACCTTGTTAGGCTTGCGTGCCGTAAGAAGGGGAAGCGCAGGGGGTCGTGCGGCAGCGTGCTGCAGCCATAATGCAATGCGCCTCCCCCAGTGTGCATGCATGCATGATAGGTGCTTCCCCCCATTTTTACATGCTTTTTTTGCCCTCCCCAGGCTCCAGAGGCTTTATAGGAGCCTGGGGAGGGTGAAAACAGCCCCCCTGGAGGCCCTCCAGAGGCTTCAGGAGTTTCCCTAAAGCCTCCGGAGGGCTCTTTTCGCCCTCCCCAGGCTCCTATAAAACCTGTGGAGGGCAAAAAATGGCTTTAAAAATTGCTGAATCAGAGAAGCGAGAAGGAAGTATTCCTTCTTGTCAAAAAAATTATATAAAAACGGAATCTGGTTCAAATGGTTAATGCCTGAAGGAATGTTGGTATTCTGGGATGGAGGGAGGATTAGAATTAAAACAACAGGGGAGGCGGAGGCAAAAAGCACTCCTCAATCCTGGGAGACGAAGAAGAAGGAACGGGAGGAGCCATGGCGCTGCCCACGGGGGGCAGGGAGGGAGGAAGAAGATATAATAGCAAAGAGACTCAGATCTTAAAAATAATCAACTTTGAATTACTGTAATTCCTGAAACGGATGTTAATGTTAAACTAAAGATTGAATGTACGAATTTTAAAATGTGATATATATATATATATATCTTACCACCATTTACTTAACAATCTGTTGTATGAAGACCCGGATGTAACCACCATTTCTGACATGGAAGCTCTAAAATATATATTGTAAACCCTATATACCCTTTTCCCTCATTATAATTTGTAAAACCAATAAAATTCTTTTGGAAAAAAAATTGCTGAATCAGCTGGCCAGCGTGTACATGCACGCTGGCCAGCTGACAGGGCAATGCCTCCCATGCCCTGCCGAATGGCTCCGTGTGCCACCTGTGGCACGCGTGCAATAGGTTCGCCATCCCTGTTCTAAGAGGTGATACTCATCTCTGTTTCTTAGCCAAAGGAGCCAGTGTTGTCTTAAAACATTTCTGTGATCCTGTGACCAGACCTGGCACACAGAACTCTCTAACCTTTCCACCAAAGTGGTACCTATTTATCTACTCGCATTTGCATGCTTTAGAACTGCTAGGTGGGCAGCAGCTGGGGCAAGTAACAGGAGCTCCCCTCATCACAGGGCACTGGGGTCTCAAACCTTCTCTGTCAGCTATCCAACTCACAAGCTCAGCATCTTTAACTTGTCATTGGAGGACAAGGGGACAGAACACTTGGTCTAGTTTCACTTTCATTGAACCACTCTATGAGATAGTCCAGCCTGGAAAAAACCCTTTTCAATCTTTGTAGGGTTTTTTTAGTCTCCCATCCAAAGACAGAAAATCGCATTCCCTTTCAGCAGTTTCTATGGTTTTCACAAGATTAAGCAGTGCTCCCTGCAATTCATAATCAGTTTGCCTTTTTATAAAGGAAGATTAGTAGGACTACTGTAAAATTACGATGCATTTTGGAGAAAATTGCAACGTGCTTAAGCTGATTTCTGGGTGAAAACACACGAGCCCTCTTCAGGGGAAAATGTAAGCAGATGGCGTTAGAGGCACCCCTTGTTTTCCCATTTATTTGTAAACAAACACTGCAAATTAAAAGCCACAATTGACCTCTATGACATTTAGAGTAAAGTAGTGGGATAATTTGGCAAAAAGGAAAAAGAAATGAAATGGGGAAGTGGGGGGAGAGGGGGAAATCACAGGGATGCAAGGCTTTCAATCAAATATGATCAAAATAAGGACAAAATAGGTGGTAGCTGTTTTGGGGTCTGGATCAACCATCAAAAAATCCTGAATTTGATCATGATCTGCTGAAAACTCATACTGGAACATAGACAATTGCCAAGGGCAATATGGTGATGGGGACAAAGGTGTAAGCCAGGGGTCTGCAAAGTTGGCTCTTTTAAGACGGGTGGACTTCAACTCCCAGAATCCCCCAGCCAGCAACGCTGGTTGGGGAATTCTGGGAGTTGAAGTCCACCCGTCTTAAAAGAGCCAACTTTGCAGACCCCTGGTGTAAGCAAGCATAGCAATTAGTGTGTACTGACTCAACAGACCACTAGATAGAGCTACCTCTATTGGCATCAAGTAGCCTTCTGGACTTCCATAGTTCACATCTGGCATCTTCTGGTGTGAATCTCTCCTTGAAACAGGTTCTTGATCTTCTATTGCCACCATTCCTCCCACCATTCCTTCTTTATATTGAAAAAGTTTTATTGAGTTTTACAATTTTTCCAAGTAGGGTAAGGTAGGGTGTGAAAAAGATATTTTGAGAACTTTCACATCGAGATCGTTGGCCCCCTCCGGGGCTTCATGACAAAATATAGATAATACATAATTTCAGTAGTACTACAAAGTGAAGAGAAGTGCATACATCATTGTAAAATCTGTGCTAGCAATCATATACAAACATCCAAACAGAAATTATACTATATTTAAAAAGTCATTTTTTAGATCTAAGTCTCTTAGCAATTGTATCTTCTTGTTCTCCTCCCTGGCCCCCAGTGGGCGAGGCCGCGGCCCCCTCTGCTCTTCCATTTTCATCCTCCAGGATAGAGGAATGTTTTTTAAGAAAGGCTTCCACCTCAGCAACTGTTTTTATCCTTTCCCTCCTTCCCAGAACACCAACATCCCTTCTGGCATCACCCACTTAAACCAGATCCCCTGTTTGAATAATTTTTTAGATAAGAAGGAATACTTCCTTCTTACCTCTCTAATCTTTTTCGGGATCTGCTTTAAGATAGCGACTTCCTTTTGTTGATAAATTAAAGGACCATCTCTCTGCGCCCTCAAAATTCCTTCCCTTGTTGACCTTCTAACAAATTTAATATGTATCTCTCTGGGTACTTCATTTATCCTGGCATATGCTGAGTTTATTCTATAAACCAGGTCAATGTCCCCCCTGATCTCTTCCTTGGGCTTATGTAAGTAATCTGCTAAAATTGTGCTCATAAGATCAGGTAGGCATTCACCAGATTCTTCCGGAATATTCTGAAATCTTAAAAAATATGACATCCTTTCAAAATCCATCCTAGACATATGACCAGTTAAATCTCCAATTTCAGTATTAACATTTTTGAGCTCTCCCCTTGCCCCAGCCAGCCCCACTTCCAACTCTTCAGTCTTCTGTGTGTTCTGCATTAATTTCTTCTGTGTCTCCAAAAGTTCTAATTTGGTACTGCAGTGATCTTTTCTAAGTTCTTTAATTTCCATTACCAAAGATTGTAATACTTCTTCCATAGCTGATGATCTTGCATCCATATCTGGTTTTTCTGGCTGCTTTTTTGAAGCCATGGTGAGTGGTTTAAATCAGTGTCACTAAAATGGTGTTTATTGGGTGCGGCCGGTAAGGCAAGTCCAAGAGCAGAATCCAATAAGCAAAGTCAAACTTGTAAAATCCAGAGAGAAAACCAAATTTTACAGTCAATTATAAAGAAAAAGAAGGCACTCCAGGGAAGGAATCAATTAATCAATTACCACAAATCAGCCATTGAAAGAGAGAGGCAGTCCAAGTTACAAGGAGATGTCGGAAATTTTCTATGAAGAATAAGTCACCTAAGAACAAAGGAACGCCATCTTCCCCCGCCCAATCTGGAAGCCACCGGGAGAGAGCAGTGAAGAAAGTTGTTTCATTGTAGCAAGACTTCGATACTATGTATCTAGAATCAATCCGCAAAGACTTTCACTCCTTTAGCAAAGTTCGGATGAAAAAAATTCCGCTTCCTCAAGCGTGAGGAGCCGTTTCAAAATGCCGCTGTTCTTAAATCCGAGGGGTTTTTTAACAAACTCCCCCCTCCATCATTTTTTAAAGTCAAAGCTGCCAGCAGAAAAAGACAAAATCACTCACAATCCACATCGCAGCCAGAGTCTCGGCATTGCCATCCGACTCGAACGATCCAGCTCTCTCCAAATTAATTATCTGCTCCTGTCCTCCGTTGGCGAAGGGAACCAAGCCCCCCGCAGCATGTCTTCTCACTCCTAGGTCGAAGACAAGGACCCCCCCCGACTGCCGTCGGGCTAGGAAAGGTCCCAGCAAGCCAACCTTATGGGGGGGTTCCTTAAAAGGAACACCCCACCCCGTTTGGGGCCGCGAAAATGACAAAACAGCGGATGACTCCCAGGACTCGACCGTCGCCGCCGCCATTCCTTCTTGATCTACTATTGCCACCATTCCTCTACAATTGTGCCCAGCATTTTTTACTACCTATTTGCCAGAACCAGTAGTAAAAAAATGCTTTAAAAATGAAAAAAAAGGTTTCAACAATTGCGCGGTACAGCTGAGTGTCACAGAACCTTTTTTTTCCACTTTTTAAAGCTTTTTTTAAACTACTGGTTTGAGTGAATCTTAGCATTTTTTGCTACTAGTTCTAGCGAACTGGTCAGAACCAGTAGCATTTCACCCCTGATATAAACTTAAAGGGCAAAGCATACAACTATTAACTATTATTTATTTATTTATTTATTTATTTTTCAGATTTATATACCGCCCTATTCCCCCTGGTGGGACTCAGGGCGGTGCACAGAAAGAATAAAACACCCACAACAAATAGACACAATATAAAATAGAATTAAATAGTTAAATCTGTGCTAAAACGTAGTTAAAACAATTGAAAATGTTGAATTTAAAATTAAACCATTAATCTATGCCAGGCTAGCCAGAAGGAAAAAGTGCGTTTTAAGCGCCCAGCGGAAGAGGCGTAGGTCCGTGATGGTATGAAGGTTGGGGGGCAGGTCGTTCCAGAGGGCCGGACCTGCCACAGAGAAGGCCCTCCCCCTGGGGGTCGCCAGCCGGCATTGACCGGCAGACGGCACCCTGAGGAGGCCCTCTCTGTGGGAGCGGATTGGTCGAAGGGAGGTATGTGGCAGGAGACGGTCTTGCAAATAACCAGGACCTGTGCCATGGAGCACTTTGAAGATGGTTACCAACACCTTGAAGTGCACCCGGAAGACCACAGGCAGCCAGTGCAGCTCGCGCAGGAGAGGTGTTACATGGGAGTACCGTGAGACTCCCAGAATCCCCCGCGCAGCCGCATTCTGCACTAGCTGGAGTCTCCAGGTGCATCTCAAGGGGAGCCCCATGTAGAGAGCATTGCAGTAGTATTACAAGGAATAAGCACCAAGATGGCGGTCGATGCTCACGGTGCCCTCGGCGTCCTAGGGGCAGTGATGGACTCTAGCCAGGCTGCAGGAGCTCGCCTGATGGTTGGGGGATGTCGGTGAACACGCCATTTAAATTGACTGTAAATCTAGTCAAAGAACCCAGCCTTAAGATCTTCCATGTCCTCTGAGACCTTTAAGACCTTTCGCCCTATGGGCCCTTCTAAGACGTTTGAAGACCTTCCTGAAGTCTCTTAAGACCTTTGAGACCTTTAAGACCTTTCGCCCTATGGGCTTTGTTAAGACCTCTGAAGACCTCCTTCCTTGTCAAGACCTTGGAACGCAACAGCAGAACAGAACTGAACTAAAATGTAAATTTGTCCTCACTGATGCACTTTAAGCAATATGAATTATTTTTACCATCTATTTATTCATTTTTACCATCTATTTATGAATTTATATTTATGTATTTGGCCAACGATGTCTTTTTAAACAAAATCAATTTTCATTCATGACCCATGTATGTATTCCACTCTTACATTTTATACTCATTTATAATTATTTATTGAACTATTTAATTATTTATGCTTATTTTAATGTACTCCAAACTAGACCTATTACGGCTGCGAGAGTCCCCGCTCTCGCAGGTTTGGCCCTCTACTCTATCGAGGGCCCGCCTCGATGAAGGATTCATTAATCTGAAGAGGCGGGCGACGCGCAGCCTAAGGGGGTTTTTAGTGGGTAAATTATTGTCAATTTTAGGGGGTACCAGGGAGGGGGGAGGGTACAATCAATTAGACAGAGAGGGCCAGGCTTGCAGTCGACGGAGGGAAGCAGAGGCCGATAGGGGGGGGGGAATACACAAGTCGTTCCATTTGAGGGCATTCCGATCCAGAGGGTCGTGGGGAGAGGCAGGGCCGAGGGGAGACAAGTTGCATCCTCCCGGTTGGTGGCACGCAGCCGTTGGCTAAAAACGGTCGGGTGCCACAACCCCCGCAAGCTAGGTGGTCAGGGAGTACAGAGCCAGGGCTTGCGGCTGATGTTTTGTAATGCCAGGTCCGTTGTCAACAAAGCCCCCCTCATCAGTGACCTCCTGTCAGAGGGGGAGCCGGACCTGGCTGGAATTGCAGAGACCTGGTTGGGCCACGAGGGAGGACTCCCCCTCGTTGAAATGTGCCCACCAGGTTACCGCGCTTTTCATCAGCCCCGGGCCCTAGGTAGGGGTGGTGGGGTAGCGGTCATTGTAAAGGAAGGTCTTGAGCCGAGAGAGACCATTGTGCCACAGACCACCGGTTGTGAGTCCCTCTGTGTGAAGTGGGGCCTAGGGAGGCAGTTGGGCTTGCTGGTTGTATACCTGGCTCCCCGCTATGTAGCAGCAGCCCTGCCCGAGCTCCTGGAGGTGATCGCTACGGTGGCAGTTGAGACCCCCAGACTTTTAGTCATGGGGGACTTTAATCTGCCATTGGTGGGCAAATCATCCGTGGTAGCTTGGGAGTTCATGGCTTCCATGACGGCCATGGACCTGACCCAACTAATTCAGGGCCCCACTCATGAGGGTGGACATACACCGGATCTCATCTTTGTCTCAGGCCAATGGAAGAGTGATCTGGATATAGGGGATATAGTCATCACACCCTTGTCGTGGTCAGACCACTCACTTCTCCGGCTCGACTTTCCGACCGCTGCCCCCCTCCGCGGGGAGGCGGAACCTAAGTCACCAATCTGGTTCCGCCCCAGGTGCCTGATGGACCCGGATGGGTTCCAAACGGCGCTTGGGCCAGTTCCTGTACCCCTGACCCGCGCCCCGATGGAGGACCTCGTGGCCGCATGGAATATTGCGACCACGGGAGCCCTGGATCGGGTCGCGCCCTTGCGGCCTCTCTTGCAGCGCCGAAACACCCTGGCTCCTTGGTTTACCGAGGAGCTGCGGGTGATGAAACGCCGCAAGAGATGCCTAGAGGGAAGATGGAGGTCCACCCATTCTGAATCTGACCAGACACAGGTAAGAGCCCATTTACGGACTTACATTGTGGCGCTGAGAGTGGCCAAACGCCATCATTGTGCTACTCTCATAGCATCCGCAGACAACCGCCCTGCCGCCCTGTTTAGGGTGACCCGCTCCCTCCTTCAACAGAGGGTGCGGGAAGCCCCGTTACAGGGTAGAGCAGAGGAATTTGTGATTTTTCTGCAGGAGAAAATCGCTCAGATACAGAACGAGTTAGCCCCCGTTCATGGCCCAGTGGGATGCCACAAGACAGATCTTGTTTGGGAGGAGTTTGACTTCGTCACTTCCGAGGATATGGACAGGTTACGTGGGCGACTGCGAGCCACCACATGTTTATTGGACCCGTGTCCCTCCTGGCTTGTACTGGCATCCTGGGAGGTGACATGAGGCTGGCTCCAAGAGGTTGTCAACGCATCCTTAAGTGAGGGTTCCTTGCCTGCTTCCCTAAAAGAAGCGATGGTGAGGCCCCTCCTTAAGAAGCCCTCTTTGGATCCAGCTTTATTAAATAACTATCGTCCAGTCTCCAACCTTCCCTTTTTGGCGAAGGTTGTTGAGAGTGTGGTGGCACAACAGTTTCCCCGTCACCTGGAGGAAGTTGATTATCTAGACCCGTGCCAGTCCGGCTTTCGGCCCGGGCATAGCACCAAGACGGCATTGGTCGCATTGGTGGATGATCTCTGGAGGGCCAGAGATGGGGGGTGTTCCTCCATCCTGGTCCTATTAGATCTCTTGGCGGCTTTCGATACCATCGACCATGGTATCCTATTGCATCGGCTGGGGGGGTTGGGGGTGGGAGGCACCGTTTTGCGGTGGTTCTCCTCCTACCTCTCTGGCCGATCGCAATTTGTGTTGGCAGGAGAGCAGAGGTCGACCCCGAGACCCCTCACATGCGGGGTGCCTCAGGGGTCTGTCCTCTCGCCTCTCCTGTTTAATGCATACATGAAGCCGCTGGGTGAGATCATCCGTGGTTTTGGGGTAGAGTACCACCTTTATGCTGACGACACCCAGCTGTATATATCTACCCCAAACCACCCCAATGATGCCGTAGCGGTGATGTGCCAGTGCCTGGAAGCCGTGCGGATCTGGATGGGAAGTAACGGACTCAGGCTCAACCCGACCAAGACCGAGTGGCTGTGGTTTCCGGCTGCCCGTTTCAACCAGCTCACTCCAACGCTGGCCCAACGCTTGCCCCTGTGGATGGGGCGCGCAATTTGGGTGTCCTCCTGGATACCTGGCTGTCCATGGAAGATCAAGTGACAGCCGTGGCCAGGAGGGCGTTTTACCAGGTTCACCTGGTTCGCCAATTGCGCCCCCTATTGGATCGGGACGCCCTTCGCACAGTCACTCACGCGCTCGTGACATCCCGACTGGACTATTGTAACTCTCTCTACATGGGGCTTCCCTTGAGGTGCACCCGGAGACTTCAGCTAGTCCAGAACGCAGCCGCGCGAGCAATTATGGGTACCACAAGGTATACCCATGTAACACCGCTCTTGCGCAAGCTGCACTGGCTGCCTGTTGTCTTCCGGGTGCGCTTCAAGGTATTAATTATCATCTTCAAAGCGCTCCATGGCTCGGGACCCAGCTACCTGCGGGATCGGATCCTGCCTCATACATCCTCACGGCCAATTCGCTCCCACAGAGAGGGACTTCTCCGGGTGCCGTCCACTAGACTTTGTCAGCGGGTGACACCCAGGGGAAGGGCTCTCTCTGTGGCGGGCCCAGCCCTCTGGAACGACCTCCCCCCCGACATTAGGACCACCACGGACCTCCGCTCCTTCCGTCTTAAACTAAAAACACACTTCTTCTGCCTTGCCGGCCTGGGATAGTTATTCCTCTGTTTTGGGTTTATTGGGGATTTTTAGTTTAGTTAGTTTTAATGGGTATTTTAGCACAGGTGTTGTTTAATTTATTTTTAATATGAAATGTTGTATATAGTTATTGTTTTTATTCTCCCTGTGCACCGCCCCGAGTCCCTGTGGGGAGAGGGTGCGGTTTATAAGTATTAAAATTGAATTGAATTGAATTGAATTACTTTGTTGGAAAACTCACCTACAGGAAGCCATCAACTAGAGAGGATTATTTTATTATTTCAAAGGTAGCAGTTACATTGAGCCAAGGGTCTCTTGTACTCAGTAGAATCAAGAGCAAGAATTCCAAAGTTAACTTAGATCATTGATCAAAGACAGTGTGAGTATGCACACATACTATATCAGAGGTCACCAATCCCCAGGCCATGGACCAGCACCGGGCCAAGGCATGCCAGAAACCAGGCCACCCAAACAAGTGAAGCCTCATCCATGGGATGCAGGCAGCGTGCGAAGCAATACCCCCTCCAGTCTGCAGAAAAATCTCTCTCCACGGAACCGGCCTCTGGTGCCCAGAAGGTTGATGGTTGCTATATTAGATAAAACCTCAAACTATAGAGGAAATTGTACAATAAAGATAATAGAAAGGGAGACACAGGTATCATCCAAATGTTAAGGTGCCACGCAAACGTTCTTTGATATTTAATGTAGTATATTTGATAGAGGTGCCAAGTCTCTACTTGTTATTCTGATAAGCTGATAATACTTTATTGCAAAAGAAAGAAAGAGGTAAGAAGGTAACACAACATATCCTTGAATCTACTGCTTATCTAAAGAAAGTATACATTCTAGAATTATTTAAATTACTAACTCAGTGGCAGTAAAATGCCTGTTACATGAACATTTACAAAAACATAAGAAATAGATACATAGTAAAGTGTGTGTGCGTGTGTGTGTGTAATTATGGAGGGGACATAATTACCTCATTATTATTTCAACCCTATATATCTACTCCTTATAGACATTGATTTTAATATATTTCAGAATAGAAATATATGTGAGTTTGTTGGTTTGTATGGCAACAATCATTATACTGACCAATTCTGATTTTGTTTTTCATTAAAGGAATAATTAGATAATATGAAGATAGAACACTTTGTAGAATCCAGAGAATATATCTTTTCAAGACTCAAATAAAAGATTATTAATATCAGATAACATAGACTTCTCTAATTTAGAGCCCTCCATCCATGTTAGGACTACAATTCCAGTGTTCTCAGTGTGAATCTTATACTGCCTGGGAATTCTAATCCCATGCTTATGCATAACATTAGATGTAGGGCAGAGAGTGAATGTAATGTACTTATAAAGGCACCAGACTAGAAACCAGAAGACTGTGAGTTCTAGTCCTACCTTAGGCAGAGAGTGACTGGTGTCTTTTTTGCCCATTTACTCTCTTTCAACACTAGTAACCAAGGCAATGACAAACCACTTCTGAAATCTTGCCAAGAAAACTGCAGGAGCTAATTCAGGCCATCACCAAGAGTTAACACTTACTTGAAGATACAGTGCCTCCTCCCACACCAAATAATAATAAAAAAGATATAGGCCATATTGTTCTGGTCCATGAGGAATTATGTTTGTAATAGCTGAAGAAAAATTATCTTCTTTCTCGTGTTGCATACAAGATGAACCCTATGAGTGAGCATGTTTTAAAAATACAGCATTGCCTTTTGATTTTGCACATCGCACAGATTTGTTTTGCTTTTGTGATCGCACACTAGGCCTCCGATGAACATTTCTGTAATACATTTAGTTGCACTGACATCTAATGAGTACAGTAAGGCTTTTCTGTCTGGCTTTTATAAAAATAGATCCTATGAGGTGTTGATTTATTCTTTTCTTCTTAACTCTCTTTTTGTTGGTTAAAGATTTGCACTGAGTCATTGTTTTTCTCCTTTTGCTCTTTGTAAAGCAATAGTGCAATGACTAATCTCTTCCATTGCTTTGGAGGGCAGAAGCAACTGCCCAGTGGTGGTGGTACTATTTAAAACACGCACCCACACAAGATGTGATTGTGTGCTCACATCCCCACCCTCGTTTTTGCACATCATGTGCTGCATTCTCCACAGAAAAGGGGAAAATCACGTGGTTGTGGTGACTACTTTGATCTTATTTTACCTTTCAGATAATACACATTCTATAATCAACTTCTCATAATCAGACAAGAACTATAGCCAAGAAGCTTCCTGTGTACCCTCTTGCTTTGACTACAGTCTTCCTTGGGTCTTTGTCTCTTTCTATTCTCTCCTCAAGATCTGCAGGAGAAACTCTTTAAACATTTCTTTTTGAATAAAAGTTTTTTATTGATTTTACAATTTTATAATGTAAGGAAAGGGTAATTAGGGTTTATATTATACATTTTAGAGCTTCCATACCAGAGATGGTGACTGCAATCGGGTCCTCATACAATATCATGTTAAACAAATAGTGTTAGGAGATGTATACATTTAGCACATTTTTTAAAAAAGTTCATACATTCAATCTTTAGTTTTGCGTTTTCATCCGTTTCAAGAATTACAATAATTAAAAATTAATTATTTTTGAGATCTGAGCCTTTTTGCTATCGGACCTTCTTTCTCCCTCCCCTCAGAGGGTGGGGCCGTGGCTCCTCCTGTTCCTTCTTCTTCGTCTCCCAGGATTGAGGAATGTTTTTTAAGAAAGGCCTCTGCCTCCCCTATTGTTTTAATTCTAATTCTACCTCCCTCCCAGAATACCAACATTCCTTCAGGCATTAAGCATTTAAACCAGATTCCATTTTTATATAATCTTTTAGACAAGAAGGAAATTTTCCTTCTCGCTTCTCTAATCTTTTTTGTAATCTGTTTTAATATGGCAATATTCTTTTGCTCATATTTCAACAGGCCCTCCCGTTGTGCCCTCAGTATCTCCTCCCGTGTGTACCTTCTTAAAAATTTAATATGAATCTCTCTGGGGAATTCATTTATTCTAGCATATGCTGAATTAATTCTATAAATTAAATCTATTTCCCCCCAAAGGTATTGTTTATTTTTTTTTAATATAATCTGCTAAAATTCCACTCATTAGTTCTCTTAAATCTTCACCTTCCCTTTCAGGAACGTTCTGAAACCTAAGGAAGAAAGACATTCTTTCAAATTCAAATTTAGACATGTGCCCAGAAAATTCTGACATTTCTTTTTGCAATTCTTTTAATTCGTCCCTCATCTCGGCTGCCCCCTTCTTCAACTCTCCAATTTCCTGTTGATTAGTTGTTATAGTTTTTTGTGACTCCCGCAGTTCAGTTCTTAAATCCGAGAAATCTTTCATCAAGCCTTTCCGCATTTCTTGAATTTCTCTCATTATGTCATCAAGTGTTAGTCCTTTCTCTTTCTCTCCTCCTGTTGCCCCTTTCTGTAACATGGTGGAAATTTCCCCTTGTTGTGAGGTCAGGGTGACTCTAGATGAAGTTTGAGCTGGAAGAGATTTTCCCGTTGGAAATTTTTTTTTATGAGGCATTTGTAATTTTAAGTTCGTAGAATAAAAATGACGTTAAGGAGTGAGCAGTCTGTGAGGTTCAAGATGTCAGGAACAAACTGAGTCAGAGATCAATTTTCAATTTTTTTAATTTTATAAAGTCCAGAGGGATACTTTTTCTATAAATCCACAATAAAAATAAAAAGAAGGTCCACGTATTGGGAAGTACACCAAGGGCTTCTTGAGAAGACCATAGAAATATATTTTCCTTTCCAAGAAAAAAAAATTCCAAGTAACTGAAGGGATGTTACATAACTCAATAAAAGTTTACCATCCAGAACAAAGAAATCGCCATCTTGCCGCCTCTCCTCTGGGAAGGAGAGGAAAGTGATAAAAAAGTGAAAGTTTCTGCTGTTTAAACAGCTACAGATACAATGTTGCCAATTGTAATTCCAACATTGAAACAAAGTTTCTTTTGGTTGGTATAAGAACGGATGGTGTTAATCTTTCTCTCTCCTTGATTCGGAGAGCATTTTAAACAGCCGCTTTTACGAGAGGGGGTGTTCGCGATTGAAACTCTCCCCTCTATTTTCTTTTTCAACAGCGATTTAATGGATCGTAAAGCAATAACTCACGGTCACTTTTTCTTTGAAAGAAGGTCCCGCTGCAACACCAGGTCTGGCATTTCAGCCCGTCTTCTTTTTTCCGCTAATTCCAGTAAACGTTGGCGAGTGGGTCTCCCCCCCGCTTTCCGCTCCCTCAGCTCCTAGAGCAAAGCGGGAAAGGGCATCCCGCCGACCGCCGTTGGTACGGAAGCCTCCCGCAGCCGCTCGTATGGCAGGGAGTGAACCCAAACTCCCTGGGCCCCCCTGGGGAGCCAGCTGAAAAAGCAAGCGGCAGGAGCGCCCAAGAGTGCTTCTGTCGCCGTCGAGAACCGGAAGTCAAGTCGAGAAACTCTTTAAATATTTTGAGCTTCCAAAAAAAGATTGGAAGCTCATTTATCAGGCATACAGCATAGGGTTTTCTCCCAGTTTTTGTAGAATGAGGAGTAGGGTAGGGTAGGGTAGGGTAGGATAGGGTAGGGTAGAGTAGAGTAGAAAATTTATTGTAATTTTGAATGTACATTCATGGTAGCATGTAGAGCCATATTTGCTGGCACGTGAGCTGTCAGCTCTGGTGCGCATGCACGTGCTGGCCAGCTGATTTTCAGCCTTCTGGAGGGCTGGGGAAGGCCATTTTCACCCTCCCCAGGCTTCAGGAAAGCCTCTGGAGCCAGGGGAGGGTGAAAAACAAGCCTAACAAGCCAACTGGAAGTTGGGGGATTTTGGCATGCCTTTACAAAAAGGTTTGCCATCACTGATGTAAAATCTACACTCTAAGGGGTTTGTTTTTAAAGTTTGGGGCACTTCTGGTTGTCCTCATGTTAAGGCATTCTCAGAGCTCAACTAAACAGAATGCAGGATAAAAATGAAAGAAGCCAATAAGCCAACAACTCAATCATGCCTTAGCCTAACTACAGGTACTACGTAAGCCGATTAATGACAGGGCTCACTATTCCACAAAGCATAATCATATTAGCCACTTCCCCTTTCTTTCAATTGTGCATTTCTAACTCTGCAGCTTTCACGTTAAATCTCCAGCTATTGTTGCCAAGATTGCCTGTTAGATAACATTGCTCTGATTCCCTGTTCTGCAGCCTCCTGGCTGATCATGTCAGTACTTGGAAATGAATTCAGGCCAGTTACACTGTGTGTGGTACAAAGCTGTCTACAATTGTAAGTGTAGGTGTTTCTAGTTCCGTTTTTATCTCATTTGAAATTGAAATATGTTTGCAATGTTTGAATGTGGGAAGATTAATTATCACCTATGTGTCTAGATGAAAAGCAGCAGAAAAACCCATCTCTGTTTTTAAGAGTCACGTTGTCAACAGCAAACCATAAAAGCTTTTCAGCCAGAAAGTAATAAGAAATGAAAAGCAAATTTTATTGCAGGAGGAGGGAGGGAAAGAGGAAGAAATGGAACAAAGACATCATTTTCTCTGAACAACAGTGAGTAAAACCTGTTCTTGAAATTGATGGAGCCCTTTGGAAAGACCTCTGTTATTATAAGCCATCTTTGGAGAGGTTTTTTGATGGGCCAACTATTAATGTTGTCAGCTAGGTAAATACAGTTGATATCCCAAATGGACCAGTTCTTCTGCAGAAGGAAAGCGTGAAATTGGCTCACAAATCTGTCAAATATAGAATACATTTCTTCCTGAAAACCTTTGGAATCTTCCCATTCCTTTTCAATTTGTATTTTTCTGTTCCAGAAAAAAAAAATTAATTCTATTTTATCTGTTTTATTTATACACCATCACCCATTTTCTAAGGAAAGGAATCAAAATCACCGCAATGCTATATTGAAACCGACGCTCTAGGTATCCAATTAATAATGTATTCTAGTAATTAGGATTATGTATAGCAAAAACAAAAAAGGATAATGGTAGACAAGTTACAAGAATAGTATATCTGATTTATGTAATCTAATCTCCCATCATGCGAGCTAACTCACTTGAAAAGTCAATCATCCTGGATGTGATCAGCAGAAAAAGGACACGTGGTCACCTTAGTACCTGATGGGTGGACAGTATCTTTCCAGCTCTGTGGACCAGTAGCGATGGCCGATGATGCTGGGGGGAGATGGTTTCGCATACGCAGCCTAATTCCATGCATGCTTCACATGCTTACTTGCTACTTGTTTGGACCAGTTTCCAAAGGGCGTTAGATCAGTAATGATCTACAGATCAGGGGTTGGGGTCCCCTGCTATAATGGTTGACCCTTATAATCATGGTGGCTCTGAAGGAGGTGATGCAAGACAGGAGAAGGCTGGCCCATAGATAGGCAGAGAGTAGGACCCAACTGAATGATTATTAGTGATGAATATCCCAGCTCAGTGTTGGAGGCTTTGGAAGAACAGCCAGTCCCCGTTATAGAGGCAGTACTAGACAATTGATGGTGGGACTCCCATTGCCTAAGGAGAAATGAGTAGTGGTGGGGGAATGGCCAGGGACCACATGGGGAGGAAATTGCAAAACTGTGCAGGAACAAATAGGAGCAAAATAAAATTGTTGCACTTTACATGGCTCAGATGGTATAACCTAATCCGGCATGGCACACCTTGCAATGCATATCTTGGCCCAGCACAAAGGGACAAAGTCTTCTCAGGCTTTCCCATCTGTGGCATGCTGATTGGGGGACACATGAATCAAGTTTTGTGGACAAACCTGGGAAAAATCTGTATATATAAAAGCCAAATACCACTCACTCACCTCGAAGTCTCCAGAACTGTAATTCGGCACGTATGTTCTTCTTGGCTTCTGGGTGCTCACTAAGAAAGGATTTTTCAAAATGACCATCAGATCATCAGTATTTCTTATACGGTATTATAGTAACATGTGCCGATGCTAAGGAGTTAGATGTCCTACTCCCCCTCCCTACCTGAAAGGAACTCTGTTCCAACTGCCAGTTGCCTTATATGGGCATGGCCAGTGTGTGACTCATCCAGCTGGAGGCTGGAAGTTTAGACATTCTACTTTCCCTCCCTACCTGAAAATAACTGTTCCAACTGCCAGTTACCTTATATTAACACACTCTGATGCTAAGGAGTTACATATTCTACATTAATTTTCAAGCTTTAAGTGTCAATGTATCAAGTCCGACCATAACTACTCATTAATTTCCAAGCATTAAGTGTCAATTTATCAAGCCTGATTACATAGTTTATCACACCTGACCTCTAGCCAGGTCAGGTATGGTATGCAGGGAGAACTCTCTAACCCTATTCTGATTAAGAATGGAGTAAGGCAGGGATGTGTTTTGGCTCCTCTTCTGTTTAATATATTTTTATCTGACCTGGCTGGCTACATTGGCCATATTGAGTCCCATGCCCCGAAGCTGACAATTATAAAGATCCCGCTTCTTCTTTATGCCGATGATGCGGTCCTCCTCTCACTGTCCAGGCCAGGTCTGCAAAGACTACTTACTGCATTTGGGTCTTACTGTGTCGAAAACCACTTGTCCATCAACTATGATAAATCGAAAGTGTTAGTGTTCACTAGAGCCCCGAAATTGTATAACTGGGATATCAATGGTAATGCTGTTAAACAGGTCTTTCACTTCAAGTATCTAGGCATTCAATTCCAGAACACCGATGTCTGGACCAGACATCGAACCCAGGTGCTGAATTCGGCCTCGTGTAGTCACCAGCAGATTTTAAGATTCTTCTATACTCAGGGTGGCCAGTCCATTCCTTCTGCCCTACGTATCTATAAAGCCAAAACACTGGCCCAAACCCTATACGGTATTCCCATATGGATACAGGGCTTCAAGGATTGTGTTGAAAGAACCCAGGCTGCCTTTCTTAGAAAACCTCGGATCTCCGCCTCTTCCGCCAACGTCTTAAGATGTATCTATTCCAACAAGGCGGCCTAGCGTAGCCCCCCGTTTCTGACTCTATAATTTTTAATTTTCAGGGTTTTAAATGGTTTTTTTAGCACGGGTTTTAATTTAATATGTTTTTAATATTGTATATTGTCTTTTGTTATGGTTTTTAATAATGCCTGTGCGCCGCCCTGGGTCCTAACAAGGAGAAGGGCGGGGTATAAATTCAAAAATAAATAAATAAATAAAACTTTTGGGCCTTCCTTCCTGTGTTGGCTTTGCTTCGATGTACCTGGAACTGGGCATTCTATCGGTTGAATGTATGGCGTGGATTAATACCTTTAAATGGTGGTTTCGGGTGCTTTTTTTGGCAGCCCCTGGTAGCTACCTCTCCCGAGTGCTTGCGGACTCTCATATCTCTTGCTGGGGAAAAGAGCTGCTGAAGAAGCTACACCTGCTAGGCTTCACGGGGGATGATTTGGGAAACTATGGCCTTAAGGACGCCCAATTTAGAGTAGTCCAACGACTCGTGGACATTGATCTACAATATTTATGAGCCAGAGCCAATAAAACTTGCTCCCCCTTGACCTTCAATCAATTCAATAATTACGGACTGAGGATGGCTTCCTATTTCTATACTTTAACCATCCCTAAGTATAGAAGAGTTTTCTCCCTAGCTCGCTTTAATGTCTTGCCCTCAGCACTTTTGGATGGTCGCTTCAAGAGGCTCCCGATTAACGAGCGGCTATGCCCTTGCGACAGAGCCGAGGTTGAAACTGCGGAGCATGTCCTTCCATCTTGCCCCATGTATAACGCAGACAGATCTAAGTTACTGTCTCTCCTTGAAACCATCCCTTCTAGACTCAATGGTTGTAACTTGATGGCCCACTGCCTAGGAGATGGCTCTCCATATATCACTTTTCAGGTCTCAAAATTCTTCTTAAGAGCTGTAACCATTAGGGGAGAATGCTGTAACCTTCCTTAGTTAAGCTATTGGCGATCCATTGTTATGATATTATGATAATAATAATAATTATTATTATTATTTTTAACGTTTCTTCCTGTAGTATTTGTGTTTTGGTCTGTGACCGTAAATAAAAGTATTAATTAATTAAATTAATTACATAGTTTTGTAGTGAAGCACAGGTATCCAGCTAGTATATATATATGAGTGAGTGGTACTCATGACAGAGCAAGGAGGTTTTCTGACCTATCTGAGAAAGAATAATTCCTCAGTGTTTAATATTGCCTGAATATTTGCGCCATGATAGACCAGATGAGTTTTAATATTTTTAGGCTATTTGTAGATTACCATGTATTTAGTTTGACACACAGATATATTCTACAGCAAATGCTACCATTTATAGATACTCTCTTTAAGGACAGAGTCATCCATCTACATTTAGCAATAAGATACATAGAGAAGGATTCCTGATATTTAACTTACTGGTAATGCTGGTTTGGTTCTGACCTGAAGCTTTGGACAGCTGTTCCCACAATCCCTTGCTCTTAGCTATTGCTAGCTGGTCTAATGGGAGTTGAAAACCAACACATCTGTTCTGTTCAGAGTCAAAGGCAATTTGCTCTCGTCTCAACATTCAGGGCAAGAAGACAGCTGAGACCTGGAAAGGGAAATAGGGCTGAGACCAAAGTCACTGCAGATAATGAGGTCATTGGCAGAGTCTGCAGAAGGAGTCCGCTTCATTCCACCTTGCTACAGCCCTGATCAGAGACTGGTGACATGGCTATTGAAGAAACTCTTAATGTATTGTTTTGCAATGCCTTATGTGATCCTAATTAAGGCATTACCAGATGATGGTTATATTTCCTTTGCATCGACTAACACAAGGATGGTAGCATTCTGCCTTCACAGCCTGGGAAAGTTGAAAGAATTTACCGCTAGGCCTGTCCACAATTTTGAATAAACCAAACCTAAGGTATACTTGAAAGTTCCTGTTCAAGCATATTTCTTTATGCTTGTGTTTTCTTTTGCAACGTCTGCTGTTATTGGATTTTAAAATAACTATTTGTATTTGAGAGATGGGGCTGTTTTCCTGCTATCCAAATATTTATGTACGTACGATGGTGGGGAGCGGCGCAACTTGACACATCTGTAGCTTAACAGGATTTTATAATTCTGTGCACACCCGCCATCTTTTTCATTTGTGCCAGGAAAAAAATGGCAATATATCTTAGAATCTTGTTTTTGTCTTGCACGCAGTGCATCGTTTTTTGAGCTAGAAGGAATGCAGCATCTACTATCAACCAAGCAGCGCATAGGTTATTCTTCTCACAGTTGCCGTTATGAAAACATTTTTCTTTCCTTAGGTTTTTTTTTCATTCTTAAAACTATTTAAAGGTGTCTTTCTTAGCCTCTATTCATTCTCTTCTTCTCCTGAAGGCTACAACCCAGGGTGACCCTATGCTCCCATTTCAGTTGTGAAGAATATAGTTTAACCTGTCACATGTGACAAATACTCTCCTTTGTTAGTTAGAACAGATATTGCCTTCAAAAAAGATCGCCCTAAACTCACTACTACATATTAAATGGTGGTAGTTCCCTTCTGCCGTACCACTGCTTAGTAATGCTGATCCCAAAGCCCTCCACTTCGTCTGTTCAACTTCCTTTTGGGATTTGCACATGGTATAAGAACAGAAAAGTGTGAGATTCTGTCATTTGGATACAATCATTCTGTTTCCCAGCCATTGTTTTTTCAGTCACACTGAGCCTTGCTAGGTTAATCCAGGTGAAGTCAGAGTCAAGCTGCTTCTCGTTAAAGATGTGGAATGTCCTGATTTTTATATAATGTTGATTCTGAAACAAAACCTTTGAAACAAAGCAAGAAGAAAACATTCAGTGCTCTCCCCCCCCATCCCTCTGTCTCTCTGTCCAACTGACCTCACAGGAATATTGTTGTGAGAAAATAGGAAGAGGACTAGAATTAGATATGCTTGTCCCTTGAGTTATTTAAAGCTGGGGAATAAAATATTAAAATAAAATAGCAAAATAAAATATGTTGTAAAAAAACATAAACCTGTGATAACAGTAAGTTGTAATAGAATAGAATTCTTTATTGGCCAAATGTGATTGGAGACACAATGAATTTGTCTTCGGTGCCTATGCTCTCACATGTACATAAAAAGACAAGATACATTCATCAAGAACCATAAGGTACAACACTTAATGATAGTCATAGGTAGTCAATAGCAATATAAATCGTATGGATACAAGCAACCAAGTTACAGTCCTGCAGTCATAAGTGGGAGGAGATGGCTGATAGGAACTATGAGAAGACTAATACTAATAGTAATGCGGCCTTAGTGAATAGTTTGACAGTGGTGAGGGAATTATTTGTTTAGCAGAGTGATGGCGTTCAGGGGATAAAAATGTCCTTGTGCCTAGTTGTCTTGGTGTGCAGTTTCAGATTCTACTATCCTGTCAGTGTCTGTGGGGATTCTCAGTCATCCAGGTCATGGTTGTCCCAAAGGTGCTTTTTAACAGGCAATTGGACCTCTTGAAAAAGCACCTCTGGGATATCCTGTCAGTGTAGCAAGACTTCTATTTAAAGGAGGAGGAGGAACAGAATAGCTAGTCTATTATTGTTTTTTTTTAAAAAACAGTAATATTAGTTTTAGTTTTTAGTTTTATTTGATTTATATCCCGCACCTATCTCCTACAAAAGGACTCAGGGCGGCGCACAGGAAATTAAAACACAATATAAATATACAAATACATAATATCCTAAAACCACAATTAAACTTAAGAACCATGTGCTAAAACAACATTTTAAAATCCCTCTGATTAAAATTTGTTAAACTAAAACTCAGTCGTTATCGGGTGATCACGCTAGGCCAGCTTGATGGAACAAATGCGTCTTCAGGCGCTGGCAGAAAAGGCGGAGGTCCGAGGTAGTACAGAGTTCGGGAGGAAGGTCGTTCCAGAGGGTTGGGCCCACCACAGAGAAGGCCCTTCCCCTGGGTGTCGCCAACCAGCATTGCCCAGCCAACGGCACCCAGAGAAGACCCTCTCTATGGGAGCGGATCGGTCGAAGGGATGTGTGGGGCAGAAGACGGTGTCACACATAACTAGGCCCCATGCCATGGAGTGCACATAACTAGGCCCCGTGCCATTAGAATCGGGATACTTATACACAGTTGCAAGAACATAGGAGGATAAGGAAAAAGCTACCCCTACAGGGGCAGAAGCAGCCATCTCATTCATTGCACATCACAGATGGACAGCCTTTTATAAATAATTCAAGATAGCAAACATAGCTAATGCTGCTTCTGCTCCTATTTTCTCGTAATACTTCTGTGTGGTTGGTTGGAAAGAGAGGAGGGGGGAGGAAAGGAGGCAGGAGAGAAAGAGAGAGAGAGTATCGTGTTTTCTTCTTGCTTTGTTTTAAAGGTTTTGTTTCAGAATTATATATACATTATATAAAAATCAGGACATTCCACATCTACAATATGAGGCAGCTTGACTCTGACTTCAGCTTGGTTTGACTGGTGAGGAATGGAGAACGAATAATTATATATCCTTATTGTAGCCTTGAGCCTTTCCCCCAACATGATGTAGGGGAAGTATGCACTGCTATGTCACTTAAGAACTAGTGTGAGGCCAAAAATGAACTCCAACCCTCCAACAGCAGGTTCATTTACCTTGGTTCAGAGTTACCATCAAACCAATATTTTTCATCTACCCCTCTCTTTTGAAAGTAAACCTGAATTAACCTTTTGCCCAGTATAAGTCACAATTTATGGAATCACACTATCAGGATTATAAATGATACTTTGTGGGAAGTGGGGTGGGGGCTCTACCTTGTAAAGCTCGGTTGTTCAGCTAGTTCTGCAAAGCTGTCACCACCAGAAATCAAAGGTAAATTTTTATCCATATTTAACCATGCTGGAGAACTATCTCACGCAGCCTGATTTGACTCCAAAACCAGCTCTTTGTGACTTTAAGCGAACCACTTTCTATTTCTTAAAACATTCCTAGGGGGACATCTCCAGAACATTCAGAGCTTCAAATGAAATGAATAATCCACTGCTGTGCAACCTATTGCCTCTAGCAAATCAAATCAAGCTTCCTTCAATGTCATTTCTACATTGCTGATTCTTGCGCAGATGAAGTCTGACCTATATTTTATTTAAAATATGTTCTCCTTTTAACTTCTTTGCGCCAATTTGAAATTCCATTTTTAACCTTGCTCTTTGTTTACTCTCGTTACCTTTTTTGAAGCTTTATCTCCTGTACCATAAAGGATAGGTTGGAGGAATTGAAGGGGGAAAAAAGAAGAAAAGAAAAAGAAAATGTAATTGGCTGCTACATGGAACTTGGAAACACACTATGGAATTGCCATCCTTTCCTTTCCAAGAGCAAAACCCTTCTCACTCAGGCATGATATTTGAAATAAAATATAATTTAAAATAATTAAGTAGTGATGAAAGAATGGCTCTTACACTCATTTGAAAAATATCTAAGAAATAGCACCTTACTTCCACCTACAAGCCAAACTGAGAGACCATCCCAAAGATACAATTGGACATTCTGTAGGCTGGAATGCTTTGTTCTTTTGCTCTGCTATTTTATCCTACTTGCTTCTATTTCTCATCAACCTTTAATAGCAATAGCACTGAGACTTATGTACCCCTTTACAGTGCTTTACAGCCCTCTCTAAGCACTTTACAAAGTCAGCATATTGTCCCCAACAATTTGGGTCCTCATTTTACCCACCTCGGAAGGATGGAAGGCTGAGCCAACCTTGAGCCTGGGTGAGATTTGAACTGCCAAATTGCAGGCATCCGGCAGGATGTAAATCAAGGATTGGCAACCCTTTCCCTACAGCTTCCCATTGGCTTTTTATCAAGCTCACAGTTCATTCGGTTTCTTAGAAAACATTAATTTCAAGGTTTTTCTTTAATTACAAGCATACCACAATAAAATTGGGAATGGCCTCAGCAGGAGATGCATTTGTCATGGGGATCACTCATCTTTAAGTAAAGGATTTATTTATTTAACAGATTTATAAGGATACCCATTTTGGTTCTGGCTATGCTTGTCTGAAAACATTTATTTCCACTTCCACGATTCCAAATAATGCCCAGTCAGATAACACCAGGCTGGGGGTGGGGGGTGGGGAGAGAGGGCTAAAATGTGATTTCCATGTATGTTACTCCAGCAATTTCAAAGTTGGCAATCTGTGCATATGGAGGTGATCTACAGCTTTATCCTATCCACTAATCCCAAAAGCATCCCCCCCCATCATTATTATTAAATTTGGAAGAAGCTGCATATTGCCCAGCCCACTGGCCTTCAAAGAGTGGCTGGAGAGAAGAGAATACTCATTAAAAAAATATTCTTTCTGCAAGGAAAGTAAGTCAGAAACTATTGCCTATCTACCACATGCAGAATGATTTTTGTAATCTTACCTCTGGGAAAGATCTTAATTGGAAAAGGGGACATCCTTTCTCGCTGGCTGTAGCTGCTGATGTTTTACATGACAATAGATAGTTCCCCACTGTTGGTGTTCAGAGTATATACAAAATCTTGGTAGAAGCAGGTATGGTTATGGCCTTCTTAATCATTCACATTAAATCTAGCTAGACTTTTTTTTTCTAGTCAAGCAAGGGAAAGCTCATTACTGCAGCACCACATTCATAAAAATTGTAGTGGGCCTTCTCCTATACTTAATCAGTGAAAATCTGTAATTTGATCTCATGATGTGCTCCTAGCTTCTCTTCAAGGCTCTACTCAAGCACAAAAATCAGGAAACCCATTCCTCGATCCTGGAGGATGAAAATGGGGGAGCGGGAGGGGCCACGACTCCACCCACTGGCAGCAGGGGAGAAGAGGATACAATAGCTAAAAGACTCAGATCTCACAAATGACTTTCTATTATATAGTAACTCTTATCTGAATTTTTATAGAAATAAATGATTGCATGAAGTTAGGAAATGATATATGTATGTATCTCACTCCACTTTGTAGAGAAATGGAAAAATTATTGTATTGTTGTTTTTTTATATGAAGCCTCGGAGGGGGCCAACACCTCCGACATGGATGTCCTCAAAATGTCTTAATAATACCTTATACCCTTTTCCTACAAATGTTTTTTGTAAAAACCAATAAACCTTTTTTTGATCGAAAAATCAGGAAACCTAGGCAGTTCAAACAAATATGAAAATTTATTGCAAGCTTAACCTCTCTCTAAGAATCTGAACAACTAACGGGCAAAGCTAATTTAACAGGAACAGAAGAAAGATTAATAAAGAAACTGTATACTTACTTATTGGGCAGAAAATTAGAAGGGAAACAAGTAAAAGAGACAATGATAGCATGGGTGAAAAAAATTGGCTATATGATAGAATTGGATAAATGGCAGAAATTGTGGGATAGGAATTACAAATTAACAATGTCTACTGCATATAAAGAGAATTTGTACAAGATGTTTTACAGATGGCATTTACCACCGGCAAGGTTGGCAAAGATGTTTAAAGACAACTCAGCTAAATGTTGGAAGTGCCACCAAATACCTGGATCTTATTATCATATATGGTGGACATGTGGAAAGGCAAAGAAATATTGGACAAAAATTAAGACATGGTTGAAAGAGATGACACAACAACATATTGAGCTGAAGCCAGAAACATTTCTGCTGGGAATTCTACCTGAAATTTATAATAAAGAGAATGTATATTAATCATTCATGTATTAACTGCAGCTAGAATTGTATTTGCACAACATTGGAAAAGTGTAGAGATCCCTATTGATGAAAAGGTGATAAGGAAAATATTAGAATGTGCAGAAATGAATAGACTAACATTAGCAATTAAAGAGAAAGAGCAAACTGAATATTATATGAAGTATAATATTGGGAAGTATTTTAGCAATGGTTGGAGAGAAAAAAGGAGTTGGAAATGAAGAAAACTAAAAAAATAAGTAGATAGTACACTTAGATAAAGATATAGAAGAGTTAGTTTGTTAAGAATAATGATGTTTAATGTTGATATATTATTACTAGAAGATAGTAAGAAGAAAAATTGAGAGTTTTATAATGTTTAAATGCTTAATATATTACAATACTAAACAGAGAAACAATGTTAATATGAATGTGAAAGATGTGGAAAAAGAGGTATGATGTTGCACAGAGATGTTTGTACCCAGATGACACACTGCATAAGGAAAAATGGAATGTATATTTGTAATTGAAAAACACTAAAACTCTTTTAAAAATGCTAATTGATGGTAGATAAGAATCAATGGAATTTAAAGTTGGCTGGACTTAGATCACTTGTGGGCACGAAGGGACTCGAGACTGATGAGGCATTTGACTCCTCCCTTGGGCTCTGCCTGGTCATCTCCTGCAGGTTATGTTAAGAGGTGAGAAATTAGGAGGAATCAGTTAGCTTCTATTTCAACTAACACATTTTATTAAAATAAATAAACTTTTGGACGCTGTGATTCACTTCATCAGACACTGCAGCCAACTCCAAAAATAACAATACTTTAAAAAAAACCACCTTCCTAACTACTGATAGGTAAAAGTTAGTATTGATTGTGCTGATGCACTTTTATCAGTGAAGCATTTTAATGTTAGGAAACTTAATTAAAGTATAACCTATAGAATGCATTTCTAGGGTACATTGCATTTTGAACGTCCTGTTACATGGCTTGAGAGTCAAATTAATCAATTAATTGTTTTTCAATGCCAATTTCAGATTTTTGTATAGATATTCAGTACTTGAACATGGTGTGCTTTAAGTAAATCTTAGTAAAGAGTCACATTTAGGATACAGTATTTGCTGAGGGGACATATTCAACTTACATAGCATTTTTAATCAGTATACTTAATTCATATCAATCCCATTAAGATACTGCATGTCCTTTATTTATTGTGTGCATGTAGCCAAGTTCTACAACCATACAGTATCTTAATGGGATTAAATTTGAATTAAGTACACTGATCTGTTTAGTTTACTTTACTTTATTGTCATTGCACATGGTATAACTAAATTAAATGCTGTCTTCAGTGTACACTGGAACTATAAAAATAAAAATACAAACATACATCCTTTACTTTCTATATAATTAAAATATTCCACTATACCATAGAATTCAATATAGTTATTGCCCTGGGATAGAAGCTGTTTTTCAGCCTATTTGTCTTTGTTTTTATTATCCTGTACCATCTGCCAGATGGTAATAGTTCAAAAAAAGGGTGCCCAGGATGAGATAGATCTTTAAGAATGTTTTGAACTTTCTTTAAAAAAATTTTTTTTTAAAAATAAAACAAAAATACAGGAATTTTTGGAAGGAAAGTAAAAAAACATCATTCTACATTGTATCCTTCGACTGGTTACACATAACTCTTGTGCATTTCTAGAACCATCATTGCTCATAAGTAATCTCAATTTATAGATTTTAAATCAAAAAATTCATTATATATCTTAATATCATTATACAAAATTCTCCTCTAATATTCCATATTTTGTCTATTTTCTTCTTCAGACAAGTCTTACTTAAGCATAACCACATAATGGCATTCATTGTCTATTCCAAAAAGTCTCCCCTGGTATTTCACCCTGGAAAGGTATTCTGCATAGAAATCAATTTATGATTTCTAGCCCCCCTTTTTTATTAAACAATATCCATTAATATTCCTTAATAGTTAACTAAAAATCTTTTACCATTATATCCAATCTGATAAACATACACTCATTCCCATACTTACATACCTACGTATGCATACATACACATATATGTCCACTTCGGTGGAGAAGGCGCGGTATATAAATTGAAATAAATTAAATTAAATATGTCATCTATTATTATTTCATTGCTCTTATTATAACTCACATCTACTATTATTTCATTGCTCTTATTATAACTCATTGTTTATTAACTAGTAATTCTTCAATAACAATCTAAAACAATCTAGAGTTTACTAAAATTCTCCCCTATTTTGGTAAACAACATCCATCAACATTCCTACGTGGTTAACTAAAAGTCTTATTGTTTATGTCCAACCTCATACTCATGCATGCATACACATACATACATACATACATACATACATACATACATACATACATACATACATATATATCATTAAACTATCATTATCATTAGTTACTCTTATTATAGATAATTATTTACTAACTAATAATCCTTCAATGACAATCTAAAACAATCTATGACGTACTAAATTTCTACTTATTAATCATCAAAGGATGGCTAATCTTTAATTATCAACTTTCATTGTCAGCCAGTGTCTTTTCAGTAGCGAGGTAAACTTATCTCTCTTGCCATTTGTGGCCCCAGTCGCTTTTTATTCTTCTTTCCAGGTTTCTTATAAACTTCTTTTCACACTTTATTGTCTAGTATAGCTCTCAAATAATATCGCTGCCCAGTTCCTGTCATTACACATTGTTTGTCTTTGAATATCAGACGTATGTTGGAAGAGATTTCTCCTCTTATATCCATCTTCAATTCTTTTTTCTCCTCTTCTTCTTGGAAACCAAGATGAGGCTCACATTCATCAAATTCTCTTTTCAGAATTTCCTTCTTTTTATCTTCTCCCACATTTAATCCATTAATAAGATTCTCTGTTATCTTATCTTTATCTTTAACTAAAATGAGTGTCTCTTTATCTTCAATGTTTTCTTCTTTCTCTTTAGTTTTTGGAACCTCAAACTGCTCATACTTTGGTGTAATAGACAAAAGTTTATCCAATTTTTTATCGATTCTTCTTTCATATTGTTCCAAAAGATTTAAGATTCCACCCAAAGCCTTCTGATTTTCTAAAGTATCCTTTTCTGGATATGGAACCATGTTGACAAATCAAAAAATGATGGAACTTGGTTCTCACTGCCACCCTGGTCTCGGGCCTATTTCATCTTTTCATTGGGTTACTTTAAAATACAGTTCCTATTGTGTTCTCCGAAGGAAAATATTTCTATCAGTTATCAAAGAGCACTTGTTAAAAACAATTCATGCCCTTGAATCCCTGTGAGTTTCAGTAAACAATTTTCACAGCCTTCATCCAACTAATCAGCAATTTCCAAGTAAGAAAAAATAGATTGTTTCATAAAGACCAGCCTCTGACCTCCCAGTGGCAGTGTTGCAGATTTTCACTTTTTAATATATGTTTCTTTTTTATTGTTAAAAAAAGTAAAGAGTATAGTTCTTGTTGGATTTAAAAAATAAGTGGTAGGTCATAGGAGGAATTATAAAAATAATCCAAGATTCAAGAATTTAAGTAACAAAAAATAAAAGGAAAAGAAATAGTCCAATCACTTTCAGAGGGGAAAAAAAACCTTATTACTGATGCTTCAATCCACAATTACAGAAAAATAAGAAAACCTCCCAATTCAAAGCATATTAGATTAATTCCGCCGCTTATTTCTTGTTTAAAAGCTTTAATTTTACTTTTAAAAAAAGTTTCTTTAGGCAAAATGTTTAAAAAAAATACCTTCCCCGTCTCGCACTTTCCCTTTCAGCTTCCTTCCTTCCGGAGCTGCCCTGTCTTTGTCAGCCCATAGGGTCTGCCTGTTTGCTGCCTTTCAGAAGCTCTTCCCTTGGGTCAAATAGGGGTTTTGCGGTACTCCTGTGACCAGCAAGGCTTTGTCTTCCTCGTTGCCATCCCTTCAGGACGGTTTAGGTCCGAATGGACCAAGGGGTGGCAAAAATGTCAATGGAGGTCTCAGAACGCCAAGACCCCACATTGTGCCGATGCGACACAGGCTCCTCCCTGTGGCAGCTCCCTCTGCCTTAAGAAAGTTCAATGTTTTGAACTTTCCTAAGGCAGCGGGAGCTATACAGCTCTTTCTAAAAGGGGAGAGGGCAACCAATGATCCTCAGGGCAATGATGTTGATCCTCTGGAGTGCTGTCCTATCTGCCACTGTGCAATTGGCAAACCATACACAGATGCAGTAAGTTAAAATACTCTCTATGGTGCAGCGATAGGAGATGACCAGCAGTTTTCCATTCAATTGTTGTTTCCTGAGAAGTCTCAGGTAGTATAATCTCTGCTGGGCCCTTTTGACCAGTGCAGCAATGTGAGTGCCCCAGGTCAGGTCCTCTTTTATGACAACACCTAGAAACTTAAAACTGGCCACTTGCTCCCCTCGGTCCCTATTGATAAGCAAGGGCTGGATGTCTGATTCTGATTCTGACTCTTATTCATATATCAATTTTATGTTGATAAGATCTACAGAGGAAGAAAGGGGGCTTATTCTTAGTTCCACCCTCACATTCTCAAAATTTAAGTACTGTTTTTATTCATGATTGATTTCCAAACTCTCCATAATCACTGAAATGGGAAAAATCACTTATTGGGAAAAGTCTAATCCAATCCCTAAACTGCATGAAGAGCTCATATCATTAAAGGAAATCCTCCCTAGTAGAAGCTGTCTGAATAAGGAATGACAGGAGTATCATGATTATGAGGTCAGCACTATTGATCATGTTAGTACATACATACACTAACTAATTCATGAAGACAGTTCTTGAAGTCAGATCATCTGACTTTTTACTGAGCATCAAATTCCAGTGGAATTGGTGTGACTTCCTTATTGTTAATAGGCATGAATGGCTTCAATGGTACCAACATTGTTGAACAATTAATTATTTCCTTCCAAAGGTGTTACCCTGCAGACTCATGGCTAAAATTCATGAGTAGAAACGATAACTAAAAATCACATGATTTATCAGTCTTGCTAAGGTAGCATAGATGGATGCTTTTCATCATGGTGGATTTTACTCACCTTCTCCTTTTTTTTGAAGTTGTGTATTTATTTTAAATTAGCTGATAACCTGGTGTTGCCCGGGTATTCATTTATAGGGGGGAAATGTCCGGACCAAACATAATTTCTAATGTTGGATTTTCGCCCTTACCAGAGGGAGCCCCCTTGTGGAGTACTGTGAAGCCATTACCATGGCAACTCTACTGAGCTTTACAGTAGAAGTCGTTTTACAGCAGTACAGTAGAAGCTGTTTGAAGGCAGAACAGGCTGTATCCTAACAGAACAACCCCCCGGGGGGTGTTAGGGATGTCTTACATCCACAGTATTTGTTTCCAGAGAGCAAGTCATCTGTGTACCAAGTTTGGCTGAAATTGCTCAAAGCATTCCAGAATTATGCTGGAACAAACACACACACACACATATTTGTAAATATATATAAATTTGAATGTATCTGTCTTTGATCTTTGATGCTTGAATGCACGGATAATGTGCCTCAATACAGTCATTCAAGAAACCTTCTTTGCTGATGACTGTGCACTCCTGACACCACACAGTAATCTATGGTTGATGCTGATCAAATTTTTAGAAGCTGCTATGCTCCTCACCTATCAGCATTTACCATCCTGTGCCAACTACCAAGCTTGTAGAACAAAAAACCTCCCCCACTGTTGATGGCATCCAGCTGACAAATGTAAACAGCTTCAAATACTTGGGACACATCTTCTTGAGTGATGGGTCTTTGGACAAAGTAATTGACTCCAGGATCAACAAGGTCAAACAGGTACAGGGGCAGCTGCATATTAAAGAGCTCAATCAGCACAACTTCTCTACAAAGCTAAAAGTCTACAGAACTATAATTATCACTTCTCCTCTTTATGAATTTGAGTCCTGGCTCTGTACTGAAGACAAATTAAACCTGGAGAAATTTCACATGTGTCCTCCATCCTTGGCAAGATGGCATCCTTCATGGGCAAGACCAGGTTTTCAACCTGGAGGTCTTGGATTGGGTGAGGTCTACCACTGTTGAGTCCCTAATTATCAGAGCTCAAACGAGATGGGTGGGACATGATGCCAGAGTGAATGACTTCCATAGACCTTTCTAGATGCTCTGTAGTATACCAGAGTCTGGGAAGACACGAGTTTGACTTCACAAATGCTAGTAAGACACAAAGAAAGAAATCCTACATCATTCTGACATCTAGCCAAGTAAACTAGAAACTGCAGTTGCTGACAGAATCTACTGGCAAGGCCTATTCTATGAAGCCTCCATTAATTTTGAAAAGAGGTGCCACCAAAAACATAGAAAACCACGAGTGGCATAGTGAATAACACACAGGTATACAACAATGGCATTCCAGGTTCCACACTTGGTGCTTCTAAACTGGGGCTGCAGAGCATATCCTTGTCCACTGATGGACTACACAACAACAGTGTCCTCTTTGAACCCAAAGGAGTATGTATGTGTGCAGTATTTGCCAAATAAAATTTTATACATACGGTATTTTGCTTGTTTCCCCCAATAAGTCTGCTTTCTCACATTATACATGTTTTGTATCCTTTCTAAAAATTGGAAGACATCATGACAAAATTTGGAGAAGTGTGATATAATAAAGATGCTTTTCTGTTCATTATCTGTTTGGGAGGTGTGAATTAGATAAATTTTCATTAGAATGAAGCACTGAATAATTTTCTAACCAACCTCTGCATGCTACTAACTGGAAATTACACCTTATTTTTAGCAGCTGAGAAGCAGTGAAAGGAGTTGATATTATCCTGTTTTTCCGCCCTCCTACCCTAACACTGACTTCCTCCACAAATTTCTGAAGGAAGTGGGACTTCAGTTTTGCCCCAGAGAAGACGGCGAAGGAAATGAGTAATAGGATGGAGGAAGGAGAGAAGTGGGAGTTACTGCTATGTAGCACTAAAAATACAGCTTTCTTAAACTGACTGTTTCAGATTTCAGAGAACAGAACAGAATAGCATTTATCGTGAGCTTTGTGGTAATGGCAGCGTTTGCATATCAGACTCATTGTTTAAGTGGGGTCTTGTCTCTACCCCTCAGTGTGACTGTGGTGCTCCCCGACAAAACAGCCATCACATTGTGTCTAAATGTCCATCAAGAGCTTACCCTGACCCAATGACTGATTTTTTTTCAACACAGACCACCCTGTCCTTGAATGGCTGGGTGGACTGGACCTGTATTTGCCATATGCTAAATAAATAAATAAATAAATGCACATAGGAAGCTGAGGAAAACATTTCCGCCATTGACTTGATGCTCTCAACCTCATACCGCTTATATGGTTAACTAGTGTCACCTCTTGTCCCAAAAGTGCTTTTTCAAAAGACATCTGGACTTACTTTGTTTTGAAGACGTTTGCCTTCTCCGGGTCTGTTGCTTTTTCAAAAGACAACTGGACTTTCTATCTTCATCAATTCTCCTTCCAGAACCTGATGAAGCTTCTTGGATGAGAAGCAAAACATCTTCAAGGAAAAGCCAAGAAAGTCCAGTTGCCTTTGAAAAAAGCACCTTTGGGACAACCATGACCTGGATGACTGAAAATCTCCACAGACATTTCATTTATTTCATTTCATTTTATTAAATTTATATACCACGCCACTCTCCCCGAAGGGACTCGGGGCGGTGCACAGGAGATTAAAATGGGAAAATATAAAACATAGCAAACAATAAATATTAAAAAACAATTAAATACCAATAGCCCTGTGCTAAAAATCCTAAAAACTCTACCCCTTAAAATCCAAATTAAAACAATTTAGCCTTCAGTCTGCAAGCTTGATAGTGTGGATTAGGCCAGGCAAGCAAGATGGAAGAAGTACGTCTTTAAGTTTTGGCGGAAGGACCTTTTTTTCCTTTCAGTTTAATGTTAGGTTATGTTACCAACAAACAAGTCCCAAAACACCAGAAACCCTGAGCCTAATTGCTGAAAGGCAGCCTTCCCTAAATCTTCTTTTTAAGGAAAAACATTGGATCTCTCCCTCTCGACCCCCTTTTCATCAATGGTGCTATAAAGGGAGAAATTTGCATATTAGTATTAATTCCTAGCTGCAACACTACCGAACAAAACATAATTTTTATATTCATTTCACTTCATTTGTAACTCAGCTCTCCCCAGCAGCAGGGTTAAGTAGGGTATGATTGGTTTCTTTTCAACTCGGCTTGGAATAGTTTGCTTGGTGTTTGCATATAATTAGAAAGGTGTTGCTTACGCATAGACAAACTGCATAGTAAGCTGTCGGGGCTTGGAGATTCAAACTGTGAAGTATATGGCTAATGCAGCAACCAATAGGGAAAATCAAACTCTTTCAAACTCTCAACAGGGTTGGGGGGAGAGCGGCCCAACATTCGTAGCTCTCAAAATGCAATTACTAAATAGCATCAGAAGGGGGGGGGGCTTGGGGGCAAACCCTTACATTGCATGGCCATCACCCATTTACAACGGATAGGTTTTGCTTGCGAGAAAGTTGTAGGCTGAAATTTTTGCTATGTGTGCTTAACGGTAGGTAGAGGCAAGGGGATTAAAAGCTGATTAATGACAAAAGTAATCACACTAAAGTAATATCCCTTGTTATGAGCATTTAAAACCTAAGCCAGATTGGAACCTTTGGAGAGCTGTTGCCAATTCAGAATTGTATTATTGATCACAGCAAGTATCCCATAGTCCCGTGATGGCGAACCTATGGCACGGGTGCCACAGGTGGCACACGGAAACATTACTTACCGCACACGAGGCGCTGCCCTGTCAGCTGCAGTGTGCATGTGTGCTTTGGCCAGCTGATTTAGGCCTTCTTTTGAGGCTGTTTTTCGCCCTCTGGAGGCTTCAGGGAAGTTCCTGAAGCCTCTGGAGGTGGCGGGGGGGCTCCTTTCACCCTCCCCAGGTTCCTAGAAAGCCTCTGGAGCCCGAGGAGGGAGAAAAAAGTGCGCCAAAAGCAGAGAGTCATGCACATAGCATTATGGGTGTGGCACGCTCACGCACGACCCCCCTGCGTTCCCCCCACTTTTGGCACGCAAGCCAAGAAAGGTTAGCCATCACTGCCATAGTCTATATCTGTGATGGCGACCCTATGGCACATGTGCCCGAAGTGGCACACAAAGCCATGTCACCCAGCATGCGTGGCATTGCCTCTTTGTTTTCTGGGTTTTTGGCATGCATGCATGCGTGACAATCAGCTGTCCTTTGTGCATGTGGTAGTGCCAAAAAGCGGTGTGCACATGCGCACCAGACAGTTGATTGTCAGACATGCATATGTGCCAGAACCCAGAAGTTCAGCTTTTCCAGAGTGCGATCCCTTTGTGCATGCGGCAGTGCCAAAAATGGCCTGTGCATGCTTGCTGACCAGTTGATTATTGGGTGCATATCCATGCTAGAATTTGGAAGTTCGGCTTTTCCAGAGCGCAGCCCCGAAGAGTGTGTGTGCATGTGCGTGACATTTACAATACAATACAACAGCAGAGTTGGAAGGGATCTTGGAGGTCTTCTAGTCCAACCCCCTGCCTAGGCAGGAAACCCTACACTATTTCAGACAAATGGCTATCCAACATCTTTTTAAAGACTTCCAGTGTTGGGGCATTCACAACTTCTGGAGGCAAGCTGTTCCACTGATTAATTTTGGTCAGAAAATTTCTCCTCAGTTCTAAGTTGCTTTTCTCCTTGATTAGTTTCCACCCATTGCTTCTTGTTCTACCCTCAGGTGCCTTGGAGAATAGTTTGACTCCCTCTTCTTTGTGGCATCCCCTGAGATATTGGAGCACTGCTATCATGTCTCCCCTAGTCCTTCTTTTCATTAAACTAGACATACCCAGTTCCTGCAACCATTCCTCATATGTTTTAGCCTCCAGTCCCCTAATCATCTTTGTTGCTCTTCTCTGCACCCTTTCTAGAATCTCCACATCTTTTCTCTACATTTCCGCGCGGTTTCTCATCACTGGTCTATATGCAGAGCACAAACCCTCCTTTAGTAAATCTTCACTGCAACAGACAGTGGAAACCGTTAAAATGAAAGCATTCTTTTCCTCTAATTTTTATGAGGACTGAAAGGGGGGAGGGAAATGTGTGCTTAAACTTTTGGGAAATATTTCAAAGAAAGCCTAAACTTCTTGAAAATGCAACTCACAATAGTGTCGAATAGTGTGATAATCTTGCAACTCTTGAAAAAAAAAAAAAAAGCTATGATCCCTCTCTATTATTGAAATATTTTTGCCTTTGACAGTCAAGCAATTGACCAATCAATTCTTAAACAAATATTCTTGGGGTGAGAATGAAGAAGAGGCAGAGGGGAAGGCACAGCAGAGCAGAGAACATAACATTGCCTCTCACCTTCTATTGAATCCTCACTTTTGTCTCTTTTTCTTACTCTTCAACACCTTATATCTCAAAGAACAAATCTTTTTCATGTTTCTCACATAAGAAGTCATAAACCATTTCCAGGTATCATCGAAGAAGGACTTCAACTCCCAGAATTCCCAATATCAAGTTAAAAGGTTGACCAGAAAATTGTTGAAAAGCCAAAATTGAAGCATACAATTCTGCACGTTGTGCAGAAGTCTGTGGTGGAGTGATTTTTGTGTGCCATTGGCCTTCAGATTCCTTCTGCTTGAGCTTCTATTTCCTTTTAATGTCTATGTATATTTATATATGCTGCGCCTTCCCTGATCTATGAATGTTGTAACCTCCTCTTTGTTCAAGATGCTTTGCAGAGACGCTATGTTTTAGGTCTAAAGGCAAGCAACAAACCTTTCTGGTTAAGCCATGATCCTACAGTCAACTTGAAATTTTCTTCAACTTTTTCGCAAGATCAGAAAGAAGGACAGAAAAATACAGGTGGTCCTTGACTTACAACAATTTATTGGATGACTGTTCGAAGGTACAACGGCACTGAAAAAAGTGACCGATGACTGTTTTTCACACTTACTGTCTTTGCCCGAAAATAAGACAGGGTTTTATTTTCTTTTGACCCCCGAAATAAGTGCTTGGCCTTATTTTCGGGGAGGTCTTATTATTTTTGAGGTGCAGGAGGTGGCGAGCATGGTCACCTCATGGCTGCTGCTGTGTTGCAATATTTTCGGGGAGGGCTTATTTTTTTGGGATGGATTATTTCAGTGCATGTGCTCAAAAGCCCAATATGGCTTATCTTCTGGGGAGGCCTTATTTTTGGGGAAACAGGGTAAAGATTGTTGCAGCCTACTCACAGTCGTGTGATCAGAATTTGGATGCTTGGCAACTGACATTATTTATTATTTGTGCTGCAGAGTCCGAAGGTCATGCAATCACCTTTTGCAACCATCTGGAAGCAAAGTCACTGCAGAAGCCAGATTCACTTCATCTATGAGGAACTTAAAAACTGCAATGATTCACTTAACAACTATGGCAGGAAAGGTTGCAAAGTGGGGCAAAACTCACCGAACCACTGACAACTATCTTACTTAGTGTTGTGGCCCAGCCGGCTCTGGATGAGCTGCTGATGGACTCTTCTAGTGAAGAGTCCTATGAGTCTGCCCTGGAGGAGGAGGGAGACCTTGAGGAAGCAGAGAGTCAGTTTGGCCACCAGGAGGTACCTGGGTCATGGCGCAGTGGGGAGGATCAGGGGCAATTTGTCCCTGATGCTAGATTACGCAGGGCTAAGAAAAGGAGACAACAGTGGTGTAAGAGGCAAGCTCGTAAGTCCTGATGAGCACCAGCTGGTTGGTGAGTGGCCCCTCCCAAGAGAACTTATAGGGAAGGCTTTGGGAGGGGCCATTTGCAGGAAACAACAGTTACAAATCCTTGTTGGAAATATCTGGTTGTTCGAGTCGTGTCTTCCAGTCTCTGTCTGTAAACGTGATACAGTATTTGTAACATGAGTCCAGGCTTGCAGCCAAGGAGATAGTGCCAAGCAGCCAAGCTTGTGTGTGTCCATCTGTGGGGCAGAACACTTAGCCACAGAAATGTTTGGTTCAATTGTGGTCGCAAGTGTAGCGCAGATGCTTGAAAGCCGCATGAGCGATCCTGATTTTAATGTCCCCAGTGCAAAGGCTTAATAGCTACGGGAATGACACTGTAGTGTTTCATTGGTTTGGGACCAGAGATTGGCTGCTTATTCACAGCCTTGCTAGTTTCCTTACACTGCCAGGTACTCAGAAAACCATTCTGAACAAGTTCAAACTGATCAGAAGACTCATCACTACATTATAAAATTCTTGAGTATACTGTAGGTGGTATTAGTTGACAGGTGATTCGGGTTCACATAGAGCAAAGTTCCCCAATCTTTCTGGGTTGGCAGCCCGGAAGGGGGGGCACCTTTACGTGTGCATGCACATGCATGAATGGGGCCACTAGCGTATGAGACTCAAAGGGGCTGCCCACATGCAATGCTTGACGCTCATGGCAACATTAGCATGAGTGGGGGAGGTGCATGTGCACACACAAGCACACACACTGGCCATCCACTAACGTGGTCTAATGGCCAACAGGCCATGGTCCGGTAGTGCGCCATGATCCAGAGTGTTGTGGCCTGCCAGTGGTCCAAATCCCTGCAGGAAACCTCATAATATTTGAGAGAGATAGTTGTCCAGTCTCTTCTCAAAACCTCCAGTGTTGGAACACCTACAATATCTGGAGGCAATTTGTTCCACTGATTAATTGTTTTAATTGTCAGTAAAATTCCTCCTTAGTTCTAGGTTGCTTCTTGATTAGTTTCCATCCATTGCTTCTTGTCCTGCCTTAAGGTGCTTTGGAGAATAGGTTGATTCCTTCTTCTTCGTGGCAACCCCTGAGATATTGGGACACTGCTATAATATTACCCCTAGTGCTTCTTTTAACTAAAGTAGACATACTCAGTTCCTGCAACTGTTATTCATATAAGCCTTCAGTCCCTTAATCATCTTTGTTGCTCTTCTCTGGACTCTTTCTTGTCAGCCTCCGCTTTTTGCTTGCTTCGGCTGTCATTTTGAAATGGGGAGGGAGGGGCTGTCTGAATATTAAGTGAGCTGGAGAGAGATGTGGCCAGAGTCTGTTATCACCAAAGCTAACGGTCTTGCATTCCACTGTGATGATGCTCTTGGGCAGGAAGTGCACCTGACATCGTGAACGACTCTGCATTGGACAATATACTGGGGTCAAAAGAGCTAAGGGTTGGGTTATGCTTTGATACGTATGTTACGCGCCTAAATGTTTCATTCCTTGCTTGACTTTCGCTGCAGTCTTATCATATTCAGTAAAAGTAACCTTAAACTTTCCAAATGAGCTTAAGCGTGGTCTTTCCTGATTTATGATGGAAGCAGATCTGACAGAGTCTAGAGTCTCAGCATGAGGTATGCTATTGTGCTATCTCCCATTTTGTCCAAAACAGAGAAAGTTTAAACATTCATGGTAGCTATATACACGGTAGAGAAACACAAGCACAGATATATCCATCCATCCATTCATACATACTTAAAACGCACAGATTTAGAGAAGTACACCAGCTAGATCCAGACTAATTTAACTGACATTCAGTCCCACTGAAGTCAATGGACTTAATCATGCTGATGAGATTTTCCTCTGTGTATCCCCATTTTCAACAGTACATTAAGTGGAGAGCGCGTAGATTGGGTGAGAGCAAAGAAGGGCTAAAGCAATCAGTTACTCAAAATCTCCTTACAGGCTTAGTGAGATTTGCAAACAAATTTATTTTGGAGAATAGCCAAATGCAGTGCTTGAATGAGCCAGGAAAAAAAAAAAGTTTGGCTGCATTTTATTTATTGATTTAATATAAAAATGAAACAGCAAGTTCTTAACAGACATACATTATGTATTTAACATGGCAGCTTACATAAGTTTAAACTCCCAAGGTAAAAACATAATAACATAATCAATATTAAAAAAAATATCACAATTTGACAATGTTATAAGACTCAACAAGAATAGGCGTAGTAGGCATATGCTAGTTTGCTGTCTTGATAAATTTAAAAAAAAACTTACTAAAATTCATCAGTGAGCAAAAGGCAATCAAATATGAAGCGCCCTGCAGTCTCTTGTATATCCTAGGTTCAAGCTGTTTAAGGTTTTAAATACTCAAGAAAGGAATGCCTGCTTTATGGGTTGGATGATTGGATAGGATAGATCAGGGGTCTGCAAAGTTGGCTCTTTGAAGAGCCAACTTTGCAGACCCCTGAGATAGATTATAGAAAGGTGAGTTTCATTGTAACCATAGAATAAGAGGTAAATTTATAACTGCTGTAAAGATGATTGGAAAGCATTGCTTTTGTATCTTTTTTTCTTTTTCTTTTCTTGCACTTATCTATTTGATTTCTTTTTTTTCCTTTTCTTTTTCTTAGCTAATATTAATTTATACGCGTTACCTTCCTTCTTAGAAAATTGTTCATACATGTAGATGTATATACCCACATGGTATATGTATGGTACATTCACATGTACATATACATGCACGAGTGGGCTTCAAAACGTTTAGCAACAGGTTCTCTTCCCGGTTCCTGTGTGGGTGTGGCCATGGTGGGTGTGGCCTAGGCGGCTTCCTGTACCAGAGGGGGTTGTTTTTGCCCTTTTCAAGCTGCGAAGGTTTTTTTCAAGCCTCTGGAAAGGTGAAAATGGTCTTTCCCCGACTCCAGAGGCTCCCAAAAACAGGCCCATTTCTGCTGTCCCAGAATTTCTGGAAGGCCCATTTCTCGCCCTCTCCGAGGCTATGCACAGGCCCTGCACTTACCCTGTTTCCCTGGAAATAACACACACACACACACGATAATAAATCCAATCGGGCTTTTGAGTGCATGAGCTAAAATAAGCCCTCCCCCCAAAATAAGCCCTTCCAGAAAAATATTGCAACACAGCAGCAGCCATGAGGTGACCATGCTCGGGGCCTCCTGTGCCTCAAAAATAATAAGACCTCCCCGAAAATAAGGCCAAGCGTTTATTTCAGGGGTCAAAAGAAAATAAGACCCTGTCTTATTTTCAGGAAAACACGGTATCTGGCATCCAAAATGCACCATGTGGAGCAGTGGTGGGTTTCAAATTTTTTAGAACCTACTCTGTAGGTGTGGCCTATTTTGTGGGCGTGTCTTGGCAGTCATGTGACAGGGTGGGAGTGGCCACCTTTTAAAATGTGGTGAAACTCATTTAACAACGCTCTTGCTTAGCAACCAAAATTTTGGACTCAATTGTGATGATAAATTCTTTCTTTCTTTCTTTCTTTCTTTCTTTCTTTCTTTCTTTCTTTCTTTCATTTCTTCCTTCCCTTCCTTTCCGTTGGGTCACTGGCAGCGGCGGGCCAGATTTACTTCCAGATACGCCGGTGGAAGCCCCTCTCACCGCTTCTCTAAATTTCATCAACCGGCTCTCACGAGTAGGTGCAAGCCTGCAGAAACCCACCACTGATGTGGAGACTCCTGGAAGGGGAGGGACAGGATGGGTGGGGCCAGCCAATAGTGGGATTTGGTGGTTCGCTGAACTGCACAGAATCTTTGCTAGAGGATCACCTGGACCTGAGCAAACTCAGAGCAGCCCACAACTGTATACATGTAGCAGACCAAAATTAGGGGATTGATTCAGTATGATCTTATAGATCAGAGGTTCCCAAACTTGGCAACTTTAAGCAGAGCTGGCTGGAGAATTATAATAATAATAATAATAATATTTAATATTTATAAAACCGCACCCTCTCCCCACAGGGACTCGGGGCGGTGCACAGGTAGAATAAAAACAATAAATACATACGAACAATTCTAAAAACAAATTAAACATAACCTGCGCTAAAATTTCCCCATTAAAACTAAGCAGTACTAATTTCCCAATAAAAACCCCAAAGACAGAGAGACTTATCCTAGGCCGGCCAGACAGAAAAAGTGAGTTTTTAATTTAAGACGGAAGGAGCGGAGGTCCGTGGTCATCCTGATATCGGGGGGAAGGTCGTTCCAGAGGGCCGGGCCCGCCACAGAGATAGCCCTTCCCCTGGATGTCGCCCGCTGACAATGTCTAGTGGACGGCACCCAGAGAAGTCCCTCTCTGTGGGAGCGAATCGGCCGTGAGGATGTATGAGGCAGGATCCGATTCCGCAGATAGCTAGGTCCCGAGCCATGGAGCGCGAATTCAGGGAGTTGAAGTCCACAAGTCTTAAAGTTGCCAAGTTTGGGAACCTCTGTTATAGATAAACGTGTGTACAGATAGTCCTTGACTTACGACCACAACTGAGCCCAAAGTTTTTGTTGTTAAGTGAGAAATTTATTAAATGACTTTTGCCTTATTGTATGACCTTTCTTGCCCCAGTTGTTAAGTGAACCCCTGAAGTTGTTAAATTAAATGAATCTGACTTCCCCATTAACTTTGCTCATCAGAAGGCTGCAAGAGATGATCACATGACTGCGACGCTCCTAGATATGAACCGGTTGCCAAACATCAAAATTTTGATCATGTAACTATGGGGATGCTGCAATGGTTTTAAGTGTAAAGAGCAGTCATAAGTCACTTTTTTCAGTGCGGTTGTAACTTTGAACAGTTACTAAACAAATTGTTTTCAGTCGAGGTCTACCTGTACTTTTTCCTGTATCCTAGTCTACATGAATTGTAACTGAAGTGGATCATTTTAAATATGGACACAGCATGTATGTCTACCTAATTTGGATAAGGCTTCCTGATTCCACCCCACTTAGGTATTCTGCATATCTTCTAAATCTAGTCCCAAAGGTGCTTTTTCAGGAGGTAACAGGACTTTCTTGTTTTTTTCTTTGAAGACATTTCACTTCTCATCCAAGAAGCTTCTTCAGGTCTGACAGGATAGTGGGGAATGGAAGGATTTATATTCCTTGCAGACAGCTGGTCATTTGCATCCTTTTAGAGAGTCGCTGAAGCACTTGGAGGTTTATCTGTGTCCTCAGGGTCACCTGAGTAGTCCTCCTGGCTCCTGTCCATCCTGTTGAAGTGATGACCCGGTGTCTGGAGGCCGTGCGGGTCTGGATGAGGAGTAACAAACTCAGACTCAACCCGTCCAAGACCGAGTGGCTGTGGTTTCTGGCGTCCCGGCACAGCCAGCTGACTCCAACACTGGCCATCAGGGGTGAATCATTAGCCCCCGTGGAGAGGGCTCGCAACTTGGGTGTCCTCCTGGACTCACGGCTCTCCTTGGATGACCATGTGACGGCCGTGACCAGAGGGGCTTTTTACCAGGTCCGCCTGGTTCGCCAGTTGCACCCTTTCCTTGACCGGGATGCCCTTCGCACAGTCACTCAAGCATTCATTACGTCCTGCCTAGACTACTGTAATGCTCTCTACATGGGGCTCCCCTTGAGATGCACCCGGAGGCTCCAGCTGGTACAGAATGCGGCCGTGCAGGGGATTTTGGGAGCCTCACGGTGCTCCCATGTAACACTTCTCCTGCGCCAGCTGCACTGGCTGCTGGTAGCCTTCCGGGTGCGTTTCAAGGTGTTGGTGACCATCTTTAAGACGCTTCATGGCATAGGGCCTAGTTATCTGCAGGACCGTCTCCTACCACATACTTCCCTTCGACCGGTCTGCTCCCACAGGGAGGGCCTCCTCAGGGTGCCATCACCTGGTCAATGCCGGCTGGCGACGCCGAGGGGAAGGGCCTTCTCTGTGGCTGGTCCGACCCTCTGGAATGGCCTACCCCCCAAACTTCGTACCATCACGGACCTTTGCCTTTTTTGCCGCTCATTAAAGACGCACTTTTTCCAACTAGCTGGCCTAGCTTAGAGATAGTTTTTAGTCTATATTGTAGTTTAGATTTTAGAATTGAGGATATTTTTAGTGGGCTGGTTGAGATTTTAATATTTTTAGCTTAATTTTTAGCACAGGCTATTCTAATTTAATCGTATTTTATTATTGTATTGTATTTATTGTTGTTGTCGTGGTATTTTAATTCCCTGTGCACTGCCCTGAGTCCATCTGGAGAAAGGAGCAGTATACAAATCCAATAAACTGTAAACTGTAACTGTAGTCTGCAATTTTTCTCTGGAAATCCATTCCTACTCCCACACCATTGCAGACTACAGGAACCAGGAGCAGTACTCCGGTGATGCAAAATGTGCATGAAGCGAACCAGCAGCAATGCCGGCAGCAACCCACCCCTGCTTCCAACTCTGTTATTTGGTTAAGCCAGTAGTGAAATTCAATTATTTTTTTTACTACTGGTTCTTTGGGCGTGGCTTGGTGGGCGTGGTGTGGCTTGGTGGGTGTGGCAGGGGAAGGATATTGCAAAATCTCCATTCCCTCTCGATCAGCTGGGACTCAGGAGGCAGAGAATAGATGGGGGCGGGGCCAGCCAGAGATAACATTTGCCGGTTCTTTGAACTACTCAAAATTTCCGCTACTGGTTCTTCAGAACTTGTCAGAAGCTGCTGGATTTCACCCCTGGGTTAAGCTGAGATCTTGGCCTAAATACATTATTTTTAATATTTACAGAAAGG